>CM062811.1:179875239-180475239 GCA_031772625.1 Pinus tabuliformis | reverse complement strand
CTGGAAGTCCATTGTGATTGGGCCTAGTGTGCGAAGCCATTCAGCACCCAAGACAATGTCACAACCACCCATGTTGATGAAAAACACGTGGGTCTTTAGGTGGTAATCTCCCATCTTAAGTTTGATATTTTTGCAGTGGCCTTCACATTTCATTGTCCCTCCATCAGCAATCTGGACCTGGAAATTAGAGACTGCCTTGACAAAAAAATGAAAAGCTTCGGTGACTCTTTGATGGATAAAGTTATGAGTGTTGCCACTATCAATCAATACTACTACAGGGTGATGCCTAATAAAACCTCTAATTTTGAGAGTTTGGGGCGTAGAAATGCTTGCCAAAGCATGTAGCGATATAACCGGTTCTTCTGGCGTAGCTGGGAGCTCATTGTCCTGTTGGGTGTCCTCATCTTCCTCCTCTGGTCCCTCAAGGGGTGGGACTTCCTCAGATGAGTTGTGATTAGTAACATCAATTTGAAAGAATTTGGGTTCCTTTTATTTATGCCCTGGGGAGTATTTTTCATCACAGTAGTAACACATTCCTTATCTTCTTCGTTCAACCATTTATGCGGGGGACACCTTTTGAATCTTGAGTGTTTGGGTAGTGCCTTGAGACTGGGTGGGGCGTCCCTTGGCTATGAAATTTGGATGAGGTGACTGGGCAGCTAAAGCACGTTCCACTTTGATAGCCTTGTTGCAAGCGTCCATCCAGGTGGGTGGGTGGTGCATTCAAACATGGGCTTGGATGGCTTCTTTGAGACCACTTATAAACATTCTAGTTAGAATGCATCTCCTAGACTTTCTGTGCGAATGGCCAATGTCTCAAAGGCTGCAATGTAGTCTTTTACTGTGCCTGTCTGTCGGAGCTTAGTAAGACGACCCAAAAAATTAGATTCATAGTCAAAGTGGTCACAAATGGATTTTGCGAACACCTGCCAAGTAATGTTCCTAGGATAGCATTTCCAATGCCACTACCACCATTGCCATCTCTCTTGGTCCAAGTAAAGGCCTCCCACACATAGTTTAGTTTCATCATCTACGATATGATTCAGAGTGAAATATTGGTCCATTTGTGCTACCCATACTGCCAGATTAGAGCCATCAAATTTGTACATGTCCAGCTTGGGTGGTCGAGGGTGGGAATGTTGGTGATTTCCATGGAAGTGAAGATGATGGCTAGATTCACCTTCAAGGTCTTCATTAAAACCATGTGCCTCTGATTGCAACGCCGACTTGCCCCTTGTGAATGTGTCCATGAATTGCTACATCTAGTCCGTTAGGAGCTTGAAAGAAGCCAACTATTTTTCAAGGCTCTCGATCTTCTCGTTGGCCACGGCTTGAGCTTTGGTTTCTACCATACACAGATCCTGGTCACTTGCCATCACTTTGAAAAAGTTTGGGACCACCCGAAAATTGAAGTTGACAACTGAATGGTACCACCTCGATCAACTCGTCGTCTTGATTCTGATGGGATAAGTCTCTTATAAGCGTCCCAAGAAGGCATCAGGTTTTTTTTTTTTTTTTTTTAAACTCCGAAAGGAGTTTTACTCCCCCCTTATCAACACTGTAGTGGCTAATTTCTAGAAAACTTAATCCTGCCCAATGTCCTGCGAGAATCACCCCAAGGTATAGGAGCCACAAGCCTCCCTGCACAAATAGTCAGATTTGCCTGTGAAACCCTTACTGTTGAATGTGAGTTGGATTGCAGCGGCGACAGAACCCCTTCTGCTAGATCTGAATGGTACTGTGGCAGTAGACCCTCAACTGGTGGATCTGATTGTTCCGGCGACGATAGAGCCCGAACTGCTAGCTTTGATCTTGCAAAGAAGATAATGGGCGATCTTAAGAGAGACGAGGGAACTATGGTCTCAAGGAGTGTTAGGTGCTACAGATCGCAATATACATAAGGGTCCAACAGTAGTACTCGACCCAATCTTTCAGGGCACTAACTAAGGAGGATAAACCATACCCTTAGTCATACTACTCGACTACCCTATCGTACACGCGAGTAATCTCCCCGAGTGTTGTTCTCAGTGTATTGTAGCAACAAGACTGCCGACGGTTTATCTAAGGCAAGGTTTCAGGTGAGCCTAGGGGGCTTCCGATATACCCAGAGGGTATGTGGAAGACAATCCATGCGCAGTTCTGTCTAATGCGCTACTACTCGAAGGGGTACCCACAGGGGTTACAAGGGAGTCCAACAAGCATGACCACCTCTTGTATTTCCTGTGTGCATGCCTCCCCAAATTCATAGGTTTATGCGCTCAATGACAGATCCCATGGTTTAAAGACGCCAAAACACGTCTCTAGCCTAAAAAAAGTTCTGCTAAAAATGGAGATACCATCAGACCTTGAAAGCGCTCCGATACCACTTGTTATGCTCTTAACTTGTGAGAGATGCTAGAATACCAAATATACGAAGAAATACAACCCAGAACATAGAACAAAATGAGAAAAATAACAAATATTTTATTATTCAGTGATGAAAGAAATGTTCACGTGCTTTATTGACTCTTTAACTAACTATAACTATGATTCCACCCTATTACATAAATAAGGGGGTTAGGGTTGGACCCTAAAAATTGCGTAGAGCAAGCCTGGAGGCCAGTGTTGGGCTAGCTCTGTGCAATTTTGGGGAGGAAGGCAGAGCCTTCACTCTCAGAAATGCGTAGTGCAGGCCAGGCAAGGCAAGGTCCGGGCCAAGGTATCCCAAACCCGCCTATGGGAGACTGAAAAAATGTAAAGACTAAATGAGTGCAAACAAGAGTGAATGATAATGCATGCAAACAACGAGTGCAAGATTCATAAAACGGGAAAACAAGTAACTGTGTGAAGTGAGTCGCCACAATGACGACCATTAGTGCAAAAACAGTGTCATGCATGTGACAACAATGAGATGCAATGAAAAACTTGAAACAATGCTTCTACAAGCTAACATGCATTAAAAAAGGAGAAAGTGTTCAACAAAACCAAGCAAACAACACTCACAGAAACTGAAATACAAAAAGTGACAAAAAAAGCAACAAAAGACATGACAAGCAGAGTTACCTGGAAAAAGTTGAGCTGAATGTGTCGAATGCTCCTAAATGCGATGTGGGATGTCAGAGCTCCAAGATCGATGTGAGGAATGAGCTCTGAAGTGTCGAATAAATAAGTTTGATAAGATCGAGGCTTATGACGCGCATGCCACAAATCTAGGAAAAAGCGACACTTGGCGGGAGGTTTCTAAAACGAATTTTGCATGTAACCCCCAACTGCTAAAAATGGATCCCTAAAATCTAGGGATGTTTTTTTTTTTCTTCGGGAAAAACAACCCATGCATGCAAATCAAAATTGCTCATTCCTGAAGGGAACTGGTCAACTTGGGAGCACATGTAGCAAACTGCAAGCCTTGGAGTGACTTTTGTGCAGTTTCTGGGTTGAGCAAGTCTAGTTGTCCCTTAAGCTCTACACAATTTCTGGATTGAAGCCTTGACTATCAGTCAGAATTACACAATTTTTTAGAGCAAGCCCAGTGATGGGTTGCTTTGCACAATTTCCAGAGGGAAGATTGTCTGGTTGTTCTGTGCATTTCTGGAGAGCAGCAGGCAGCCTCGATGAATTGCGCAATTTAGGAGAGGAAGGCTAGTTACTCTCCAGATTTGCACAATTTTCTAGGTGAGCATAACAACCAGAAAATAACCAAGTTCTGAAATGTCACCTGCGGGAGGGAGGCAAACAAGCTGGCAAGCACAGGTTAGTAAGCCACTGAAACAACTGAAGCATATGTACTTGGACAGTGCAAGACATGCTACTAATGATGGTTGGTAGGGAGGCTAAAAAACGAAGCTAACACAAAATTTTGGGGGGTGGTTGTAGCCGCTACAACAAGCATACAAATGTAACAATATTTTCAATGTTTAAATGGTTGCTAGTAAAAACCTTCTCAATACTATTTGCAAGCTTTGACTTTTATTCATTTTCTAATTCCAATTTAGATGCTTTTACTACTTCTCCTGATTGACTTTATGCTTCTTGTAATATGTCACTGTGGTCTTTTTGTCCAAGTTTCTTAGAGATTGGTCTTCTTAGTTTCCTATAGTAAACGTTGTTGCACTAGTAAAAAATTGTCACCGTTCTTGTAGTTGACTATATGGCATGGTTTCTTCTTACCTTTAAATTATAGTTATTTCTTATGTGGAAATATGCTCACTGTGTCCATGTTTACTTGTAACTGTACAAGTCTTGCTTCTGTTGTGGTTGACCCTGTCCAACCCCATTGATGAAAAACATTCACTCTAAGGCTTATTATGATGCATGCACAAGCTGCAATTAAAAGAAATAAAATAAAAAAATAGAAACATGGCACCTTTGAAAAGACACCTCCTAAAAGGAGAACCTTGCTCTCTGATAAACCAGATGCTGCAAAGGTACACAACACAACTCCAATTATAGCCTCATAATGACAATTTAATGGCAAGAGAGGAATTCCAAGTTTGTGAAGTTGGAGAATACATCATTGTTGTTTTACAATAATATGGTTCAATTTATGGGAAGTGACATGTGGCTAGTGCAAAATGTGTGCCTAATTAAATTTATACAAGTTAAAAGTTTTCAACTTCTTGTGACAGGCCAACTTGGTGGCTCTAGCTTAGGTGCTCTTATTGTTCTTTTAACCTTAATAATGTAGGTTGGCCTTCCTATCTAGGTTTGGCATTGCGATGTTAAGTTATAAGTCGTTAGGATTTTGTGGACAAGAAGTTTTCGAAAATAGAAAAGTATTGACAAAAGGGATTTTCTACCGAGTGCATTATAAATCTAGAAATCATTATCTTGGCACACCGTAGTAACTGCATGTGGTCTCAAGCTTTTCCTTTATGCCATTTTTCTTTATTTGTGTCTCCAAATCAAATCATAGTGGGAATGTGGGATTGCACACATGATATCTCAAGCTCATATTCAAGTTCTTAACAAATTAAATGAATTAGATTTTACTTCATCTGAATAGTTAAAACTCCCAAGCATCAACCATCCATTGGACTCATCTCTTTGACATTGCAACTAATATTTTCACACTTGTATTTCGTTGTACTGGGCTTGATATTCGGTGTTAGTAGATCTTACCATGGGGCAATTTGTATACGTGATTCACAAGAGAATAAAGTTTGAGAGATGCCTCCAACTGGTAAGTTCATAAAATTGATTTAATTCAACATGTAACTTTCTAATGACTACTTTCTTATTTATTATTTTATGATTGTCTGGTTCCAACATAAATTGTCTTGCCCCTATCCATTTTACATACAAAATTGACTTTGGATTCTTTCCATATATAGAGGTCTTTTACATAGCAAGTTTGGTATAAGTCTTATCTTTGCAATAAAATTTATCCATATTTTGATATGGTGGTGAATGTAGCCAAAATGGACATATACAACTATTGAATTGTTTTTTATATGTACAAACCACAAATAACTTTATACAACTTAATATTGTAAATAAACATTGCGAAAAGATAAAATCTTAACTATTATGTTACATGTTGTAATTAATATGCTATATGCTAATATTTAAAAAAACATACTAATATAATAAATTAAAATTAAAAACAAAATCAACATTTACTTAAATTGTGAAACCAAAAATATAATTCTATAAATATTAAAACAAATACACTTAAAAAAAACTTACATTTAATATATCAATTGTAATATTGGAATGACATGAGTGGAGAGGGCTTCTCCTCTAAACTTTGCAAGGCCAATTACACTTCAACCATGGAACATTCTAGACTATAGTCACACTACTTTCCCACTTCGTCAGTTAACGGGGAATCGATCATTTTAACGGGCGGTGATTTTCTATTGCCGCCCCCCTAAAACCCTAAGTAGGCATTATATGATATTGAACCCTAAAGTCCCAATTAGTCAATTATATAATCTTAAACCCTAAAACCCTAGCCACTTCCATATATATATGACCTTAAACCCTTCTTTTCCGTAGCGCAGTTTGTTGGAGTTTTTGTATTGCTCTGATCTGCAGCAGTTGCTTTTCGAAAATGGCTGCCAAATCTTCTCTTCTTCCTCTTTTAAGACGCATCTCGAAGCCATACATGTCAATCCAGAAGTTCCCTGTACTCGCTTCCTCGCAGTCTCGCCTTTTCCATGCATCGAAGGCTCCGATGCAGAGCATTCTCAACCCTGAACTAGGTGGCCTGCAAAGGATATCTGTAATCGGGCTCTTCAAATCTGGATACCCAGCAAGTAACTGTAGAAACTACGCCAGGGGTCGCAAGCCCGTGAGCGAGGACGAGGATGATGGTAGTGAAGATTTTGGGGACGGTGACAAAGATGAATACGATAGCGACGATGTGCATTTTGATGACGACGAAGACGATAAAGACGATGTTTCTGATGAAGAATAGAATTTGATAATGGTAGGTTTATGGCATATTATTTATTAAAAGTCTGTAACTCTGAAGTTCCGTTTGTTGACGGAAACGGGTTTTAGGGTTTGTTGTTAGGGTTTGTTCGTTGCTGTTAGGGTTTTAAACAGTCCTAAGAGTATTGGTTCCGTGAAAGAATTATAGAATTCAGGAGCTATGATTTGATTTAAACAATCGAGTGACATCCATATTAAAACTTTTGATAGAGAAATATCAAAGGCTTTCAAATATTCAAACTGACAGGGCTTTTGTTGTGATCTTGCTAGTATTGGATTTGAGGCGTTCATGAAATTGTGAATGTTTGTGTTTTCCGTCTGCCATTTTAGTAGTTTGGGACAACGCCTGATAATTGAATGCATATTGTGGACCGTGCCATCATCCAGAAATTGGTCTAATTATGTATGATAAATATTTGATTCAGTTGGAACTGATACTCTGTTTCCGTGATGATCCTATACGATGTGTACAGGTTATATTTGACCTGAGATGTAAGCATTGTGGCAATCAAAAATTTTCTTTTCGTTTGTTGAGTACAAGAATTAGTTTCCTACATTTTGCAAGCCTTCCAAAATTTATAGGACATGGATGCGTATACTGCCCTAGTTTATCCGAGAAAAAGCAGTCTTTGAACCGAGTAGGAGGCATGATGATGATTTCTTGTACTGTCTATTTTCTGTAGTGTATTCTCTGTTTTCGAAAGATAACCACTGCTAGCTTTTACAAACTTTACAATTTTGAGAAGCCAAATCAAATAGGCTAATTTAGATTTTGATCCTCAATAAATTAGGAAAAAGTGGTATTTGCATTTATAAGCATATAAAGAAGGGTAATTTCTTAGAGTAAAAAGTGGTATTTGCATTCATAAACAGATAAGCAGGGTAATTTTATCAAGAGTAGATGAAAAATATTAGATCTGGACGTTATGCAAAATAGATAATGGTGATATCCGTCAGGCGTAAGTGAACAGGAAAGGTGGATATGAACTTTGTCCTTAGTTTTGGTATAATGGTAATATTCCGGTGGTAATATTCTGGTGGAAGTGAGCAGGATTGGGTGGTATCAGTCTGGCATAAGTAAACATGAATGGCGTAAGTGAACAAGAAAGGTGGTTCTTTATAAGAAGTCTTACTTAAATGGTCGTATTTAGAGCAAATTGGTAGGTCATAGTTTTGGCAATCTAATCATATGTGGTATCTCTGATAATGTTTTAAACTTTTAAGAGATAGTATTTTCAGAGAGAGCCAGCACAAGAACTTAAGTTTGTGATTTCCTTCTGTTCTCAACCACTCTGGTTAGCTCACTAAGCTAAATATTGACTATTGGAAATGAACATTAATACTTCACTGAAAGTACAGTAGCTGTTTTTGTAATTACCATTTGCAAAACCCATCCCCAGATATTGGTAATATTTGTTTGTTATTGTATATAATACTGTTTTGTAGGTATTCGTAGGTATTATGAAGAAGTTATGTGCTTTAGCTTTGAGTATTTGTTTTGATTGTTTTATTTGTATCCTGGATATGACTTCCCTTTTGTGGGGAGTTGAAAATTCATAGTTAAGGAAAGCAGTGATAAGGTGGAGGACATGAAACGGTGGAGGACATGTTTCATGTATATGGTTGAAAAATTCATTGTTTTTTGTGCTGGGAAGCAAAGTGGCTATAAGGTGGAGGACATGTTTCGAGGATATGATTGAGTAGTTATGTACTTGTTGAGTAATTGTTGTGATTTGTTTTCATGGTGCAATTTCAATATATTTCATCACCCAATCTCCAGCTGGTATATGGATATTCCAGCGCAAATACGAAACACAAATATTATCAGGGAAGCAATTTATACGGACTAAATCTGTTTGTGGAAAGGTTTGAAAATTCGGACAGTTATCCTTAGAAGGAAGGAAGTGAAAAAGTGGAGGACACTTTCGATATTCCACTTTGTATGTAGGGTTGGGTGAAAGGAAACGAGGCTGTGATTGGAAGGTTTACATCAAGGTGACTGCAAAATTTTATACAAGTCCTTTTCTGTGTTTTTGCTTTCAGGGAACACAAGTCTTGGTGAAATTGGTATCACTCTGTTTGCAGAGATTTACGGTCTCAAATTTTACCCTTTCAAATATTTTCTTAATCAAATTCTAAAGAAAATTTACCGAAAAATATAAAAAAGCACGAACATTATATATATATTAATGTTAAGAAAAGAACGTTAAATGATTAAATGAATACCTCTTGCATTTGAAACGATATAAATATTCGGTTCCAAATATCAGTAAAATGTTTTGGGCAGCAGTATTGCACCTTTTTATAAAGAGCGATAGTGTTTCCTGGCTATGTACCGTCTCATTGTTTTGAGAGGGTATTATATTGAAAGTAAAACTTTAATGATGGTTAAACACATTTTAAGCGAATTTCTGATTGCGGTTCAGGCGTTGATTGAAAAAATAATGCTTAAAATATCAAATTTGATTTAAAATGTTGGTAAGTATTAGATTAAAAATCTGATTAAATGTTATATTGTTATGCATTTTGTTGCATAATGTCATCTTTAAAGTATAAAAACAAATTGACTTCTAGAATAAACCAAGTCATATGGAAAGTAACAAAATTGACTTGTCAACCAATCAATGTTTCATGTTTGGGAGAGAGGGCATTGTATATAAAATTTGGCGAAGTCAAAAATCTATATATATATAAGATAGTTTCAGGTTGCTTTAAGATTTCTTTTAAGTGTTTTTTTTGGGACACGCATGTCACTCTACTTCTCACCATAACTGTTCGAATTTTCAAACCTTCCCACTTTGTCCGAATAAATTGCTTCCAAATTGCTTCCCTTATAATATTTGTGTTTTCTGTATTTTGAACGCCTTAAAACTTTTACTTATTTTTAAATAGCAATTACATTAATCACATTGATAGTAACATTGATAGTAACTTTAGATATGACATAAACAATAAATGCAGTAGCGACACTCCAAGATAGGAGAACACAAGAATGAATTTTGGCTCTTGGCTCAAGCTAGGGAAAAACCCCAAAATGGTGAAAATTCTTGATCAATTCAGCAAAGAGAGTCCAATAATGTACAATGATGAAGTCAAAGTTGACTTGATAAAAGATGATCCAAAACACTGTCCAAAACAACTTTGACAAAACAATAGTGGTTTGCTTCTAGTAAACAATAGCTAAACAATCTTAACCAAAAAGTCAATGGAGTCAATGGTTGTCAATGCAGCAACAAACAATCCATTGGGAGGTTGGTCAAACCCAGTCAAATTTGACTTCCTTTGTTGGACAAACCTAGTCAAATTTGACCTTCTTTGTTGGTTAAAGTCAACCTAAAATAATCAACAAATCAATGTTGTCAACTTAAAGTAAACTTTGTGAAATAGGCCTATGGTCAATGTGGGTCAAACAATTAGAATTTTGCTAATCCATTTGGCTTGGTCAAATAGTCAAACCCTCTAAAATTGTAGGGAAATATGGTCAAGATCACCTTGGTTAATGTTGATCAAACTTTAGTTGAAGCAAAAAAGTCAACAACATGCAAATGAGCCTGAAATTTGCATGCGAGAGAAAGATAATGGCCCAATGAGATGTACGAACCAATCAAATGAGGAGAGAGAGAATTATTGGTTTGAGATGGTGCTAAATGAGGTTTGAGGTCTCTTATTTATATGAATCCATGTGGGTCAAAAGACATGTGTCTTGAGGTCTCTTATTTATATGAATCCATGTGGGTCAAAAGACATGTGTCTTGGGCTTCATGAACCTACATGGTAGTGGTCGACCTTGATAATTTGCACATTTGTGGGCTTCACTTCAAAAACAATTTTTTCCTTGTCCGATTTGAGTGAAGTTTAGATCAATTTTGGTCTTCTTGAAAAGAGAAATTCAATACAATAGCTTTTCTCCTTCAAATGAGTTTGTCCAAAGTGGAATCTGGCCCTAGTTGCACAATTTAACACTCCCTCTCAACTAAGGAGAATTTTGCCTGCCAACTTTTGACCATCGATCGTCATGCCATCTTGTCATTATGTACTATCTTTGTATCTTTTCTCAACTCTACTAAAGATTGATATGGATAATAAGAAGAATCGATCAAGAGTGAGTCACAAGACCTTGCCACTCTTCACTAACAGAAGTCAGTCCACATAGCTAGTGGTAGAACCCCAATTTGACTTGATTCTGAGCAACCAAGTTGTTGAACATCATGCATCCTAGACATAGGGAGTACAACAGTACATGATGCATCTATTTGTAGTGCTATGATCTCTAACCAATTTTCCCAACTCATTGGCCAAATGAGAGGTATTTCCCAAGAGTCTCAGATTGCCAAGGGTAGGATGTATGTTGGGGAATCTGCAGGGCGAGGTGAACCACTCATTCTGCTCATATGCCATAGAAGAAGGTGAACCATTCATCTTATGCATATATCATCAACCATAGGGGAAGGTGAATCACTCACATTATGCTCAAATATATCATTATGGAGTATCTTAGGGAAAAGGTGAACCACTCAACATTTTAAAGGATATCAAGATGGACAAAAGGGAGTTTATCCTATCCTACTTCATGATATCAACCATAGGGGAAGGTGAACCACTCACCTAATGCTCACATATATCATCATGGGGTATCACAGGGAAATGTGAACCACTCACCATCAAAAGATATCAAGATGGACAAAGGGGAGTTTATCCAATACTACTTCATGAGAATATTGCAAATCAAGAATGACATGCTATCTATTGGAGAAGTTATCGCTGATCAATGTATTTATAAGGGAAGGTGAACCACTCACCCTATGATCGCACATAGCTCTAAGAAGTACCTTAAGCCCCCTAGGAACTCCCAAAGTTCAGTGTCCAACTCAAGCGTTAGCCTCATGGGAGGGTTTGTCTATGACTCCCAAGTCTCTCTCGAAAGGTTAAGAACTTGACCTTCCCAAAGGGCTTCCACAACCCGTTCATCTGTCTTGATGTGTTGGAGCTTTATTGCTCATTGTCGTACCATATCTTGAATAAAGTGGTACTTGATATCAATATGCTTGGAGCGATTGTGGAATATAGATTCTTTGAAAGGTAAATCCCTCTTTGATTGTTGCAATAGATAACAATGGTATCCAACACATGCTCAAATAGCTCATTGAAGAGTTTCCTCAACTAAATAGCTTCACAATAGGCCATAGTAGCTGTAATATATTCAACCTCGGTGATCACATATATCATCATGGGAAAGGTGAACCACTCACCATCTTAAAGGATATCAAGATGGACAAAGGGGAGTCTATCCAATCTTACTTCATGAGAATATCACAAATCAAGAATGACGTGTTATCTATTGGAGAAGTTATTGCTAATCAACGTACCTATAAGGGAAGGTGAACCACTTACCCTATGATCGCACATAGCTCTAAAAAGTAACTTAGGCCCCCTAGGAACTCCCAAAGCTCAATGTCCAACTCAAGCGGTAGCCTCATGGGAGGGTTTGTATATGACTTCTCTTGAAAGGTTAAGAACTTGGCCTTCCCCAAGGGCTTCATGAGGATGTCCACACCCTGTTCATTTGTCTTGATTTGTTGGAGCCTTATTGCTCATTGTCGTACCATATCCTGAATAAAGTGGTACTTGATATCAATATGCTTGGAGTAGTTGTGGAACATAGAGTCTTTGAAAGGTAATCCCTCTTTGATTGTTGCAATAGATAACGATGGTATCCAACACATGCTCAAATAGCTCATTGAAGAGTTTCCTCAACCAAATAGCTTCATAATAGGCCATACTAGTTGCAATATATTCTGCCTCGGCAGTGCTAATTGAGTTCCCAATGCGCGGAAAGATGTCTTCGGACCAGAAGTGTAATGGGAGTCTTGGTAATTTGACCCAGATCAGGCCAACGCCAAGCTGCTCTGTCTCTGGGTTGAACATCGGAGACCAACACTTCAAGAGGACCGAGGCATGCTCAAAATGCCAGTAGGACGACAGTACCTAGTTCATGTGGTCTGGGCTAGAGAAACGAAGGGCAAACCATCCTTTCACAAACGTTTGCACTGTGGGCAGGTCGGCGAAATGATGCTCCCAGACCTCCAATGTCCATGTTTTTAGACGAGCCGCTGTAAAGCTTCGTCCCCGAACTCTTCCGACTAGCACCCTGTCTGCGAAGTCCATAGTATCACCGAGCCGGATATCCTCCTCGAGCTTGAGAAAGGTATCGACAGCTTTGGTCTGGAAGCACTTAGTCTTCTTGCAAGCCCTTACTTTGGCCGCTGAGTCTCCTCGACGGTCAGGGGTGTACTCCGATACAGGGGGGTTCTCCGGGGGAAGGGATGAGTCGACAGGGAGGGCGCCTGTTAAGGGGGGAATGATGGTGTAATTGCCAGAGGGGGGAGAGGATGAGCACGACGAGATCAGGGGGATCATAGTGGAAGATGGAGCGGGAGGAGCGGAGGGGAAAGTGGACTGTGGGGGGTGGGAGATGTGACCAGGGGTAGGGGACGGAGGGTTAGGGTTAAGGCACCTCGACGCAAACCCTAGGGAAGATGGAGACGGCGGGGGAGAGGAGAGGGACGACCAAGTTGGGGGGTCGTCCGGCAAGATCACCTGGTGGTCAGATGGACCTGAGAGAGAAGGGAGGCCAGAGATTGTCTCATGCAATTCATTGCTAAATGGAAGTGACCCTAGCTTAACTGAACGCGGGGTAGTCCAGATAGAACCCTCCGCCAATGTTTCTTCTGAGTAATCCTCCAAATCGAGGTCCATCGCTGTCAGGAGCAAGGAATCGCCAACTGCCTGTGGTAACCGCCAAGAGATGGAGCAGCAAGTATACAAAACGATTATGAAACCCGGGGTCAATGCTTCAAACCGTGGAGCAGGTACAAGCGAGCACTGTAAAAAAAACTATGTAAAAAACCCTTGTTACGGAGATGGTGGTATATTATAATATCTGCCTTGTTCCGAGGTAGACGTGTACGCGAACGATACAGCCAGCTGCGCCATCGTGCTTCAGACACAAAACATCTACCCAAACTCACCTGCCTGCTGCGCCATCGCTTCCTCTTCTTCCAACATCACATGGAAAAAGACTTTATCACATTCTTGAGCATTTCAAACAAATGAAAAGAGATTCCAACAACCATATGTAGGTAGGCTTCACTTCACATCTCTAATCGAATAAATCCTCTAATTTTAAAATTTTTTACAACACGTCCAAATTTTATTTTTTATTTTTATTTTTTTTTTCACTCTATTTTTTAGCTTGCTCTTTATTTACTTAGAGTTTAAAATCTCTTCTAATGTCTTAAAAGAAAACCAAACTTTAAATTCAATTATTTAACCCCGTGAAAAAAGTAAAAGAGCAAATTGGATGGTTTCAAAGCTTTAAATAACTTACTTTATCGCGCTGAAATTCTTACATTCCACAAATGTTCTATATAATTTGAGATATCTAAGTCAACCTAGGGTTTACATACTTAATTGGTTAATCTAGGTTGTTGGAATCTTGGTTCTTCCTCTTACGGCTAAAATACATTTAGCCCTATTTTTGCCACAACTAACTAGTTCATCAAAGATTACATTTTTTTCCTTTAAGTTGGTGCACTTGTGGTTTAGATCTTGCTTAAATATTGTTTATGGTTATAGGACTAACCTAAACGAGTTAAGTAACTCCATGAGTGTTTAATGTGTTGCCATCTCTATTGGGGTTATCGTTATATTTTTTATTCTAATTATAAAGCTTTGTTGCGCCTAAAATTTGACATCAAATCATTTTCACTGCTTCAAATTTTGACAACTAAGGTTTAACCTCATCTTTTTATGATCTGTATATTCATTCAAACAGTTGAGTATCCATTGACATGCTATATCTCTTTATTGTTTTCAGACATGATCTATTGTATAATGAAACCCTCCGAAGTCCAAGTAGGTGACGTTTTTATCTAGAAAAATATTGGAAATTTTGATAAAATTCAAATTTTTCGAAAAATTGGTTATAGTGG
Source organism: Pinus tabuliformis (assembly GCA_031772625.1). NCBI lineage: Eukaryota > Viridiplantae > Streptophyta > Pinopsida > Pinales > Pinaceae > Pinus > Pinus tabuliformis. Next base: position 180,460,834 of record CM062811.1, on the reverse strand, counting down.
TAAAGTTTGAGAATTTTGGATGCTTTAAGTTTTGTTGATAAAGCTGAATCTATCTATACCATTAAAAAATTCAAATACTCTTACAATCATATTATTCACTACATTCCAACAATAATTTCACTAGACAACACCTTGCAAAAACTATTGTTCGTTTTCATAAAGGTATATCTCAAAGCCTTTCTCTTTTCTCTTTACATTATTCAAATTCTATTACAATTTTAGAGACACATGCCACAATTTAATGTAGTAATGACTCAATCAATGCATTATACTATTTTGAAGGAAGTAGTCTAACTTATGAAATAACATTTTTTTTGGTTAATTTTAATCAAAATTTGGTAGATAATATTAAAAATTTGAGTTTAAGTTGTTTAATATGTAGAATTTGAATATCCCAAGGGGGTTTTTCAGGGTGTTGAATCTATTTATGCATTGAAAAATGCATTTTAGACAACAAAAAATCACATTCTTGAAAGTGTTTCCCAAATTCAAATGAAAAAATCTATTTCGTATATAAATTATATTACGCCATTTTGAAACATGTAACTAATACCAATACCAATAACTTAACTTTAACTTGTCTTTTGGTTTCACTGCAACATTATTATGATGATTTGAATAACAACTTGCACCCTTCCCGGTTAAATATATCTTAAGCATGGGAACTATTTTTTTCCGGAGAAATTAAGCATGGGAAATAATATCATTAATGAACAAAACAACTGTCATATTTCAAGTTTTTGATCTCAAATGCATAGGTGTTCAACGCTCCATTTTAGATCAAATTTGCCAGGTAATCTGAATATGGCTATATGTTTAATAATTTTTTCTTTACACTCTGGATGTGGTTGACATCAAATCCATTCCCCCCCATTGAATGCATGCTTCTTCCCTCTGGTGCCAGCACAATCAATCCCTCTGCCAACTACACACTCACTACTCCTGTCGCACACGAGATCATTCTCTCTGCTATCTGCAAGTCCATGCCCTCTTGTTCAATGGTCCATGAATGGGGACGCCCTTGCCGTTATGGTTGTGGACAATTTTTGATAATTTGGTCTCACATCCTCCGTGAACTCTTATTTTTCTCTGGTTTATTATGCCCACTGTTATGTATTTTCCCTATTGTTAGTCTCTCTAATACATTTTTCACTGTTAGTCTCTCTATTACATTTTTGGCACTTGGCCATCGGACTCCAGCCAAGTCTTTTTTTGAACATTTTTGATATATTCTGGTCTCACATCTTCTATGAACTCATCTAAAAATTTGAGGGTTCAGACAACACAATAACGTAAACTCATCTAAAAATATGAGAGTTCAGATAACACAACAATGTAAACTCATCTAAAAATATGAGGGTTCAGATGATAGAACAATGTAACTAGTATAACCATATTAAAAATATTAATGTGGTTGATATAACCCAAGGCTTCATAAATCTAACAAAAAAAACTATTGCAACATGAAGAATGCTTTACTAATGCGCACATTTCCCTGATTAACCATGTGTTGTCGCTAAATCTTGCACCTGCAGCGGGAGGCAAACAAAGCTCGGTAGAGACAACCTATGGGTTGATTGTAGACCAGTGTCTAGGACATCTTAAATAGAGGAGTGATTGTAAGGTTATATGTGAGGGGTTTGCATTACTCTAATTGTCACGTAAAACAAAAAGGAAATAGGATGAGGGGGCTTGGTTCAATAAGCCTTCAATGAGGTAGATTTAGGCCAACTCATGGATCCAAATGTTGGGGGTATATTTGGGCAATCTCAAAGATAAATGACTTCTCCTTTTGGTGGCCGACACACAACAATGAGATAGCTTAAAATTGAAGTTGTGGTGGTGGAGATGAGGAACAGAAGGAGGGAAATAGATGCATAGGGCTGTAACAAACATAATCCTAGGCAGCGATGTTCCAGCCGAAAGTGGAATTCGATGGATAGGGCTGTAAGAAACACAAAGTCCTAAGCCATTGTTTTCCAATGAAATGATAGAAATAGAGGAGTGCAAAAGAAAGTTTAAGGCTAAACGTGACATGGGTATCATTTTCTTCCAACAGCTAAAGTAAATTTGAGCTACCCCAGGTACTATTATCTATTTAGCAGCTAAGATAAATCCACAAATCAACAAGAAACCAAGAGCCTCATTACTATTTCAGGTATGGGAAAACACAAACGAAGTGAGATTTACAAAGAGGAAACACGTTGCACATTAATCATGCTTGGAATCAACAGGGAAGCACCATTTACCTGAAAGGGTCCAATACCTAGTCCACACATTCAACATGATATCTGTGAAGTCCCATAAAAAACAAATTGAACCAAAATGGCAACTCGAAATTCAAACCCTTCGGGTGAGAAATTTTGGAACCTTTGTATAATATTGCTTCTCCCTATTTATAAGAGGAGGGGGAGATGGAATTACTATTTACAAAATATCTGAGCTCAAGCCCCAGCTATCATGTTAGACTAGCTGTCTCGCTTAGTCTAAGGCTCTTCTGCCCCAAAAAGATTACAATTGAGATCGAATTCCTTCCTGGAAATAAATAGAAATTAATGAATAGAGAAAGAAAATGGAGAGATGAAGGAGGAGGTACCCCCTTTCTATTCCAGTGGAGGCACTTGATCAAGGCACATCCCTGTTGTGATGCATTCCACTTGCTGCTTTGCCAGTTTCTGTCAATTCTTCCTTAACTGCCTGAGTGACCTGTTCGGTGGAATAGGGAGCGGAGTGGGGAAGGCGTGTGCCCAAGCGGTCCTTTTCTGTGTAGAGGGAGTGGAGCACCATGCCATGCCATTAAGTTTTCTCGAGTCCCTTATATTGCTCCAACACTAAATATTCTAGCTGCTAGCCCATCCACCATTAAACCACTGTACTGCACAACTAGTGCCTTGACGTTGTAGGTGAGATGCATTCCATGGAAACAACACAGTCACGTAGGCGTGGGATTTTTCCTTTAAAACAGGTGAAAATTGGCATTTTCGATTTCCCCTTAGCCCTCTTTATCATAGTCCCTCGCGTGGCTTTCCTTGTGTGATTGAGGGCTGGAACCAGGGGCTAAGCCCTCAGGCGCTAAGGCCTTCGGAGCTGTGTTTGGAAGCCTTTTCCTTTGTTATCGCAAATCCTACATATCAACGCTTCAACTCTGCTTTACCCTTCTCTATGCTTTTTCCTTGGCGTGCGCTGGTAGTCCGGATGGAGGAGAAGACCCCTTACCCTTTTCTTTAGAGCAGGTCGATAGTTCAGATGCAAGGTCTTTATAGACCCTGCCTTAGTCATTTATCGCATTCAGGGAGGAGTTCCGCACATCGCAATCGCTCTACACCAATGTATTCAGCTTTTTCCCTTTAATAGCTGCTATCGCTGATCTGCGGGGTGACATCATCATTGCCACGTGTCACCTTATGAGTGGTGACACGTGGCACCTATAAATGGCTCCATCTCACCCCTAAAAACATTGAAACCAGGTGATACGTGTCTTTTGCCATGTCATCAATTGTATTGCCATGTCACTGCTGACGTCAACTGCCTTGTCATCTCAGAGGACTAATTAGAGGCCGCCACGTGGGCCCCTGGAGGAGAGAGAAAAAAGCCTACCTGACCTTGTTTTGTAAGCCTTTTCCTTTGTAAATCAGAATCGACCCCTTTCTAGAACTTTAGTGCTATATTGAAAATTGGCCCCCTTCCCTGTTTCGGGACTTAAACCATCGCTATCACTGATAAGTGTTGGGCTTTGACCCGTCGATTGCGATAAATACACCGTCCGACCGAAATGGGATAATGCGAGACTGCAAGACCATAATATCGACCTTCGACGCCGATATTCCGCCGATAAAATGTTTTGCATAGACTCGGGACCCTGTCGCTATGCAAAAATGCGATATATGCAATGTACCCAGACGCGTCGATGTCGATATGCGATTGCGACAAACTGTCCCAAGTCTCGATTGTGATTTTTCTTCAACACTTGGCTATTTTTTGGGTTTTCTGAGATTTCTAAAGGAATTCTTCAATAGGTCCTAACTTCTGATCCATGAACCTTTTTTTGGACATATATTTACCAACGGAAAGATCTTTCTGAGAACTACACACTGGAGAGGGTTTGGTTTGGCTTTAACAGCGTCTGTGGCTCAAAATTTGGCATAAAACAACACTGCTATTTGGCTTCTGAAGCCACTAGTGACTGAAAAAGGAGTGAGTGACAACATTGGCTACCACTGGGGATAATGCCTTACTGGAAAGGCGCTGAGAACTTTCAGACCAACATCCTTCACCATTGGGCATGGAGTCAGTGATATATGTACTTTATAATCAACAAATCTCCATGGGACCTTTATTTATCCATCTACATGCAGGAAATAAAAACTCTAACAACTGAAAGTAAATGCTCCACTGGTGAGCTCATTTATTGAGAGTGAATCACAAGACCTTACAACTTTTCACTGACAAAAGGCAGTACAGAGGTAGAACCTCAGTCAGACTTGATCACAGATTAAGTCGTTGAACACCATGCATCCTAGACATAGGGAGTATGACAATACACAATGCGTCCATCAATATTGCTATGGTCCCTATCCACTTTTCCCAACTCATTGGCCATATGATAGGTACTTACCATGAGTCCCAAACTACATGGGTAAGATGTATTTTGGGGCATTAGCAGGAGAAGGTGAACCACTCATCTTATGCATATGTCAATCATAGGGGAAGGTGAACCACTCACCCTACACACATGTCAACCATCATGGGATATCACAAGGGAAGGTGAACTACTCACCCCTTATACAACACACCAATACGGGAAGGTGAACCACTCGCCCTATGGTCGCTCAAAGCTCCAACAAGTACCCCAAGCCCTCAGCAGCTCCCAGAGCTATGTCCAACTCAACCAGGACTCTCTTGGGAGGGTCTTTCCTCGACTCCAAGTCTCTCTCGGAAGGTTAAGAATTTGAACTTCCCAAAAGGCTTCGCAGGGATATCTGCAACCTGCTCATTAATCCTGATGTGATGGAGCCTTATTTCTCCTTGTTCTACCATATCTCGGATAAAGTGGTACTTGATATCAATGTGCTTGGAGTGGTCATGGAACACATGATTCTCTAAAAGGCGAATCCCATTCTGGTTGTCGCAGAAGATCACGATGGTATACAACACATGCTCAAATAGCTCATTGAATAGCTTCCTTAACTAAACAACTTCACAACAAGCCATACTAGATGCAATGTATTTGGCCTCAATGGTGCTTAGAGAAACCGAATTATGGTTCCTGCTTATCCAAGAAATTGAAGCAGACCCTAATGAGAAGCAACATTGAGACGTGCTCTTACGATCCACCGCACTGACAACCCAGTCAACATCTGTATATCCATGCAACTTCAAATTCCTGGCAGTGTATCTCAGTCCATAATTGATTATGCCCCAGATATATCTCAAAAGATTCTTAGCAGCAATCCAATGTATGTCATGAGGGTCGACCACAAATTGATTCAACGTATTCACAACGAAGCATATGTGAGGACGATATTTTACCAAGAACATTAGGGCCCCCAATAGTTGTCTATATTCATAAAGGTTTTCCAATTCGAGCCCAACAACACTTCCACATAGCTTCTTGAAGTTGAGTTCCATTGGAGTACACACAGACTTACAATCTACCATCCCATATCTCTCGAGCAACTTCACAATGTATTTTCCTTGAGAAAAGAAAATTTTACCTAGATTTTGCTAGACCTCCAAGCCTAAGAAGTAGTACATTAAACCTAGGTCCTCCATCTCGAATCATAAGCCAACTCCCTGTTGCATTGATAAATGAGAGGGTGTGCACCTATCAGAAAGACATCATCTACATAAAGGACCAAAATGAGAGGAATGTCCTCTTCAACCTTGAAATATAGGTTAGGATAAGCTTTGCTCCTTCTAAATCCCATCTTCATAAGATAACTATCAATCTTCTCATACCAAGCCCTAGGGGCTTGCTCCAACCCGTAGAGGGATTTCTTCAACTTGCACACGTGTGTCCTTGATCTTGTACTTCAAACCATGGAGGTTGTTCCAAGTAGAATTGTTCCTTAAGAGAGCCATGCAAGAAAGTAGTCTTAACATCCTTTTAGTGTATGATCCATCCTTGAGAGGCAGCAAGAGTAATAATCGGTCAAATAGCGGTATAACAGGAATCTAGTGCAAATATCTCGTAATAGTCCACTCTTTCCTTCTGAGATAAGCCTCGAGCAATAAACCTGGATTTATTTTTTCTAATACTCCCATCAACTCCATGTTTGATTTTTTAAATCCATTTAGATGTAACCACAAATTTGTCCTTGGGCCTAGGAACCATGTCCGATACATCATTTTTCATGATTTATTCGTATTCCTCATTCATCGCATCCTTTTAGACTTGGTTCTTTACGACTTTTTCGAATGTACATGGCTCAGATTGAACAATAGTACTCATAGAAACAAGGTACCCTTGATGCTTGTTTGGCTTCTTACTTTCATGAAATGTCCCTCTTAGAGCCCCAACTTGTTTTTCTTCCAAATATTCTAAAATGAGAAACATTAGGTTTATTACTAGTGAAAACTTATTTGGGTGTCTTGAAATCCAGTGTGTGATGTAGAAACCTATTTTGAACGTACATGACAGTATTGGAAGCTTCTCCTCATAAGAACTTTGGTAAACCTAGATCATGGAGCATGGCACAGGTGGCTTCCATGAACGTTCGATTTTCCTTTAAAAAAATCCATTTTTCTAAGGAGTGTATGAAACGATTATCTCTCTCTTAATTCCAATCTCTCTGCAAAAGTTATTGAATTCATTTGATTCATATTCAGTTCCATTGTTGGTCCTTAATATTTTGATCTTCTTCCCTGTTTGATTCTCCACCAAAGCTTTGAAAGAACGAAACCATTTGAACACTTCATCCTTCTTCTTCAAGAAATTGATCTATGTTTTGCGAGAGAAGTCATCCACAAAGCTAGCATAATATAAGTATCATCCCAATTATGTTACGGGAAACATACCAAATAGGTAATAATGGACAAGTTGAAGAATATCATAAGTTTGAATTTCATTTGAAGGGAATGGTTCCCTTGTAAGTTTCCTATCTGCACAACCCTGACAAACTCCTTCATGATTCATGTTGAATTTAGACATGCTTGTGACCATCTTCCTTACCCCACGTAAGGCTTTGTAAAGAAGGTGGGAAAATCTCCAATGCCATAATTCATACCGAAGAGAAGTATCGCAAGACATGGCTCCAAAGGACTTCTTCCAATTTGATAAAGACCATCAACCCTAAATCCAAGTGTAAATGCATATTTATGGTTTCTTTTCCAAATAAGTACCTTTCCATCAATGAATGCTACCTTGAAGCCTTTACCTTCCATCACAGAAATAGATACCTGGTTCTTATTCAAATAAGACACCTAGAATACTTCTTGTAGATGAATGGTTTGACTTTGATTCAAGTGATGAGTAACAATACTTATGCCTTTTACAGGATAGGTGGCATTATCTCCAAGTATGATCTCTAAATTATTCTTCTTTTCAATCAAACTTGATAGAACTTCTTTGTACCCAGTGAAGTGCCTCGAGGCTCCACTATCAATCAACCAATGATCCAACATATCTCGTGGAGAGGTAGTAGATAAAGAGGAATTAAGATAAAATTCATTTTGTTTTGCTACAACATTACTTTCCTCATCCCTGAAATTTCTTGATTTTTTGGGAGGTCAACCATTTCCATATCGAGCAGCAGGAGAATTTCTCTTTCCTTTAGTCTTGAACTTGTTGTTCCTTTGATTTCCATTTCCTTTGTAATCGTTGTAGTTGTTGTTATCATCATTGCTTGGAGTATCCTTCTTGTGAGGACACTCTCTAACATAGTGGCCAAACTTGTTGAAATTGTAGCACCTTCATTTTCTTCCTTCTTTGAATCCCTGCTTAAATCTTTGACCTTGTTTCCTTGGACCAACATTTTTCTTCCTCTTAACATGAGCGGAGAAAACAGTAGGATAATTACCATTTGAAGTCTTATCTCTTTACACCATCCATGTTTCTTCTTGAGTGCATCTAGCCAATAATTCATCAAAACCAAGAATCCTGTCATTGTTGAGGATGATGGTGTTAAACACATCCCATGCTCTTGTAATATTTTCAAGTGCAATGAGAGTGATATCCATGTCATCAACAACTTCTCCAAAGGATAGAAGGTCATTCTATTTTTGTGTGATCCTCATGACATAGGATTGGATAGACTCCCTTTTTTCCATTTTAATGTCCTTCAACTTGTTCTCGAGAAAGAGGATTTGATTTGCATTGTTGATTTTGAACATCCAAAAAAGCTTGTCATACATCTCCTTAGATGTTTCCAAATCATAAATATAGGAAACCAAATTCTTTTGAATGGAGTCTATACTAATTCTCTTAGATTTGATGTCACATTTATTGAACTTTTTTTTTTGCAGTAGGTGCATTTGAAGGAGGCTCCACCAGTCTTCCCTTTACATAGTCATTGCATCATGCTCTTCCAAAGTCAATTCCAAAATCATCTTGTTATGTAACCAACTCACAAAATAGAAGAAAAGATAGAACAATGACTTTAAAATCAGTCTCTTCGAGGGGGAAACCCCTTTTACATTACACAAATGAACAATTATTAGATGGTACAACTGACAAGACCTCCTTTCTATATATAGGAGTCTACGGGGTCATAATATACTCAAAGCTGACATAACAATAATAATGGAAGGGCACAACAATAACAATAGTGGGCTTCTATGGGGCACAATGATAACAATATGGGGACAACATGGGCACAACAATAACAATAAGAGGATACAATGACAATAATAATAAGGGAATACACTAGTATTATAGGGAGCTAACCTGCCCCTCTCCTTCAGAAAAGTATTGTCTTCAATGCTTGAGTAGTTCTGGATGCTTTTGTATAAAATTCTCATCCTCCCATGTGGAATCTTCAGCAAGTTCTTCTAGTTGATGAGATACTTTGAAATTGATCAATTTCATAGTTATCGAGTTCTTGTTTCCGTGACTACTTCAGGTTCCAATATGATTTTCCTTCCTCATCAAGTTCTGGAAATATTGTTTGAACTAGGAGTTTGTCACTTATAACTTTCTTTAACCATGAAACATGTAAAATTGGGTGCACTCAGGAAGCTGTAGGAAGTTCCAATTTGTATGCCATAATACCAATCTTTTGCAACACCTTATACGAACCATAATACTTTGGCGATAATTTATTATCCTTCTTAGCTTGCTTGAAGGACATTTGTTTGTATAGTTGTAGCCGTAGAAATACCTAGTCACCTACATCAAAACTTCTTTCGCTGCGATGTTGATCTGCCTGTTGTTTCATTCTATTCTGTTCCAAAGTGAGGTTATCCTTTAAGAGTTGGAGAACTTGTAGTTGATGCTCGATGTCATCTTCCATTAATTGAACCTTAGATTTTTCTCTTAAATATGATGTTATGGATGGTGGATGATATCCATAAAGTGCCATAAATGGGGTCATTTTCGCTTCAGTATGAAAGGAAGTATTATACCACTATTCAGTGAAAGACAACCATTTGACCCATTATGTCTATTTATCAGATACAAAGCAACGAAGATATCCTTCAAAACATTTGTTTACTATCTCATTTTGGCCATCAGATTGAGGGTGATAAGATGAAATATGAGCTAATTGAGTACGCAGATAAGGAAATAATTCTGTCCAAAAATTCCAGTGAAAATGGGATCTCTGTTGCTTACAATAATCTTTGGGTTTCCATGTAGATTTTTAATTGTTTCCATAAATGCAACAATAACTGTACTAGCTTTAAAGGGATAAGATAATGCACAAAAGTGTGCATACTTGGTATGTCTATCAACTACCACCATGATGACACTCTTTCCTTTGGACTTGGGTAAACCTGTGATTAACATCCATTGAAACCTCCTCCCAACGTTGACTTGGAATGAATACAGGTTGTAATAGACCTAGGGTCTTAATTGTTTCAACTTTATTTTGTTGGCAAACCAAATATTCCGACACAAACTTTTGAATATCAGATTTAAGGCCATCCCAAAAAAATCCCTTCTTAACATTGTGGTAAGTTTTTAAAAATCCTGAGTGCCTTACTAAGGGAGAGGTGTGAAATTCCATAAGAATCTTTTGTTTGTGTTGGGAATTATTATAGAGATATAAGTGATCTTTGTACCATAATGAATGATTTTTCTAGCTAGATGTATCAGATGTACTGGGGTTTTGTTGTAACTTTTGAATGAGTGCCCACACTTTTTCATCATTCTTCCATGGATCCCTTGCTTCATTTATCCAATCTGGTTGGATAATAGAAATGGTGTAAAGCAATGCTTCCACATCCTCATCTTTTCTTGAGAGTGCATCTTGAACAACATTTTGCTTTCCTTTTTTGTAGATGATTTCAAAGTCATAACCCAACATCTTTGTGGCCCATTTTTGCTGTTCTTCTGAAGATAATATTTGTTCTAAAAAGTATTTAAGACTATCATGATCTGTTTTTACCTTGAAGTGTCTTCCCATTAGGTAAGGTCGCCATTTCTTAAGTGCATGTAGTATTGTCAACATTTCCTTTTCATAAATAGCTCTGTGTAAATACTTTCCTTTTATCGGACGACTTTCGAGCAATGGGTCTTTCTTTTTGAATTAAAACAAAACCAATTCCATTTCCTGAGACATCATATTCCACAATAAAGATTTTTGTGAAGTCTGGCGGAGCTAAGACTAGTGCTTGGCACATTGCCTCTTTAAGATGTTAAAAGTATTTCGTTTCTTTTGGAGTCCAAGAAAATACATATTTCTTCAGTAATTTTGTTAGAGCTCTTGCTATTCTCCCATAATTCTTAACAAATTTGCGATAATACCCTCTCAACCCGAGAAATCCTCGTAGATGCTTTATGGATGTGGAGATCTTCCATTCCTTAATAGCTTTAATTTTTTTAGGGTCTACCTTAACACCTTCATGAGATACAATATGATCCAAATATTCCACCTCTTATACTCCAAAGAAACATTTGAAGGTTTTTGCATATAATTGTTTCTCCTCCAATAGCTTGATAACTCTATGAACATGTTGAACATGATCCTTCCAAGACTTGTTTTAAATTAGTATATCATCAAAAAGTACTAACACAAATTTTCTAAGGGTGGGTTTGAAAATGGAATTCATCAAACCTAGAAATGTAGAAGGTGCATTGGTAAGACCAAAAGGCATGACCAAAAATTCATAATGACCCTCATGAGTTCTAAATTCTGTTTTTGGAATGTCTTCAGTCTTCATTCTAATTTGATGATATCCCGAACAAAGGTCCAACTTGGTGAAGTAAATTGCTCCACGCAATTTATCCAATAATTCATCAGTGAGAGGAATGAAAAATTTATCTTTAATAATGAGCTTGTTAAGCTCCCTATAATCTAGACACATGCGCCATGATCCATCCTTCTTGTGCACCAATACTACTGGAGCAAAGAAAGAACTTTGAATAGGTTGAATTATACCAACCTCTAGCGTTTCTGCAACCATGTGTTCAATTTCACTCTTTTGGGCATAGGGATATCTGTAAGGCCTAATGTTTGGAGGAAAACTTCTTGGAATCAAATGAATAGCATGATCATGATCATGAATAGGTGGGAGGATTTTGGGAGTCTCAAATACCTTGGAATGATTGCCCAAGACTTTTTGGAAATCTGGAGAAATAGGTGATTTCGACATGTGAACCTCTAACGAACGTAGTTGTGCAATCATGCCACGTTGTTATTTATTTAGAAGATTTGTCATGCCGTTAGAGATAATTATATTTCTCTGTTTCCCTGCAATACCCCTTACTTCAACTTCCTTTCCTTCTGAAAAAAAATTCAAGAAAATTTCTTGAAAATTAAAATCTATCATACCCAAAGATTATAGCCATTGGACTCCTAGTACAACATGAGCACCACCCATTGGAACGAAAAGCATTGGACTATTCAACACATATTCTCCCATGGATAGCTTGATATTATGGAACTTTCCAGAGCAATTTATGGTTTTTCCATTTTCAACTATAACTTGACACTCAGGTGCTGGATATAGGAAGCAATTCAATTCCTTCACTATCTTACAATGAAAAAAATTATGGGTACTGCCCGAATCAACACTATTACCTTTTTATTCTTGATATACCCTTTCTTGATATACCCTTATTCCAGCCAATGAATTACAGGATATGGTCAGATTCATTTATTCTTTCTCTAGGCTTTGTTCCTAGTGTGTATCCTATTCTTTTGATGTTTCTTGTTCCTTTTCTTCTTCCTCTTCACGATCTATGTAAAATAATTTCTTTTTAGTACACTTATGACCTTTAGTGTATTTTCTATCACAAATGTAACAAATCCCTTTTTTTCTTTCTTATTACAATAGTTATGGTGTCAACCTTGTAGGTTGTGGAAGGCTAGGGGCAACAACATTTCCATATTTATAGTTGTGATTGGTAGGCTTCCTTATTGCTATAATTTTTCTTTCAATTTTTCTTGACAACTTGAATGCCTTCTCCAATGAATTAGGTTCCCAAAGGCAAACTTCATGTTGGATGTTATCTTTTAATATACCTATGGACACATCAATCCTATGCTCCTCTAGAATATCTTTTACCCTTATATTCAATTTTTGGAAGTCCTCAATCTGCTCCACCATTGAACATTTTTGTTCGAGATTTATCAATTGGCTAAAAAAGGTGTTTCTTTTTGTATCATCATAATATGCTATCATTTATTCTTAAAAATTGCCCAAGTGACAATTTGTTTACGAGAGAAAATCCATCGATACCATACAAACTGATTGGGTTTCAAATATAAAGTCGCAATGTGTACCTTTTGTGTGTTTTGCACATTATGGAGATCGAAATATTGCTCCATTTGTAGTATCCATGTTACGGGATCCTCGCCATCAAAATTCCTCATATCAATATTTGGAACATGGTGGGTCTTCAATCCAACATTAGAGTCTATGAAATCATGACTAACATTTATTTTATTTTCATCATGAGTTTCCTCTACTACCTTTTCGCCATTAAGAAGCATTTCTTGTAGCAACTTTGCCAAACCTCCTTTCAAACCTTCCATGTCTTTCTTCAAATCTTCAACGTTTACTTCTAAACCATCCATCTTAGCTTCCACACCATCCATATTATCTTCCATGCCATTCTTTAAACCATCCATCTTAGCTTCCACGCCTTTATTTAAACCATCCATCTTAGCTTCTATTACTTTTTGTGAGAGTGAAATTTGTTGCACCTGGTCTCGTAATTTTGATATATCATGTTGCATTTCTTACTCTTCTTCATGAGTCATGCTAGATCTTTCAGGTTTCTTAATAGGTGTTTCCATTTTATTTCTTCCGGACATCAATTAATTATAATTATGCTTCACTATTTCCTTTGAATTCCTTCGAACTAATTTTTCAAACGAAAGTTATGAAAAATCTTAAAAATACTATACACCTTTGTTTGTCTTTGTAAGAGCTCGATATTAAATGTGTTGTATCTCTGTAATTTCGGATCTCAAAGGTCTGGAATTTTGTATTTTGGTATCCCTTTGAGTCCTCATTCCAACCTTGCAAGTCTGATCAAGATTGGATTCTCCAAGAAAGAGTTATTCCAAATCTCCCATGATGACCTAATTATTGACTGGTTCAGTAGAGCGAACTTGTACGAAGTTCGACGTGTCACTGTTTCGACCTTCAGACTTGAAACAAATAAAAAACAAAACTACAATTCATCTTCTTTCTATACCTTTTTACGAAATTTCAATTTGATTCTCAAAGAGAAAGTTACGACGATTTGCCCCAGGCCACCTGTTTGAGATATAATTCGGGAGCTTTCAAAAACCCTAACTTCCTTGGATCATATCTCTAAAAATGTAATGACACAATATCTGAAATTCGTACCTGAGGTTTATCAAGATTTTAGCTCAAATGTGTTTTAATTTTAGCTTCTGAAACATTGCAGAAAAAATGTTATAGAAAAACTTCCACGATCACCTGTTTGAAGCAGCGAAACCCTAGAATCCAAAACTCTGATCCCAATTGTTATGTAACCAACTCACAAAATAGAAAAAAATATAGAACACCTAATTCAAAATCAGCCTCTTCGAGGGAGAAACCTCCTTTAAATTACAAAAATGAACAATTCTTGGATGATACAACTGATAAGACCTCTTTTCTATATATAGGAGTCTAAGGGGTCACAATATAGTCAAAGACGACATAACAATAATAATGTAAGGGAACAACTATAACAATAGAGGTCTTCTATGGGGCACAATAATAACAATATGGGGAAAACATGGGCACACCAATAACAATACATGGATACAATGACAATACTAATAAGGGAATGCACTAGTATTATAGGGACCTAACACATCTTGCATGCATGATAGTCAGATTCGTCCTTGAGCTTTGTCTTCACTTGGGTTCTGATACCATGTTAATTTTAGTTAACAATGGTTTGTTCTATGCTTAGCATAATTTACTTCAATGTTGCTTAGCAGCCCAATACAAATTTCCAATTTATAATCACATTGACAGTAAAAGCAGATAGAACATGAAACAAAATGAAGAAGACAAGCCAGACAAGAGGATACCAGATTTGGTGGATGTCAGGGAAAAACCCTAATGTGGGGAAAACCTTTTAGGGAAAACCCTTTGATAAAATATTTTTATTATTATATCAAATGTTTAGCAGAGAGAGAGAATAAAAAATTCAAACTGACTTACCCAATTCAAAGTCAAAACAACCCTGTAAATGTGGAGAGCTCAATATAGAGCTTCCATTGGACATCATTGCAGGAGTTTACTCAGTAGTGTGCATTTCTTGAGCGTAGAGGTATTTTTATGGAGCACATTCTGGGAGCACACGCGGGTTAGAGGCTTCGACCTCTTGTAGGCATTTCTTAATTTTTAGACCGAAGTTTGGACAATGATTCACCAGGTTGGATTAGAGGTTATTACCTGAGTCTATTTTTCTATCTGTTGGAAGGGGTGCGGATCTATTTGACTAAGTGTTACGCGAGGGTTTAAAGAAGTGGAGTCGGGAGAGATAGGAGGTAATTCTCAGTGGAGAACTTAGCCAGAGCTAGTGTTATCTTCTACGATTTCCTAGGCTGAGGAGGAAATAAAAAAAGGTAACCTCGAACCACTTTTAGTTCAGTGGCTAGCACCACTGAACCTGAGAGGGATCTCTCTAAGGATTTGTCAATAAATAACTGAAGGAAATAACTTTTAGTCTAGATATACAAGTCTTGTTTGAGTATTTGAGAATTTAGGGTTTTTTAATTGGCTGGACTAGGGATTAGAACAAGTAATTAGGTCAAGGCCTCAAGTGTACAGTAACAGGTATAAAGAGGAGCTAAATATCAGTGTGTTATGACGAACTTAAGGTTTTTGTCAATGTAGTATAGGTATGAGAGCTATGAGAACATAATAATCATGTATAAGCATGAATTCATTAGTTATATATGAAAAGAAACAAAAGCATGATTTTCCACATAAACAGAGATTAAATCTAAGAATTTTGTCTATATGATTGTAAGAAAAACCACAAGAAGATAAAGTATGAAAAGAGAGACAATTTCATCAATTAGAAACTGATGATTTTCCACATAAACAGAGCTTAAATCTAAGAATTTTGTCTATATGATTGTAAGAAAAACCACAAGAAGAAGATAAAGTATGAAAAGAGAGATGATTTCATCAATTAGAAGCTGATCTGAAAGAAAAACAACACCATAGACTCACTGAACAAGTATTCCTAGAATGTAGATGCAACTGCTCCTTGATTAGCTGTAAGAAAACATAAGGTACAAGCCTCTCCAAAAAAGTCCAACCCCTCTCTCTGAATGATAAATGATACATATAAACTCAATCAAACAACTTCTCCACCTTCAAGAGTCGAATTCCTAGGTGGTGGAATTGTTTCCAAGGTTCTTTCAACCAACAGGTGAGAGTGAGAAGGTCAAAGACAAACTCTTCTCTTAGACTTTGTTTTGAATTTTTCTTCCTTTATGAGGCCTAATTAACCATAAAAACAACTTATCATGTCTATTTATTCATGATTACATCATCTAACCTCGAACTACTGCAATTACATCATGAGTTTTTACTTTGACCAAGTCAAACTGAAAAACTAGGAAATTACACATTGAAATTTTAAATAAAAACTCAGAAATTTGCAAAAGCACAACACCAAATTTGTGCCAACTTTTAGGTGCTTTCCTAAAGTCAAAACTGAGATCTGAGAGAACGGTCAACTATCCTTGCCTGTGTAGTTTCCATAACACCTTCAAAAAATCATTCTCCCAAGGTGTTTCCAGAAGCACAGTGCCTGTTAAAAAGAGTGGCAAAATGATGAGTTTTTACCCATTTTTCTCCTTTTTCTCAAAATTTGAGCCCTCTCTGGGAAATATGATGAAATGGGTTTTGATAGGAGGTCATTAGATTTCCAAAAATGTAATCCACTTGTAATTTGGAGCCTTGAGGAAAAAGCGCAGCACCAAGGCGCTACACTTCTGTGACTAGCCAAATTTATGAATTTGGCACCAAAATTCTCAAAAAACAAAAAATGCTCAAAAAACCTTCAATCTTGGTCATGAAGTGAAAAATAAAGTATTTAATTCCCTCATGGATGCTTCAGCAAGTATATCCAAGTTATCCCTCTCATTTTTGTCCTTTAGGGCTTCCTTTAGCTTGTTTTCAATTGCTTGAGCTTGATGTTACATATCATGTTTCTAGTTTGATAATGATGTGACATGTGTCTCAATATATGATTATCCATATTCGCTTTGTCAAGAAGCTATTCTAAGTGAGAATTTACCTTACTTATCCAATAATCTCTATCCTCATTGATCGCCAAGGAAATTCTGTCCTCCATGTCTAGGTCTTCATCTAACAGATTGTATCATTTCTCCTCCTTCAATGCCTTTTTGAGTCCCTTGGTCCTTGTCATCTTTTTCCTCACTTGTTTTTTAGGTTCCTCATGTTCACCAGGTTCCAACACTGCTTTACCTTTGCCTCCTTGTTGTAGCGTCTTTTTCCATGATGAGTTGTTTGACCTTAAGCTAACTGTTTTCTTGCTCAAGGAAGGAAATGATGAAATGAGGGAGTTAGGGAAGGGAGATGATGATAGGGGAATTTTGGGAGATGGATAGGGGTTATAGAAAACTTGGGAAGTTTTAATGGAGTGAAATGAGAGAGAGATAAATGAGTAGGATAATTTAAAAACAATCATACTAGGAAATTGTCCAAAATGATAGGTATGAGCTAGGGTTTGTGTAAAGGTGAGGTAAACTGAGGGTAGATGAGTTAATTAGTGAATGTTAGGGTGATTTATACATGTGAAGAGGTATGAGATGAAAAATTTACAAGTTTCCAATGTCATAACTAACAAAACCATCATTTACACTAGCCTTGCAACATGAAATTTCTCATAAACGCTAGATGAAGAAAACTCACATTTGCACTTACTTTTCCAAAGGAAAAAGGTGAGTTAGATTATAATACTTAATTGTGAATAAGATTAGAAGAACAAAAAGTAGGAATGCAAGCTCAAATTTGAAATTTTGGTGAGTTTGAGCATTTTTCGGGCTACTCCGTCACAAGCGCAACACAGTTCATAGAAGCATAGCGCCACCTCTAGAAGCGCAACTCCGTCTTCGAACCAGTTTTTGGAGGCCTTAAACTGCTCCAAATTGTGAACTTGATAGCTCGTTGGAAATATCTTGAAGTATTCTACAAAATGGAATCATCAAGAATGTAATTTGGACACTCCAATAGGGAGAAAAATTGATTTTCCCAAGGTCGCTCCAAAAACCCAGGGTGTCTCTGACAAAAGCGCAATGCCAACTTGCATAACACTTTTGTATGTCTTCCACTAATCCAAATCATTATCTTAAGGTACCATTGGAAATATTAGGATGTATTATACATAATAGAGTCCTTAAGCATTGCCAACACCTACTCCAAATCCCTGAAAATCTGTCTTGAAGTCAAACTTTTTAGAAGTGTAACAACTCTCCTGTTACAAGTGTAGTTTGGGAATTTATCTCAAATCATAATACCTGTTTATAAATTGAAGGAGTTTTTTGTTCTTTGGCCTATCATTTACAAAAATCTCTTTCACTTTTGTAAAATTATTCTCCTTGTGGTCAGAAACATATGTTGAAGCAAAAATGGCCCTATGAGAAATGATGAGACGAGGTAATGTACTACAACATTGTATTATTTGAAATAAAACATTGCCTTTACCTTTATTTTCTTTTCCTAAGATTATAACTCCCTTTACCCACTGAATTACATGATGGACATGTTTTTGTTTTGACCTATGGTATCATGATGACACATGGAGTGAAACCCTAGACCATGACCTAAAATGACGAATTTAACCATTCATGACCTAAGACACTTAAATGAAGATATGATACCTCGAAGAAGACAATGGCCATGATGAGTGATGAAGACCATCAATAAGTGAAGGGAGCAACAATGACCAAGACATCAATAGCCAGTGACCAAATTTTTATATGAAGATTCACTGAAATGAAAAAAAATTGACTTGACACCCCAACAACACCTTTTAAGAGCATATTTGATCACTGGTGACAGGCTGAAATGACTGACACTAACATTGGCTCCAACTGGGGATGGCAGCTCCTTGGAGGTGTCAAGAACACCGTAGACTAGGTAGCCTTATTCATTGGACAATGGAGTCAAAATACAAAGTCCAAACTCAAAAACTAAAAACTGACTGACTAAATTACTTTGACAAACAATAAACAAAAAAAAAACTGACTGGACTTACTTATGGTAACAAACCATCGGGATATTAGGGTCTTCACCTCAAGCTTCAAATCCTAATGATAACTGCCCACCTACTAAATATGTATATACAATCATGTGTAATGATCCTTCTAGTGTAACCAATCAAACAAATGGCTACTTATTTGAATCATGCTCGTACTTTTCTTGAGTAGGCAGAAAAAACGAAAGCTAGGCCACTCCAAGTGTCCACTGAACATGTGCTCATGATCCATAAAGACAAGAAAGTCCATCTTCCCTATTGACTGTAGGAAATCAGTGTAAGGATCCTTAAAAATATGAAATTTTACCTTGTCTTGAAATGCAACAAAGATACAAGTGCTCCTTTCGTTTTGATATGAAAGAATACTTGTTTGTTGATCCATAGGAAGGCATAGGGAAGAATGACTTTTTGCTACCTGAGTGTTGGCTGTAAATTCCTGAAGCAAGAGAAAATATGATTCTATCTCTGGCACACTATCTATCTTAGACTCATATTCTTCCAATTCATATTCTAAATCATCTTTGAACATAACACGTTCTTCAAGATTATTAAACATGTCAGTCCTATCCTCTTCATGGAAGAAAAACAGTCTCTGTTATATGATCTCCTTACAGGAAATCTACATCACAAATTGGCTTACTCACAAAAACTTACTGTATAGTTTCATTAATCTCATGAATGTCATCATTTAAACCCAAATTTTCATTTTCAATAATGGAAGAAATTTCTCTTACACATTCTTGACTCTGTGAGCACTGCAAACCTACCTTAACTTGGGCTGTAACATGGTTTTTCAAGAGCTGATCTATTTCATCTTTAGATAGAGGAGAACATTGAGTTTTATAGAAATCAACATTGGCTTGGTGATTTTCATTTTCAATATTAGGAATAGGCCTTTCTCTATTTTGATCCCAGTCTGTTTCATCCAAGGAGGAAACTGCTAATTCTTGTTGGGAGGAAAAATCATAAAGGGATTCTAATATATCTTCTTCCATACATTCTTCATCCCCATGGAAATTTTCAGAAATCTCACAACATCTATTCATCATTGATAAAGAAAAATTGCATCTTTGATAATGTTGAAAGAAAACCGAAAGACAATCCTTTAGAGAATATAAACTAGATGATGGTAGAATCTCATATCATTTCCTCGCTATTTCCTCTAGGCTAGCCATGAAGATCTTCATCAGATAATCTTCAGGAAACTTAGTCTTTAATCTATGAATATGAAAGTGAAATTTGACCAAATGCAAACTAGCATCTTCTCCATCTTGATCTTTAAACTTTGGTAGCCATGTTTTCTAATCTATAAAAGGAATATGATTCAGAAAACCAGGAATGTGAGCTCGATTCATAGGAGCATACCTTCGAGCAGTTGAATCCATTTTGAAAATAGTTAAGTCACCAAGAAATTCTTCAAACTACTAGTTTTTGAACAGTGGAGTCACCATGAAAATTATAAACCTTTGGATTCTTCGACACTAGAGTCTCGAGGTGAAAGATGCACAAACTTTCTTGTGTCTGATCACTTTTCACCATCAACAATCAGATTTGATCTTTTTCGTTCTTTCCCAGGGAAGATATATCACTTCTATCCCCATCAACGGTGCTAAAAATGTTATCCTCTACAATTTCCTAGGCTGAGGAGGAAATCGAAAAAGGTAACCTCGAACCACTTTCAGTTCAATAGCTATACCTACTAAACCATAGAGGGATCTCTCTAAGGATTTGTCAATTAATAACTGAAGGAAATAGGTTTTAGGCTATATATACAAGTATTGTTTGAGTATCTGAGAATTTAGGGTTTTTTAATTCGCTGGACAAGGGATTAGAACAGATAATTAGGTCAAGACCTCAAGTGTACAGTAACAGGTATAAAGAGGAGCTAGATATCAGTGTGTTATGGTGAAATTAAGTTTTTTGTCAATGTAGTATAGTTCTGATAGTTTAGGAGAACATAATGATCATGTATAAGCATGAATTCATTAGTTATAAAAGAAAAGAAACACAAGCATGATTTTCCACATAAACAGAGCTTAAATCTAAGAATTTTATCTACATGAATGTAGGGAAAACCAAAAGAAGAAGATAAAGCATAAAAAGAGATATGATTTCATCAATTAGAAACTGATCTGAAAGAAAAAAAACACCATAGACTCACTGAACAAGTATTCCTGAAATATAGCTGCAATTGCTCCTTGATTAGCTGTAAGAAAACATAAGGTACAAGCCTTTCCAAAAAAGTCCAACCCCTCTCTCTGAATGATAAATGATACATATAGACTCAATCAAACAACTTCCCCACCTTCAAGAGTCTAATTCATAGGTGGTGGAACTATTTCCAAGATTCTCTCAACCAACAGCTGAGAGTGAGAAGGTCAAATACAATCTCTTCTCTTAGACTTTGTTTTGAATTTTTCTTCCTTTATGAGGCATTCTTAACCATAAAAAAAACCTATCATGTCTATTTATTCATTATTACATCATATAATCTCAAACTACTACAATTACATCATAAGTTTTGACTTTGACCAAGTTAAATTGAAAAACTAGGAAATTACACATTGAAATTTTAAATAAGAACTCAGAAATTTGCAGAAGCGCACCGCCAATTTTGAGCCCACGTTTATGTGCCTTCATGAAGTCCAAATTGATATTTGAGAGAACGGTCAACTAGCCTTGCCTATCTAGTTACCATAACACCTTGAATTTTTGAAAATGACGCATGGGAAGGCCTTCAAAAACTCATTCTCCCAAGGTGTCTCCAGAAGCGCACCACTTGTCAAAAAGAGTGACAAAATGATGAGTTTTGATCCATTTTTCTCTTTTTTCTCAAAATTTGAGCCCTCTCTGAGAAATATGATGAAATAGGTTTTGATAGGAGTTCATTAGCTTTCCAAAAATGTAATCCACTTATCATTTGGATCCCTGAGGAAAATGCGCAGCGCCAAGGCGTTGCGCATTTGTGACTAGCCTAATTTATGAATTTGGCACAAAATTATAAAAAAAACAAAAATTCTCAGAAAACCTTCAAAATTGGTCATGAAGTGAAAAATTAGGTATGGAATTCCCTCATGGATACTTCAGCAATAATCTCCAAGTTACCCCTCTCATTTGTGTCCTTTAGGGTTTCCTTTAGCTTATTTTTGAACTAGTTGAGCTTGATGTTACATATCATGTTTTTGGTTTAATAATGGTGTTCCATGTGCCTCAATAGATGATTATCCCTGTTGGCTTTTTCAAGAAGCTGTTCCAAGTGGTCATTAAACTTACTTAGCCAATACTCTTTATCCTCATTGATCTCCAAGGCAATTATGTCCTCCATGTCTAGGTCTTCATCTAGCAGATTATGTCCTTTCTCCTCCTTCAATGCCTTTTTGAGTCCCTTGGTCCTTGGTCTCTTTTTCCAACGAATTCATGTGGGTTTTACATAAACCGAGCAATAAGGCCAACAAAAAAGGAAAGGTCAGGATGCGTATGGGTCAAATATAAAAGTTTTCCTACAAGATGACGGTATAAGGCAACATCAACTTCAAGGGAAGTACAAGTGACTAAAATTTTGGCTCCAGACTGAAAGGGAGAAGGGGCCGGCTTATAGTCTTCCATGTGAAAGTGATGTAGAAGATCACATGCATACTTGGACTGGGAAATGGAAATACGTTCCTTGGATTGCAAGACTTGAAGACCAAGAAAATAATTCAAGTGTCCTAATTCTGTCATTTAAAACTTCTTTTTAAGGATGGAATTCACATGGTTTATAAGGTTGGGATCATTACCAATAAGGATAAGATCATCAACATAAAGAACAAGAATGATAAGAGACTTACCCACTTTCTTGGTGTAGACAGTATTGTCAGAATGACACCTAGAAAAGCCAGTATCTAAAAGAAAGCTATCCATTTTGGCATACCAAGCTCGAGGGGCTTGCTTGAGGCCATAAAGGGATTTCTTAAGCTGACATACAAGGTTGGAGTCTGTTATTATAAAGCCAATAGGTTGTTCCATATAGATTCTTCAGGCAAGTCCCCATGCAAGAAGGTAGATTTAACATCCATATGATGGAATTCCCATTTGAAAGAGGCAACAAGGAAAGAACAAGGTAGCTAGAGTTCATTTTGGCAACAAGGGAGAAGGTTTCAGTATAGTCAATGCCTTCAACTTGTGAAAAACCCTTAGTAACAAGATGAGATTTATGCTTATCAACTTTTCCATTTGGTCCATACTTGGTTCTGTAAACCCATTTGCGTCTAACAAGTTTTTGTCCCTTTGAAAGAGGAACAAGATCCCATGTATCATTTTATAATAATGAACGATATTCTTCATTCATAGCTACATCCCAATCTAGATGGTCTGAAGCTTCTGCAAAGGTGTCAGGATCATAAGTCGTTGAAGCTTGAGCCTGTAAAGAAGAGGCTCTATTGAACTAAGAACGTGTACGTCACTGATCTGTAGGATCACCTGCAAGAGCACCTGCTGCATCTCGAGTAGCAGGGACCCATTTTGGAAGCTGAGGAGTTGAAGGAAGATCTTGAGAAGGTGGGGGATGATTGTCATCCTCACTGTCATCATATGAAGAAGAAATATTTTCAGAAGTAGAAGGGATAGAGAGAGGTGGCACATCTATCAAACTAGGCTCGTAGGCCAATATATTTTTAGAAAACTTTACATCTCTTCTAATGATAACATTTTTGGACTTAAGTTGAATAAGTCTATATCCTTTGACATCTTTAGAATATCTAGCAAAAATACATTTTTCACTCTTAGAATCTAAAGCTTTATGTTTCTCATCTGGAATATGGGCCCATGCTTCACTTCCAAAAACACGAAAGTGACTTACATCTAGTTTAATTAAGCTCCATGCTTCTTCTCGAGTGATATTATTTAAAACCTAGTAGGAGTGTGATTTACTATGTAATTTTCACAGTTAATTGCTTCTGCCCAAAAATTAAGACTAAGTCCTTTAGATTGAAGCATACAATTAGCCATTTCCATTAAGGTGTGATTCTTCCTTTCAACTACACCATTTTGTTGTGGAGTATATGGAACAATATGTTGCATTTGAATTCCATGCTCAGTGCAAACGTTGATCAATTTGTTGTTAACATATTCTTTGCCATTATCATATCTTAGCTTAAGATTTTTATGTCCAGATTGTTTTTCAACAAAGGCCTTAAAGGCCAAGAACATGTTAAATACGTCACTCTTGAGTTTTAAGAAGTATACCCAAGTGCGTCTAGAGAAATCATCAATGAAAGTTAAGAAATACTTGTAGCCAGAGAATGAAACAACTGGAAGTGGACCACATAAATCACTACGCACAAGTTGTAAAGGGGTTAAGGCATGCCAAGAGGCACGTTTTTCAAAACTATCCTAATGATGTTTTCCGAGTACACATTCGGAATAAAAACCATCTCTGCAAGATACCATAGGAAGACCTATCACCATATTTTCTTTACATGTATTTTGAAGGGAGCAATAGTTTAAGTGACCAAATCACTCATGCCAAAGTTTGCACACTTCATCATTATGAGCAACAAATATCGAGGGAAGAGTTGATGACCCAAAGTTGTTAAACTTATACAACCTTGTAGAATCATCAGCAATGCTAGTTGCTAAAATCTTTCTAGGATGTCTTACGTCTTTAATTACAACATCGTGAGGTGAAAATTCAATGGTTTTACCTTCACCTGAATGAGTTATTTGATATATAAATAGAAGGTTGTAGGATAAGGTTGGAACACATAATATATCATTAAATTGACCATTGTCTAGATACACAGTTCCAGTCCCTACAACACTAAGAGATCTATCATCACCAACATATATCTTTTTGGTGTTACAATCATTTAAAGAAGAAAACATGGGTTTGTTTTGGCCATGTGATAAGAAGCTCCAAAATCAATGAGCAACTCATGATAATGAGAAGAAGAAGATACATTTAGTGCATAACCAGACCAAGATGCTTGACAACCACATGCAGAAAGTGCTATTCCTTAAGATGAAGTCGAAGTTGAAGTTGAAGAGTGCTCCAAATGGATGTTATGCTTCTTCATTGCTGCTTCCAAGGATTCCATCTTCTTAAAACATTTGGATTCTAAGTGGCCATATCGATTACAAAAGTTGCAATGTCGATCAGTCTTCTTCCCTTTGCTTTTATTTTCCTTACCATTTTGTTGAATTGATTTTTCATTTTGTTGATACTGAAAGTGCTTAGGACCCTTGTTTGGTTTAGGAACATTCTTTTTAGGATATTGCTTCTTAGGATTCTTTGAACTTGGTCGCTGCTGGGCGGCTAAGGTTTTCTTAAAAGAGTTTCCAAGATTAAGAAGACCAAGATGTAAGAGTTTTTCTTGTTCTCTTATTAAAGAATCATAAAAGACATCAAAAGAGGGGGACTTGTAGTCTTGTCCTTGAGAAATAAAGGCTTCTCTAGTAGAATGGAAGGTGGAAACAAACACAAAGTAGGCTGGTCCCAACTTAGTAAGAATGGAATAGATAAGGCTACCATCTTTTTTCTTAACCTTAACACCTTCCAAGAGAATTCTAAGGGTCTTGAACTTGGACAAAAAATATTCAATGGAAGAAAAATGATTGGGGTCCAACGTAAGCAACTCATTTTCGATTTGATGGGCTCTAATTTCATTTTTAATTCCAAAAACTTTAGTGAATTGTTTCATTGCTTCATTAGGGGTATCAAGTTTTGTGATATGGAATCTAAGGTCCGGAGAAATAGACATCCCTATCAACCCACGTGCTTGATCTTGCCTATTTTCCCATTTGGCTGCTTATCTTCATCTTTAGGTTTAGTTTCTTGGCCTGAGGCTATTTTGTAAAGACCTTTACTTCTAAGTAAATCCACAATGTAGGACCACCATTGGAAGTAGTTGGTGCTATCAAGAATAAATTGGCATGGAATTTCCATTTTAACAGAAACTGAAGCTACAGATGCTGAAACTAAGTGTTCCAATGGAAAGATCTCAAAAAATTAGGTTGATTAGAAAAAACAGCTCTGAAAATGGCTTTCGGATGAAGAAGTTATGGCCTTTTTAAGAAAAGTTGTTGAAGATGCTCACGAAGTACGTGAATGTGCAGAAGCGAATGATAATGTTATATTTAAAAAAAAAAACCCCTCTTTCCAAACTTAATCTAATTAGCTCACATTAAAAAAATTTGTGTGACCCACTTTTATAAATAAGTGAAAGTCACCTTTACAATGGTACTTTATGAGCTACTCACTAAATTGTAACTTAAATAAAAGATAAAGAGACTTTAGAATTATAAGTGACTCACTTTTTATAATGGGTGAGAACACTTATACATAAAGTAACTTTAAAACATAAGTTAAATGTGCTTTTTGAAAAAGTAACTCAACAAAAAGAAAGACTTGAACCTAAGACCTCTATTCTCATAAAGTAACTTTGGACCAAGTGAGCTAGTTGAAAAGGTTAATAATTTTTGGGGTGCATGCTTACTTGAAAAATATCTTTTTGCTTACAAAACCAAAAACACACAACCCAACACGGACATGCAAAAAAAACAAACCTTATTGCTTAAAGTTAGCTTTTGCTAGAAACTAAATATTTTTCTCAATGTTTCTGATTTTCCGAGATCACACTAAGGCACGGCGGAAAAGAGCATACGCATGAGAAAAATCCTTTCTTTCTATTTGTGATTTGCCCAAATCACACAGAGTTGCAGGGAAAAGAGCATACGTAGAATGAAATCTATAGATCCAGTAATAAAAAACAAATAGCTAAAGAAACCGAAATAAAAATGTTATAATAATATAAAATTTTACAAATATGATTAATATAAGCACAATAAATAATGAATATATAGCTTACCAAGGGACGATATTCCTTCAGCCCCCCTTCAATGTGCCCTTCTCTCCTATAATGTCTTTATTTATTTGTTTTAAAACTCTATAAGATGTAAGCTCTTGCTTTTAGCGCAAGGGTAATAACATCTCCCATCATTGCCTTGATTTTTTTACCTACTAATGTTTGTTGACATTTTTCCCCACAAAAAAATTATGTGATGATTATGTTATAAAATTGAGTGGCGTACTAGATCTATTTATAATGTAATGAAATTGACATACATGTGTGTGTGTGTGTGTATGTGTGCATTTCACTTGAAAAGAAGACCTTATAACCATTGTAGTTATAGTGAAAATGTCGCAACATATCTTAAATGAAAAAAATATAAATGTATGCACTGTCGGAATTCCAACAATCATTGACCAAGTCAAGGTTGACTAGTTAAAATGTGACTGACTGTTTCATAAATATCTCAACGGATAGAAGTGACTGGTCAAAAAGGGGACTTTTCGTTGGTATTATGACGAACATGAGGTACTATCGTAGTTATGACTACGTGGAGATATGGCATCACAATATCGATGAATGCTGATTTAAAAAAACATTAAAACATTATTCTTATAATTTTCAATGGTATGTACAATTTTAGCCACACCGATAGACTATTTCATCGAAATTTAAATTCCTATATGTAGTTATGAGTCATGTATTCTTTTCCATTTAGGGAAAATTAGTGAAATCCAATATTAAGTTGTTATTGGCCTTACTAGCATGACTTAATTCATTAATATCAAAATTTAAATTCTCATCCTTGTATATCTTTTGATTATTAATACTATTACCATTCAAATTGGGAATCCTATTAGGATATTACTAATCTTGGAACGACTAAGCAACCATTTCATTTACACTGAGGAATTTCCTTTTCTTGCTTGTAATTTTTTCATAATTTATGTTTGTTCTTCTTCACTTCTACTCATGGGTTTATTTCCCCTCAATATACTATCACCATACTTCCTTAGTAGTACCTTAAAATGAACTTCATCATTATCCAATCATTCGACTTCATTGTTTGACTGAGATTATTTCCTTCTAGACAAGCATCATCCTTAGTTGCTTCGTATTATGTTCTTATATAAAATTACTTCATTGATTCCACAACAATTTTCCACAAGGTTAGCTATCCAAAATCTTCCACCATGTTCCAATATATGCTAATCCTTCTCACTGATTTCTTATACTTTTTTGTGAGACTTCCCTTCACTCACCTTAAGTATCTAACTATTACTCTTTGTTTTAGTCTTATCCTACCAAATTAGTTATATTTCAAGGATTGTCATTAGTTATCATCAACATAAATTTACTAACATGTCATTCTCCCCTCATTTATAAGGTAATTCATCAAATATATATTTCTAAAATTGGAAATCAAATATATACACTTCCATTACCTTCCTTTCTTAAAAACCTTCTTAATAATAGGTTAACTATCCTCCCAGGTGTAATTTCACACTAACTTTAGGTGTACATTTATTGTTTCTAAATATGTACCTTCATGGAATTGTACTATTATTCTTCAATTATATTTTCCCAAAATTTGCTTAATAACTAATGTCTCATTTATTTCCTCAAGTTACATAAGCCAATTCCATGAATCATAGTACATCATACTTATTAGTTTCTTCTTAATGTCCATTTCTAGACCTCTAAAGTTCTTAGTATCATGCATAAGGGAAATATAAGATATTCAATGTAGTAAACTCGTTGTGGACAAAAAAAAATAATAATCATGGAATAAATGTAGACCACATTTGCGCTATTTGATTCAATTTGATTAGTTCATTGTATTTCCTTATGGAGAAGCAATTTCCTCATAATAAACTTTAACCAAAAAAACGATTCAATATGAATTAATCTACTTATAACTCATCAATCATTCATATCAACAATACATTTTCATTACCAAATGACATTTTCATCATTAGTCCATTTCTAGATTTCGTTCTTACCATTCGGTTAAGAATATTAATCATTATTACATAAAACTTTTCTTATCTTAATTGACATAAAAAAACATATATATTTTTCACCTTTATTGTTTCTTAGAAAAATATGTTTTGGATTACAATATAGTGAAATTAACTTTTCAATAAAATGTGACATGTCTCTATATAATATTAATTAACAATAAATTGTAGATAATACAATCTCTTAAAACTTAAGAAAACTAAATACGAACATTTGTATCTTTCATCTAATCCAAATCCCAATGTTAATACATATTAACAAATTGAATCCTATTTTAAATTAAGTATTTTTTACATGTAGAAAATCTCACAATAAACTAAACTTATGATCCTAATTTAACAAAGAAATCAATATTTAACATATTTAAATCTCTGAGTATTATATTAGTATTAAAATATCATTAGGTATTATCTTAGTATTCAAATAACACATGATAAAAATTGCCTTTTTCATGCAATTAATTATAATCTTACATCCAAATTAATATCATTTGCTTGCTATTTTACCGCCACTAATAATAAATCTTACATAAAGATTCATACCATTTGCTTTCCTTTTTCCTATAATTAATTATAAACCTTAAATAAAAATTAATACTATTGTATTAAATTGTATTTACAATATTAATATAAAATTTGTAGATTTTTACTTGGAGATTTAACATCTTATGTGATACGCTAAAACAAAATACAAGAATCTACTCTACTCTTCAGCGGAAACCAAAATTGATCAATGAAAACAATAAGCAGAAAAGGAAGAATATCAATCCGAAATAACACAATATTTCTCTAGGGAAAGCAACTGCTCAAAACCTTGACTATCTATATTGCATTAACCAAAACATCTGAGAAGAAAATACAATGCTTTTTCAACCCGAACAATTTCCGCACTAGTACAATCTAACTCTCTACCTCACAAGCTAGCTCAAGCCAACAATTAGCCAAATCTGCTACCTTCCAAGCCCCTACTTCCTTGTGCAATTCCTCAGAGAATTAGCCAGTATTTAATTGGGAAATCCTCACTCCATAACTATGCAATCCATCCATAGGCCCTCAACTAATTGCATGCACCATATGTACAACTCGGAAAATTATACAACTGATAATACATTGTTGTTGAACTCTAATCTCAATTGGGTATTCTTATGAACTGACATGCATGAGTTATTTATGAGTGAATATTTAGTTAATTGGTGTGGCAATGAGGATGCACTGGTGCCCGTCCCCACTATTAGACCTCCTACTAGTTCCTCCAACAATTAGAACTAATTTAACTGACTATAACTCAGCTAGACTGAGTTGATTAATTAAAACTAAAAATAACTCAACCTGGGCCCCTAAAATTTAGGGATCAATCTACATGAATCTAGATAGACTTCCAACTCGAATTTCCGAAGTCAAATATGTCAATTTTGCTTAGTTAACTATTACAAGTTGCTACGAGAATAGATTTTCGATTTAATTCACAATTTAATTCGAGGATAAATTAAATTGGAATTTCTCGTTGCTATTTTTAACACTCCCTCTCAACAAGAAAGAGATTATTTGCTACCCTAATCTTGCCTCTGTGAAACTTGAATTTTCATCCTAACAAGGCCTTTGTCAAAATATTTGCATCCTGCTCCTTTGTGGGAATGTATTCCAACATATAATTCTCTTCTTCACACAATCTTGAAGATGATGATATCGAATATCAATATGCTTGGATTGATCATGAAAAAATGGATTCTTGTAGAGTTTGATACAACTATGATTGTCACAGTAAATCACAGTTGGATCCATCTTCTGACCAAACAAACCAAGACGAATCTTCCTCATCCAGATAACCTCGCAAGCTGCTTGACTAGCAACCATGTAATCTGCTTCTATCGAACTGAGTGCAAATGATCTATGTTTCCTACTGTACCAAGAAACAACTACTGATCCAATACTGAAGATCCCACCTGATGTTCTCTTCCTGTAAGATGGACTCCCTGCCCAATCTGCATCGGTGAAGCCTTGAAGATTCACTCCCTTTGTTAGTATGTACCATAAACCATACTGAGTAGTGCTTCTGAGGTATCTCAACACATTTTTGGCTGCCTTCCAATACAACTTGGTCATCTTAACCATCACTTGACTAAGATGGTTAATCACATAACACATGTCTAGTCATGTGTTCATCAAATGCATGAGTGAACCCACAATTTTCTTGTTAATAGTAGCCTCCACTACTTCACCAGAAGTAGCATCCTCCTTACTCCAATTACCTACTAGAGGAGTCTCCATGGGGTTATTTCTCTCCATGTGGAACCTTTTGTGTATCTCATTAGCATACTTTCCCTGAGAGACAAAAAGTTAATTGTCACCTTGCCATACTTACATGCTCAGAAAGTAGTGCATGAGCCCCAAGTCCTTCATTTTGAACTCTCTTGCAAGGTCCTCTTTGAAAGACTTGATCAAATTATAGTCACCTTTTAGAATCAAATCGTCGACATATAAAACAATAATCAACAATTTATATTCAACCATGATATGGTAAAGGTTCACATCTACTTCACTTTTGGTGAATCCCAACCTGGTGAAATAGTTATCGATCCTGGTGTTCCAAGCGTGGGGAAATTGTTTCAGTCCATACAACGCTCGCTTGAGTCTACACACATGCAACTCTCTATTGAAGGTCTCAAATCCTCCAGGTTGCTCAATATACACCTCTTCCTTAATCATGCCATTGAGGAATGTTGTCTTTACATCCATCTGATGTATCTTCCATCCCATATGCGCTGACATTGATAAAATTGATTTGATTGATGAGTACCTTGCAATAGGAGCAAAATTATCATCGTAATCAATCCCCTCCACCTGAGAAAACCCTCTGGCCACAAACCTAGCCTTGTGTTTCTCCACACTACCATCTACTACTTTCTTTACTTTGTAAAGCCATATGGAACTCACCATTGACTTGTCTGTTGATCTTAGGACCACATCCAAAACATTGTTCTTGAAAATGGAGTCATACTCCTCAACCATGGCATCAACCCAGAATGGTAGCTGCACTTCTTCCTCAAAAGAGGATGGCTTAGTCTCTACACATCCGCTCATCAGAGCCATGTATCCAATGTACCACTCCGGTGACCTCCTCTGCCTGCGATGTGATGTGGGTGCTCCCACATTCTCTTTAGCATCATGCAATAACCTGTCAGCCTCTTTGGTGTCCTTTCTCCCATCTCTGGAAGACTTTGCTTGAGTGGGTGTCTCCACTCCCTAATCCTCTACATGTGGCTGCTCCACATCATCCATAGGTTCCCTCTTTGGAGCTAAAATATCCTCAACCGCATGTAGCTGAATCTCCATCTCAAGGGAACATCTCATGGCCTTCTCTTCATTGAATTTTACATCTATGCGAACCACTGTCATCCTGTTGGTCGGCAGGCCCCCGATAGTTGTGAGGTGTATCAGTGCACCCGACAAATATCCCCAACTCAACTATTCGCTCAAGCTTTTTCTGTGCATCTTTGATTACATGGCAGTACACTGATGAACCACAAATCCTGAAGTGTCCCACATCTGGTTTCTTCCATGAAAAATCCTCTTCTGGTGTACTCATCCCAAGAATTCGATGAGGGATTCTGTTACGAAAATAAACAGTTGTGTTGCATGCTTCAACCCACAAGTGTAATGGTAGGCCCTTATTATGCAGCATCGCTCATGCCGCTCCTACAATTCTTCTTTTATTCCTTTCATCCACCACATTCTATTGTGGTTTATGAGGTGCTATTAGCTCTCATCGAATTCCTTCTGATGCATAAAATTTTTTGAACTCATTTGACACATACTCTCCACTGTTATCACTCATGAGAGATTTAACTTTCCTGCTAGTATCTTTCTTGACGAGTTCTTTAAATTCACAAAACTTTGCAAAAGTTTGATCTTTCTTTTGCATGAAGAACATCCAACACTTACAAGAAAAATCATCAAAAAATATAACATAATACATGTGCTTGGCCATGGATGCTATCGAGAATGGTCCACACACATTTGAGTGAACTCAATTGAGGATCACTTGTGATCGACTGTCTTTGTCATGAAAGGAAGCTTTGGTGTACTTTACCAACGTACACCCTTTGCATGTGTCTACCTACTCTAGTGTACCCTTGGGAAGACTGGTAGAAATTATTTGCATGATATTTAAAGCATCATGGTTAAAGTGAGCCAACCTCCCATTCCACAACTTACTGATGTCTCAGCTTTGCACCTTCTCTACTTTCATGCTCAAGGAAACACAATATTCTACCTCCAACTTGTGGATATTCTTCACTCGAACCCCTATCCTCTTCACCTATCTTGTGGCTATGTGATGAAGGAACACCTTTCCCTTACTAAATACCACATCATAGCCTCTATCCTCCAACATGGAAACAAATACCAAGTTCTTCTTCAACCAGGAACATACATAACATCTCGCAAAGTAAGGGAAGAACCCGACTCCCTCCGAAAGGTAACTGTACCAATCCCGGTAGCGCTATACCTCCCATCATCACCCATCTCGATATGCATATGTAGATCCTTCTCCTCCAAGTTACTGAATAGATCTTTGTTACTGGTCATGTGGAAAGAAGCTCCATTTTCCAGGTACCACACACTACCCATCATCAATGACACCATAAAAGCAATGAGGGTAAAGTCCAGTTCGAATTATGAAGTAAGAGCCTCACCTACCACTCCTCCTGAAGGATTCTTACCGGCCTTCTTGAGCAGACACTATGTGGCAAAACCAATATCGTGACAATGAAAGCACTTGAATTTTGAAATTTCCTTCTTCTTGCCGCCCTGGCAAGAATCTGATTTGGAATGGGATGAATTCCCCTTCCCTTTCTTTGCCTTACCCTCTAAGGCACAATTCTCCTCATCATCATGTTTTGATGAGGATTTGTCTTTGGTGTTCTACTGAAACTCTTCCTATACAAAGTCGGACCACAACCGCTTCCACTCTGGTAACTTCTCCCTCCCATTAACAGAGTCCTGGTAACTGTGCCAGATCTTGGGAATCCTAAAAGTGCAAGGCTCACTAAATCACCTTCGCAACAGTAATCCGACTCTTCCAAGATCATCCTAGCATTGGGTGAACTTGGTCAAGTACTTCATAATTGAGTCGCCCTTCTCCATCTTGATCTTTCTGAGTTTGTCCTTCAGTGTTAACTTCCTATGGTCACTGTTATTTTGAAACATGCCTGTCAATGCCTTCCACATTGCAAATGGAGTGTCCTTGGAAATTCAAGACAATGTGATCTCGAACTCCTTCCAGGGTAATCCTTCTCGCTTTTGCCACACACTTTCTCCATTCAACCAAATCTTTAGCATCAGATGCTGGAGGCTTATAAATGTCATGATCTATGAATTCCATAAGGCCATTGTATTCTAGCACTACCTCCATCCTATCCTTCCAAGGTATGTAATTTGAGTTTCCCTCTAGGGCATATTGAAGTCTCAAACCGTATAATGACATATTATTGACTTTGAAGTATGAACTTGCAAATTCGATTTCACTTGAAATAACAAAATCGAATTCTCCTCTTCTATACTATCTTTAGCTCTGATGCCATGTATATTCTTACTTGTAGATTCAAAAGCTTATGTGATATGCTAAAACACAAGACAATAATATACTCTACGCTTCAACGGAAACAAAAATTGTTCGATGAAAACAATAAGAAGAAAAGGAAGAATATTAATTGCACATAACAAAATATTTCTCTGGGGAAAGCAACTGCTCAAAACCCTGACTATCTATATTACATTAACCAAAAGATCTGAGAAGAAAATATAATGCTTGTTCAATCCAAACAATTCCTGCATTAGTACAATCTAACTCTCTGCCTCACAAGCGAGACCAAGCCAACACTTAGCCAAATCTGTTCCCTACCAAGCCCCTACTTCTGTGAGAATTAGCCAATATTTAATTGGGAAATCCTCACTCCATAACTGTGCAATCCATCCATAGGCCCTCAACTGATTGCATACACCATCTGTACAATTCGGAAAATTATACAACTAATAATACATTGTTCCTAAACTCTAATCTCAACTGGGTTTTCCTATGAACTCACATGCATGAGTCATTTATGACTGAATCTTCAGTTAATCAGTATGGCACTAAGGATGTGCTAGTGCCCGTCCCCACTACTAGACCTCCTACTAGTTCCTCCAACAGTTAGAACTAGTTTCATTGAATATAACTCAGTTAGACTGAGTTAATTAATTACTACTCAAAATAACTCAACCTGGTCCCCTAAAATTTAGGGATCACTCTACATGACTCTAGATAGACTTCCAACTCAAATTTCCCAAGTCAACTAAGTCAGTTTAACTTATTTAACTATTACAAGTTGCTATAGAATATAATTTTGGTTCAATTCACAATTTAATTCAAGGACAAATTAAATTGGAATTTCTTGTTGCTATTTTTAACAAAATTAGTCCACATTCATTTTAATTTCGGATCTACTAAGCACCAAGTGGGATCAAATATGTTTTCACTCCAAAATAGGTTTTCACCTCGAGATATTTGATTCATCTCAGTGCTTGATAGATCTGAAATTAAGATAAATCTAGGCTATTATGTGTGTGTGTGTGTGTGTATGAAATTAATTTCAAAATAAATATTAAATTTTATATTTAATTCTTAATATAAAAACTATTGGGAATAAGTACTCATCCGATATGTTCAAATTATAGAAACTCGAGGAAAAGGCATTCAATTGATATGTTAAAGATGTATAAGTGGAAATAAGCTAGTTATTTTGGAATATTATATCATGCTCATAATTTTTAATACTATGAAGGAGTTTAACATAAATATAAAGTAGTGGGAAAGGTGATGTTTATGCTACGATCAACACCCTCTAAAATTTTTCCTACACTTAATTTTGAAGCTTACTTAGGATCTTACGATTTGTCGTTTCATGGTCACTTCAAGGTCAATTAATGTTTTAATAAGAAACCAAGTCTTCTTCTCGGATTCTAAGTATTAAAGTCACTTGCTCACATGCTTAGTTCTTAATGAATGTATGAGTGCACCTCCTTTATGCAAGCCCAGATAGTTGGTAGTCATTGTGCACTCCCCATTAACAATTCCTCTGACTTTGTTTGCAATTATACTTTTGGTGAGTTTTCTCAACTATCGTTTTTGCACACTTTTGCTTTCAAAAGTGTCGCTTTCACTTCCACGACTGTCATTTTTTCTTTCTCTCACTTTAACAAGTGGAATTTTCATGTTATGTTTACTCTGGCATGTGTCACTTTCACTTTCTTCAGCTTTTGTAAGTGTTGTATGCACTTTTTCTTACTGTTGCAAGTGTCGCTTCTAACTATTTTCACTTGCATCTGTTGAACCTTTGCACATTACTAGAGGTAGTACTAGTGCACTATTTGAATTAGGTGGTCTTATATATCATTATAATATGTGCTAGATACATTCCTACAACTTATCAATCTTCTTGATCATAGTTGACATTTATGTCGCAACTTATGTTATGTGTCGTTTCAATTGTCGCACTTAGAAATAATTGTCGCTTTGCTAATATTTCAAGGTGCGACTGTTGTTCATGAGTCTTGCGCATTCCCATGGATTGTATTGATGGAATTCTTGTGTGTGATCCATATTTGAGTCTTTTTTTAATTCTTTTCCAATTATTACTCTATTAGGCCCACACTTAGCCATTTTGAAGCTCTTCTTGGTCCTATTGCCCAGTGCAAGATATGAAACCTTCAATCCTTCAGCAGGTGATAAGCACTATCTGTTCATGAGCCTCATTAATCAAATCTCTTATTCTAGAATTCTTGAGTTGAGCCTCTCGTAAGGTTAACTCCTTTGATTGCAAGTTTAGATCCTTTGGGGCATAGTCACCTAACCCATCTTTCTCATGCTAACTCATTGCACTGAGTATTGAGAAATTATGCCTTGTATAGCACATGTAGAGTTTTTAATGGCCCTCTACAAAATCAAAGTGCACCATACAATGTCTCCTCCCTCTCATAGTGCAATAAACATCTCCTGGGAAAAGTGACTTACCTTCTGCTTCTTACCTCAGTTAACTGCACAGTCTCCTCTTACAGATAAGCCCCGCAGAAGCGAACTGTGCTAGCATATGGCACAAAGCATGTCCCTAGCAGAAAATGGTCCATTTTTTAGGAAAGCTATGCTAGTCTTAGGCCTCCCCTTCCCTCTCATCTCATAGCACATTCTAATCAACAATGACTCAACCCTTGGCCACTAGCCTTGCCCAACACATAGAAGATTGGCTCAAACCTCTCCCTCCCAGCGCAGGGCGCAATTTCAGTAGACTATGGGAAAATGTTGAAGAAATTTTAGCTATCCTTAAGCCTCCTCTTCCTCTCAGTACATAGAACCATTCTAGTGGATGTTGGAGCTTCTTGTGCAGAAAACTGCACCTTCCCTTAAGCCTACATCTTAGTCATAGTGCATGGTGCAATTTTAGTAAAAAATTCCTCAAACCTTGTCCATTAAACTTCCTCACTACACCAAGATTTACCTTTCCTTTCCTCCTTAGCGCATGGCATAATTTTAGTGGGTAGTGGGGTCATTCCTTGACTCACTGTCAAGCTCAACCATGCTATCATTGTGTCCTACTCCCTTGAGCCTAGAGCATGGCACAATATTAGTCAGCAAGCTCATCACACTTTCTCTTTCACTTTCCCACTACAATGATCCCTAAAGAACCCCTCCTTATAATGCATGGTGCAGTTTTAGTGAGAAATGGTGCCTTTCTCAGCTATTTCTGAGCTCATATGCGCCATACTCATCAAGCCCTTCCCTCGCATTCCTTTCATAGGCCTATCACAAAACACTTATTTCATGAGCAAGGTAGAGATAGCATAAGTGATTTCAAGACCAATATTTCCTTGTCATGAGCGATTTTCATTAGAAGGTGTATCGCTTTAACATGGAAAGATGATATGTTCAAGGAAGATGTAAGAAGAAGAAGAAGCAAAGAGACACTTGCAGAGAAGAAGCACAAAGAAGAACCATCATGGATACATGGAAATACACTAAACCAAGATAGATTGTAGACATTGCATGATGACTCGAAATACAACGATATTGATTAAAGACCCTTTGGAGGGTGGAGATAAAGTATAGATCTGACCTATCATCAAGAATGCAATACATATCAGTAAAGAGAGTAGGTTGGCATTTCTAGATCATCATAAAGTTCCATGTAATCAATGCCAAGTCATGGATTGTAGAAGTGTCATCATAATGTCATATATGTCAATGTGTATTACCACCTCATTTTTGGATGTAATTATTGTATTCTCAAAAAATGACAAATATAAAGGAGGTGGAAGTCCAAGAGTCATATGTGCAATATGTAAAGTCACATGTGGGCAAAAGAGTCAAATAGAAGTTCACAGGTCACATTGGAAGTCCAAGAGTCATGGGGGTAGTTTAAGAGTCACAGGGGATATGAAATGTCATTCCTCTTGTTATAACAGAAACCTCATAACTCAAACAAGGGGATTTTGGAGGTTTATACTTTGGAGAGCTAGCCTTGGCTTCTTCATCTTGGCATAGGAGAGACGATCATTCCTTGGACTTAATGTTCCATTGTTGGAGCTAGTAGTTCACCATTGTAACTGGGTACTTGGATATTTCACCTAAT
Organism: Pinus tabuliformis; assembly: GCA_031772625.1. Classification (NCBI taxonomy): domain Eukaryota; kingdom Viridiplantae; phylum Streptophyta; class Pinopsida; order Pinales; family Pinaceae; genus Pinus; species Pinus tabuliformis. Next base: position 180,422,457 of record CM062811.1, on the reverse strand, counting down.
AATTGAAGCTTGTTGAGCCAAAACATTTTCATGCATGTATTGTGAACATTTTAATACTATTCTTTGGATTTTTGTGATATATGTTATATTCATAAGTACTAAAAAAATTGAATACTTCATTAGATTTGGTGCTCATCTTGTTGAATTTGTGTTTTATTTTATTTTATGATCATTGTGTCTATGTTGACTATTTCTCTAGATAAATAACAAATCTTTCCTTGCTCTCATGTACCTCTCCTAGGATAGTACTATTACTTTCCTTCTAGAGAATCATTCTTTTCTCCCCTCTCATGAAGGCCTTCTTTTACACATTGAAATTGGTGTTTCACAATGTCAACTTACTTGTTTATTCGAAGGTTATGTGTATAATCTCTTATGTTATCCATTGAAATGAAATGAAAACATTGAGTTATGGTGATTGGGTCGATACTCTGGATGGGGCTCCTACTCAAAATGGTGTGAGGTCTGATTGGGACTACATCAGGGAGACCCCCCTGTATGTTGGTGGTATCCAATGCCATCAACATTCTGGTGCTAGAAGGAGGGACAAAGGACAAGTTGTGCTCACTGAGCCTATTTTGAACCTCTCATCTTTAATGGATCATTTCCAAATCATACTCTCGGGGTGTTTTTATAATAAATCTAATGTTAAAATTTTAATCCCTAATGAAACTATTTATAACTTGTCTCAGTTAAAGTATGATGGTGAGGGTGAAATATCCATAACCAAGCATATATCTAATTTCCTCTATTTTTGTGAATTTTATGAAGTCGATTGTGAAGATGTTGCTTGTGTGATTTTCTTTCTCACACTTGAAGGTTGAGTTAGCTCATGGCATCATACCTTACCATATTCTTCCATTCATTCATTTGAACAATTCCTCAAGGAGCTTCAACAAGTCATTAATAGGTATGATTACTGAGATTTTTACAAAAGGATTAATCAACTAAGAAGGAACCCTAATGAATCAATTTAGGATTTTACTAATAGATTCCTTAATCTATGTTATGAGTTTCCTAAAGAATATATAGATTGGGATTCATTTAAATAAAAGTTTCAATGCTTGGTTCAAATCTCCTTTAAGAAATCTGAATCTGAATCCTTGGTTAATAATGCTCCCAAAAATTTCATTAATCATGACACATCTCTAGTTTCAAAGGAGGAATCCACCACTCTTGTTATTCATTCTCCTCCTCCTTTCGATGTTGGCATTGGGAAATATTTAAATCGTATTGTTGATCCATTCATCTGAGGTCTTATCCAAGAAAGATTTGAATGTAGGGTGAATACTAATCCCTTGACTTTTCAAGATGATGTTAACACTCATAACTTTAATATTAAATATGATTTGAGTGAAAGCATGACCTCTTCAAGGGATGATTCCTCTCCACTATCATCAGGTTCTCATAACCCCTTGTCAATTGATTTTCTTGATCATTCTCTTTCAAATCCAAGTAGTGATCAGGTGCAAGGTAGTCACATTTCAAAAGTAAAGCAACATAAAGGTGAAGATTCTTTGGATCTTTATTCTCTTTTTAAAATTCCTCTACGTGAAGATGGCATCTCTCCTTTCTTAGCTGATATTGAATCTAGTAATCTTGGTAGTCAATCAAATGAGATCAATTTTCTTAATCAATATAAAGTCTTGGGAAACCATCATTTTGATAATGATGACTCTACTAATGTATATGAATGCCCAAGTTCACCAACTGATCTTTCGGTTTCTCAAGAAGATTGATTCGAAATATTTGGATCTAGAATCTAATTCAGTTAAAGAAGACGTTCTTAGGGAAAATTCCTCTTCACCTCACTATCCCTTGTGCTCTACTATTTGTAATGCATTAACTTGTGAAGAAGATACTCCATTCTCTTCAAGTTCATCATCTAATGAGTTTGATTCTAAATTGACACAAGGTAGTAAGGTTATCCATGATGAAAAAAGGGCAATTAAATCATTGACCGTCCATTCCATTCCTTATCATTTTCAATTTTGTATGAGGACCATTCTTTATCTCTGATTACACACAACATTTTTCCAATCTATCTCTCTATAGATTCACAATTAGAAGACTCTTATGACTTGATTAATTTGTTTGTTGGAGATGCCAAATACGATCAAATCAATGATGTAGATGGCTTCCATTTGGATAGTAGTGGTCTTCTTAAAATTATTTGTAGTAGCTATCCACACACAATGCATGATCTGATTCAACTTTTACAATGCAATTCTAAAATCCTTGAAAGATTCAGGACTTGTGAGGAAGTTGAGGCACTTCAACTTATGTTGATGGTTATGTCAAGTTATCACAATACTGATAAGATCCCCGAACTAAGTCAAATCTGGATTTTCTCGCAAAATTATATTATTTTTATGGTTTCACTGAATGCAAATTAATTCTTGGAAGATCTTTGGTAGCTTGGATATAGCCCTTTTAACTTTCAAGATTTAGTTTTTTATCATATTGAGGGATATGTTTCATTGATTCATCTTCAAGCAAATACCTTGTATCAAACTTTGGTTAGTTGTGTATACCATTGTGAATGCACATAGATGTGAAGTTGATCATTTTAAAGATTATGATTGGATGAAGGAATCATGCTTATCATATATTCTAGAAAATAATTAGATCCTAGTCCTTCTTGTGAATGTTATGATGTTAATAATTTTCATTTTGGCACCAAATGTCCTCTTGAGTGTTAGCGAATGCTTGAGTTACATGGTGAATCAAATTTCTATTTTTCATCCATTGCATCCTGATTGGTTTCATGTATTTTCTATAATATCATTCCTTTCCAATCCTTCTGATGATTGTAACAAATTACAAGGAAAGATCTAGCACATTCAACATTTGAGTAATATGATTCTATGGTTGAAATATTTTACAAAGTTGTTCAAAATGATCTATCTTTGTTGTTTACTAATTGGGAATCTTATGCTTTAATCGACTGACCTAATCATAATTCTAGTCCTAATAATTGTCATTTAACTAATAATTTTCCTACCAGTATATAGGATGATAGTTTTTTTTCATCCACTGATCTTTAGGATTTATCATCTTACTATTTGGATACTTGTTAGGTAGTTGAGGCACTTCAACTTCATTAATGGTTATTTTAGGTCCTCACTATCTTGACAAGCATTTTGAATATGATCAGATTCATTTTCCCTTAGAAGATTCTCATCATGTTCCCATGCCATTAACTGAAAATTCATTTTCTCAAGGATTTCATGGTTTTCAAGAGGATGTTTTTGAATTCTATGATCCATCCTATGATTTCTTGGAAGCATCTTAGTTACCAATCCATTTTTAAAATAACAAGCTTCGAGCTTTCTTGATGTTTTCTAAGCATGACCATACAAATGAAGGTGCATTCACAAGAATCCTACGAGGTTTTTTTATTATTCTTCTAATAGAAAAGATAAGGTTGCAGGTTGGTTAAAACTTGTTATTATGACACATCTTTCTACCTGCAGACAAGGCCTTCAATATTTTGTGCAAGCTATTCAAGTTGTTATATTTTCTACTGCACATTACTTTATATTTCTTTTAACTATTCTTATATTTGTTCTTGTAGGACGAGAGCTATTACAATGGTTACATTGGAAATTTCATTACACTTAACCTTGACCTTCTAGCTAGTTAGGGTAGGTGTAGGTCTAGCTGCATTCTAGTTTCCTTTTTCACTCATCCTACCCTTACTCTCCTTCAATATTTCTTTTGTTTTATTACTTTTTGTATCACATATTGCTTCCTAGTTTAGTTCTTCATTTTCTTAGTATTTTTGATCTCGTCTCATTGTTTTATTGCGTCTTTTCTTCCATGTTTGGTTTAATAATACTTTTCATGGAAGATGTTTCTTTTAGCTCAAAAGTCAATATGGCAAAGCTTGAAAAGGGTAGTTTTGATGACGAACAACTCTTGGCTAATCTGTTACCTCTTCTCTATTTGGGTTTACATATCTTTTAAAGCCAATGATGTCTGAATGGAAAATATGATACATCCAAACATAAAGCCTCTAGCAGAACCATGCCACCCATATCTATTATAGGATCTTCATTGCTTAACTCGGTATTGTAATTGAATGATGTTTTACATGCTGATCCAGTCAAGTAGAGAAGGGAAAAGGGGAAAATCAATAACAAGCAAATTAATATCAAAGGTTTATACAACTGTATCTAAAGTAACAACCTCTCTTCCTCTCAATATGTTGGGATCCCTCTTTCACCCCCCATAAATAAATAAGTGTTAAGCACATTAAAATAAATAAATAAAATAAAGGGTGAAATAAGAGAAAGGATTCCTGTGCAGGGAGGTGAAGCAATCAACTTTGCTGGGGTGTTGACCAGACTCATTGGCAACAAAGCAATGCTTTTGTTCCTTTAATCACTCATGCAAGAAACTGAACATGCCTAGCAATAGAGAAACACCAGAGATGAAAACTCAAGAGTATCATAATCTTAAACTCGCAATCACATATTAACCTTCTCCTAGATCAAAAAAATTATGATTTGAAAAGCTTTCAGAATGTGTTTAACCAAGCAAAGAAATAGAGGGGACTATTTCTATAACCAGGTAAAATGGGGAAGCCAAGGTAATATACATGATGAATCAATACTTACTGAAACACTAAGACCTTGCATTTAAAGGGTAATACCTGAATAGAGAAGTTGGAGTTCTACCAATGTGTCACCAAGTGTTAATGTTGTGACCAACACCCTCTAAAATTTTTCTGACACTTGAATTTTGGAGCCTACTAAGGATCTTGCGATCTATCATTTCATGGTCACTTCATGGTCGGTTGATATTTTAATAAGCACTGAAGTTTTCTTCTCAGATTCTAAGTATTAAATTCAATTTCTCACATGCTTAGTTCTTGATGAATGCATTAGTTTACCTCCCTTACACAAGCCTAGACAATTGACAGTCAATGCACACTCCCATTGACAAGCCCTCTCACTTTATTTGCAATTGTACTTATATTTCGACGAGTTTTCTCAACTGTCATTGTTGCACAATTTTGCTTTAACAAGTGTCACTTTCACTTTCGCGGTTGTCATTTTTCCTTGATTTCACTTTAACAAGTGCATTTTTCACGTTACATTTTCTCTAACATGTGTCACTTTCTCTTTCTTCAGCTTTTGCAAGTGCCATTTTCACATTTTCTTATTGTCGCAAGTGTCACTTCTAACTATTTTCACTCCTACATGTGTCACAACTTTGCACATTACTAGAGGTAGTTCTAGTGCACTCTTTTGCATTAGGTAGTCTTATGTATCATTAGAATATGTACTAGACACATTCCTATAACTTAGCAGACTTCTTGAACATAGTTCACCCTTGTGTCACAACTAGTGTTCTAAGTGTCAAAATGCATCATTTAAACTGTCACACTTAGAAATAAGTGTCACTTTGTTGTTGTTTCAAAGTGTGACTGTTGTCCATTTTATTTATGAAATTTATGTGTGTGATCCATGTTTGAGTCTTGTTCAGATGCTTTTCCCTTTCGTACTCTACTAGTCCCACACCTAGCCATTTTGGAGCTCTTCTTGGTCCTACTGCTCAGTGCAAGTTATTAAAGCTTCAATCCTTCACTAGGTAACGAGCACTGTCTATTCATGAGACTCATTGATAAAATATATTCTTACATACTTTTTCACTGAGCCCTTCTTAATATTAGCTCCTTTTATTGCAAGCTTAGATCCTTTAAGGCATAGTCACATAACCCATCTTGCTCCCACTGACTCACTACACTGAGTATTTAGTAATTATTCCTTGTATAGAGCATGCAGCATTTCTAGTGGCCCTCTGCAAAATAAAACTACACCATACAAGGTCTCCTCCCTCTCATATTGGAATAAACATCTCATGGGAAAAGTGACTTACCTTATGCTTCCTACCTCAGTGAACTATGCAATCTCCTCTTACAGACAACCCCTACATAAGAAAACTCCACTAGCATGGGGAAAAAAGTGCACTCCTAGAAGAGAGTGAGATATTATTGAGGAAAAATGCATTATCCTTAGGCCTCCCCTTCCCTTTCAACACATAATGCAATTCTAATCAACAATGACTCAACCCTTAGCCACTAGGCTTTCCTAGTGCGCAAAATACTAACTCAAACCTCTCCCTCCCTGTGAAGGGAAAAATTTAAGTATATAGTGGGCCATTGTTGAAGAAAATTGTGCTATCCTTACGCCTACCCCTCCTCTCAATGCATGACATAGTTATAGTGGACATTGAGGTTTTCTATAAATCATTGTTGAAGACTTCCCTTAAGCCCGCCTCTTAGTCATAGTGCATGGCACAATTTTAGTCAACAAGCCCTCAAACCTTGTCCATTAAACTTCCTCACTGTGACAAGACTTATATTTCCTTGCCTCCTCAGTGGATGACACAGTTTTAGTGAGTAGTGGGGTCATCACTTTCTCACTGTCAAGATCAACTATGCTATCACTATATCCTACTCCCTTGAGCCTAGTCCATGGTGCACTATTAGTTAGCAAGCTCATCACACTATCTCTTTAACTTTCCCACTACACTGGACCCTGAATAGCACCCCTTATAGTGAATGGCACAGTCTTAGTGAGCAATGGTTCCTTCATTAGTGGTTTTTGAGCTCAACCACACCATCCTCATCAAGGGCTTCCCTCTCCATCCTTTCACAGGCCTATAACAAGAAAATTATTTCATGAGCATGGTAGAGATATGATAGATGATTTCAAGATGAATATTTACTTGTCATGAGTGATCTTAATTGGAAGATGTACCACTTCAACATGGAAAAATGATATTCCCAGGGAAGATGTCAAGAAGAAGAAGAAAATAACCACTTGTAGAGAAGAATCACAAAGAAGAATTGCCATGGGGACATGTAGAGATCCTAAACCAAGACAGATTGAAAACATTGCCTAATGAGTCAGAAGGTCCCGATACTGATCCATGTTGAAAAGTGTAACTAGGTCCGGTCTTCATAATGACATGTAATTGTGAATTTTGTAATTGATGAAATAGAGAAAATAATATTATTTTTTCAAAACTTGCTTCATGGGTTTCATGAGAAATAGATTTTATTTATTAGATGGATCCCATTGAGAGCCTTAAGATCTGTCATCAAAGTCAAAGAGTCAATTTCATGTATGAAGAATCATTCTTGGGGATATAACCATGTATATGAGTCTATAAAATGTCTAGAAAGCCCTCCAATGTCAAGCATTGATCCTCCTCTTGATGTCGGCCTCAAGATGCATAAGAAAATCATGTCGGTCAGCCTATATGGAGACACATATATTCGTAATGTCATGTCGTCTTAATATATGGGAAAAACTACTATAAATAGGAGTGAAGGATTTTTCCGTTAGCACATAGAACAACTCTATATATCTCTGATTTTTTCGATAGGCAAAGGCAGAGAAAAAAATATATCTATCTCTGAGATTTTCGGATGGCAACTACAATAAGAAGTTTTGTGGTCTTTCTATTATTTCAAAGGACAAAAGGAAGTAAAGGAAAGTTCATATCTTCGCATCTCTCTATTTTCGGATGGGTATTATAGAGATCAATTTGGATCTATAAACAAATATGAACTCGGTTGGAAGGAGTAGCAAGGGATCTAATAAAGGGACAACGAAGAAGTCTAATAAATAGTGGTAGCAAGGAAAAATCAGATCCCCTCTATTTCAGGTCCCCTACTTGGTGAAGAAGACTACAATTCCATGATAAGCTGAATTTAGATCCCTCTTGAGTACAATTTGGATGCCTGGGTTCAGTATAGGAGATGAAACTTGGATAGAGAAGGTAGATACAACTAGGACATCTTCAGTTCGTTGATGATGACAATAAGAAGGTCCCATGAGAAGATATTTAGATGAGATCTCAGTGATGTCAATGTTTCAATGCTTAGAAGATCAAAGAGGAAGAGGAATCAAGAGAAGAGAAGACAGTCAACAGGACTTGTGGCTTGGTATGAGTGGCTAATAGGTTAAGGGTATTGGTATTGGTATTCTTCAATTTTAATTTTTATAAGAAGAATTTGTGTGGGTTTTCCTCTCAAAGAGTGAGAGGTTTTGGCCCTAAATTACAGCCTACATGTTCTGTCTCTTGTGTATTTATGTTCATGCATTGGTTACTATTTGATGAAGAACACTAATAATATTACAAGAAGAAGATCCTAATCTAAACAAGTAAAAATAATTCTCAACCAGTCACTAATGGAAGAGTAATCACCTAATGTTATTGCCCAATATTTCTCAACATGGTATCAGGGCTAAGGTGTTGAAGTCGAAGGAAGGGCATCTAATCAAGGAGACACTCAAGGATCAAGTTTCAAGAAAGGCATCAAAGCAAGTCGAAGGTTATGAATGAAAAATATCAAGATCTACATTGAAGGATAAAACCCTAGATCGAAGAAGCAGTCTACAACAACAAAAGTTTTGGATCCTCGAATCATCATCTGCTTCCATTCATTCATTTGAACAATTCCTCAAGGAGCTTGAACAATTCATTGATAGGTATGATTACTGAGATGTTTACAAAAGGATTAATCAACTAAGAAGGAACCCTAATGAACCAATTGAGGATTTTGCTAATAGATTCCTTAACCTATGTTATGAGTTTCCTGAAGAATATATAGATTGAGATTCATTTAAAGAAAAGTTTCAGTGCTTGTTTCAAATCTCCTTCAAGAAATCTGAATATGAATCCTTGGTTAATAATGCTCCCCAAAATTATTCCTTCTCCTCCTCCTTTCGATGTTGGCATTGGGAAATATTTATATCGTATTGTTGATCCATTGATATGAGATATTATCCAAGAAATATTTGAATGTAGGGAGAAGACTAATCCCTTGACTTTCCAAGATGATGCTAACACTCATAACTTTAATATTAGATCTGATTTGAGTGAAAGAATGACCTCTTCAAGGGATGATTCCTCTCCACTATCATTAGGTTCTCATAACCACTTGTCAATTGATTTTCTTGATCAGTCTCTTTCAAATCCAAGTAGTGATTAGGTGCAAGGTAGTCACATTTCAAAAGTAGAGCAACATAAAGGTGAAGATTCTTTGGATCTTTATTCTCATTTTAAAATTCCTCTATGTGAAGATGGGAAACCATCATTTTGATATTGATGACTCTATTGATGTATATAGTGATGAATGCCCAAGTGCACCAACCGATCTTTCGATTTCTCAGGAAGACTTTGATTTGAAGTGGTAAACCTAGGCACAACTGAAATACCTCAAAATGTCAACCTAGGTCTTGGTTTATCATCCGAGGAAAGGATATCATTCATCAAGTTGTTGAAAACATATAAAGTTGTCTTTTCTTGGGATTATTCATATCTCAAGACCTATGATACCTCTGTAATTCAACATACTATACCTATGACCTCTCATGAGAAACCAATTAAACAAAAGCTTAGAAAGATTCATCCAAACCTTGAAAGCCAAATCAAATATGAATTAAACAAACTTCTGAAATAAAATATAATCTTTCCTGTTAGACACTCAACATGGGTATCAAATATGGTTCCTTTCAGGAAAAATAATGGAGATATTAGGATTTGTATTGATTTTAGGAACTTAAACAGAGCTTGTCATTCGTTCATTCATTTGAACAATTCCTCAAGGAGCTTCAACAAGCCATTGATAGGTATGATTACTAAGATGTTTACAAAAGGATTAATCAACTAAGAAGGAACCCTAATGAATCAATTGAGGATTTTGATAATAGATTCCTTAACCTATGTTATGAGTTTCCTAAAGAATATATAGATTGGGATTCATTTAAGGAAAATTTTCAGTGCTTGGTTCAAATCTCCTTTAAGAAATCTGAAACTTAATCCTTGGTTAATAATTTCCCAAAAATTTCAGTAATCATGACACATCTCTAGTTTCAAACGAGGAATCCACCACTCCTATTATTCCTTCTCCTCCTTTCGATGTTGGCATTGGGAATATTTAAATCATATTGTTGATCCATTGATATGAGATCTTATCCAAGAAAGATTTGAATGTACGGTGAATACTAATCCCTTGACTTTTCAAGATGATGTTAACACTCATAACTTTAATATTAAATCTGATTTGAGTGAAAGAATGAACTCTTCAAGGGATGATTCCTCTCCACTATCATCAGGTTCTCATAACCCCTTGTCAATTGATTTGCTTGATCAGTCTCTTTCAAATCCAAGTAGTGATCAGGTGCAAGGTAGTCACACTTCAAAAGTAGAGCAACATAAAGGTGAAGATTCTTTGGATATTTATTCTCTTTTTAAAATTCCTCTATGTGAAGATGGTGCCTCTACTTTCTTAGCTAACATTGAATCTAGTAATCTTGGTAGTCAATCAAATGAGATCAATTTTCCTAATCAATATAAAGTCTTGGGAAACCGTCATTTTGATAATGATGACTCTATTGATGAATATAATGATGAATGCCCAAGTGCAACAACTGATATTTTGGTTTCTCAGGAATATTTTTATTTGAAATATTTAGATCTAGAATCTAATTCAGTTAAAGAAGACGTTCTTAAGGAAAGTTCCTCTTCACCTCACTATCCCTTGTGCTCTACTATTTGTAATGCATTAAATTGTGAAGACAATATTCCATGCTCTTCAAGTTCATCATCTAATGAGTTTGATTCTAAATTGACATAAGGTAGTAAGGTTACCCATGATGAAAAAAGGGCAATTAAATCATTGACTGTCCATTCCATTCCTTATCATTTTCAGTTTTGTATGAGGACCATTCTTTATTTCTGATTACACATAAGATTTTTCAAATCTATCTCTCTATAGATTCACAATTAGAAGACTCTTATGAATTGAGTAATTTGTTTGTTGGAGATGCCAAATACGATCAAATCAATGATGTAGATGGCTTCCATTTGGATAGTAGTGGTCTTGTTAAAATTATTTGTAGTAGCTATCCACACACCATGCATGGTCTGATTCAATATTTACAATGCAATTCTACAATCCTTGAAAGTTTCAGGACTTGTGAGGAAGTCGAGGAACTTCAACTTATGTTGATGGTTATGTCAAGTTCTCACAATACTAATAAGATCCCCGAACTAAGTCAAATTTGGATTTTCTCGCAAATTATTTTATTTTTATGGTTTCACTAAATGCAAATTACTTCTTGGAAGATCTTTGGTAGTTTGGATATAGCTCTTTTAACTTTCAAGATTTAGTTTTTTATCGTATTGAGGGATATGTTTAATTGATTCATCTTCATGCAAATACCTTGTATCAAACTTGGGTTAGGAGTGTATACCATCTTGAATGCACATATATGTGAAGTTGATCATTTTAAAGATTATGATTGGCTGAAGGAATCATGCTTATGATATATTTCTGAAAATAATTAGCTCCTAGTCCTTCTTGTGAATATTATGACGTTAATAATTTTCGTTTTGGCACCAGATGTCCTCTTGAGTGTTAGTGAATGCTTGAGTTACATGGTGAATCAAATTTCTTTTTTTGATCCATTACATCCTGACTGGTTTCATGCATTTTCTATACTATCATTCCTTTCCAATTCTTCTGATGATTGTAACTAATTACAAGGAAAAAGGTTTGGCACAGTCAACATTCGAGGAATATGATTCTATGGTTGAAAAATTTACAAATATATTCAAAATTATCTATCTTTGTTGTCTACTAGTTGGGAATATTATGCCTTAATCGGTTGCCCTGATCATAATTCTAGTCCTAATAATTGTCATTTAACTAATCATTTTCCTACCAGTATATAGGATGAGAGTTTTTTTTATGATAGATTTTTTCCTTCCACTGATCTTTAGGATTTATCATCTTACTATTCAGATACTTGTCAAGAAGTTGAGGCACTTCAACCTTCATTGATGGTTATTTTAGGTCCTCATTATCTTGATAAGAATTTTGAATATGATTAGATTCATTTTCCCTTACAAGATTCCCATCATGTTCCCATGCCATTAACTAAAAATTCATTTTCTCAAGGATTTCAGGGTTTTCAAGAGGATGTTTTTGAATTATATGATCCATTCTATGATTGCTTGGAAGCATATTACTTAGCAATCCATTTTTAAAATAGCAAACTTCGATATTTCTTGATGTTTTCTAAGCAAGACCATACAAATGAAGGTGTATTCACAAGAATCATAGGAGTTTTTTTTATTCTTCTTCTAATCGAAAAGATAAGGTTGCAGGTTGGTTAAAACTTGTTATTATGGCACATCTTTCTACTTGCAGAGAAGACCTTCAATATTTTGTGCAAGCTATTCAAGTTGTTACATTTTCTTCTGCACATTACTTTATATTTCTTTTAACCGTTATTATCTTTGTGCTTGTAGGACGAGAGCAATTATAGTGGTTAGATTGGAAATTTCATTACACCTAACCTTGAACTTCTAGCTAGTTAGGGTAGGAGTAGTTCTAGATGCACTCTAGTTTCCTTTTTTCACTCATCCTACACTTTCTTTCCTTCAATATTTCTTTTGTTTTATTACTTTTTGTATCACATGTTGCTTCCTAGTTTAGTTCTTCATTTTCTTAGTATTTTTGATCTCGTCTCATTGTTTTATTGCATCTTTTCTTCCATGTTTGGTTTAATAATACTTTACATGGAAGATGTTTCTTTCATATCAAAAGTCAATATGGCAAAGATTGAAAAGGGTAATTGTGATTACGAACAACTCTTGGCTAATCTGTTACCTCTTCTCTATTTGGGTTTACATATCTTTTAAAGTCAATGATGTATGAATGGAAAATATGCTACATTCAAACATAAAGCATATAGAAGAACCATGCCACACATATCTATTATAGGATATTCATTCCTTAACTCAAGATTGTAATTGAATGATGTTTTACATGCCGATCCAGTCAAGTGGAGAAGCAAAAAGGGGAAAATCAATAACAAGAAAATTAATATCAAAGGTTTATATAGTTGTCTCTGAAGTAACAACCTCTCTTGCTCTCAATATGTTGGGATCCCTCTTCCGCCCCCAAATAAATAAGTGTTAAGAACATTAAAATAAATAAATAAAATAAAGGGTGAAATAAGAGAAAGGATTCCTGTGCAGGGAGGTGAAGCAATTAACTTTGTTGCGGTGTTGACCAGACTCGTCGGCAATGAAGCAATGCTTTTGTTCCTTTAATCACTCATGCAGGAAACTGAACAGGCCTGCTAGCAGTAGAGCAACACCAGAGATGAAAACTCAAGAGTATCATAATCTTAAACTCGCAATTACATATTACCATTCTCCTAGATTGAAAGAATTATGATACAAAAAGCTTTGATAATGTGTTTAACCGAGCAAAGAAATAGAGGGGGCTATATCTATAACCAGGTAAAATGGGGAAGCCAAGGTAATCTACACGATGAATCAATACTTCCTGAAACACTGAGACCTTGCATTTAAAGGATAATACTTGAACAGAGAAGTTGGAGATCTACCAATGTGTCGCCAAGTGTTAATGTTGTGACCAACACCCTCCAAAATTTTTATGACACTTGAATTTTGGAGCCTACTAAGGATCTTGCGATCTGTCATTTCATGGTCACTTCATGGTTGGTTGATATTTTAATAAACACTAAATTCTTCTTCTCATATTCTAAGTATTAAAATCAATTTATCACATGCTTAGTTCTTGATGAATGCATGATTTTACCTCCCTTACACAAGCCTAGACAATTTGGCAGTCAATGCACACTCTCCATTGACAAGCCCTCTCACTTTATTTGCAATTGTACTTATATTTTGACGAGCTTTATCAAATATCGTTGTTGCACACTTTTGCTTTCACAAGTGTCATTTTCACTTTCGCGGCTGTCATTTTTTCTTGATTTCACTTTAACAAGTGCATTTTTCATGTTACATTTTCTCTGGCATGTGTCACTTTTGCTTTCTTCAGCTTTTGCAAGTGTCATTTTCACATTTTCTTACTGTCGCAAGTGTCACTTCTAACTATTTTCACTCCTACATGTGTCACACCTTTGCACATTACTAGAGGTAGTTCTAGTGCACTCTTTTTGCATTAGGTAGTCTTATATATCATCAGAATATGTACTAGACACATTCCTACAACTTAGCAGACTTCTTGAACATAGTTGTCCCTTGTGTCGCAACTTGTGTTCTAAGTGTCAAAATGCGTCGTTTCAACTGTCACACTTAGAAATAAGTGTCACTTTGTTGTTGTGTCAAAGTGTGACTGTTGTTCATTTTATTTGTGGAATTTGTGTGTGTGTGATCCATGTTTGAGTCTTGTTCGAATGATTTTCCTTTTTTTGCTGTACTGGTGCCACACTTAGCCATTTTGGAGCTCTTCTTGGTCCTACTGCCCAGTGCAAGTTATGAAAGCTTTAGTCCTTCACTAGGTAATGAGCACTGTCTATTCATGAGCCTCATTGATAAAATATATTCTTCCATACTTTTTCATTGAGCCCTTATTAAGGTTATCTCCTCTGATTGCAAGTTCATATCCTTCAAGGCATAGTCACCTAACCCATCTTGCTCACACTGACTCACTACACTTACTATTTAGCAATTCTTCCTTGTATAGCACATGGAGCATTTCTAGTGGCCCTCTGCAAAATAAAACTACACCATATAAGGTCTCCTCCCTCTCATATTGGAATAAAAATCTCATGGGAAAAGTGACTTACCTTATGCTTCCTACCTCAGTGAACTACGCAATCTCCTCTTACAGACAACCCCTACATAAGAAAAATCCACTAGCATGGAGAACAAAGTGCATTCCTAGAATAGAGTGAGCCATTACTGAGGAAAAATGTGGTATCCTTAAGCCTCCGCTTCCCTCTCAGTGCATAATGAAATTATAATCAACAGTGACTCAACCCTTAGCCACTAGGCTTTCCTAGTGCACTAAATACTGATTCAGACCTATCCCTCCTAGTGAAGGTTGAAATTTAAGTATATATTGGGCCATTGTTGAAGAAAATTGTGCTATCCTTGCACCTCCTCCTCCTCTCAATGCATGACATAGTTCTAGTGGACATTGAGGTTTTATGTAAATCATTGTTGAAGAAAATTGCGTCTTCCCTTAAGCTTGCCTCTTAGTCATAGCGCATGGCACAATTTTAGTCAACAAGCCCTCAAACCTTGTCCACTAAACTTCCTCACTGTGACAAGACTTATATTTCCTTGCCTCCTCAGTGGATGACATAGTTTTAGTGAGTAGTGGGGTCATCACTTTCTCACTGTCAAGATCAACTATGCTATCACTATATCCTACTCCCTTGAGCCTAGTCCATGGTGCACTATTAGTTAGCAAGCTCATCAAACTATCTCTTTAACTTTCCCACTACACTAGACCTTGAATAGCACCCCCTTATAGTGCATGGCACAGTCTTAGTGAGCAATGTTTCCTTCCTCAGTGGTTTTTGAGCTCAACCACACCATCCTCATCAAGCGCTTCCCTCTCCATCCTTTCACAGGCCTATCACAAGAAAATTATTTCATGAGCATGGTAGAGATAGGATAGATGATTTCAAGACGGATATTTACTTGTCATGAGTGATCTTAATTGGAAGGTGTCCCACTTCAACATGGAAAAATGATATTCCCAAGGAAGATGTCAAGAATAAGAAGAAAATAACCACTTGTAGAGAAGAATCACAAAGAAGAACCGCCCTGGAGACATGTAGAGATCCTAAACCAAGATAGATTGAAAACATTGCCTAATGACTTAGAAGGTCTCGATACTAATCCATGTTGAAAAGTGTAACTAGGTTCGGTCTTCATAATGACATGTGATTGTGACTTTTAAATGATGAAATAAAGAGAATAAAATTATTTTTTCAAAACTTGCTTCATGGGTTTCATGAGAAAGAGATTTTATTTATTAGATGGATCCCATTGAGAGCCTTAGAATTTGTCATCAAAGTCAAAGAGTCAATGTCATGTATGAAGAACCCTTCTTGGGGATATAACGATGTATATGAGTCTACAAAACGTCTAGAAAGCCCTCCAACATCAAGCATTGATCCCCCTCTCGATGTTAGCCTCAAGATGCATAATAAAATCATGTCGTCTTAGCCTATATGGAGACACATATATTTGTAATGTCACATCGGCTTAATATATGGGAAAAAATACTATAAATATGAGTGAATGATTTTTCCATTAGCACACAGAGCAACTCGATATATCTCTGATTTTTTTCGGTAGCCAAAAACAGAGAAAAAATTATATCTATCTCTAAGATTTTCGGATGGCAACTACAATCAGAAGTTCGGTGGTATTTCTTTTATTTCATGGGACAAAAGGCAGTTAAGGAAAGTTCATATCTTTGGATCTCTCTATTTTTGGATGGGTCTTACAGAGATCAATTCAGATCTATAAAAAAATATGAACTCGGTTGGAAGGAACAACAAGGAAGCTAATAAAGGGACAATGAACAAGTCTAATAAATAGTGGTAGCAAGGAAAAATCATATCCCCTCTATTTTAGGTCCCGTACACAGTAAAGAAGGCTACAGTTCTATGATAAGCATAATTCAGATCCCTCTTGAGTACAATTTGGATGCCTGGGTTCAGTATAGGAGATGAAACTTGGATAGAGAAGGTAGATACAACTAGGACATCTTCAGTTCATTGATGATGACAATAAGAAGGTCCCATGAGAAGATATCTAGATGAGATCTCAGTGATGTCAATGTTTCAATGCTTAGAATATCAAAGAGGAAGAAGAATCAAGAGAAGAGAAGACAGTCAAGAGGACTTGTGGCTTGGTATTTGAGTGGCTAATAGGTTAAGGGTCTTGGTCTTGGTATTTGTCAATTGGAATTTCTATAAGAAGAATTTGTGTGGGTTTTCCTCTCAAAGAGTGAGAGGTTTTGGCCCTGAATTATATCCTACATGATGTGTCTCTTGTGTATTTATGTTCATGCATTGGTTATTGTTTGGTGAAGAAGAACACTAAAATATAACAAGAAGAAGATCCTAATCTAAACAAGTAAAACGCATTCTCAACCAGTCACTAATGGAAGAGAAATCACCTAATGTTATTGCCCTATATTTCTCAACATGGTATCAGAGCTAAGGTGTTGAAGTCAAAGGAAGGGCATCTAATCAAAGAGACACTCAAGGATTGAGTTTCAAGAAAGGAATCAAAGCAAGTCGAAGGTTATGAAAGAAAAAGATCAAGATCTACATTGAAGGATAAAACCCTAGATCGAAGAAGCAGTCTACAACAAAAAAAATTTGGATCCTCAAATCATCATCAAAAGGACAAAAAAACCCTCATCAAGTTATCTACAAAGAAAGTAGTTGAAGTATATTGAAATCAAGAAGGCATTGTCATCATCTTATAGGCTATGAGGCAAGTTCCCTCTCACTGAAGCAAGGATGCTATCCTTTCCCTTGAATAAGATCATCCAAGGTTGTAGCAAAGAATTCCTCATTAATCACCATCATCAAAATGAGCTAGATCAAAAGGCATTTTCTTCTTTATTGAGGAAAGGATTTTTAATTTGGAAGAAGATCGTCCAAAAGGGAGCACTAATAAAACTTCTTCAACCATCATTAAAGTGATGATGAAGATTTCAACATCACTTGTCTAGTAACTATCTTTTATTCTTGAATCAAAATTTGTAAAATGACTTCGTGTTTGCAAGGAGATCTATAAGCTGGTTGGGTCATTGAAATTCCTTGCATGAAAAACGAGGATAGACATAGTCTTCAAAGAAAGTGAATTCATTGAACACATCAATGAAAAGGGTCTCCTTTGAATTCATGGAAAGGGATTCTTATGAAAGGTCTCCTCATATAGAAATATCAGAGACATCAAAGATATGCATATGATAAACTCGTAAGAATATTCTTTGAAGATGTGATAAAGAAGGTCACATGACTTAGATCTGGTCTACACAAATTGAAGGTATCAATGAATGAAGGGATATCTTCATAAGATCTCAACTATGAGATATGTGAGAGATGATAAGAAGATAATCATCATTGTTATAAATGCATTAACTAATGAACAATGTAACAAATTTCCATGGGGATAATAAAATTACCTCATTCGACAACTTGTGGTTTCTGTGCAAGATAGAAGAAGACACATTGAGGGAAAAGTGTTGAAGGTTAAAAAGACTCAAACATTTGTAGGAAGGAAAGGGAAGTTTGGAAAATTTGTTCCTTTAGAAAATAAAGAAGATCATAGCTGATATTCAATGCTATGGATGTAAAGACTATGAAAATTATAAAACATATTGTCTTAAAGGGAAAATATCAAAAGAAGAGAAGAAGCCCATATCACTAAAGAAGTGGAGGAAGCTCAAAAGAAGAAGTCCAAGAAAGGAGGAAGTAAGAGATCTCTACTATGTCTGAGATAGCCCCCCTCACAAAGGGTCTTGGCATAGCTTCTAATATTATGTTATAGGATATGGCTATAATAAGTAATAATATGCATCGTGGCATCATGGAAGCATTAGAAACAAGATATCGTGACATCACCATAAGAAGCATGAAGGATGTCTGATAAGTCAACTTTGAAGGATATAGCTCTTGGTGACCTCATTGAAAGATCAAAGGAAGAAGTCATTCAGGACAAGTCTCATCATACACCAATTTAAAAGGGAAACAAATTCTATTGAATAAGGATATGCGAGATGGAATCCTCATTGGAGGATTCATCGATCTAGAGAGAAAGAAAGTGTTTCACCGGGAACTCCAACTTGTGGAGTTCATGGGATAATGGTACGATGACATGAGAGATGAAGAAAATCAAGGGGTTGAAGATATTTTCAATCAAGGAAGTTGTTAAAATAAGCCTAGATGACTTAAAGGTAAATGAGGTCTATATGCTTGTATTTAATATTATAATGTCATGTCGTATGTTTTCATGTAACATGGATCACTACTTCTATTTTTGATCAGAATGATAAAAGGAAAGGAATCTCCTCCTATGAAATAAAGTTGGAAGGAATGAGTCAGACTAGATGAAATCAACATAATATGTCCTCATATGAAGTATGAGGTGGTTGATGACAATTGAGGAACTCTGATTGGAAGCTCTTGGGAAAGAAACATGTGAAAAAAGGAAGGAAGAGATCATGAGATATGCAACCATGGTAAAGGAATTCAACATCCGAGACCAAGAAGAGTTGACTAGAATATCTCCCAGAAAGATATGAAGACTATGATAGGAGTCAGAAAAAGATGGAGACCCTTGACAATGAATATCTTTAGGAAATGTGTCAACGCGTATGCAAGATGTTGATACCTATAGGAAGATGTCATGAAGAAATACCATCAGAAAGGTAATTTTGATTTAAGTTTTCATTTCTTATGTTTGAACTAATATTTAGATGGGCTTATGTAGCACTTCCAAAGGGAAGATTTATGGATGATTGATCCAGGTGGCTCCAAACACATGCAAAAGTCCCAGAGGACTCAGAAAGGGTCAAAAGTAAAAGTGGTCAGATTTCTACCAAACTAGTACTATATCAAAGTGCTCATCTCCCTGATTCCAATGGTGCAAACAACACTAAAATCAAAGCTCGTATGACGGAGAAAAAGCTAGTAAAAGTTGGGCAGTGGGCCAGGTTTAAGTGTCCTACAAATTCGCTATCAATTGGTGTGGGAACCTAGCTCCTGAAAGCGGGCCAATTTGTTGGATACTTAATTTGTCTAATATCCCTTATATTAGACAAAATAAAAAATGACTATTAATTAAAAATCAAACAAATATTATAAAATATTTGGCGGGCCATGACCCCCGCCACCTCTATCAGATCCACAACATTAAAAACAAATTGTAATTTTAAATGGGCCGAAAGGCCATGACCCCCTTCGGCCCCACCCCATATGCCACAATATATGTTATATATAACATACGAGACCTATGGGAGTTGAACCCACGACCAGGTCCACTAGCCCTACCCACGCGTCGGTCCCACACTTAAAACACGTCACGTTTAAATCAAACATAAATGCACCCACATGTAATGGTTAAAATGGTTATGTAATATGTGCCATTTAAAACAATAAGAAAATATATGCACGTATTTTTGGAGGGGTCGGGATTTGATCCCCCGACCTCTCCTCAAACAATTTACAACTTTTCCAATGCGCAAAACATATTTCCTCGTAAAATCCGCCCAACCACATTTATAAAAACCACATATTCTCAATACATAGGGGCCAAGGCAGAGCATGTATTTTGAGACAAATTTTTAATGAATTGCAGGTGGAACCATGAGCGTGGAGTAGAGGCAGGTGGAACTATGATTGAGCACAACTTTCAGGAGGGTGAAATTTTTCCAGTGTCCAAATTGTACAAACTTTATGTTGATCCTACACTTATCGGTGACATGAACCTGATGGTGTAGACAAAATTTTGATCTAAGAAGAAGATCTTCAGATGACCCAGGGGAGGGAATCTTTGAGGAATCTAAGGGGAATCTAAAATATTCCTATAGCCCTAGATTTTCACTTTGTTAGAATTCAGAAATTTGACAGTCGATTTTACACTATTCAACGCCATGAATCTAATGGTGTAATCAGATTTTCCATTTGATCATTCCATTTTTTGGCCACTTTTCAAAGTGGAGTGCAGGTGTTAGCAGTCAATGTAAGAGAATTCATTTCCATGATATTCGATGCCACGATATTGATGGTACATCCAGATCCAGCAGTTTATCATCCTCTTCTTCAGATAACTCCTTGATGTGAGGTATATGTAGTGTGATCATGTACTTCTTTGTCTCTTTGCTTGAGATCCATTGTGCTGTATAGATCCCTATTTGATGTTTGATATGGGATTTTGTAATGTTCTTGACATGAGATGTACTTATTGTCATGTTTTGATTGAGATCCCTTTGTCATCGTGTTGATGAGATACTCATGTGTCGCCATGTATGTTTGAATTGAGATCCATTTGATGCCAAGTTGGTGGGATGATCATTATTATCATACTTGAAATTATGTCATGCTGATAGGAGTCCTTTTGTGAATGAGAGTTCCTGCAGCAGAACATCTCGTGGAGTCATTCCTCCGTGAGGGCATATTCCTTGCATGATAGAGAAAACACATTCATGTACATCATCACTCATTCCAACACTTAATGCAACAACCTACACCATCTTAACACTGGGGCCCAAGACGTAGTCCCTCCTGAAAGAACCTATTATCAACGTCTTGTGTTTTATGTTGCTGATTCTTGTCATGTTCCCTCTTCTTTACAACATGCATATATGTTCCTTTTATGCTCTTTTAAATGCAATTCTAACAACATCACGGAAGTAAAAGATCTTGGTTAAATCTGAGAGTTGAGTCAACTCGAATCAAGTTTCGTATCCGAGTGGTCTTTGCGTGGATGTGAATTGTGATCGTGAACAATGGAACATGTAATGATGGAGGATGAAAAAGCGATGTACGATACCATGCTCAAAATTTCCCAAAAGGTGGAAATAATGTATGAAGCTCTACAAAAAAGAGATAGAGGAAAGCAGCGAGTGAAACTTCAGTTGCGAGCCACGGAAGAGGCCCTGGAAGAAATGAAGCACAACAACCAGAGTCTTCAAGTAGATAAAGCTGAATTGAAGATGCTTCTACATGGAGAGAAAGAGGAGAAATAGAGTTTTATACGACAGTTGCAAGCTAAGGATGAGGCCTTGGAAAAGTTACAACGTAAACCATGTGAGGTAAAAAGTAATTCTCCTGTTTCATGTATGTCTCCTGATGATGATTTTGGTTTTCTTGAAAATCATACCATAGGAATTGACTCCAAACTGTTGAAGAAAATGTGGTATGAAGGAAAAGGCTTGGGAATTAATAGCCAAGGCATTACTCAACCATTGGATGTTGTGCAAAGACCTTGATTTGCAGGCTTGGGATACATTGAAGGAGAATGTTCAAAGGTGTCAGATGCTTCCGAGAAATTGTTGAAATCATCAAGGAAAGAGAATGATGGGAACACATCCCCATCATCCAATGGTAATGTGCATTGCAGGAAAAGAGTTGAGGCAAGCTCTCATCGCCATAATTACTCCATGGAAATCAAGGAAAGGTATAACCAATCTCAATAACCAAATGTTCATTTCAATTATAATCATGTTGTTAATGATGAACATAAAACATGGCATCAAAAAACATGTACCTTTTGTGGTTTACATAACCATATATTTGCCATGTGTTGGAAAAGAATAGCAGCACAAAAAAGGATGAGACATGAAAGTCCCTCTCAACAACAGGCAAAGAAGAGGGTAAAGTAGATCTGGAGGAAGAAGACCTTGCAGTCATTGCAACAGAGGTGGCCATCAAAGAGCCACGTGTTGGAGGCTCCATCCAGAGCAGCGCCTTAAAGACAAAGTGTCGGTGAATGAACCGGGTGAAACAGTTGTTCGACAAGCAAAACCATCACATGGGGATGACCCATTCATAAGTGAAAAATGGTTTCTAAATATGTTGTCTTGTCATGGTCGTGCTTTTGTAAATCATTTGTTGCATTTTAAACTATAAAAGTGATGATGTGTTTTCCATCACCTGTTAAGCAACAATGATGTCTGGTCTTATTTTGTGTTGCATGTTAAACTGTTAAAGTGATGATGTTTCTTCCATCACTTGTTAAAGAAACAATATCATTTGGCCTTCTTTTTGTAAATCATGTGTTGCAATGATGATGTGTTTTTCATCACTTGTTGAAGCAACAATGATATTTTGGCCTTGTTTTCATCGTTGGGGTATTGTTTCCATTTTGATGTAAACTTGAACACCGAGTATGTGTTATAACCTCGTGACAAGTATGGGATGCTTGGGTCATTAGTTGGTCATGTAATTCAAGCATGTAATTTGCAAAACAATGTACTACAGGTTTACAGAGGTTGTAGGTGTCGACTCATCGCTTATGGCTCCGAAGGACAAAGGTGAAGGAGAAGGAAGGGTGAAATATCAGATACTTGTAAGTGCAGACAGGGTACAAAGAAGTTGTCGATTATTTTTCATGCTTTTGGAGGACTAAAATCTCCTCAGTGGGAAGGATTGATCTAGGTAGCTCCAGACACATGCGGAAGTCCCAGAGGACTCAGAAAGGGTCAAAATTAAAAGTGGTCAGATTGCTCCAAAACTAGCACCAGATCAAAGTGCTCGTTGCCCTGATTCCAACGGTGTGAAAGACACTCAAATCCGAGCTTGTATGAGGGAGAAAGAGCTAGTCAACGTTTTGGTCAAAGTTGGGCAGTGGGTTAGGTTTAAGAGTCCTACAAATTCACCATCAACCGACGTGGGAACCTAGCTCCCAAAAGCAGGCCAATTTGTTGGATACTTAATTTGTCTAATATCCCTTATATTAGACAATAAAAAATGACTATTATTAATTAAAAATCAAACAAAGATTATAAAATAGGTGGCGGGCCATGACCCTCGCCACCTCCATCGAATCCATAACATTAAAAGAAATTGTAATTTTAAATAGGCTGACAGGTAGTGAACCCCGTCGGCCCCACCCCATATGCCACCATATATGTTATATATAATATACGAGACCGGTGGGAGTTGAACCCACGACCAGGTCCACTGGCCCCGCCCACGCGGCGACCCCACACTTAAAACGCGCCATGTTTAAATCAAACATAAATGCACCCACGTGTAATGGTTACAACGGTTATGTAATATGTGCCATTTAAAACAATAAGAAAATATATGCATGTATTTTTGGAGGGGTCAGGATTTGATCCCCTAACCTCTCCACAGTCAATTTACAATTTTGCCAATGCACCAAATAGATTTCCTTGTAAAATCTGCCCAACCACGTTTATAAAAACCCACATATTCTCAGTGCGTGGGGGCCAAGGTAGAGCGTGAAGTTCGAAAGAATTTTTTAATTAATTGTAGGAGGAACCATCAGTGTGGAGAAGAGGCAGGGGGAACCATGATTGAGCTCCACTTTCAGGAGGGAGAAATTTTTCCAGTGTCTAAATTGGACAAAACCTATGTCGATCCTACACCTCTCAGTGACAT
This sequence comes from Pinus tabuliformis, assembly GCA_031772625.1. Lineage (NCBI taxonomy): Eukaryota > Viridiplantae > Streptophyta > Pinopsida > Pinales > Pinaceae > Pinus > Pinus tabuliformis. The sequence continues at coordinate 180,398,485 of CM062811.1, read as the reverse complement.
GAACCTGATGGTGCAGAAAAAATTTTGATCTGAGTAGCAGATATTGAGATGACCGAGGGGAGGGAATCTTTGAGGAATCTAGGGGGAATCTAAAAGATTCCTATAGCCCCAGATTTTCACTTTGTTAGAATTCAGAAATTTGACAGTCGATTTTACACTATTCGACGCCATGAATCTGATGGTGTAATTAGATTTTCCATTTGATCATTCCATTTTTCAGCCACTTTTCAAAGTGGAGTGTAGGTGTCAACATTCAATGTACGAGCAATCATTTCCATGATATTCGACGCCATGAGATTGATGGTACAACCAAATCTAGCAGTTTATCATCCTCTTCTTAAAGTAACTCCTTGATGTGAGGTATATGCAGTGTGATCATGTACTTCTTTGTCTCTTTGCTTGAGATGCATTGTGCTATATAGATCCCTGTTTGATGTTTGATGTGGGATCTTGTTTTTTTCTTAGCGTGAGATGTACTTATTGTCATGTTTTCATTGAGATCCCTTTGTCGTCGTGTTGGTGGGATACTCATGTGTCTCCATGTATGTTTGAATTGAGATCCCCTTGATGCCATGTGGCGAGATGCTCATTATTATCATACGTGAGATTATGTCATGCTGATAGGAGTCCTTTTGTTAATGAGAGTTCCTACAATGGAACATATTGTGGAGCCACTCCTACGCGAGGTCATATTACTTACATGATAGAGAAAACAAATTCATGTACATCGTCACCCATTCCAGCACTTAATGTAGCGGCCTACACCATCTTGACACTGAGGCCCAGAGACATAGTCCCTCCTGGATGAACTCCATTATCAACGTCTTGTGTTTTATATTGCTGATTCTTGTCATGTTCCCTCTTCTTTACAACATGCATATATGTTCCTTTTATGCTCTTTTAAATGCAATTCTAACAACATCACGGAAGTAAAATATCTTGGTTAAATATGATAGTTGAATCAACTCGGATCAATGACTTCCAAGAAAACCTTATTGATGGATGTAAGATCCTTCCAAAAAATATGGCATGAAATAAAGTAGAATGACATGAAGCAAAGCCAAATCGAAATCTGATGGATTACTTTCTGACGAAAATGAAGACATGACTAACTCATGTATGAAAGTGATGGATGGTATGTGCCCTATGAGGAATTGCCTGAAATATGAAGAATCCATGACAAAATAAATTAATGACATCGAAGAAGAGAGGAGTTCTTCAGGCAGCTAGTTGTTCCACATGAGGAGCTGATGTAAGTCCCTAGTTAAGAGGGAGTCAGAAAAAGAAGTTTATTACTTAGAAGAAACTTGGAAATTCCTAAGCCAAGAGGGAGCTTAGGTACATTCGTTTTTGGTAGGAATGAGTACATTCCTTTATTGGAATATGGCCTCCCTATTTGAGAGGGAGAGATAGACATGACATTTTGTTCTTCACCTGGGAAGACAGAATGGAGGATTGGGTAATCATTTGGCATTTGATGCTGTTTGAGGATGAGACAGGGCATCCAAAAGAAATATTGGTTGTGGAGAATTAACATTATTTGAGGGCTGGGGATTCCAAGATAAGAATAGTCCTCATGGAACACAACCTGAGTACTAGGGTAGGGATGTTTCGAGATAGACAATGATGAGGGTGTCTATAAATCATTGGTCTCACCAACATTGATCTTAGATCTTGTGGAGATAAGGAATTGTTAGTTAATGCCTTTCTATGTGACAATGCTGGTTGATATGATGTTATACAAATGAGTTACCAATTTGATTCTTCTTATGAGAAATTATTCAGATTGAGAATGACCAAGTACCATTATGAATACGTCCCTAGCTAAGAGGGAGTGTTTAAAAGTGTAACAAGTTTCAGTCTTCATAATGACGTGTAATTGTGACTTTTGTAAATGATGAAATAAATAGAATAAAACTATTTTTGTAAAACTTGCTTCACGGGTTTCATGAGCAAGAGATTTTATTTATTAGATGGCTCCCATTGAGATCCTTAGGATTTGTCATCAAAGTCAAAGATTCAATGTCATGTATGAAGAAGCCTTTTTGGGGATATAACCATGTATATGAGTCTATAAAATATCTAGAAAGCCCTACAATAAAAAGCATTGGTCCTCCTCTTGATGTCGACCTCAAGATGCATAAGAAACTCATTTCAGCTCAGCCTATATGGAGACACATCTATTCGTAATGTCATGTCGGCTTAATATATGGGAAAACTACTATAAATAAGAGTGAAGGATTTTCACATTAGCACACAAAACAATTCGATATATCTTTGAGTTTTTTGGTAGAAAAATATAGAGAAAAATTTGGATCTATCTCTAAGATTTTCAGATGGAAACTACAGTCAAAAGTTCAATGGTCTTCCTATGATTTCAGAGGACAAAAGGTAGTAAAGGAAAGTTAAAATCTTTGCATCTCTCTATTATTAGATGGGCATTACAGAGATCAATTCTTATCTCTAAACATAGATGATCTTGGTTGGAAGGAGTAGCAACGAATCTAATAAAGTGACAATGAAGAAGTCTAATGAACAATGACAATAAGGAAAAATCAGATCCCCTCTGTTTCTATAGTTCTGTGATAAAGGGAATTCAAATCCCTCTTGAGTATAGATCAGATGTCTGGGTTCAATATAGGAGATGAAACTCAGATAGAGAAGGTAGATACATCTAGGACATCTTCGGTTTGTTGATGATGACAATAAGAAGATCCCACGAGAAGAGATCTAGATGAGATCTCAGTGATGTCAACGTTTCAATGCTTAGAAGATAAAGGAGGAAGAGGAGTCAATAGAAGAGAATACAGTTAAGCGGACTTGTGGCTTGGTCTCTGAGTGGCTAGTAGGTCAAGGGTCTTGGTCTTGGTATTCGTCAATTGGAATTTCTATAAGAAGAATTTGTGTGGGTTTTCCTCTCAAAGAGTTAGATGTTTTGGCCCTAGATTATAACTACATGTTGTGTCTCTTTTGTATTTATGTTCATGCATTGGTTACTATTTGATGAAGAAGAACACTAATAATATAACAAGACGGAGATCCTAATCTAAACAAGTAAAAAAGAATTCTCAAGTAGTCACTAATGGAAGAGAAATCACCTAATGTTATTGCCCTAGATTCTACACAATCAAAGACCGTTTGGAGGGTGAAGATGAAGTACATATCAGATCTATCATCAAGAATGATAGACATAACAATAAATAGAGCAACTTGGCATTGCCACATCATCATGAAGTTCCATGTCATCAATGCCAAGTTATGGCTTGTACAAGTGTCATCATAATGTTATATGTGTTAATGTGCATTACCACATCATTTGTGGATGTAATTATTGTATTCTAAAAAAAGAAAAAATGTAAAATAGGTGGAAGTCCAAGATTCATATGTGGAATATGTAAAGTCACATGTGGGAAAAAGAGTCAAATAGAATTTCAAAGGTCACATTGGAAGTCCAAGAGTCATGAGGGTAGTTCAAGAGTCATAGTGGATATGAAAGGTCATTCCTCTTGTTATAAAAGAAACCTCATCACTCAAGCAAAGGAATTTTGGAGGCTTACAATTTGGAGAGAAATCCTTGGCTTCTTCAGCTTGGCATAGGAGAGAAGATCTTTCCTTGGACTTAATGTTCCACTGTTGGAGCTAGTGGCTCACCATTGAAACTGTGTACTTGGATATTTCACCTAATAATTGAAGCTCGTTGAGCCAACACATTTTCATGCATGTATAGTGAATATTTTAAGACTATTCTTTAGATGTTTGTGGTATATGTTATATTCATAAGTACTAAATAAGTTGAACTACTTCATTAGATTTGGTGCTCATCTTATTGAATTTGTGTTGTATTTTCTTTTATGATCATTGTGTCTACGTGAACTATTTCACTAGATAACTAATGATTATTTCCTTGATATCATGTGCCTCTCCTTGGATAGTACTATTTCTTTCCTTTTAGAGACTCACTCTTGTCTCCCCTCTCATGAAGGCCTCCTTTTACACATTGCAATTGGTGTTTCACAATGTCAACATACTTGTTTATTCGAAGATTATGTGTATAATCTCTTATGTCATCCATTGAAACCAAGGTAAAACTTGTGTAATGGTGGTTAGGACAATACTCTAGATGGTGCTCCTGCTCCAAATGGTGTGATATCTGATTGGGACTTCACATTGGGTAGACCCCTTGTATGTTGGCGATATCTAGCACCATCAATAGGTGACTATGATTATGTGGCTGAGTTGTTCAAGGTGGACTCTGAGGAGGATTGGAATTTACTTCAGAAGGTGTATAGAAGAAATTGTTAAAATTAGGATTCAAGAGAGGAAGATCTTTGAAGCTAATTCAAAATAAAATTCTTGGTGATTGAAACAATAAGTTCAAGAAGAAAAGAGATGATCCACATCTATGGAGCAGAAAAAAACTGCAAGGGTAGGATTTATAATCTTGTTAGACTCCCTGTAGATATTCAAAGATGACGAACTCACTCTCTACAAATTTCATGATGATAATATTCACAAGTGGTTAAGAAAGAGTAAATATATCAAAATCTTTCAACCCAAACAACTCAAAAAATTATCAATGCAAGTCCAATCAACGCAGGGTGTTAGCAATACTTTCACCTTCCACGTGAAACCTTAAACTTACTTTTCTTATTGAAATATTTAAGAAAAGGAACTGGTTATTACAGTGTAGAAGCCCATCCAAAAAACCAAACAACTTCAAAGAATGAAAAAATTAATTCATTTTCCTTAATAACATAGAAATATAACACTCAAATTGTAATTTTATTCAAAATTTACTTTGGAAGATAAAACTATTGAAAAAAGTCTAAAACAAAATATAACACTAACATAATGTGAAAGGTTCAGATTTTTGGCCATGCACATGTTTTCCAACCACTGCCATATATATATATATATATAGGGATTAAAATTGTTTGGATATGAAGGACACATTTTCTTAGACTCTTTCCCCCTTTAAATAAGCTATATTCCACGTGAATAGGTTCAATACCATGGGTTCTCGTAAACTTAGAGCTCTTAAAAGTTCATATAAATCCAAGAGTGATATAAAATTCAAAATAAGAAAATGGAACTAATTATTATTTTTTATTTTAAATAATTTGACCGTGTCAACATAACATTACATCACATCATATTACATATTGTATTACATAACCGTTTTACAAAATTGCTAACATAGTTACATTACGCCCACACATCTCCCCGATACTAGTCTGTGTAGCCTCTCAGTACAATCACCCAATTTTTTTTATCCAAACAATTTATTTATTTACTTACTTTTTATTTATAAATCACATTCCTTCCTTAAACCATTTCAAGAATATAAATTTACCCAAAATCTATCATTCAAACCATTCATGTGAAAATAACCACGTGTAACTACCTCAAAGAACTATGTCATTCAAAATAATCATTTGTAAGTACTCCCAAAGAACTATATTATTTAGCATATCACAAAATTCACTACCACAACTATTAATATGGGTTTTTAAAGCTTCTCGTTAATTAATTTAGGTAACCAATATTCACTTTTCCATTGAATCATAATACATTAAGAAACTATTCACATTTGTTTGCATTTTTATGTCGAAAGTTGTTTTATCTATGAAGTTGGTTGTGCAAACACTGTTTAGCTCAGCCAATCCCCTCACTTCATTTTTGTCGTTCTATCCCATTAAAATTCAACACGTGTAAACTTTTTATAAGCCCAATTTCTCCTGTTGTAGTATGACTGCCTCGCCTATTGTTGAGTACAATCTTCATCGCCTCACATTTTCCATGCGCTGAGGGCTTCCCAGAGCTCCACGCATTGCAGAAGCCCATGACATTCTAGAAGCATGACTGTATTGTAGTAGTAGTTTGTATCTTCTCCAAAATGGCTATTTTTCTTCCTTGTACCAAGATGACTTCGACCTAACACATCATATATTTTTTTCTCATTTCTGGTGTCATTTTGGGTTACCTCTCAATATTGTTTAATACCATGACTCTAGTTTTCTGAGCACATTTTGGAATAAGTGGTGGCATTGGCTTGTAAACTTCATTTTTCCAATGCATTTCATCCCCAGACTGGCAAATGGAAGTAGTCAATCCTAGCCTAGTGAATGCTCTTACGCATTTACTCACACAATTGACCTCCGCCAGTGGACAGCTACGAGAAAATGGGACTAGGTTGACCACAACCTCAAACCCTATAGAGAGGATAGGTACAGGATGAGAATTGGTTGTGAAGATGTGACTGGACAGAACTCAACTTAAACTTAGCTGGAAAAAAGATAGGGAAAGTAATGCGAAGCATGTGAACAACACGTCAAATTTAATAGAGTAGTTCGACTGTTAGAACCCCGCACTAGATGCATAAATAGAGTCTTTATATTATTGAAATTTCAAATTTAATAAATGGTTGAGTCTGCTCTAATGTCATGTGTCAAATAAATTTAGAACTATTTAATGGTAATGATAAGCTGAGAAGTTGACGTGGAACATGGAGGATTTCCATTGGCCATAAATACAATTGTTGTTGCAAAAAAAAATAGATGTTTTCAAGGGTTGAAAGGAGGGGTGTTATTGAGTCCATTGTTGAAGATAATGGAGAATATCCTAGAATAGGTAGATTTGGTTCATGTAACCTCAGGATCAGAATTAGTTTCTATATCTTAGGATGTTGTTCTAACTTCCCTAAAACCATGTTTTCTATTTAATGTGTAATGTGCACGAACAATGTAGAGCTTTCTGCAGAGCCAAACTCCCCTGGTTCAGACTCTCTTTCGTAGAGCTGACCAGTGGGTTTTATTTTTAATACAAACATTTCCATTTTTATCATGGTATCAGAGCATCAGGGATGAGGAACCTGTATGCTAGCGGGTGGGTGGTTCTTTGAATTGAGATCATCGCAGTTGTAAGGTAGATAACTACGACGATTCCAAAATCGTCGTTGATTTTGAGTATAGCTATGCGATGAGGGAGCTGTAGCACCTTCGCACATATTTTCAAACTTTTTCATCGCAGTTCGTCATAGGAAAGACGTGTACAGTTGTGACAACGTCGCAAAAATGACAAGCACTTCCGCGATGATCATGGAAGCCAATAACAACGTTGTGGCTGCAAGGGGAAGCCAAGAACAAGGCTGTCACTATCAGAGAAGCTACGTGGAGAAGCCAATAACAAGGCTATAGATGACAACAGAAGGTTGTCTGGAGGCTGAGAAGGAAGCCATGGGGATCTGCGCGTGTGCTGCGAGATCAAACAACATTGAAGAACAATGATCTGTCTCTGTCACAGATCTGGGGTAAATTTAACATCTTTTACCTGTCAGATCTTTTTTCTAAATTGCCAAGATGAATAACAATATATTTGAAGCATGCATGAATGAGCATAAAAAGCTCTATGGTTCCAATTATGCAAATTGGAAGTCCAAGATGCAGACTCTGCTAGAAGCATAGAGTGCTTGGACGATTGTGAATGGGGATGAGCCAAGGCCCGGGCTGGATCAACATCGATCCCAGATTGGGAGAAACAAGAAATTAGAGCAAGGAAAATGTTAAAGATGTCAGTGAAAGGCTACATTACACTGCACATTAGAGAAGGTAAGTCAGCTAACGAGATCTGGGGAATTTTGAAGGAATTGTATGAGATCAGGAATTCAAATCATCTTTTGTTCCTCAAGAGTAAGATCCTATCCATGAAGATGGAGGAGAATGAAACAATTGCTTCATTCATAGCAAGGATGAAGGATCTGAAAACCAAATTATCAGATATTGGTCATACAATGGACGATACATATCTTCTGACCATTACAATGAATGGTGTCACTGATGGTTATCAAATGTTCATCACTGGGATAAATGCCATAGAGAAGATCCCACATTTTGAAGAGCTTACAGGTATATTGATGCAGGAATAAGAGAGGAGATCGACTCTAAAGCCCCAAAGTTCCGATCTTGCATTAATGGCGAAGAATAACTTCTACAAATGGAAAGGGAGTCCACAATAGCAAAATGGAGCAGGTTCATAGAAACAGCCAAATCCGACCCAAGGTATGCATCTAAATAAAAACTACTCTGAAACTAAATGTTTTTTTGCGGAAAATGGGTCATATTGCCAGGGAATGTAGGAAAAAGAAATATCATGAAGAATAACAGAATTCGAAAAGACATGCAGGTCATCTCAAGAATGGTGATCAAGTGCAACATTTAAGATTGTTCATGGCAGATCATGATGAAAATGTTGATGCAGACATCTGGTATGTAGATTCAGGAGCGTCAACACACATGATAGGGAATAAGTACTGGCTGGAGGATTTTAAAGAGATCAATGAAGGCACACAGATTTACTTAGGTGATGACAGAAGTCATCAGATCAAAGGATGTGGGAAAGTTTCTGTTATTCTACATGATGGTAATATCAAACAAATTTATAATGTGATGTATGTGCCTGGCATAACAAAGAACTTGATTTCTGTATCTATGATTACAGATCAAGATTTGAAAGTTGAATTTTTAAAATCTAACTGTTACATTAAAGATCTGCTAGATGGCATGAAGATAATTGCTACAGGGATCCAAACAGGAGGACTGTACAAGTTGGATGTGAGGCCTGCACCAGTTCAAGCATTGACAATAGCAATCCTGACTACAGAAGAGCTTTGGCATCAGAGATTCGGCCACATCAACTACAATGATTTGCTGTTACTATAGAGGAAATAAATGGTAAGAGATCTTCCTATGCTAAAACAAGTACATAATGATTGTGATTCCTGTACTTTAGGAAAAATGCATAGAGAAGAATTCCCTGTTAGAGTAGAAAAGAAATAGAGGGATATATTGGAGTTAGTGCATATAGACCTTTGTGGTTCCATGCAGACAAAGTCATTAGGAGGTGCACTGTATTTCCTACTGTTTATTGATGACTGTACGAAGTTTTATTGGGTGTTTTTATTAAGTAAGAAGAGTCATACATTCAAATACTTGAAGTAGTTTAAAAATATGATTGAAAGACAAACAGGGAAATAGATAAAAATTCTCCGTTCTGATCAAAGGGGAGAATACAGAAAAGATGAGCTTATTAGATATTGTAAAGATCATGGAATTTTGCAGCAGTTCACAGTACCCCATACTCCACAGCAGAATGGAATAATAGACAGAAAGAACAAAACACTGGTGGAATGTGCAAGAAGTATGATGAAAGGTAAGAATCTTTCAAATGGTTTTTGGGCTGAAGCAGTGAATACTGTGGTTTATTTGAAAAATAGGAGTCCTACAAAAAGTCTAGATTCTAAAACTCCCTTTGAAGCTTTATATGGATATAAGCCTACAGTAAAACACTAAAGAATATTTGGATGTAAAGCATTTGCCCACATACCAAAGGAAGATAGAAGAAAATTAGACTCAAAAGCCATCAGATGTACTTTTATAGGGTATTGTTTGTCATATAAAGCATACAGATTATTTAATCCTTCTACTCACAAGATCTTTGTTAGTAGAGATGTTAAATTCCATGAGCAGGATAATGAAGAACCAGATGAGCACTATGATGGATGGGACATTCCATACTTTGAAGAAGAAGAAGCAGAGAACAATCAGGGTCAGCAGCAAACAAAGGTAGAGGATGAACAACTACAGTAGAAACAACATCAACAGCAGGAAGGAATAAATGATGATAAAATAAGGTTTGAAACCACCACCCCACCACTCAGGAGATCAAGTAGGAAAGCTCAAATTCCTACAAGATAGGGAAAATGCTTTTATAACTAGTGTTAGCGCTTGGAATTCACCTAGGCTGAGATAGACAAACTCTCAAGGCTACATCAAACCATTTCACCTCGTAGCTAGCCCTACGAGGTATGAGAAGGCTCTCTCGGGTCAGATTTAATAGATCTTTCAATATGATTAGGCTGACCAATTAAGAATAAAGATTTTAGGCTAGTAAATTGATAGGGGGGGTTGATTTAATGATTTTTGGGGTTTTTGGTGGCAATTGGTGGAAGTGCAATTCAAGGTGCGGGGATTGAGCACAGTTTTCACAGGGGGATCTAAGGGGCAAGGTAGGAATGAGTGCTGATGCCTTAATCTGAGATGGATGATCAGAGATGATAGAGGAGAAGCTAAAGATGGCAAACACACAATTCGAATCCTCTCTAGACAGTAGAAAACATTAAAATTGAACAAACTAAAAAGCTGAGCATGTCAAAACATGAGTTCAAACTTTACCACTTCATCTGTCCAATTTAGAAGCATAAGAGAGATGTGAAACACATAAACAAACTTACAAGAACATGTAGAGAACACACCATCAACAATCAGATCCACAAGAATCCTCAAAGATGTCTGTAAAACCCTGGCTTTCCTTGCCTTCAATTGCAGAAATAGATGCACAATATACAATAAAGCTTCCTTACACAAGAGTCCAACCATCAAAATGAGAAGGAGAGAGCATAATATAGACCATCTAGACCATCTAACTCCTTTCCCCACCTCTAGGGGTCGAGCTCAGCTTTCTAGGAGCAGTTTGAACAAATTCTAAACTAAGAACTAGAAAATAGGCAGCCAAACAACTTGCCTCTATTACTTAGCTAACTCATCCATGCATTAATTTTTCACTTTTTACATCATGGAAGCTTCTAGAAGGGTAAAGAAAGATAAAATCTACCAAAGTGCCATGAAAATATTACATTTATCCATCATCTACAAGTAATAATAGTCAACCATAGTCAAAACAGTGTTTTTTGACCAAAAATGTGAATTCTGGCAAATCTGGAAGTTCTGGTCGCGCCCCTGGAAGTTCTGGTCGCGCCCCTTTGCAGCTGTTTTTGAGTGGGTTCCACTGATCCAAATCAGGTGCAAGATGGCTCATTGGAAAGCTTGGTCTGTCTACTTTCCATCCCAAGTGGAATTTCTGGATTTGGAGTTGATTTGACCCCTCAAAAGTTGATTCTCCCAAGGTCACTTTCTGCAACTCAAAAAGTGGGCAGAAAGTCATTTTTTTGATGTATTTTGAGCTTTTGGAGGCTCAAAACTCAAAACCAGGCTTCTCCCAAGCATTGGTAATTTTTCTTTTTGCATGCCCTTTCCAAAAATGCCAAGTTTTCAAAATTCCGAGCAGTCCTCCAAAATGGTCCCACCCGGGGTGAGACCAAACCGTGGGCAAAACCTGTAATTTTACCAAAAATTTCCAAAATGCTCCAAAATTCTCAAAATTTTCACATTTTGATGCTAGATCAAGGCTGATCAGTACCATGATGAGTGAGGGAGGCCTCAGCCAAGATGCGGAGTGGATTTGTCCTTTTCTTCCTCTTCCGGGCCTCCGATAGCTTTCTTTGGAGAATTTTCATTCTCGCCTTGCAAACATGTAATCTTGCCCAGTAGTGTGTCTTCATGTTCCGGAGCAGCTCTTTGTCACAGTTTGCCTTGTCTAACAGTCCCTCCAAGCGCCAATTTGCTCGGATGAGCAATAACTCTCTATCCTTGGGCAGTGGGTCCCCAGGCCTCCTGCGGTTGATGACTCGGTCGAATCGAATCCTCCATAACTCATCCAACTCCTTCTCGGTCTCCAGCTGTTTTTTTCGCTGCTCTAAATAAGTGATAGTCCACTGAGCCATCTCAAGCTTCCGCTGCAACACAAGGTTCTCTTCCTCTCTCTGCCTAATGAGCTCATAGAAATCTGAAGAGGAAGGAGAATGAGCATCACGACCAGTGAAATCATCATGTGCCTCGCCAACTGCCTCATCCTCAACCATGGGCTGTTTGCCCTCTCGTACTGCCTGTGCCGATGAAGAAAGCGAGGCCCCTTCCACCTGGTGTGGAGATAACACTTGCTGCTCTGAAGATGATGACGAGACCCCTTCCACCTGCTGTGGAGAAAGTACTCGTCGAACTGCTGCAAATAAGGTCCTATGACCTCTCTGATAAGTGACCCGAGGAGAAGAAACCACATGTCTCGGAATACTAACCTCAGGCTGATGTGATGGCCCTCCCTCCTCATGAACTGCCTCTGGCTCTGGCTGTGGCTGTGTGAAGAACTCACAGGAGATAAAATCTGCCCAAGAAATGCCTTGCTGGCTCAGCTGATGAGAAACAACCAGCTGGATAAGACCATGATGGCATAGGCTCCGAAGTTGCTGTGCTGGGGTCTGTCTCCGAAAGATAGAGACCATCCTCTGAGTGTCATGAAATAAGTATGCCGAGATGTTCATCATCCTCACTCTGGTGAAGTGCATCAGCATGCGGATATGACAAGAAAATACCCGTGAGAATCTCCCCTCGCATGTGAGGTAGTGCATAATGAGTCTCATGATATCTATATACTCTGCTCGGAGGAACTTGATAGGAAAGTTCCTTGACAAGTTATGCACATAGATAGGCCTGACATATGGCTCATAGTATACTAGGTCCAGCCACTTACGCTTCGGCCACACCTCACCCACATTGGGTATCCCGGTAGCCTTTGTGATAGCCTCTGGAGAAAACACAAAATTCACCCCTGCAAGGGTGACCTGCCTGTCATGGAGATGTAGGACAAACAACCGGGCCAACTCTCTGTGATGCTGAATGTGTGACAGCCTCTCACAAAACTGATAACAAGCCATATGCTGAAAACAAGACACTGCCAATGGGCAAGCCTGCAACTCTGTCAATGATGTGGGCTCTTCCCTCCTGTGGTGACCACCCTTGCCTCCCCTACGAGGCCTCTGCTGTATCTCAATCTCAGTAGATGATGACCGGTCATCACCTTGCTCATTAGTCTCGGTGGTTGACATGGTGTTATTGAGCAAGGTGGAATAAACAAGTCAAAATGACCGCTGCCCTGCCTGCAAAATGCTGTGAAGTATGCTGTTTTCAAGGGGAAACATCATGAGGGATATGTTAGGGGAGGGAATTTACATATAGGAAAGGGAAAATATATATATATAAGCAGGGAATTCTGAAGGAAAACATCACATAATGCTAAACATGTCATTCCATCTTTCATCATTTGCAAATGAATACTGTATTAGGGAAATATGTTTTATGATCACCAAGGGAAAGGACAATATAGATTTTCATCATGGAGGGAATGAGGGCATAAGTATAAGGGAATAGGGTAGCATCAATCATAAACATTTAACAGGCTGCTGCTTTTATATTTTGTCTTCAAATATCTTTCATGAGCATACTCTGTTTTTTCCACATTTTGAAATGACCATTTGATGCTAATATGAAACAGGGATTTTGGGTATTAGATTGTAAGAAGAAGGGAAAGGGATTGCTGTGATTATGTTACAATGGAAGGGAGAGGGAATTGGTAACTTGGGAATTAGGGAAAAGAGAGGATATTAGGAATTAGGTTTGGGGGGACAGTGAAACCCTTTTAATAATCACTGCCAACTAATTTTCGTAACAACAATTCATTTAGGACAGTGGCAGCTTCATCATGCTTTTACCATGGGGAATTAGGGTTTGACTGTGTGCTTTGATCATAGGGAGGGACATTCAATTGCCTAGGGAGTTTAACTGAAGGGACAAGCAATTGAATTGGGGTTTACATAGGGAAATAGGTAGGGAAAAACAGAGTTTTGAGAAAGGGGATGAAAACCATGCTAATACAAAACCCTAACACAGCAAGACTGCTTCTTTTGATAACTATGCAACTGTACAATTAAATGAATTTTGTCATGACTTTATTCAGCTTTCAAGTCCTTGACATCATACAGCAAGATGACATTTTCTTTATTTTTTCTAAGGCTATGCAAGTAACAATTTTTACTGTTTTTACAATTCTTGTGTGCATGCCTTGTCATCACTTTTCTTTTTGTTTTTTTTACATTGTTTTCTTTTCATTCTTTTGCTGTGCATTTCATATATAATTTGCTGTGTATACTAGTGTTTAGGGTTTGATCATTATACATGGGGAAAAGGTAGGGTTTGTAGGGTTAGAAGGGACTAGGGTTTGAGAAGTTTTGGGGATAGTGTTTATATAATTGACTTGCAAATGAGATCAATAAGTTTGACATGTTAACACATGTAATTTGTATGGGAAAATAAATGGAGGGATAAAGGAAAAATTGCCTTGAAAAATAATAAACTGTCACACATATTGCTTGCAAAAAACAACTATCATTTAACCTATCTTTTTATGGATTTCTTGCATATAACCATGGCCATAATCTTCTTTTGCAACCCTAACACCATCACCAAACATGCGAAATAGGCATACCTTAACAATTTGAGAGAATTTGAGGGTGATTTTGGCGTTTGAGTGAGTTTTACGGCAGACAGAGTTTTTGGTCGCGCACGCTCTGAGAATGGTCGCGCTCCTCCGTTTGGTCGCGCCCGTGTTATTTAACACTGTGCGTTGGCCTCCGTTTGGTCGCGCCCACCCAGGTGGTCGCGCACACCTATGGTTTGGTCGCGCACCAGTTTAACCCTTGTAATTTGCAGAAACTTGCCCGAATTGCCTCCTCTTGCCTCTAACACGAATTTTTGACTTCCATTTGCACAATAAGAGTGACTAGAGAGGGAAAATAGCTTTTATAGGTTCATTTTAAAAAAAAATTTAACTTTAGAACCCACTTTCTAATGTTTTGAACTTGCTTTTCTCTTTAACACTATTTAGAGTCTTTTTGTCCTGAAATAAGCTCTTTGGATGCGTTTGACTCCGTTCTTTTTGCAGGTTGACCGCCCGATGGACTGTAGTGAAGGAACTAGGGTTGTTGCCGGCACTTTTACAAATTTTTGAAAATTTCTTTATTTTTTCAAATTCCACATGGCCTTGGACTTAAAAACAGGGTTTTTAAATCCAAGGCATAAAATGAGCTGTAGCTGAAGAAAAGGATAATGAAACATATGTACAAAACTCCTTCCGGCTTGCTGGGCACTTACTGACCATGACTCATTACCTTGAAATGATTTTGACTCAAAACCCTAGACCTAAGACCATGGGATCTCAAGACAAAAAATAAGAACAAGCATGACTCAATTACATTGTTGTATGACCTGATCCAGCAAAGCCAAGAAGGGAACAAAGACCAGCTCCTCCATTCAGTTTTATGGCATGCCTAGTGGGATGCAAAATTGATGCTGATGAGACACCTACATATGCATATGCAAAGAGCTGTTGATCACCGATGGAGGGCTCAAGACCGACACTAACATTGGCTCCAATGGGGATGGTAGCTCCTTGGAGGTACCAAGAACCTCAGACCTCTTGGGAGAGCAGACCAGTGCTTTGTTCATTGGGCAATGGAGTCAACTAGTAGAACAAATGACCATACTCAAAAAGACTTTATTTGACTTTGACTATAAACTGAAAACTCTCAAAGGACTATGACTCAAACAAACTGACTTTTTGCAGAAAGTAAACAGACTGAAAATCCCACACCAACCAATCTTCATGCTTGGAATTATAGCCTTCACTTCGGGCCCCAAACCAAGAATGAAAGATCAGTTCACACTTGCTGTAGTAAAGTAAAATGATATATACAATGAAGATGATTTAGAGCAGCATTGCTCAGGCATGATATCTCTTAAGAAGCCGGCCATTCACCGACCCACCGGGACATTCATCGCCATTCAACTCCTTGAGAATGAAAGCATTAGGACCACGAAATGCAGCAATCTTATAAGGACCTTTCCACAAATTATCGAATTTACCGTGCTTACCTTTGTCCTCATTTCGGGCATCCCACCTCAAAACAACATCCTCCAGCTGAAAATTTTCTGATTTTGCCTTCTTATCATAGATCTTCTTGATGCGTTCTTGTAGCTTCAAAGAGTTTTGGAGGACTTCTTCCCTCGTCTGCTGTAGGTGGACCATTTGACTGATTCTCCGTTGCATTGGATCCATATCTTCTCCCGTTTCTTGGATTAATTTTGCGACCGGTACACTAAGTGATGTAGGAAAAACCGCATCAACTCCGTAAACAATCTCAAATGGCGACATTCCAATGGACTTCTTTTGGCTCACCCGATCAGCCCATAATGCATTTACCAATTTCTTGTGCCAACTTTTCTTGTTAATTTCCAGCATCTTCTTGATAATGTTCACTAGTGACTTATTTGACGATTCGGCCAGCCCATTACCTTGCGGATGATAAGCGGTGGAGTGACCCAAGCTGATGTTGTACTTATAACAAAAATCCACCATCTTATTGGACTTAAAGGCAACTGCATTATCTGTGATTATTTTGAATGGACAACCAAAACGGGACAAGATATTATTTTCAAGAAAAGAGATGATTACCGAATCTGTAGCCTGGCGAGTGGGAATTGCCTCTATCCACTTTGTGAAGTAATCGGTAGCGGTTAAGATCCAACGGTGCTGCCCGGATGATGCTGGGTGGATTTCGCCAATAAAGTCTAAGCCCCACTGCTGAAATGGCGCACTAATCTCCACCGGTTTGAGAGGCAATGGCTGCAACTTTTGCTTTCCTTGGAATATTTGGCATTCATGACAGCTCTTCACTGCTTTGTACACATCAGAAAAAAGAGAAGGCCAATAAAAACCAGCTCGCAAAATATTGTTGGCTGTAGTTTTCCAAAATAAATGACCTCCACAGTCACCTTTATGGAAGTCTTCTACCGTCGCTTTTGCTTCCTCTTCAACCAAACAATTTAGCAAGATGCCCCCGGGATCTTTCCAATACAATGCTGATTTCATAATGCAAAATTTAGCAGCCTTTAATTTCAAAGTCCTAGCTTTGTTTTTCGACATTCCAGGAGGCGCGGACACATTCTGAAGTACATACACTATATCAGCATACCAAGGAGAATTAATAAAAATATCTGATACCTGAACCGCTGAATTTTCTCCTTCACCATCGGATAAGGCAGCGATCAAGTTGATATCAAGGGCATGAAGGTTTGTTTCAGCCATTAGTTTAGCAAGTCCCTGTCCTTTAATCAGCTTGGTGGGCTTGATTTCAACATCATATTCCAAGAGAGCAGCAATCCATTTACCTCTCCTACCTTCCGGCTCTGTTTGTACCAAGACATCCTTTACCGCTGCACTAGGAACATAAGCTAAAACATGAGAGTGAAGAATATAAACCCGGAAATCTTTCAATGCCTTAATCAGGGCCAGCGCTTGTTTCTCAATGATATTATAGTTTAATGCCCCATCTCTAATGATCCGGCTGAAAAATGCAATTGGCCTTTCAACACCCTCTCTTTTTTGCATTAATACGGCTGCTAATGTATGCTCGGAAGCAAAAGAAAACACAATGAAATCCTGAGTATAATCAGGGCTGATTAAGGTCGGGGCTGAAGATAAGATTACCTTGATTAAATTGAAGGATTTGACTGCCTCTTCGGTCCATTTGATCTCGCTGTCCTTCCGAAGCATGTTGGTCATCTCTCTAAGGTGCTCTGCAAGATTAGGGATGAAGCGACGCAGAAAATTTAATTTACCATTAAAAGATTGTATCTCCTTCTTATTTCGGGGCTGCTCTAGCTGCTGAATTGCCTCCACCCGTGCGGGGTCAATTCGTATACCGTCTTTGGAAATGATATGTCCCAACAATTTACCTTCACTCATGGCAAAAAGACTCTTTTTTGGATTTAAAGAAATGCCATATTTTCTACATTTTTGGAAAACTTTCGTCAAATGAAAAAGATGCTCCTCATCGGATTTGGAAAATACTGTTAAGTCATCAAGATATACAACTAAGAATATGTCCTTTTCATTGGCAAAAGCCATATCCATAGCTCGCTGAAATGTAGCACCTGCATTCTTCAAACCAAAAGGCATTTTAGCATAGTGAAATGTTCCCCAAGGTGTAGTGAAGGCTGTCTTATCACGGTCATCCTCATGGACTAAGATCTGATTGTAGCCGGAGTATCCATCTAACAATGAAATTTTTGAGGCACCCACTACCCTCTGCAATATGTGATCCATTTTAGGCAGCGGATAGTTGTCCTTTAGTGACACTTTGTTTAAATTTCTGAAGTCTATGCACAAGCGAATCTCACCGGTCTTCTTTCTCACAGGCACTAGGTTGGAGATCCAATCTGAAAAGCGAATGGGAACTATGATTCCAGACTTGTAGAGCCTATTGACCTCTTTCTCAATCAAAGGCAGCAGCTTGGGATTGATCCTCTGCAACTTTTGCCGAAAAGGCTTTTGATTTGGCTTTATAGGAATAGTGTGCTGGATGATGCTTGTATCATATGTCTTTAAATCTGAATAATCCCAAGCGAATACATTAGAAAATGATGACAACAATCTAATGTATTGATTCTTTGCCTTGAGTGGCAGAGCCTTTGATAATTTCACCATCTTTGGATGTTCTGCTGTCCCAAGGTTCACATCTTCCACACCTTCTTCTGTTGGCATCAAAGTTGGCTTGCGAGCCACATCATCTTGATCAAAAAGTTCTTCTAAAGGAATCAACCCTTTAGGAATATGATTATCTTTCAGCTGCAAAACATCCATTTGATTAACTCCTTCAGGTTCTATGTCAATTGAGATTTCTTCAAACTTACCTTCTCCATGCAAGAAATCTTTGATCTCCTCGTCATCTTGAAACACTTGCCAACATCTTTGATTATCTGGGACTGTAGGACGGTGCTTTACATAGATTTCGAACTTGTTGCTTGAATTCATTGGTATCTTCAAATTACTTGCTGCCTTGGCCAATGCATCCGCCACACCGTTTTGAATTCGGGGCACACAAGTCAAAGTATGCTCTGAAAACCGCTTCAAGATATCTAGGACAGCATTGCGATAAGCCCGCATACGAGGGTGTTTGGCTTGAAATTCCCCCTTCACTTGTTTGATAACTAATTCGGAGTCGCCATAAACTGCTATCTTCTTTGCTTTTAATTTCCGGAGAATTTTCAAACCAGCTATAAGGGCCTCATATTCTGCTTCATTATTCGAACAATCAAAAGCCAATTTGTAAGAGCAAACTTGTACCTTGTTTGGAACTTGTTTAGAGACTGAAAATGGACTGCGGATCCATACACCAATGCCTGCTCCATCGCTGCCTACTGCCCCATCGAAATCCATGGTCCAAAGACCCTCTTCATCATCATCCAAGGGCTGTACTTGTGATGTTGTTGCAGTCATGACTTGCTGCCCATTTGTCTCAGCAATTGACCTTATGGCAGCAGTCTTTTCTTCACTATCTTTCCTCAATGTTTCTCTGAAATCTTCAGCAATGCCTGGGATATTTTCTATCTGAACTAATTGACTATCTACTTCATTAAAACTATCAGCAAATAAAACATAGGATTCTAGATCTGTCTGTACATAGTTACAGGATGATTCACTGGTTTTTCCTTGCTTGTAATCATATACTTCATCTTTTTCTCTCGATAGACTTTCCTCATTTGTCCAAACACCGGAATAGTGGCATATGAAAAGTCCAGCTGTAAAGTACCTTTAAGTTTTGATCCCCATGACCTTGAAAGGAGCATGCCAAACCTTGGAGGAATGTCTGCTACTACCACATCCATCAAGAGATTTTTTGCGGGAATTTGATCCAAGCTAACTACCAAATCTTTAATCAAACCGATGCATCTAACTCGGCTGGAATCAAATGAATATAGATCATGGTAGTTACGAGTTATATCAAGTCCCAACTTCTCCATTATTGCCTTGGGCATTAAATTGTGTGATGCTCCCGAATCGAACATAGCATTATGAAGCACATAATCATGAATTCTTAAGCTGATATAAAATGGCGGGACATCACTTTCCGAAGACTCACCGTTTAGAGCTGGCCCAAAGATTAATTCCGGCTGATCATCCTCCACATTTACCGCATCTAACATTGGATCAATATTGAACATCTTAGAAATTTGTGCTCTGTAAGCAGTGTTCTTCATGACTTCTGTTAGTGGAATGGACAATTTCAATTTCGAGACTTCGTTCTCAATGCTGAATGCTTGACTTCTCTCACTTTCTTTGGCCGGATTATCTCTTTTTTCTGCTCTATATTTAGGTACATTTGATGGCTGATCCATCTTATTTGCTGGAGATGTTGGGGCTGATGAAGAATCCATGACTTCTTTACCCTTTCTTTGTGGAATAGCAGCACCATTCTTTGCCACATTTTCTGCCCTCTTTTGAAGTGGATGTATAGGTACTGTTCGGTTTCTCAGCTGTCTCTCTTTGCCTTGTTGAGCTGATAAAGCATGTAGATAACCTCTTTGATATTCCTCAGACTCATCTTGAATTGCCACATCATTAGATAGGATGTAATGCTCATCTTGAGGTGCATAAGCATTACTTACCAGCTCATCTTCTTCCGTGATGTAAGTGGGCATGTCATCGGGAGTGAAAAAATGATTTTCTTCACCGGGACCTTCACCCTCATCTTCAGATTCTTGAGTAACATAGTTTTGCTGAAATGGGGGTTGGATCGGTTGCTGTACTGCCGCCTCTTGTCCCCGTGGCTCCCGCTGTTTTATCCTATATTGGGGCTGCTGTTGTTGACCTCTGAAATTTGGGTTTCGAACTTGAGGTTCCGGTTTGCCAAGATTAAGATTTTGGAGTGCCTTTTTCATCTCTTCCATTGTCCGAAGAACTTGAGAAGTGGATGCTGCCTCTTCTTTGATTGTGACCTTCTTTTCCGCTTTAATCCTTGCCCTTTTGTCATTCAAATTAGCCTCCACACTAACTGCAATTTTCTGCATTTCCTCCAAGGTAGGTGGATCTCGGTCCCGCAATGAATAGGCCATCTCCGGATCGAAACCATCCGGGAACTTAAGCAAGGCGGACTTTCTTGATGGTCTCAAATCATCGGGTATAGCGTTATACACTGAATTAAATCTAATGATGTAATCTTGAACCGACTCACCCGGATTTCGTTTGAGGTTGTTGTACTCGGCATTGATTTGCAGCGGGTCTTTCCTTATTTCCCATCGGTCCAAGAATTGATCTTCCAGTGTTTGCAAGGTGGTGATGCTGTTAGCTGCCAACCCTCTAAACCATTTTCTTACTTCTCCGGCAAATGTCTGCACGAACAACCGCATGGTAACATCTTCTGCGTCTAACTCATATAGATCAAAGAAAGTGGACATTTTATCGACATGCTGCTGCGCTGTAACACTTTGTGGAGTGCCATCAAACATAGGAATTTTACTTTGGTAATCAGCAGGCATATCATGAAGATTAGCGGGCAATACAAGTGGGGAAAAACGGGCAGCCATGGCTCTAGGTGGAGGAGGCGGGGGAGTAGGATGAGTTTGAGGAGGGGGAGGTGGAAGTATGATAACAGGAGCTGTAACAAGGGGAAGAGAAATTTGTGGAGATGGAGGGGTAGAAGGAGTGCGAGGTGTGGAAGGAGAACCAGCCGAAGATTCGGGGTAAGTGATTATCGGTGAAATGGAAACAAAGGGAGGGGACGATGCTTCGTGAGCCGTGATAGTAGCTGCAATATTCTCAGAGATATTCTCAAGTAGATCAGCAAGAGTAGTGGTATGCAAGTCATTTTGGAGATGTCTCAAAATGAAATTGTCAATCAGCTTGTTGTGTCTTTCGTAAGCAAGAGAAGCTGCAAAATCAGGGTCAAGGACTAAAGAATCGAGAGCACTTTCAGATTTAGCTTTAAACAAAGATAACTCAAAACTTTCGTCGAATTCAAGATCTTCAAAATATTCAATAACAGCAGGTGATGAATTAGATCTAACAATTGATCTTGAAACAGAAGCCAACTTGCTTTTACGAATAAACTAGGAAAGAAAAAACCGCTCAGCCGTATGAAAACTCTTAGTCTATCATCCAAAGCTTAGAGTTCCATAATGATACTAGGATAAAGATGTCAATGAAGTGCGGGTTTCAAAAGCTCACGGAGATTGACTGAAGCAGCGTTTATCTACTAACGCTGATGTAAAACAAGAGCGTTTTCGAAGGCTTCTGGCGTAACTTCAGGCTCCGTCTAAGACTTAAGAAATCACACTACAATGAACCAATTACAAATTTGGTTATCTCCAGTATGGTCGCCAATATGTTAGCGCTTGGAATTCACCTAGGCTGAGATAGACAAACTCTCAAGGCTACATCAAACCATTTCACCTCGTAGCTAGCCCTACGAGGTATGAGAAGGCTCTCTCGGGTCAGATTTGATAGATCTTTCAATATGATTAGGCTGACCAATTAAGAATAAAGATTTTAGGCTAGTAAATTGATAGGGGGGTTGATTTAATGATTTTTGGGGTTTTTGGTGGCAATTGGTGGAAGTGCAATTCAAGGTGCGGGGATTGAGCACAGTTTTCACAGGGGGATCTAAGGGGCAAGGTAGGAATGAGTGCTGATGCCTTAATCTGAGATGGATGATCAGAGATGATAGAGGAGAAGCTAAAGAGGGCAAACACACAATTCGAATCCTCTCTAGACAGTAGAAAACATTAAAATTGAACAAACTAAAAAGCTGAGCATGTCAAAACATGAGTTCAAACTTTACCACTTCATCTGTCCAATTTAGAAGCATAAGAGAGATGTGAAACACATAAACAAACTTACAAGAACATGTAGAGAACACACCATCAACAATCAGATCCACAAGAATCCTCAAAGATGTCTGTAAAACCCTGGCTTTCCTTGCCTTCAATTGCAGAAATAGATGCACAATATACAATAAAGCTTCCTTACACAAGAGTCCAACCATCAAAATGAGAAGGAGAGAGCATAATATAGACCATCTAGACCATCTAACTCCTTTCCCCACCTCTAGGGGTCGAGCTCAGCTTTCTAGGAGCAGTTTGAACAAATTCTAAACTAAGAACTAGAAAATAGGCAGCCAAACAACTTGCCTCTATTACTTAGCTAACTCATCCATGCATTAATTTTTCACTTTTTACATCATGGAAGCTTCTAGAAGGGTAAAGAAAGATAAAATCTACCAAAGTGCCATGAAAATATTACATTTATCCATCATCTACAAGTAATAATAGTCAACCATAGTCAAAACAGTGTTTTTTGACCAAAAATGTGAATTCTGGCAAATCTGGAAGTTCTGGTCGCGCCCCTTTGCAGCTGTTTTTGAGTGGGTTCCACTAATCCAAATCAGGTGCAAGGTGGCTCATTGGAAATCTTGGTCTGTCTACTTTCCATCCCAAGTGGAATTTCTGGATTTGGAGTTGATTTGACCCCTCAAAAGTTGATTCTCCCAAGGTCACTTTCTGCAACTCAAAAAGTGGGCAGAAAGTCATTTTTTTGATGTATTTTGAGCTTTTGGAGGCTCAAAACTCAAAACCAGGCTTCTCCCAAGCATTGGTAATTTTTATTTTTGCATGCCCTTTCCAAAAATGCCAAGTTTTCAAAATTCCGAGCAGTCCTCCAAAATGGTCTCACCCGGGGTGAGACCAAACCGTGGGCAAAACCTGTAATTTTACCAAAAATTTCCAAAATGCTCCAAAATTCTCAAAATTTTCACATTTTGATGCTAGATCAAGGCTGATCAGTACCATGATGAGTGAGGGAGGCCTCAGCCAAGATGCGGAGTGGATTTGTCCTTTTCTTCCTCTTCCGGGCCTCCGATAGCTTTCTTTGGAGAATTTTCATTCTCGCCTTGCAAACATGTAATCTTGCCCAGTAGTGTGTCTTCATGTTCCGGAGCAGCTCTTTGTCACGGTTTGCCTTGTCTAACAGTCCCTCCAAGCGCCAATTTTCTCGGATGAGAAATAACTCTCTATCCTTGGGCAGTGGGTCCCCAGGCCTCCTGCGGTTGATGACTCGGTCGAATCGAATCCTCCATAACTCATCCAACTCCTTCTCGGTCTCCAGCTGTTTGTTTCGCTGCTCTAAATAAGTGATAGTCCACTGAGCCATCTCAAGCTTCCGCTGCAACACAAGGTTCTCTTCCTCTCTCTGCCTAATGAGCTCATAGAAATCTGAAGAGGAAGGAGAATGAGCATCACGACCAGTGAAATCATCATGTGCCTCGCCAACTGCCTCATCCTCAACCATGGGCTGTTTGCCCTCTCGTACTGCCTGTGCCGATGAAGAAAGCGAGGCCCCTTCCACCTGGTGTGGAGATAACACTCGCTGCTCTGAAGATGATGACGAGACCCCTTCCACCTGCTGTGGAGAAAGTACTCGTCGAACTGCTGCAAATAAGGTCCTATGACCTCTCTGATAAGTGACCCGAGGAGAAGAAACCACATGTCTCGGAATACTAACCTCGGGCTGATGTGATGGCCCTCCCTCCTCATGAACTGCCTCTGGCTCTGGCTGTGGCTGTGTGAAGAACTCACGGGAGATAAAATCTGCCCAAGAAATGCCTTGCTGGCTCAGCTGATGAGAAACAACCAGCTGGATAAGACCATGATGGCATAGGCTCCGAAGTTGCTGTGCTGGGGTCTGTCTCCGAAAGATAGAGACCATCCTCTGAGTGTCATGAAATAAGTATGCCGAGATGTTCATCATCCTCACTCTGGTGAAGTGCATCAGCATGCGGATATGACAAGAAAATACCCGTGAGAATCTCCCCTCGCATGTGAGGTAGTGCATAATGAGTCTCATGATATCTATATACTCTGCTCGGAGGAACTTGATAGGAAAGTTCCTTGACAAGTTATGCACATAGATAGGCCTGACATATGGCTCATAGTATACTAGGTCCAGCCACTTACGCTTCGGCCACACCTCACCCACATTGGGTATCCCGGTAGCCTCTGTGATAGCCTCTGGAGAAAACACAAAATTCACCCCTGCAAGGGTGACCTGCCTGTCATGGAGATGTAGGACAAACAACCGGGCCAACTCTCTGTGATGCTGAATGTGTGACAGCCTCTCACAAAACTGATAACAAGCCATATGCTGAAAACAAGACACTGCCAATGGGCAAGCCTGCAACTCTGTCAATGATGTGGGCTCTTCCCTCCTGTGGTGACCACTCTTGCCTCCCCTACGAGGCCTCTGCTGTATCTCAATCTCAGTAGATGATGACCGGTCATCACCTTGCTCATTAGTCTCGGTGGTTGACATGGTTTTATTGAGCAAGGTGGAATAAACAAGTCAAAATGACCGCTGCCCTGCCTGCAAAATGCTGTGAAGTATGCTGTTTTCAAGGGGAAACATCATGAGGGATATGTTAGGGGAGGGAATTTACATATAGGAAAGGGAAAAAATATATATATAAGCAGGGAATTCTGAAGGAAAACATCACATAATGCTAAACATGTCATTCCATCTTTCATCATTTGCAAATGAATACTGTATTAGGGAAATATGTTTTATGATCACCAAGGGAAATGACAATATAGATTTTCATCATGGAGGGAATGAGGGCATAAGTATAAGGGAATAGGGTAGCATCAATCATAAACATTTAACAGGCTGCTGCTTTTATATTTTGTCTTCAAATATCTTTCATGAGCATACTCTGTTTTTTCCACATTTTGAAATGACCATTTGATGCTAATATGAAACAGGGATTTTGGGTATTAGATTGTAAGAAGAAGGGAAAGGGATTGCTGTGATTATGTTACAATGGAAGGGAGAGGGAATTGGTAACTTGGGAATTAGGGAAAAGAGAGGATATTAGGAATTAGGTTTGGGGGGACAGTGAAACCCTTTTAATAATCACTGCCAACTAATTTTCATAACAGCAATTCATTTAGGACAGTGGCAGCTTCATCATGCTTTTACCATGGGGAATTAGGGTTTGACTGTGTGCTTTGATCATAGGGAGGGACATTCAATTGCCTAGGGAGTTTAACTGAAGGGACAAGCAATTGAATTGGGGTTTACATAGGGAAATAGGTAGGGAAAAACATAGTTTTGAGAAAGGGGATGAAAACCATGCTAATACAAACCCTAACACAGCAAGACTGCTTCTTTTGATAACCATGCAACTGTACAATTAAATGAATTTTGTCATGACTTTATTCAGCTTTCAAGTCCTTGACATCATACAGCAAGATGACATTTTCTTTATTTTTTCTAAGGCTATGCAAGTAACAATTTTTACTATTTTTACAATTCTTGTGTGCATGCCTTGTCATCACTTTTCTTTTTGTTTTTTTTTACATTGTTTTCTTTTCATTCTTTTGCTGTGCATTTCATATATAATTTGTTGTGTATACTAGTGTTTAGGGTTTGATCATTATACATGGGGAAAAGGTAGGGTTTGTAGGGTTAGAAGGGACTAGGGTTTGAGAAGTTTTGGGGATAGTGTTTATATAATTGACTTGCAAATGAGATCAATAAGTTTGACATGTTAACACATGTAATTTGTATGGGAAAATAAATGGAGGGATAAAGGAAAAATTGCCTTGAAAAATAACAAACTGTCACACATATTGCTTGCAAAAAACAACTATCATTTAACCTATCTTTTTATGGATTTCTTGCATATAACCATGGCCATAATCTTCTTTTGCAACCCTAACACCATCACCAAACATGCGAAATAGGCATACCTTAACAATTTGAGAGAATTTGAGGGTGATTTTGGCGTTTGAGTGAGTTTTACGGCAGACAGAGTTTTTGGTCGCGCACGCTCTGAGAATGGTCGCGCTCCTCCATTTGGTCGCGCCCGTGTTATTTAACACTGTGCGTTGGCCTCCGTTTGGTCGCGCCCACCCAGGTGGTCGCGCACACCTGTGGTTTGGTCGCGCACCAGTTTAACCCTTGTAATTTGCAGAAACTTGCCCGAATTGCCTCCTCTTGCCTCTAACACGAATTTTTGACTTCCATTTGCACAATAAGAGTGACTAGAGAGGGAAAATAGCTTTTATAGGTTCATTTTAAAAAAAATTTAACTTTAGAACCCACTTTCTAATGTTTTGAACTTGATTTTCTCTTTAACACTGTTTAGAGTCTTTTTGTCCTGAAATAAGCTCTTTGGATGCGTTTGACTCCGTTCTTTTTGCAGGTTGACCGCCCGATGGACTGTAGTGAAGGAACTAGGGTTGTTGCCGGCACTTTTACAAATTTTTGAAAATTTCTTTATTTTTTCAAATTCCACATGGCCTTGGACTTAAAAACAGGGTTTTTAAATCCAAGGCATAAAATGAGCTGTAGCTGAAGAAAAGGATAATGAAACATATGTACAAAACTCCTTCCGGCTTGCTGGGCACTTACTGACCATGACTCATTACCTTGAAATGATTTTGACTCAAAACCCTAGACCTAAGACCATGGGATCTCAAGACAAAAAATAAGAACAAGCATGACTCAATTACATTGTTGTATGACCTGATCCAGCAAAGCCAAGAAGGGAACAAAGACCGGCTCCTCCATTCAGTGTTATGGCATGCCTAGTGGGATGCAAAATTGATGCTGATGAGACACCTACATATGCATATGCAAAGAGCTGTTGATCACCGATGGAGGGCTCAAGACCGACACTAACAACTAGTATGATGAATGTGGTTGAACTGTCTAGTTATAAAGAAGCAAATGAAAGTAATGAATGGAAAACAACGATGGAACATGAATATGATTCAATAATAAAAAATAACACTTGGGAATTGGTTGAACTTCCTAGAGGAAAACAGACCATAGGATGTAAATGGTTATATAAACCGAAAATTAATGCAGATGGAACTATAGAAAAACTGAAAGCTAGGTTGGTTGCAAAGGGGTACACACAAAAAGAAGGGATAGACTATGAAGAAACCTTCGCCCCTGTAGCTAAATTGAACACTATCAGAATGTTAATCGCTTTAGATACTAAGAAACATTGGATGATGCATGAAATAGATGTAAAGTCTGCATTTTTTAATGGAGAACTGAAACAAGAGGTTTATCTAGAGCAACCAGAAGGGTTTGTCCAAAAAGGAAAAGAACATTTAGTCTTTAGGTTGAAGAAAGCACTCTATGGACTAAAACAAGATCCCAGGTCGTCATATGAGAAAAATGATTCATTTTTTATACAAGCTGGCTACAATAGAAGTAAGAATGACCCTAATCTTTACACCATGAAAGATGAACAAGGGTGCATAGTGCTGATTTCATTATATGTAGATGATTTGATAATTACAGGTGATGCTACATATCTAATTGATGAAATCAAGCAACATATGTCACAGATGTTTGACTTGAAGCATCTCGGTGAACTCAGCTACTGTTTAGGTATCGAGAACTGGAGAGATTCAAGTCAAACATTTCTATCTCAAGCAAAGTATGTCAAAGGCCTGTTAGAAAAGTTTAGAATGGATCAATGTAAGCCGACATTGGTACCATTGCAGCAGAACATCAAATTGCAGTGTGAGGATGGATCAAAAGCGGCAAATGCGACACTTTACATATAGTTGGTTGGGAGTCTGATCTACCTAACCACCACTAGACCTGATTTGGCTTATGCAGTCAGTGTGTTAAGCCAATTTGTGTCTAAGCCACTCGAAAGCCATTGGAATGCAGCGAAGAATGTTTTGAGGTATCTATAAGGTACTGTAGATTATGGAATTATTTACACCGACTCTTCTGATGTTAGATTGGCAGGATATGCAAATTCAGTTTGGGTAGGAAATGTAGATGATTGCAGATCTATAATAGGTTATGCAATCAGTATTGGATCCGAGGTGATCACATGGAGCAAGAAGAAGCAAAACACAATCTCCTTGTCCCCAGCGGAAGCAGAGTATCAAGCAATGTGTGCAACAATGTGTGAGGCAGTTTGGTTGTGTAGACTTCTCCAGGATGCTGGGTAAGAACATACTGTCGCAAAAATAATCATATGCAATAATCAGAGTTCAATCAAGCTGGCCAATAATCCAGTGTTTCACAAAAACACTAAACATATTGATACTCAATTCCACTTTGTCAAGGAGAAAGTGCAATCCAAAGAAATTCATCTGGAATATTGTAATACATGTGATAATGTTGCGGAAATTTTCACTAAGCCTCTTGGAAAAGTTATTTTTCAAATGTTTAGGGAGATGTTAGGCATATATGTGAACCCATTCTCCATTTTTTTTTCTAAGTTATACTAATTCTATTAATGGAAAAAAGATATCATACACTGAGGCCTTAGCCTGTACTTAACCATGCCAGAGAAATGGCAACAAGCAGCAAAATCTAGATCTGAACTACCCCGAAGGGAAACCAGTCCATGACATAAAAGAGTTCAGAGAATTAGCATGCTGCCCATGCAGGGGAAACCAGCAATGCATCCAAAAAACCCAACTAAAGAGC
Organism: Pinus tabuliformis; assembly: GCA_031772625.1. Lineage (NCBI taxonomy): Eukaryota > Viridiplantae > Streptophyta > Pinopsida > Pinales > Pinaceae > Pinus > Pinus tabuliformis. Next base: position 180,369,403 of record CM062811.1, on the reverse strand, counting down.
CGAAAACTCATAGTTTTTTAACTGAAACCCCATTGAAACATAAACTGAAACACATAGTCCCAAAAAACTTGAGACATGTAGCATGCTGAGTGGCAGACTGTGTGGCGGACACGTGGCGTGCTGAGTGGTAGAAAGGTGGCAGACAACGAAGTGGACATGCGGCATCAAGGTGGCTGACTAGGGACGTGGCAGAGACAGAGGGCATTCCTCCAAGATGAAGCACATATACTCCTCCATGTCGCCACCTACCAGAAGCAAGGTCTCCGTGTTGCTAGCCTACAATGCCGGGTGTTCTTCCTCGATGAGACAGCAGTAAGGGTCCTTTACCTCATCTGTATGCTGAGCTTCCTCCACCTCCTTCCCTGCACGTCTTGTCTTTTGGTCCTGGTTCCGCTCCCCTGCTCCTTGGATGCTCGTCTAAGCTAGTTTTGGTATGGCTTTGGTGTGGCTGCACCCAGCTGTGATGCGCCCACCACCAGCAATGTCCAATACCCCAGTCGCCCTGGTGCTACTACCCCCCATCGTTCCTTGCTCCTCGGTTACATTGGTGCGTCCACTAGCATCAGTGGCCTGATCCTTAGTGTTCTGCTCCACCTCATGGAAGACAATGGTTATTGTGGCTGTGATGAGGGGCTTGTTCAGGGTGGAGCGGAAGGTGAATTGGGCATTCTGGGAATGCAAATGAGGAAGGGGTGGAGAGCCTCTAGGAGGGGAGGCAGAAATGGAGGGGAAGCTGCTGGGAGGCGAGGTAGAGGCCATCGAGCAGAGGCAACCTCTTCCACTGCGCGTATTTGGATAGCGTCCGGGGATTTGCTCAACTAGAGAGGAAGTGGTATCCGAAGCAGGAGAGTGTTGGGGGCGACTTAGGCTCCCTCGGCTCCCACCCCTGCGGCTGCGCATACAGTGTCACACCATACTGTCTGCAGGTGAGTGTGAATTTCTTCTAGAATTGAGCACAAACGGGTGCAATGACACAATTGAGTTTGCAGACTACTCAGCAGAGGGATGAGCATCCAGGGCTGAAGAGAAGGTAAAATGACAATCCAGGCTATGGGTGAAGTGGATGCTTGGGCTGAATTCAATGCAGCAAAGGAGGTGGTAGCGTCTCCCGGTGGTTGTACGAGAGATGGGTGCAGTCACGACGTGAGGGCAGAGGCATTGTAGTGGCAGAGGTTGTAGAGGAGGATGGGCAGAAGCAGAGGTGAAATTCTCCTGAGAATTCATGTTTGCACAGAGCCAAGGTTGGTGACGGTTAACAGGTTGAAGGCAGTTCTCGCACAAGGTGCATTTATGGCGATTGTAAATGCCATTCTTGGACCTCTGTGCCAACCTGCAGGAGGCCATGTGGTCTCGCCAGACACCAACCTAGTTGGCAGCCACCTTGCTGTCTTTAATTATCACCCGCATCCGGGAGATGGGAGTCCCTGTGCACCAATTCAGTGCAAGCTTGTAGTTGAGAATGGTCATTTAGAATGTTGATTGTCCCAGAATATAGGATTTGATCCTATTCAATGCCTATATTTGCCAATAGATCGGATACCTTGTTGTTGTCCCTTTTAACATGAATAAATGTGGTTGCTCTCCTTTATTTCATCCATTGCTCTATTAGTTCGAGCTTGGCCACTAGTCTCCAGCTTTTAGCAACTCCCAATGTAGTGCTTCCTAGTTGTATTTGAGTGACCATATTTATTAGAATTTGGGATTCCCCCTCTATTATGATGGGATGAAAATTAAGTTGGTGTGCTAATTTCATACCTTCTCATAGTCCTTCCATTTCTGCAGAATTGTTCGTATCCCAACCAATGGAGCCAAAGTATATTAGCAAAGGTCAGCCTTCATGATCTCTTAATATGCCACCATGTCCTGCTTTGCCTGGGTTTCCCTTGGAGGCCCCATCAAAATTTAGCTTTATCACCTTTTTTGGTGGGGGGGATTCCAGTGTGAGGACTGCTTGGTGATATTGCTTGGTCTATTGGGATAAAGTTGTACCTGCTGGAGCTTGAAGTTCCAATTTTCCCATATGCTCTGTTCCTGTGCCTGGGTGGGAAAGTCCTCAGCACTCCACTATTGGAGAGCTAGATTTTCCTGAATATTCTGACATAAGTTCGTCCATATGATCTCCAAAGTAGTTCTTTGGTTTTTGAAAATTCTTTTGTTTCTTTCCTTCCAGATTGTCCAGAAAATGAACCCTGGAAAAATTGTCCATAGCTTATTGAGAATTTTACTGTTGTATGGCTCTAGAGTCCAGTTGCGAATGGTGCCTTTTATATCCCCTAACATTCTGCAGGGTCGTTGACATCGGAAAGTAAGTTTTTCCCATAATTGGTTACCCAGATGGCATGAATCCATGAGATGTTGAATAGTTTCTTCATGATTTTGACAATTAGGACAGTAGGAGGGTCCCTGGAATCCTCTCTTGATTAAGTTGTTCCAAGTGAGAATTCATTGATGATATAACAGCCATGTGAAAGTAGATATTTTTGGCCATATCCCTGTAGTCCATATGCGATTCCAAGCAGGATCAACTGGTTCCTGTGTTTGGAGCGTCAGCTGGTAGGCTTCTTTTATTGTGTATACTCCTCTCAGTGTATATCCCCATCTTAGAACATCTTTTCCAGTATTACATCTAATTCTTCTGCTGATGAGTTGTTTGTGTAGCTCCATGTTTTAGTCTTCAGTTTCTTTCTATGTTATCTGTGCAACAAGTTTCCATTGCCTGAAGCCCTGATTGGTAATGTGAGTCCAGAATTGTGCTACATGGTTGGTTTGGTTGATGTTGTTTCCATTGTGATTTGTACAAGGTAGAATTTCTGCAATTTTTGGTCTTTGTTGCCAAGAATCCATCCAGAAACGCACAGTTCTCCCTTCACGTATCTCCGAAAAGTTATGCTTTTGGAGGATCTCTCTGTGCTGTTTTGCCACATTCCAGATTAGAGATCCTATAATCGTGGTAGTGATTCTTATCAGCTCTTGCTGCGGCCGATTGTTTGCATATTTTGCAGTCTAGAGTTGTGCCCATGGCTTTAGTGGACTTGAAACCCATTGCCACCATATTCGTGCTCCCATTAAGGTGTTGCTATGTTGCAGGTCACGTAGTCCTAGACCTCCTTGCTTTTTTGGTGTGCAAACCGTGTCCCATTTTACTAACGCCCATTTTCTATTTTTCCCTGTGGATCCCCATAAGAAGTTGCGTTACAGGGTTTTGATTTTTTTTAGCACCCATTTCGCCACAGCAAGAACCGAGAAGAGATAGAGGGGCATGGATTGTAGGATTGCCTTTATTAGGATGAGCCTACTTTCCATGTTAAGAGTTCTATATGTCCATAACAATAGGCAGCTTTCAATTTTCTCAATGAGTTGTTGCCAGAATGAATGCTTTAATGCTGAGTCTATCAGTGGAGCGCCCAAATAATGAGATGGGAGTTTGGCTTGAGAGAATCCAATGATTCTGGCTATAATTCTTTGAGTGGATACAGGAGTGTGGAAAAAGAATATTTGAGATTTGGCAGTATTTATAGTGGCTCCAGAGGCTTTTGAAAAAGTTTCTAGAAGAGCTTTGTAGGTGCGGGCTTCACTAACAGAGGGGTGTCCAAAACGCATATTGTCATCAACAAATTATTGATGTGTGATCACAGAGGTTCCATAAACAGAGATGCCTCTAAGGTCATGAGATTGAACAACCTGCTTTATAAGACGACCCAGACCTTCTACCATAATAATAAAGAGGAATGGGGATAATGGATCACCTTGGCGAATTCCTCTAGAAGGGGAGTAGGGTTTAGAGGGAATTCCATTGACTAGAATGGAGCAGAGGGGGGAGGTTATGAGATTCATAAGCCATCTTACTTAGGTCGGACTAAATCCAAAGGTAGTTAGCATATGTTTTATATAGGACCAGCTAAGTTTGTCAAATGCTTTAGAGAGATCGATTTTCAGAAGCATACCTACCTGTTTGTGTCTCTTTAAGGAATGGATGACTTCATGAGTCAGAATAATGCCATCCAAGATTTGACGTCCTTCAACATATCAAAATTGTTCTGGTGAAATGAGTAGAGGGAGAAGCGGTTTGAGGCAATTAGCTATGACTTTCGAGATGATTTTGTACATGACGTTGCATAGTGCAATAGGCCTGAACTCCTCCGGAGTGCTTGGCTGAGCTTCTTTGGGAATGAGTGCGATGAATGCCGCATTGAGAGATGGAAGTAGCCAATGCATAGCTTGGGATTCTTCTACTACTTTTCAGACTTCTACTTTGATTAAGTCCCATAAGTGATGGTAAAAGTTAGAGGTGAAACCATCAGGTCTTGGAGCTTTCCCAACTTTCAATTGATTTGAAGCCTATTCTACTTCCATCAGAGTGACCGGTCTTAGCAAAATCTGATTATGCTCCTCTATTATAATTCTAGGAATATGCTGAAGTATTTCGTTTATTGTAGGTTGTCTATCTGTAGGCGGCTCTTGATGTACTATTTTGAAGTGATTTGTGAGCTCTTTCTCGATGTCTTCCTGTTTCTCCATTCTGTCTCCCTGCAGATTTTGAATATGCGAGATGGTATTATTCATTCTTCTTTGAATAGTTGTACGATGAAAGAATTTTGTATTTCTTTCACCTTCTTTTAGCCATATGATTCTTGACTTTTGTTTCCAAAGCAGTTCCTCTTGTTTCCTCTTTCTTCCAATTGTGTTAGTAAAACTTGTTCTTGACTTGCTAGTTCTTCTGTTCTGCTACCTGTAATTATCTTCTGCTGTAGCTCTTTCATACTTTTCTCGAGGAATTTTTTCTCTTGAAATATATTGCCAAATGTAGTGTGATTCTAGGTCTTGATTTGCCTTTTGATGTGCTTCAGTTTCTGTTGGAATTTATACATATTTGAGCCGCCATTGGGAATGAAGCTTTCCCACGCTGATTTGACCATATTTTGGAACTCAGGCTGAGTGAGCCAAAAAGCTTCAAATTTAAATGGTTTCCTGTTTGAATTTCCAAGATTCTTCCATTGCAAGGAAATAGGCCAATGATCCGAGCCGGTAATGGGGAGTATGGAGGCGCATATATCACCACCTAAATGAATAGAGTTGTCTGAGATTAGATATCTGTCCAATCTGGAGGAGATTTGTTGCAAGCCTATCCGTTTATTGTTCCATGTGTAAGTACCATTATCAAATGGTAAGTCAATTAGCCAGGTTTTTTGAATGTATTCCTTGAAGCTATTGCTTTCATTTTCCAGCATCCTTCTGCTTCCAAGTTTTTCCTCCAGTTGAGTGATCATGTTGAAATCACCGCCCATGATCCAAATTGGATAAATTCTTGTAGAATTGAGGATTTCCAATGTCTTTAGCAACGTATTCTTTTGCATTGTATCTTGAGGTAAGTATACGCTGGTCAAGTGGCCATGTATGTTGGTCCCAATGAGGTGGAAAGTTGCTTGTATAAAATGGTGCGAAGCATGGAAATCTGTTAGGGAGACGTGTTGCATATTCCAAGCTATGGAAAGCCCTCTCAAAGCGCTTGTGGCATCTACTATAATAGTCTGACAACCCGCCTAGGCTTTGGATAATATGGAAGCTAAAGTACTATTATTACATTTTGTTTCCTGCATAAATACAATGTGTGGTTGTTCTTTTTGAATCATGTTCTTTATCATCCTGTACTTCCCGGGACCATTAAGTCCTCTGACATTCCATGAGATGAGCTTCATGGTTGATTGGTAGGTAAGGAATGGTAGTATTTAGTCAACTTGGAGCACCTTCCGGACTCCACTTGCATTTACCCAATGAGGATGGTGCGCTATAGATCTGTCTTTCTCCCTGTCTTCTTCCCATCTTTGCTTATATGTTTCCCATCCCATTTGCCTCCTTGTTGTATGCCTAGTGTGTTGTGCTAATGCACTCTTAATAGCACTACTTCCGGATTTTCAAGTTTCCTATCCAGTATTGTGTCGAATTATTTCCTCTTGCAAGCTTGTTCTAGACTGAAAATGTCTATATCACCTAGATCAAAGCTTCCAGGGTCTTCTTCCATTAAACTTTGTTGACTGTTGTCCTCCATGTGGGGTATTGACTGAAGAGGGTCTATCAACAGACTATAAATGTCCATTACTTTACCAGACCAGAGGGCTTTGTGGTGATCATGGTTGGGGATTGGTTGTGTGGTATTTGTTTGCGTATCAGAGGAGTTAACTATTGATGGTTAACTAGCTTCAATATGGATAGGTGCAGTAAAAATTTTGGTGGATGGTGCAGAGGTTGTCTTTGCTATCGAGGGGGTATCTGATTCGGGCATATCTAGGTTTGACAAAGTGTCAAAGCTATTGCTTGAGGATGGCACATTGGAGGATGGGGTAAGATTTTTTGGTGCTGTGGGAGGTTTCTTGGTATGCTTCTTTCTACTGGCAACTTTAGTAAACCCTTCCGGACTTATAGTAATACCAATGGTTAATATTTGCAACTTTGTCCTCACAACACTTACGGTTGTTCTGCTTTCCTCAACAACTTTGTCTGCACATTGTTTTTTTTTAGTTGGTGGCCATGTTTCACAAAACCTAATAACATAAGGGCCATTTCTGTTAGCTTTGTATTAGTTGTTTAGTACATTTTAACTGTACTTTGAAGATTCCCAAATATGGACATGCCAGAGTTTGGCAACATTCCATGACACAACAAATTTCTCTTGTTTAAAACCATGTAATAATTCGCCCCAGGCAAATTCTAGTGTCCTATTTTTCTAGTATAGTTTTGTCACTCTTATCAAGGGTTATATATATATGATAGGTTGATCACTTGATTGAGGAATAATGTTTTACATACATAGTTATATTTCCTTTATGTTTATGTATGACAGATTGATCACTGGATTGGGGAACAATGTTTTGTATATTTATATTTCCTCTTATATGTGGCATCATTGATTATCTGTGTTACATGGTTTTGTTTAAGTAAAATGTTATACATATGTTTTTTTGTTTGTATCTGATTTATGAAGCATGTGTATGACATGGATGGTGATCCAAGATTGAGACACATATACCCATGGATTCTCATGGTTATGCGGAATAGATGGTTAATTATGATTTATGGATGATACATGATTTGTGTGATTATATATGTCTAATATTGTACTAAGCAGGATGTGGTAGGGTACCTGATCATTTTCCAACAAGGATGTTCAATTATGAATGACTGTGGAAGTCATTTCTTCAAAACCAAAATGACTGTGGAAGCCATGCACCATTCTAGGTAAAATGTGGTTAAGTTAATTTCATTATGAAATTCATTTGGTTCCTTTGATCTATGAGTTTGTAATGTGTGCAGGTCTTTGAACAAGGCCTTACCAGCGAACCATTAGATGGGTAAAAGCTCACAATCAGTACCATAAGGAGAAACACAAAGTTTCAAAGCACAGTAGATGGGAGGGCATGGAAATTAGGGCGTGGAGGCCCAAATCCAAGAAATATAAAGACATGGAGTCTTGTATATCTAGGGCGTGGAGTCCTGAATATTTAAAAAGATCAAGTTGTGGAATCTTGGATCTTTGGAGTAGATCAGGGCGTGGAGTCCTTAATCTACTAAGGCATGGATATGCATGAAATAGGGGTGCAGAATCCTTATTCTCCAGAATAAAAATACCACTCATGGATGAATTTCCTTAAATAAAATTTCATTCTCACAATTCTGGAATGAATTTCTAAAAATAGAAAGTCATGTCCAGCATCTCAAGCACGAATTTCCAAAAATAGTAAATCACTTTACATAAATTGGTAATCAAGCGGAGTTGAAGAAAAACGAATTAATTTATTATTAATCAATCCTAATAGTTCAATCTTGATTGAATCCTCAATATTATTAATATTATTATTATATTTTACGAGACTATGATATTATTATTAAAAAGGAATTACAAGTCAATTTTATCTCCTCAATCAATTCACACATCTCCTTCATGACTCTCATGGCTCTCTCTCTCGCTCTCTCTTTTAAATAATTCATTATACTCTATTTTATGCACTCATCAAAGAATGGCATATTCCTTTTCACTCATTAAAAATATGTCATAAAATATTCCTCTTACCCTATCTTTAATGCATATGTTACACTCTCCTTAACTAAGGCATGCATACCTCTCCTTAATGGCATAAGTTACACTCCTCTAAATGGAATCTAATGCATGCACATTACTCCTCCTTTATGACAAGAATTGGTTGCTCCTCCTATATATGAGTCTCATGTATTCTCACTTGGGGATTATGAGGCCAAGAGTGGAAGAGACTTGAGGAAAATAGTGAGAGGGAGAGATATGGAGAGTAGCCAATTGCTTCCATAATAAATCTGAAATTATTGTTAAAATCCTAAGATCTCTAGCTATTGAGGTTGGCCATGAGTGGTATTGAGAGGAAGTGAAAATTTGCTTCCTTAGTTTGCCTTGCAAATCTCTCTATTGTTGTCTTTTGGTACTGCTTGTGAGCTTTTGCAGCTCGGGGGTTCCAGGGGGAGAATTTCTTCCTGGATATGGTTGGGAGGAAAACCGGGTGGTTCACAATGAGTTGGTAAGGATATTGGAGCTGGAGCATACTCCCATTTTTTGAGTTGTATAAATTCACTGCCAGGTATGTTGACAACATTATATTGTGTTTCTTTTTATAGTTCATTACATGGTTTTGCTTATTTGGTTGTTGACTGAAACTTAGATGTATATCAAATGCTGCACACTAAATGTTGAAGGAATTTTGCAATAACTGTAGTTTATTTTATGTAAGTTTTTTTTTTTTGTACAGTTTCATTGCAAGTTGATTTACATCATGTCTTAATGGCTGAAGCATTTAGGCTGCCATGAGTTTTATGAAAACATGTTAATAGCAAAAATTTGGTTTTTCCTTTTCTTTTTACAACTGTAGATAAGTTTGCATAGTATATGTTTGACAAAAGGGATAAATGAGATAGTATGAATTTGTTTTTGGTTGTGGTTTTAAATAATTGCATTTCTAGGCGTTTCTATTTTGATTTATTTTAACTTCAAGGGGTATCTGTACCTTATGACCATGTCGCCCCAACTTTGACTTCAAAAAATAGAGTTTCAGAATCTGGTTTTGTAATCTTCTATATTTTATAGATTTTTTGTTGCTACCCCGTGGTTTGTCTTGCTGCCTTTTTTTTTTGTAGCTGTGATTTACTTGGTAATCTCCTTTTATGAAACCAGTCTGTTATATAAACTTGGAATTATTATTTTAAAGTATCAATGGTTAATACATTGATAGTTTAATAAACTTGTGACTGCTTATTTGATAGTTTAATAGCTAGCAGCTTGTTTTGTCACTGCTAACCGTTGTTCAAAATTCCCAATGGCTGTAGCTACATCATTGCGAGCTATTTGTAAAAATTCTTAAATATTTATAGTTATTATGTGCCTAAATTTTTGTATATGCAGTAATCAAGATGGATGAGAGTTCTACTTATGTATTAGGCTCACTTATTGGCATTACTAACAAAGAAACATAAATTGTGTAAGGATTCATGTTAGTTAATTTTGGTGAAATCGACTTAAGGGTTATGGTTGTAAGTGTTTGACAAAATGCCTCAATGGCTGTACATTTCATGCTTGCAAATTGTTTGACATAATGCTTCAACGACTGTGTTAGAGTCGGTCTAGTAGCCCTCCACCAACGATCAAAGCTCTTTGCATTTGCATAAAGTAGGTGTCTCCTCAGTGTCATCTCATTGCATTCCATTAGGCATGCCATAACCCTGATGGAGGAGCTGGTGTCTTTATTCCCCTCTTGGCACTGCTGGATCAAGTTGTTTCAGTCAATAAACTCTTTCAAGGTTACTTGTCTTGTCTTGAGGTCAAAGTCCTAGGTCTAGGGTTTAGGTCCAATTTGTCTTTGAGGTCATGTCTTTAAACGTCAATAAATGCCCAGCAGGCCAGAGGGATGACTATTAAAGTTTTTCTTCAAAAGATTTCATCTTGTACAGCTAATTTTTACCTTGGATTTAAAAACCATGTTTTTAAAGACAAGGTAATTTTTTCATTTTTGTAAAAGTTGTAAAATTCAAAATTCTTCGAAAGTCAGCATGCAACCCTGGTCCCCTTTGCCAAGATTCCTCAGAAGCTATCCCTGCAAAAATTTTTCAAGGAAAAGCATCAGTTCAAACCAATTTCAGGACAAAAGGAAACCATAAAGTCAGCAACATGTAAATTTTGAAAAAGTGTCAAGTTAAAAACCTTAGAAAGAGGGTTTGAGGGGAAATTAATTTGAATCAAGCCTATAAAGCCCCTCTCTCCCTCCATTTGATCATCATTTGCCTCAAAGCAATAGTGAAAAGCGATTTGGAGAGAAATTGGGTGAAATTGTAAACAGAGCCCGCGCGCGACCTGTCAAGACCTGCGCGCGACGTGTTGGGCAGGCACGACATGTCAGGGGGGTCTTAGCAGTTAGGAAAATACACTGGCGCAACGTGTTGGGTGCGCACGACCTGTCAAGACCAGCTCGCGACGTGTTGGGAATTCATCCACAAAAAATCGCCTGTAAACTGCCAAACGACCCCAAAATTCTTCAAGAGTGCAGGTAGGCCTCTGATCATCAAAGTATTTTGCTTGATAAAGAAAAATGAGCGTGGGAAATGTGTTTTAATGCCATCAAGTTGAAATGGGAAGTTCATGTATATTTGCTTTAAAAATGTCAAAATGCAAGTAGAGATAGGGTTTTGTTTTGCTGCTCTCAAGGTCATCCCTTGCACTCCCATTTTTTTTCCCCTACATCCCAACCATCTCCCTTATCATTTTTACGTAATTCCCTACCAAAAAATATCAAAGGCCCAACACCCTACCCATATTCCTAAAATCCAATAATATAACCTTAAACCCTACTTCCCATAAAATCTTTGCAAATGATGATGGTATGATGTTGTATATGTCATGATTCCTTCCCTTAATTCCCTTTGTCATGTATTTTCCCTAATTCCCCTTAGAAGTCTCCCTTCCCTAACATCTCCCTTGTGTTATTTGTCCCCTTGAAGCAGCATTTCAAACAGGGAAAAACAACAGGTCATTTGAGCAGAAGCAGCAGTACATTTCAGCCACTTTGCTCTTGAAACCATGTCAGAAACCGAAACCGACTATGAGCAAAGTGATGACCGTGAGTCAACACCAGAAGTTGAGGTACAAAGGAGGCCTCACAGGGGTGGTAAGAGTGGTCACCATGTGAGAGAGGAGCCCACCTCTTTGACCTATTTGCAGGCTTGTCCACTTGCAGTCACATGTTTCCGCTACCTCTCATGTTATGAATTTTGCGAGAGGATTTCTCAAATTCAGCACCATAGGGAATTGGTCCGCTTGTTTGTTTTGCATCTGCATGATGGGCATGTAAATCTTGCAGGGGTGGATTTTATATTGTCATCTGAAATTATTGCTCAAGCAACAGGGATACCCAATGTGGGAGAAGAGTGGAACAAGCGCAAACTATTGGACAGATTTCAGTATGAGCCCTTCATTAAACCTGCCTACATGAGGTACATGACTGGTATGTTTCCCTTCAGATTTTTGAGGGATGAGTATGCTCCCTTGATGAGGCTCATCATGCGCTATTTCACCTGTGAGGGCAGATTTTCATATTTGTATTCGTACCATATTCGCTTGTTGATGCATTTCACACGGGTACGGATGATGAACATACCATTTTTCATGTGCCGGAATATTGAGAAGATGGTGCCCTTGGTGCAGAGAAAGAGCCCAGCACAACAACACAGGAGTGTCTATCATTATGGTTTGATCCAGCTTGTGGTCATACATCAGTTGGCTCAGCAGGGTATCACATGGGAGGATTTTATCTCTCGAGATTTTTTCACAGCATCAGCATCATCACCCCCTGAGGTTGTTCATGAGGAGGGAAGGCCTTCACAGCAACATGATATTCCTGAGACCAGACATGTTAGCTCCCCTCCATTGGTCACATATCAGAGAGGCCACAGGGCCTTATTTGCATCAGCTAGGCGAGTATTATCTCCACACCAGGTGGAAGGGGTCTCGCCTTCTTCATCAGCACCACGAGTGTTATCTCCACACCAGGTGGAAGGGGCCTCGTCTCCGACAACAACACAGGTACCAGAGAGAGGCAAGCAGCCCAAGATTGATGAGGGGCCATCAGGTGTTCCAGGCATAGAGGTTGTTGACCTTGATATCAGTTCTCCTAGCCTAGAGTCAAAGGAGATCATTCAGCACCTAAGGGCTGAAAATGACTCATTGCAGCAAAGATTGGAAATGGAAAATTGGACAATCACCTACTTAGAGCAGCGCAACAAGCAACTTGAGGAGGAGCACACTCTTGATGAGTTGTGGAGGATCCATGAAGACCGCAACTTGGCTCGTAAGAGACCCGGTGATTTGGTACCCGTTGAGTGAGAGGCTATGCTTCTCCAGGTCAATGCTCATTTGGAGAGGTTACTGGCCAAGGCCAAAAAAGATAAGGACCTGCTCCGGAACATGAAGAACCACTATTGGGCCCGAATGCACGTATGCAAAGCAAGAATGAAGGTGCTCCAAAGACGGTTGGCCAAAGCACTAAAATGACGGAAAAGGCCCGATCCCCTCCACATCTTGGCTGAGGCTTCCTTGAAGGAGCATGATACTAAATGACTTAACTTCAGCACAAATTTCAAAAAAAATTGAGCATTTTTGGTCACTTGTGAATTTTTGGGCAAAAAATAGGTTTTCTCCACCAACACGTCGCGCGCCGCGCGCGACCTTTTCGATGGGCAACTCCATTTCGGGAAAACTCAGCATTTTTGGATTTGTCATGCAAAGATACACCTGCTCAGCAATTACCAAGAGATTTCATCAAATTTTGAGCTTCCAGAAGGTCAAAAAACAAGAAAAAAATGACTTTCTGCCACCTTTTTGACACACAGGAAGCAGTCTTGGGAGATTTCAATTTTGGAGGGGCAAATGGCCACCAAATTCAGAAATTCCACTTGGGTTGGAAAGTAGACATCCAGACCTTTCCAACAAGCCCACTTTTGCCTCATTTGGACACCTGGAAGTGCCTCAAAAACATATCCAAAGGCGCGCGACGTGTTCAGGATCAGGGCGCGACATGTTGGGCAGTTTTCACAGAAATTCACCTACAGCTCAGCAAAACGCAGTTTTGACTGGATTTGACTTTTTGGAGTAGATTTTGATCCTCGTTGTTGTAAATGATGTAATTTTATGATATTTTGACACTTATTTATCTCTTCTAGAAGATTCATTCATGAGATAGGCAAAAATTTAATGAATGAATTGGTTTCCTAGCTTATAGAGGCAAGTTGTTTTGACTGCCTAGTTTTTAGTGCTCAGTTTAGAATTGGTTGAAACAGCTCCTAGGATAGTGAGCTCGACCCCTAGAGGCAAGGAAAGATGTTAGATTTCCTATATTATGTACTTTCTTGGTCATTTTCATGGTTGGACTCTTGTGGGAGAAAGCTCTATTGTATTACTCATTGTATCTCTGCAATTTTGGCAAAGGAAGAAAGACCAGGGTTTTGCAGTCCTTTTTGGGATTCCTGTGGTTACATGTATTGATGGTGTGTTTCTCTTTGTACTTGTAAGTTTGTTATGTGAATCATCTTCTTACTTTTCCTTCTGCAAATTAGGCAAATGAAGTGTTAAAGTAGAATTCATGATTGTCATGCTCTGCTTTTAAGTTTGCTTAATATTTATGTTTTCATCTGTCTAAAGAGAACTCTTGAAGGTTTCTTGTTCTCTTTAGCTCCTCGCCGATCATTCCTATCCATTCACTTAATTCAAAGGCATCAATACAGTCTCCTACCTTGCCCCAAAGAACCCCCTGCAAAAACTGTGTCCAATCCCCGCACCCAAAATTGTCTTTCCCCGATTTTCCACCAAAATCTTAAAACTTCCCAATTCAAACCTTTTTATCAGTTTACTAGCCTAAAATCAGTGTTTCCTTATTGGTTATCTCGCCCGTTGAAGATCTTTACCGAGATAGACCGGAGAGAGCCCTCTCCTGCCCCGTAGGGCTAGCTACGAGGCTAAGTGGTTTGATGTTGCCTTGGAGTTTACCTTTCTCAGCCTGAGGTGAAATTTCAAGCGCTAACAGGCTGTAGCTAATTAGATCTATGAATTGTCTATAAAAATGACAAAGTAAATTTAGGATTTGCAACCAAGGTGTTTCTGGAAATATCTTAAAGAACATGATGATTCCATTGAATTAAAAATCCATGGAAGGCAAATTGGTTAGGTGAAATGTTGTAATTGTTAGCTCACATATGAATTCATAATAATTGGAAACCACTCCTTTAGAAGTTGAATTATCTTGTTTTTCTTCCCTTTGTTTTACCAAAGAATTCATAGGCATATTATCTAGAACAAAATCAAATTAGTCACTCTTAAACACTCTTAATTGCAATAGAATGAACAATTAGCTTATTGGAAATTGTGGTTTGTAAATATTGATATTATTTATCCCACTAAAGACTCTATCATTTAAATGTGATTTTAAGACTTATGGTTGTAAGTTTTGGATCTTGAGGAATCTGTTATGAAACCAGCTCAAGAAAAGATAGAAAAGATAGATCAACGCCTTAGAATTCAGCCTCTTCGAGGGGGCAACCTCCTTTACATTACATAAATGAACAATTCTTGGATGATTAAAATGACAAAACCTCCTTTCTATATATAGGAGTCTAAGGAGTCACAATATAATCCAGCCGACCTAACAATAATAATATAAAGCCACAAAAATAATAATAGAGGGATTCTATGGGGCACAGTAACAACAATATGGGGGTAATAGGGGCACAACAATATTAATAAGGGGTATAACTACAATAGTAATGGGGTAATCACTAGTATTATAGGGACCCAACATGCCCCTCTCCTTCAAAAAAGTGTTGACCTCAACGCTTGAGTAGTTCTGGATACTTCTGCATAAAATTCTCATCCTCCCATGTGGAATCTTCAGAGGGTAAGTTCTTCCACTTGATAAGATACTCTGAAATTGAACGATTTCGTAGTTGTCGAGTTCTTGTTTCTGTGACTGCTTCCGGTTCCAATATATTTTTTCCTTCCTCATCAAGTTCTGGCAATATTGTTTGAACTGGGAGCTTGTTGCCTATAACCTTCTTTAAACATGAAACATGGAAAACTGGGTGCAATCGAGAAGCTGCAGGAAGCTCCAATTTGTATGCCATAGTACCAATCTTTTGCAACACCTTGTACGGACCATAATACTTTGGTGATAATTTATTATCCTTCTTAGCTTGCTTGAGGGACATTTGCTTATATGGTTGTAGCCGTAGGAATACCCAATCACCTACATCAAAACTTCTTTCACTGCGATGTTGATCTGCCTGTTGTTTCATTCTATTCTGTGCCAACACGAGGTTATCCTTTAAGAGTTGGAGGACTTGTTGTTGATGTTCGATGTGATGTTCCACTGCCTGAACCTTAGAATTTTCTCTTAAATATGATGTGATGGATGGTGGTTGATACCCATAAAGTGCCATAAATGGGGTCATTTTTGTTGCTGTATGGAAGGAAGTGTTATACCACCATTCAGCCAGAGGCAACCATTTGACCCATTGTGTCTGTTTATCAGATACAAAGCAACGAAGATATCCTTCCAAACATTTGTTTACTATCTCAGTTTGCCCATCAGATTGAGGATGATAAGATGAGCTATGAGCTAACTGAGTACCAAGACAAGAAAATAATTCTGTCCAAAAATTTCCAGTGAAAATGGGATCTCTGTCACTTACAATAATCTTTGGGTTTCCATGTAGCTTTTGAATTGTTTCCATAAATGCAGTAGAAACTGTACTGGCTTTAAATGGATGTGATAATGCACAAAAGTGTGCATACTTGGTAAGTCTGTCAACTACCACCATGATGACACTCTTTCCCTCAGACTTGGGTAAACCTGTGATAAAATCCATTGAAACCTCCTCCCAACGTTGGCTTGGAATGTATAAAGGTTGTAATAGACCTAGTGTCTTAATTGTTTCAACTTTATTTTGTTGGCAAACCAAACATTCCGCCACAAACTTTTGAATATCTGATTTAAGGCCATCCCAAAAAAATTCCTTCTTAACCCTGTGGTAAGTTTTTAAAAATCCTGAGTGCCCTCCTAAGGGAGAAGTGTGCAATTCCATAAGAATCTTTTGTTTTAGCTGGGAATTCTTACAAAGGTATAAGCGATCTTTGTACCATAACGAATCATTTTGCCAGCTAAATGTATCAGACGTACTGGAATCTTGTTGTAACTTTCGAATAAGTGCCCACACTTCTTCGTCATTCTTCCATTCCTCCCTTGCTTCGTTTATCCAATCTGGTTGGATAATAGAAATGGCGCACAACAATGCTTCCACATCCTCATCCTTTCTTGAGAGTGCATCTGCCACCACATTTTGCTTCCCTTTTTTGTAGATGATTTCAAAGTCATAACCCAACATCTTTGTGACCCACTTTTGTTGCTCTTCAGAGGATAATATTTGTTCTAAAAAGTATTTAAGGCTATCATGATCCGTTTTTACCTTGAAGTGTCTTCCCATTAGGTAGGGTCGCCATTTCTTAAGTGCATGGAGTATTGCCAACATTTCCTTCTCATAAATAGCTTTGCTTAAAAACTTTCCCTTGATTGGACGACTTTCAAAAGCAATGGGTCTTTCATCTTGCATTAGAACAACACCAATTCCATTTCCTGAAGCATCACATTCCACAATAAAGGTTTTTGTGAAGTCCGGTGTAGCTAAGACCGGTGCTTGGCACATTGCCTCTTTAAGATGTTCAAAGGCCTTTGTTGCTTCCGGAGTCCATGAAAATGCATCTTTCTTCAATAATGTTGTTAGAGGTGCTGCTATTCTCCCATAATTCTTAACAAACTTGCGATAATACCCTGTCAACCCGAGAAATCCTCGCAGATGCTTTATGGATGTGGGGATTTTCCATTCCTTAATGGCTTTAATTTTGCTAGGGTCTACCTTAACTCCTTCATGAGATACAATATGACCCAAATATTCCACCTCCTGGACTCCAAAGAAACATTTGGATCTTTTTGCATATAATTGTTTCTCCTTCAATAGTTGTAGCACCCTGTCAACATGTTCAACATGATCCTTCCAAGACTTGCTGTAGATTAGTATATCATCAAAAAATACTAACACAAATTTTCTAAGGAATGGTTTGAAAATTGAATTCATCAAACCTTGAAATGTTGAAGGTGCATTGGTAAGGCCAAAAGGCATGACCAAAAATTCATAATGACCCTCATGAGTTCTAAATGCTGTTTTCGGAATGTCTTCAATCTTCATTTTGATTTGATGATATCCTGAACGAAGATCCAACTTGGTGAAGTAAATTGATCCATGCAATTCATCCAGTAATTCATCAATGACAGGAATGGGGAACTTATCTTTAATAGTGAGCTTGTTGAGCTCCCTATAATTCGGACACATGCGCCATGATCCATCCTTCTTGTGCACCAATACTACTGGAGCAGAGAAAGAACTTTGACTCAGTTGAATTATACCAGCCTCTAGCATTTCTGCAACCATACGTTCAATTTCACTCTTTTGGACATAGGGATATCTGTACGGCCTGATGTTTGGAGGAACACTTCCTGGAATCAGATGAATAGCATGATCATGATCACGCATAGGTGGGAGACCTTTGGGAGTCTCAAATACCTTGGAATGATTGTCCAGGACTTTTTGGAGATCTGGAGAAATAGATGATTCCGATGTGGAAACATCTAGCGAGCATAATTGTGCAATTACACCTCTTTGCTCCTTTTTTAGAAGCTTTGTCATACCATTAGAGCTGATTATCTTTCCTGGTTTCCCTGCAATACCCCTTAATTCAACTTCCTTTCCTTCCGTAGAAAATTTCATGAAAAGTTCTTGAAAATTAAAAGCTATTGTACCCAGGATTGTAGCCATTGGACTCCTAGTACAACATCAACACCTCCCATTGGAATGGAAAGCATTGGGCTAGTCAATACATATTCTCCCATGGATAGCTTGATATTATGGCACTTTCCAGAGCAATTTATTGTTCCTCCATTTGCAATCATCACTTGACACTCTGGTGCTGGATATAGGAAGCAATTCAATTCTTTTGCTACCTTACAATGAATAAAATTGTGGGTGCTTCCTGAATCAATCAAAACTATTACCTTTTTCTTCTTGATTTGTCCTTCTATCTTGATGGTTTGAGGAGTGGTAATTCCCGCCAATGCATTACAAGATATGGTCGGATTTATTTGTTCTTCATCTAGGCTTTGTTCCTGGAGTATATCCTCTTCTTTTGACCTTTCTTGCTCCTTTTCTTCTTCCTCTTCACAATCTATGTAGAATAATTTCTTCTCAGCACACTTATGACCTTTAGTGTATTTGCTATCACAACTGTAACAAAGCCCTTTTGCTCTTTTTTCTTCCAATTGTTGTGGTGTCAACCTTATAGGTTGTGGAAGACTAGGGGCAACAAAACTTCCGTCTTTATAGTTGTGAGTGGTATGCTTCCTGGTTGCCATAATTTTGCTTTCCATTTTTCTTGCTAACCTGAATGCCTTCTCTAATGAATCAGGTTCCCAAAGGTGAACATCATGTTGGATATTATCCTTTAAAGACCATATGAACACATCAATCCTATGCTCCTCTGGAATATCTTTTACCCTTATGTTCAATTTTGGAACTCCTCAATGTGCTCCATTATTGAACCCTTTTGTTTGAGACTTATCAATTGGCTAAAAAAAGTGTTGCTTTTTGTATTCTCATAATGTGCTACCAATTCTTTCGTAAAAATTGCCCAAGTGATAAATTGTTTACGAGAGCAAAGCCATTGATACCATACAAACTGATTTGGTTCCAAATATAAAGTTGCCATACGTACCTTTTGTGTGTTTTGCACATTATTGAGATCGAAGAATTGCTCCATCTGTAATATCCATGTGGCAGGATCCTTGCCATCAAACTTCCTCATATCGATTTTTGAAATATGGTGATTCTTTGATCCAACATTAGCATCTAAGGAATCATGATTAACATTTTTTTTATTCTCATCATGAGTTTCCTTTAGTACCCTTTCACCCTTAGTGCCCATTTCTTGTAGCAACTTATTCACATTTACCTTCAATTCATCCATGTCTGTCTTCAAATCTATCTTCAAATCATCCATCTTAGCTTCCACGTCAATCATCTTAGCTTCTACGCCTTTCTTTAAACAATCCATCTTAGCTTCTACACCTTTCTTTAAACCATCCATCTTAGATTCTGTTCCTTTTTGTGTAAGGGACAGTTGTTGCACTTGGTCTTGTAATTTTGATATATCATGTTGCATTTCTTCCTCTTCTTCATGAGTTATGCTAGAGCTTTCAGGTTCCTTACTAGGTGTTTGCATTTTCTTTCCTCGGGGCATCAGTTACCGATAATAATGCTCTACTATGCCCTTTGAATTCCTTCAAAATAAATTTTCAAACCAAGCTTAAGCAAAAATTTAAGAAAATCTACACACCTTTTTTCACTTTGTAGGAGCTCGATATTGCCTCTGATGTATCTTTTTACCTTCCAATCATCTAGTTCTGAATTTGTGATCTGTAGTAGCCCTCTGTGTCCTCTTTCCAATGCCACAAGTCTGACCCAAATTGGATTCTCCAAGGAAGATTTATGCGAAATCTCCCACAGTGACTTGATTATAGACTAGTTCAGTAGAGCGAACTTGTACGACGTGCCACGAGTCACTGTTTCGACCTTTGGATTTGAAAAACGCATACAAGAAACTACAGTCCGTCCTCTTTCTGTACCTTCTTACGAAATTTCAATCCGACCCCCAGAGAGAAAGTTATGATGATTTTCCCAAGGTCACCTGTTTGGAATGTAATTCAGGAGTCTGCAAAAAGACCAACTTCCTCAGATCATATCTCCGCAAATATAGCGCGAAATAATCTGAAATTTGAACCCAAGGTTTAGCGCGATTTCTTCTCAAATGGCTTTTTTTTACGACTTCTGAAACGTCACAGAAAAAAAAGTTATAGCGAAAATGCGACGATGACCTGTTTGGAGCAGCGAAACCCTAGAATCCAAAGCTTTGATACCAAATGTTATGAAACCAGCTCAAGAAAAGATAGAAAAGATAGATCAACGCCTTAGAATTCAGCCTCTTCGAGGGGGCAACCTCCTTTACATTACATAAATGAACAATTCTTGGATGATTAAAATGACAAAACCTCCTTTCTATATATAGGAGTCTAAGGAGTCACAATATAATCCAGCCGACCTAACAACAATAATATAAAGCCACAAAATAATAATAGAGGGATTCTATGGGGCACAGTAATAACAATATGGGGGTAATAGGGGCACAACAATATTAATAAGGGTTATAACTACAATAGTAATGGGGTAATCACTAGTATTATAGGGACCCAACATAATCATGACCCTATAGCCTTAATGAGAAGTTTAATATTACCATGGGTTAGTTAGTTAGTAGAAATGAGTATGTAGTGTAAAGAATACCAATAAAAATAAAAATAAAATTATAGATATATAACCTTGCATTAACTTTTACGTCTTAAAAACTTAAACTTAAATCGCATTTTGAGTCAGCCTTAGTATAATATTGATGGTTGGTAAGGTGGGACCTTACACAAATGTTAATCTCCTCCCCTAAAATGAACTTCATTCACGAGCACTCCATGACTACAAGCAGATAGGACACAAGTGAATGTAATATGATTTGGCTCTATGCATGTTTGTTGGATTTTGGAAAACAGGGCAAGGGCATCTTTACAATGGCCATGTAAATGATAACTTGTGACGATTGCAGTCCAAGAGACTATATATATTTGGGCCATGTAATATTCATATGGGAACTATGTTTCAACCGTAATTGTAAAAGTAAATTTATAGATCAAAAACCCAACCAATAACCATCAAAAGTAGTGTTACTCGTATTCTCCAAAACATGTACCTCTTATTCTTGGACTACATGGCGTTATAAGCTTTTCCATTTTTTTGAAAGAACTCACTACACATTATAGATGAAGTAAAAAACTTTGAATAGAAATGGCTGCCATGAATAATAATATACAAGCATACTATTACTGAATTGTGTGATGGGTATTATCTTTGTTTTGAAAACCATTTTCTTTATTTGATTTTGTATAACAACAAAACACATTAACAATTTTGAGCACATGAACAAGAATGATGACTCCAAAATCACCACAAGTGTTTCAAAACAAAACAGAATACAATATTCAAACCCTAAACCAATGGTAGAACTAACCATGCAATAATAATTGGTCGTAGACGATAAAGAGGCAGAGATTATGGTGGCATGATCATGGCTTTTATATCTTGTAAAGTAAGCTCATGTTGTTGAATTTCTCAGTGATATTCATATAGCGCACATAGGTAGATTGTATCCATATCTGTTGGTCATAAACAAAGAGAGAATAATAATTGTTAGTGGAAATGTATGTTAAGAGAATTGATTTTTTTAAAACAAAATAAACAAATATGAAATCTTTTTTTCTTCCTAAAAAGTAATAGAACAATATGCGGTTAAATGTAATGATACATAATTGTATGTAAAAGTTGGTTAAGTAGAAAGCAATTTTTACCATGGGTAAATTTAAAGGATAACATATATGGTCAATTAGAGTATATTTTCTTGTGGGGATTTTGACGCGAGAAGTGATTTTTCCTTTTGCCTACGCTTGAGATATGGATTGTCTTGCATACATGAGAAGCATCAGAATAGAAATGATGGCTTGATTTGGAGGTCCAACAATGATCCTACTCTTGATATGGCAGTAAATGTTAATCCATGTTGTTCTTTGGTGCCAATGTCTATAGTCTCTTTGTCTAATGTCATGCCTTGTGATTTATGTATTGGTAAATCTAATGCCATCCAAAGGGGCAGTTGCTGACATGAACCTCTTGTAATGGGGGAAATAGGTACATATGTTGGAAGTGAAAGGTCGCACCACATGAGTGAATGGATCTTCGAGATGCAGGGATTGTGGGGTTTCAGGTTTTCGATGAACATGCCATGGTGTATATGTCCCCTTTTTTGTTCCGAGTGTGTAATTATTTCCTCATTAATAGAACCAAAGTCAATAGGGAGTGTGTGGAAAGGAAAATATAGTAGTAGTTCCCTCCAATAGAAAGAGACATAACAAGGATCACTAGGGGAAGGAATGGTAGTGTATCGTGGTAAGACATGAAAAATAAATGGAGGGAATATGTGTTTCCATTGGTTTTGTTTTTGACAAGTAGAAAATGACCAAGAACATGCAACTTCAAGGAGAGTCAATGATTCCAATGAAACAAGTCTATTCATGTATGTGAGAATCAAATTTGGTGTTGAAAGGGGGTTTTCAGAATCATGGGAAACACGTCTAAAAACATTTTGGTTAACATTCAAAGAAACTAATGTGCGAATGCAAAGTGAAAGTGGTAGCTTCTATAAGATGTGGCATATTTCTTATGTCCAAATATCTTTGTTTGCAATAGTTTATGTTAGGAGTTTTCATATGACATTAACAATAGGTGCTTTTGGAGGCACAATTTGTGAGAGGCATGATAACATTTGACGATATATTTCTGATATTGTTTTTTCTTTTGCTGCATACTTTGAAATGTAGTTTAACACAAAAGGACACGATAGAATAGGTTGGAAATCAAAATTTTCTCTCCAAATGGAAAACATATCGGCATTGTGGATGTTTAATATATCATCATTGTAAGTGGAGACATGAATTTTATGGCCATTTGTAACCACCTCCTCCCACATTTACCCAATTTCACCGGTCTACTGGGGTAAACATGCGATGAAGAGTTACTATGATATGACCTAACCTTTTAGATACAATTAAGAAAGTGGGGCCAATAATTTGAAGCTCACTGACCTTCCTCAGGAGCTACAGGACCCCTAGGAGCTAAAAAAGCACTCTCAGTGCCCAACCCTGAGCTAGGTTGTTTTTTCATTGACCTAGACTACTAGTTGCAGGAATAACATTACATCCATGCAACTGTAGGCCTCCGATCGTAGGAATAACACTACATCCATGCGACTGCAGTCCCAATTTCTTAGTTCTAAGCCTGCAACCGTGAAATCTATGCCACCTTTTCAAGGCTAGACTCCATGTCACTGCCCAAAACTTGATGAGACTTTCAAAAACAATAAATGAGACAAAGACAAAGCTTCTAACACAAAAATTGATCAAGGAATTGATCTAACCAAGCCTAACCATGACAGACATTTCATCAGACATATGACATAAATGTAATCTACAGGTCATGAATGCATATCTGAACATGGGGGTCTGATACTTATCTTAGAATCATCAATAATGTCTAATACCCTTTCATAATAGTTGCAATAACACTTGTTAGTCCATGCATTCATCAACCATTCATATATTCATCAAACATGTCAAGATCCATAGACGTTATACATCACATAACCAACATATAACCAAAAGAGAAACCAACCAATAACCAACATATAAACCATGGAAACTCAGTCATAATATAACTAACATAATCAATACATATGCTTATAGATCACAATAGAAAATACCTCTTATTAAAATATGAAATGCCAACCAAGTCAAGGACTTCCACGTACCACGTGACCATAGATTGGGATGAACCAAATCTCTCTTTCATCCAATCACCCTTGTGCCATATTCTAAGAGTGAATGTGGGATATCATGGAATAAACCAACCAAAACCAAACTAGGGTCTCTAGAGGCCAAACCACCTCAACCCTCAAACAATGATTCCACCTCACGGCTAGATATTAGTAACCATCAGCAGATCGGTCTCTAACCAAGTTGTCCAGGGCTCCAGAGCATTTGTTCCAACCGAGCTTTAGGACTAGTAACTTAACCCACAGCTATTGAAACACTCCAAAGCATTTGTCCAACCAAGGCTCCAAGGTTAGTAACTCAACCCACCAAGGGCTTTAGAGCATTTTCCCAACCAAGGCTCCAAGACTAGTAACTCAAGCCAAGTTGTTCCAGGGCTTCCAAACCGTTTTTCCAACCAAGGCTCCAGGAACTAGTAACTCAACCCACAACCATAAGGAACATGAGTACCAATCAGAAAACAAAAGTGAAAACCCATAACACCATAGCTATCCAGGAAATGGCAAGGCTAGGAAAAACCACTGTCAATCCAGGCAATCTTCCATGCCAATGACAACTCATAACCAAGAAACCACATGCATGTACTATGCATGCCAAAAATAGCAAGGAAACCATATAGGCAACTCGATACCTGCAAAGAAATCCCAATGTAGTTGTTGACCTCGTTGTTCCCTTGTGCTTTCGCACTTTCCTTTGCCTTCTTTTCCAAATCCAATGAAAACTAGAGTACTCCAAGATTTCTCTAAGTGTGCAATAGTATGAGAGAGAGAGATTAAAAGAGGGCTCCAAAACTGAACTGACAAAATCTTGTGAATTGATCCTCAAAAGCATTTTTATCATTGAGGCCTCTATTTTCTTCATTTTCATTCAATTTCTCTCTCATGCAAATTTGTGACCTTTCACCTTTCTTTTCTCCCATTTTCCTTTATTTCATAAATAAAATGTCAATTAATGCCTCTTTTCCTTGTCAAAGGAACTAAGCTCAAGTGGTATGGTTCACAATTTGTGTCCCAAGTGGCATGGGTTCAAGTCTCCGAAGACATGTTGACCCGTGTGGCATTTATGAAATAATTCTACTAGTGGTGGAATAGTGGCAGTTGTTTGTTCGAAGTTACCAATTGTGCCTAGTGGAATGTACTCGTTACTGTTAATTTTTTTTTGCATTTTTGCCTTTGCCAATTTCCTTTATCCATAATAAACCGAACGAACACCCACTAAGATGCTTTTCCCACCATTCAGCTTGGAATACGTATCCCATGACCTTGGTATTATACTTTTTTACATGGAAATTTAAATAGGGTTGTTACACCTTTATCATCGATGAACATTGAAGATGTGGAGTGTAATTCCCATGGTACTAAATATCGATAGCTAAGCACGTTGTACTTTTTACAAATGCAGAAAGATTCATGACACTTTGTGTGTTGTTGAACACAATTAACAAGTTCTTCATAGTCTTTAGAAAGAGTTGATGCGAAGATCGATGTTGTGTCAAGAAGACATGGGTCATGAATTGTTGATTGATGAAGCATAGGATTTTTATGTTGGAGATGACGTAGATTATAAGCGGTTATGTACTGATCGAAATAATTCTTAGCATCAACGACTTCTGTTTCATTGTTCCAATCAAGAGTGTCCATATTTTGTGCATCTTGTAGCCAAATGAAGCCATGTATGTGTGCAAATCCTCTATGTTTCCATTCATATCTGGAAAATATAAAAAAGACAAGTTGTAGAATAAGCATATTCACAGTGTAAAAATAATCTAGAAAAGAATGGTTAGATGAAAACCTGCACCAATAATCAAGTGTGTGGAAGCCCTTTTGTAGAACTTCTTCGAGGAAAACTATAAATCTGTAATGCATATATTAGGTTGCAATATGTGTGCTTTTTATTATGTTTTGAATTCTCCATCGGTAGAGATTGCTTAAATTTGAGGGAATATCGTTAGACATGACCATGTACAAGTCATGCCACTGGGTATCAACTGCACTGAGGGTGAAGAAGAATGTCAAGCTTCCTATTTGTGGGATTAGATAAGTTAGTTCACATCGTCACTTGTTCCAATGAGAGCATGTTCCTTGAAGGCTTGAACCAAAGTGCATAACTTGTTCTGGGAATTTGGAATCTGGAAAGTCACGAAGACATTGTCAAAGATATGAAATAGTTGTTTGTATGTTGTTTTCAATGTCATTTTTCACAAATATGGTAGCAGTAGCTTGACTACAATGGCGCATCAAAATGTTGTATAAGTAGTAGCAGAATCTTGGATGTTGTCCAAATCGGTTATCATGGTTGTGCATTAAATTAAAATCATGTTCGTACATCTCAACTTTTGTAATTCTTGGTTGTGTGATCAAGGAAATTCCTATAGGATAAAGTGTGGGGAATGACATTGCGAAAAGGCCTTTGGTGGTGTATTCATTTACAAGGGATAGGTATATTGCAAGCCAATCAAGTGAGTTTGGTGAATTTGAACGAGTTGAGTGTAAATAAGCACATATGTGTTCAAGATCAGTACATTAATTTGGGAGAGTTTGAACAAAAGAGGAAGGTTTGATATCTAATGCAATGAAGATGACATCAAGGTCATAATTAGAATCAATTACAGTTTCATCAAGTTCGGTTGAAGAGGTGGTTATACTACAAAGAAGAAAAGACATATTTGTAGGTTGATCTACCAAAGCATTAATTGTAGACGGGTTGAGTTGGACATCCTTGTAGTAGGGATCATTTATTAGTTTGTATTCAAGTGCCGCCATTACTTGTGATTTACAAACAAAGAATTCATAAATCTTTTCAAAAGTATTGTGTCTTTTGACAATGAGGATGTCTAATTCGGAAACCATATGATTTAAATACTTGGAAATATTAGTGATGTTTTGGAGGGAGATGATTGTATGGCCATTGTAATTGTATTGACCACCACGAGCATGAGTAAATTGTAGAATGGGGTTGACACGTGCGATGAAAATTTCTTCAAATTGTGTTAAATTAGAAAGTGTTTGTGTGTTGGGGTCCATGTTGTTCAAATGAGAGAAACGATACAGACGTCTAGATGAGGCACAACAAAAACAAGAAAGATTACCATGTAGAAGCTTTGTTTTCATGCCTGGGTATGATTCTTTTCATATTGTACAAACATGCATGGGAGAAAGTTTATTTATCCTTTGTTGGAAGTGACGATAATCATCATTGAGGTGGAGATTGTGTTGGTTTTGAAAATGGTGAGATGAGTTGGTTTACATGTTTGAGGGAACATGTGATGTGGGAGGGGAAGTAGGTGAGGCAGCAAAGTTTTTGCGTTTTTTTATAAAGTAGTCGTCGTTGTGCATTTAATGTGACTTTGTTCTGTGCATAAAGGAGATGCCTTCATGTATTTTTATCTGCATTTTCATTGTTGGATGGATATCTAAGCAAGTACAAATAATTTGTTCTTAGAATGGAGGTATAACCAAATTATAGAGAAGTATAAATGAATTCTATATGCATAGAAAATGAATTATGAATCTTTACATTTTAAAAATAGTTTATATAATAAAGAAGAAAATTTAGCATTGCCAAGAAAAGAGTGTGTTTATGACATGCTTGAAAGTCTACAAATATACATGATAGGTTTGTGATAAAATTCATTATTGTAGCCTTGAATGTCATAATTAATGTAGTGAGATACTCATTTTTTATTTTTATTTTTCATTTTTCATTTTTTTTCGAACATGTTTCAGAGATAACATGAATAGTTAAAAAGACAAATATTCAATGTATAGACATGTAGACATTGTACAAAATAAAATGAATTGGAGTTGTTACACATGCTTCTATGTATTTTTTATAAATTTGAAAGGTGTAAACATATATATTTTTGATTTTTTGAACAAGAGTATTGGATAAAAACAATGTATTACAACATAATGGAGATATTTTACAGAACTATGGAATAATGATTTCTACAGATATGATACTCCATGTACAAAACGACAGTGGTCCTTGGAGGCATGAAGATATCTCAAAGGTGAGAAATAGTAGATCATTGTGCATTAGACATTGCTTGTATGTCTTTGAGGATCTCTTTGGATGTAGAGTCGTAATGAAGTTCTTTTGAGTTAACAAGAATTGTTTGTAAATGCTAAATACCATTGAAAAAGTATGTTTTGATGGAAAGTGTTAGGAGGAAAAGATGACTAGACATTCTTCCACAAATTTATTGGACATCAGATGGTTTGATAGAAATAAGAAACAAATCCTTTTTTGTAACACCCATGAGCTCATTTCTGGCATCATTGAATGCTGCGACATTGTCTAAGTCCCGGTGTGGTCATGTAATTCAATTCTGAGTTTGTAATGGTCGTTACATTCTGGGAAGTTGTCTTTACATTTTGTTTAGTGCCACATATTGTTAGAATGGTGCATCACTTTTTTCATGGATTTCTTGCCATCAAAACTCAATGGGCATGCAAGAAAGTAGAAATCATCCATGTGAAGAATAGTTACAGTTGCACGAACAAAAACCCATATTGCTTTCTTGGAGATTTCCATGCAAGAAATTTCGTGAATCATCTTCCATTCTTGGGCTCGCTTAGTAACAATGATGTAGTTTCTGCTCAAAGATGGAGAGGAAAAATTGAAGCTTGTTTCACAGAACCATGTTTGAAGTTCTTGAGTTTCTTTAATGTTTGGATTTATGATGAGATTGCTGGTGGAGACAGTCCCTATGGTGATTCCGTTGAATTCAGATACATGACCTCCTTTGATTGCAAGGACAGTGGGTTGTCAAAAGAGCACAATTCAGCAAGTTTCTTCCTTCAGAGTCATAATGATCTCCCCATAATGTTACATCAATGCTAAATCCCGACATGTCCTTTAATGTGAGGGTTTTCCTAAGTGTTTCAGTTCCATCCCTTCATCGAATTGTTGAGGTAGGTGAGGTGGAACTAACAATACCAATAACATCAACATTGGTATTCGAGTTTGCAGACTTGATTTCATTGATGGTTTTGAAATGGAAGCATTGATAAGGATCATCTTGTGAACATGGCTTGATAGTATACGCAGTAAACAAAAAAATCTCCCATTTGTTCTTTAGGTGGTTGTAGTTTGGGTTTGTTTCTTTCACTGTGCCATTCAAAACAATGTATAGTTGCCCAACTTGGATTAGATTATAAAAGGATTCAACCAATTCAGCGAATGCATAAAGGTGGATCTCATCTCTATCCCGATCAATAAGGTCAAAGCCAAAGACTTTTCTCGAGCTGCATGTTTCGTTGTAAGTCCTCAAAGTTGTCTTTGTTGTTGCTCTACTCTGTATCGACCAATATCTCTAGTAGGCGTTGAGCACCTTGAACAAGATAATTGTAGGTGTGCACGTATTCATTGGAGTTATTGTAGAGAGCAAAATTTATTGTGATGATGAAGAGCCAGCTTGGGATGTACTTGCCTTTGCATGTAGTAGTGTTGATGGGTCTTTAGTCAGTGTTGTTTTACATCTCACAACCTCAAGTTCAAGAACTCTTATGGACCTTGTGAAAATGGAAGAAGAAGAAGTTAATGTTGAATTCATTATTTTTTTTTGGGTAATGCAGGAAGAGAAAAAAGAGACAGAAATACGATGGAAATTTTAGACAAATTTTGGGCCTTATGAAAAATGTTGAAAGACCGTGTAAGCTACTTTTTTAAGCATAAAAATCGAGCCAACTTGGATGTCTTCAGACACAGCTTGTCCATTATATGCAGGTGGTAATAGAGTTTGGTGTTGATGCATTCAATTAGAGAGAGTAATGCGGAAGCGTGAGGATGTATTTCTTAATGAGGTAACAAAGTCTATGCCAATTATTTGGAGTAATGGTTTAATATCCATAGAGAAATTCAACAACATAGAAACAACATTCTTAGTCAAGGCCAGATCCATTATTTTAGCATGATACAATTTTTTTTTGTGAAGATGAGCCAGTAGTTCTATTTAATGTAGTGGAAGAGATATTAAAACTTAGAACTATAAGTTATACAAGGGAATCATGAATTAGAATTGAAAATCAAAATATCTAGAATTGCAAATTAGAATTCCTTCAACAAGGACATCAAGAATATGTTTCTGCGGCGGCTTTTACTGTCGAAGGCTCACCTATATCATAAACTACTATCTTCACTGGTCTTGGAAGCAATGTTAGAGTCTCTGTATTAATTTTCGAGACCAAAGCCTAGATTGGGAAAAGGGCTTAGTTTACTATGAAAATTTGAAACTGGTTGCCATGACATTTGATCAATGCAAAACAATTTTGGAAATCGCATATCTCTAAATACACATTTATGTAAGTATTATTATCCATTTAAAAATTTGTGAATTCATTAGAATTTTTTTGGGTAATGCAAGAAGAGAAAAAAGAGACAAAAATATGAAGGAAACTACACACAAATTTTGGGCCTTACGAAGAGTGTTGAAAGACCATGCAAGATACTTTTTTAAGCAAAACGATCAGGTCGATTTGGATGTCTCTGGACACAACTTGTCGAGTATATGCAGGTGGTAGCAAAGTTTCATGTTGATGTGTTCCATCGAAGAGAGTAATGTGGTAGCATTCTTAGTCAAGACTAGGTATATTATTTCAACAAGATACAACCTTTGTTTGTGAAGATAAGCCTGTAATTCTATTTAATGCATTGGAAGATATATTAAAACATAGAACTATAAGTTATACAAGGGAAGCATGAATTAAAATTGCAAATTTAAATTTATAAAATTGCAAATTATAATTTCTTCAGCAAAAAGATCATTGTATATAATTCCCATGTTTGCCTATGCAGGTTTATTTTGTCTAGCAATGGGATATCTTTAATGTTTACAGATAAATTGAATGTTCTAAAATCTATTCCAAAAGAAAGCTAAATCTTCCCACGAATAATAATATTTCTATTAGTGCTCATGGTTTTACATGATAATATTTTATGATTCTTTGTTCACTTAAAAAAAATGAAAGTGGAGAAAATTTGGTTTTTTATAAAAAAATATCTCTAGGCGTCTTTCCAAAAGGATTTTTTGTTAAAAATATTAGGATTTCCTTTGTTTAAAAATGTTGGGTTTCTTGAGGACCAATATGGTGTTCAAAAATATAACAACTACATTCCACCAAGGTTAGCACAACACAATGAACCATGAAGGGAATCTCACTGCCAAGTGGGAGAAAGATCATATCGTGCATAATATGGTGAGTTGTTGTGAGTACCTACGTGTATATAAGCCCCAAATAGAATTTTTTCCCCAAATAATGTGGGATATCGGATTACCAAAGCCATATATATAGAGAGAGAGAATACGCTCATTCTATTTAGAAGATGGCGCAACTTGCAAGAGCATGTACTCAAAAGAGCCCTCAGTTGCGACCCAATATGAGAAAAATAATGGTTGCACTCATGACATTGTCATCCTCAACAGAGGATTGGAATGTTGGTTATTTTTTCAAAGCATCTCCCTTTATCATATTATAATGAGTGTACTCTTGCACAAACTTTAGTAACAAAGTATCATATTAGCTGGAGGATCTTGCTGACTGGTGCCCCAATTCAAAATAGTCATGATAATAGGAATTGAAATGTCTTGCCATTGTTCCTAGAATGCATATCAAATAATTGAGGCTAACATGGACGATGAAAATATAACACTATCCATCTTGTGGGAGCAACCAAGAATTCAAAACCCAATTCTCTCACTTTCATATTTTCCAAAGCTCATTACAAAAATGGTAAAATAAAAAGATTGAATGGTTTGTTGGAAAAGCTTGTTGTTATGGTTTATGAAATTGGATTTGCAACAACCTCAACTACTCTTCAGGCATTTATCGAGAAGGGTAGGTTCATAACTAATGTTATGTCCTCAACAGAGAGTACCTTCAAATTTTACTTAAATAAGCCTTAAAGGGCACTCCACCATGCTAGAAATTCACCCATGATTATTTCCCTTCTCATTGTTCATTCTACATAGCCTAAGCCCAAATTATTAATTGCCTGAGCCATAAAGTTTTGTCTCGTTTTCTAATATAAACCCTAAAATCCTCATCTATCTTGGTCAATTTAGTTTTAAAGATAGATTTCAGAAATAGATTTTTTGTTGCAAATCATCATGGCCTATCCCTCCAGCCACAAATTTTAAAACTTTTAATCAATCTTTAGATGTCCAGACACTGAATCATTGCAGCCAAGAACTATCTTCGGGGAAACAACAATGGTGATGGAGAAAGAAGAATTTTGCAGGGAAATAAGAATCCTATATCAGTGAGGATGGTTATAGCTATGCAAGAAAAGCATAGCCATAGGAAAGGATGCTTATTATTTGGAGTGCATATTTCCAGTGACAAAGGGAAGGATGTTAAGGATGAGGAAGTCCTGAAGAGGTATCCTATTTTGCAGTAGTTTAAGGATGTGACCTTGCGGCAAGTCAAGTGAGATGCTTGGGGGTTCTAACACATAGAGGGGAAAATCAAGTGTGTCCCTTAGAAGCATGTAATAGTATGCAACCTGAAAGGAACACATGAACTAAATGAAATCACAAGCTCGAAGCATAATAGTCCACAAACCAAAGGGATGGGTTAATCCAACAACACGTCTTCAATGAGATTCATACAATTGCATAAAAAATAGTTCATAAGTAAACGTGTAAGTTAAACAACATACATTGCTAAAGTAACCAGAATAATGAAACTAC
Source organism: Pinus tabuliformis (assembly GCA_031772625.1). Taxonomy (NCBI): domain Eukaryota; kingdom Viridiplantae; phylum Streptophyta; class Pinopsida; order Pinales; family Pinaceae; genus Pinus; species Pinus tabuliformis. The sequence goes on along the minus strand of CM062811.1, from coordinate 180,337,069 downwards.
AATAACAACATATGCATGAAAACGCGCTGGCCCAGTTATATTATTAAGTGAAAGTTCCATCCATACATACACCATTGACAACTACTAGCCCCAATAATGGAACATTACAGTCAACACCGCCTGCTCCTCCAAAGAAGTGTACTCTCTCTATGTTGTGGAGAAGCCAATGCTCGTCACAATACTCCCAAGCCTTCTTTAAGCCTAACCCTAGCCAAAAGCTTGTACTATGAGTTATGAGGTTCTATATATAACAAAGGGTGGGGTGACCCTTGACATTCCCCTTTGACTCTTTGACTACCCTCATGACTCTTCAACTCCTTTACAAATAACTCTTTACATTACATAGTGATTGTTCACATTCCACTAATGAAACTTGGAATTTCACTTACAATATATTTACAAATAATATACAATTTCCACATATACCCATGTGGGACAAAATAGGCTTGAGTTAGCCTAACAAGACAAACACCATCACTTGGAAGCTTGGGGAAAGACCAACTCGGCAACATCCTCTTGATGGTCTTCGGTGACGAACTGATACCAAGCTTGGTACTGCGCTATGGTGTCCCCGTATTGTTTGGTGATGTCTTTATGGAAACTAAATCTTGCCTCCATGGCTTCTGGGTATATGGTTCTGGAACCTTTGTCCAACTCATCTTGAAGTATGTGCAACATTGGCTTTAGTGAGGCTGGACCACCAATGTACCTTTGCATGTCTTTTACGCTTAGCTGCAAGTCATCGCTAGTGGCCTCTCGCATCAAATCCTCCATGTACCTGTCGACCTCTAGCTAGACTTGGTTATTCTCAATGGCTTCGATGAGGGAATTGATTGAAGGGATCCTATGTGTCCTCACCGTGACATCCAGACTCTTGAACAACCATGCATAAGAAGCCTCAATGCTACTGATGAGCAGAGGGAGTTGCTCATAGTTTCAGATCAACATCCGGATATGTGCTTTGTCTAGCTATGCCCATGACTTCTTTATCTTGTACAAGTAAAGTAGGGTTCCTTTGTATTTCATTGTCCATTCTTGTATGTGTGCAATAGCAACATGTATGTCTTTGAGAGTTTGGGAAATCTTCATGCACCACTGCTAAAAACCATATAGATGGACAACTGCCTTATGCATGGTGACAAATCTGCCATAAATTTTCTGTATGGTGGTCTCTAGAGTCGATACTTCAACAAGTATCGTTTTTCTCATCTCTACCATAGCAAATCTTGCAGATTGTTTTTCCCTCTGCCTAGTCTCTTGCAAGTCCTTTGCCATCTGATCATTCTCTGAAATCAAGAACTCAACACTCGATCTCGTCACTTCTGCATAAGCCTTAGGGGAATTGACCATGGTAGCTGGATGTTTTCTAACATTTGACACAATCACCCTGATCCGGATTTAAGCAGGAACGCAATAGATTACAGAGATAACCATAAATATAGAGATGCGATAACCATAAAAAACAGAGATGCAGCGGAAATAATACTTCATTTCATTAATGGAGAATACTGAAATATGCTTACAAATAGAAATAACCCAGCTAGGGCGATGTTAGCTTATCTCTGAGAAGAGATGTGTCGGCTACATGCCTCTGAACTGTTTCAAACTCCTTACAATGAGGCTCGAGGGCCTATTTATTGTTGAGAAACAATGGAAAACCCTTCACATTCCAAAACCTAACCCTAGAAGATGAAACGCCAAATTGTGGGCCCCGTTTTTGGGTAAGTTGGTACATCAACTTCCCGGGGTCGCGAATTGGTCGTACTATCTCCGTTTGATGCGCATGATAGCCCGTTGGAAAGATCTCTCCGAGGACTACGACGGAAAAGACGATTTTTATCAGAAAAATCACTGGCGGTAGATTTCCCAAAAAACGTCGTTTAGGGCCTCAAAACGGCTCCGGAAGTTCAGGACCCGAAAAACTGCTAAAAATAGTAAGTTGTGCTACAATTAAGGAAACTGAAAATGCTGAGAGAAACAATGGTGGGGGTCCAGGTGGACTTGGCAGGTGGCCACCTGGATCACACCCTATCCTCCATATGTGTAGGTGATGCGTGATCATCCGGGAGATGCTTTTTCCTTGCCTGTAAAATCCTCTGTTGTGACTCATCAAATGACATATTGTATACATCTGTTACCGGATCGTCATCAAGGAGAACAACCTCTCATTTCTCACTCAGTACTAGTTCTGATTCTAGAGGTGGTGGAGATTGAGGGGAGATCTCGGATGTTCTCAGCATGAGGTCGTTATCTTGGTCATGTGGCTCCTATTCCAACTCCATGTACGTTTCTTCAACCATTTTCTCAATCTGCTGAGCAAGTTCCCAAACCTACACCTGCTCACCCTCTTCTTCATCTACTGGTTGTTCTGACTCCTCAACCTGTATAGGCCCAGTTTGTTTGTCATCATGCCTTGCCATTCTTCATGTTCTTGTTTCTGCTTCTCTTCCATCTCTCTCCTTCTTAGCTCCTACTCTTCTTTCAACTTCTTCTTTGTTTCTTGCAACTTCCTTTTTGCATCCTCCAACCTTTGCTTCTCTCTCTTCCTTCGTTCTACTCTCTTTATGCGTTGTTTCCTCTTTGCCTCCATTGCCAAAGTTGCTTTTTCAATGAGAGAATCTTCTCTGAACTTGTAGCTTTGCTCAACCTTTAGGTTCTTGGCAATCTTCCTCTTGCCTTTTTCATGCACTAGTTTGCTGCTCACTACTATTGTTGTTGTTGCTTCTTGCGGTGCTGCTGCCTGCAGAGCAACTTTCCATTCTATAGTCATGCTGACCGATTCATTGAGCCTAGAAGAGTTGTAACATTACCTTCAAGGATCTTCCTCTTCCCAATGAACTGTCTCGTGGATCCATGGATAATACAACTTCACACAATGGTTCTTGCATATGTAGTGGGGATCATACCTATTGTAGTCCTTGGTGCTGAACTCAAACTTTTCTAAGTCCTTAGCCTTGACATATGCATCCTTCAAGCTCTTAATCTTGTACAATCCAATCTACAAAGGAAGAGTAGGCCATGGTGCCTTCTTTCTCCTATGTAGGCCTGTTGATAACCCTGTGGAGATGTGATATGCAACCTCTTGCATGAAAAACTTATCCGTGGCAAACCTTGGTAGCACATGCGGAGGCTTCTCTCCGCCAAACATCCTAATGAAGGTGCCACCGGGTGAGGTGTAACGGTCTGCAATGTCAAGTAATTCCTGCATTGCTTCTTGGGACATGCAAGGTGGTTCCTACTCAAAGATCAACTTGTAAAACGAGATGATGAAATGGTCACATAGCCTCGCCATGACTCCTCGGTAGCTGCACTCATAAAAAAACTTGCAATAAATGTTCACAACATTCTCTGATGGTGTCCATGTCCAACCCAGGCCAAGAAACTGATGTTGGGTGCAGATCACATCAAGTAGGTACATAGACATATAGAATCTCGTTTGCTCATCCTTAGAAGCATTTTGGGAATTATTCACATGCACTTTCAACTGAAGAGATAACATATTCGACCAATTGAATGGCCTTCCTTCACTCGCCAACTCGTCTAACACAACGACCCAATTCTGTGGAAAGGTCTTCATGCTCTCTTGACCATACAAGCAGCATGAAAAGATGATCAAGATTTGGTAGGCCTTTCTAAGTGACTTAGTCTCGTAGACATGATTGGGTGTCAACCTGAACTTTGACGACTCTTTCACCCAACGCATCATGATGTCTCTAGTGTTCACATTGTTGTTGGGGGTATAGAAAAGTGCATCCATGTGGTTGACTGGGTGTGGTAAGTGATACATCTGATGATAGTTTTTAGTCATGAAGGTATCAAGATGTGTTCCACTGGCAATGCTTAATGTCATCATATCGGGATTGGTATGTGAGATAATCCAGTGAATGATGTCTACACATGGGAAGGCGGGGTACCTGCATGCAACCTTATAAAAGTGATCCGTAAACTGCAGTTTATATTCCATTGTATAGTTCGTCACAATAGATATGATAATATTATATTAAAAACATGAGATTCTACACTCTTACAGTTTCATTTAATTTCTAGATCTGTAAAATTAACTGTAATAGTGCATTCATGTAAAAGTAAATCAAGCAGAAAAGTAGAGAACGAAAAAATAAGCTCACACACACATAATACACAAGATATGCTCTCTGGGAAACCCTTTTGGGAGAAAACCCAGCTGGAAGATGAGGCTGCTTCGCTCTCTTTCTCTGTCTGGAAATCTGGCTGCAGATAAAAAGAAGTAATGTTTGTGGCTCATGGGCTACTACAGTACACAAATCCTCTCTATGTTCTCTACCTCATATCTCTCCTGGTTATCTTTTCTCAACTATGGAACAAAATACTCTCGAAAGAATGGAGTGCCTCTTCCTCCTAATGGCCCAGCTATAACACAAACCGATATCATACTAGTGGTTAAGTTTGACTACATCAACTCTTAACCAGAGTTACAAAATAGACTCTTATAGAGTCCTTTACATCACAAACACGTGGCTATCCCCTTTTCCATGAATAATGGGGGCTGAAGCGGCATCCTCTCGAACTATAGTTGTGAAAATAGGAAGGTCAACTTCTGAGTGGCATAACTTTTGCATACGGACCCTGATTAACATGATTCTTGCGTCGTTGGAAAGATTTTTGTGTGTAGAATAGGAAAAAATGTTGTTTTTAGGTGGCAAATTTTTACCCCCAAAAATAGTCGTTTGATGCCTAAAAATTCACCTGGAAGGTTTCATACCTCGTTTTGCCAAATTGGGTCCTGCCAATAAAAATAGTCCCGTGAGTTGATTCCTCCACTTTTTCCACTCTAAATGCATTAACAAGGATGAAAAAAAATATAATGATCCAAATCGAATCACACCTCCCCATTTTGGGAGGCTTTTGGTCCTCAAAAGATTTTACTGAATGAGGTGAGGAAATTTTTCCTCCACCTTTTCTCTGGTGTACCATTTAGCTTTGCCTGGAAGTTGTACCTTCAACCCAATGTTCCAAAGGTCTTGTTGCCCTTGTCTTGTAGTTCTGGACCTCTTCTACAAAAATGTATCTTCTGTGAAATCTTCCTGAGCATCTGGCGCCAAATCCTCCACAGAAGGTAGGACATGTTCCTCTTCCTGATCTAGCATGGAAGGTTCATATAGTTTCAAATTCTCTACATTTATAACTGAGTAAATGTGCATATATGGTAGTAAACTGAGTCAATAGGCATTATCACCCACCTTTTCTAGTATCTCAAAGGGACCATACCTTAGAGCCTTGATTTTCTTAAAAGACCCCTGCAGCCTCTCCTTATTCAACTGTAGCCATACTCTGTCTCCCACCTTGAATGATTTCTTTGTTCCGTGCTGATCATGCTTGGCCTTATACCTCACCTGTGACTTCTGCAGTGTTTCATGTACTTGTAGATGTATCTGTTTGATCTTCTCTATAAATTTTTCATCCCTCAAAGCATCTCCTGTAAGGTCTTCCTTCACTTCTCCTTGTTTCCCATATGCAATATCCAAAGGTGATGGTGGAAAATATTGAAAACAAGTTTCAAATGGGGACTTTCCTGTAGAAATGTGGAATACTCTATTATAAGAATGTTGAATATATAGCAGATTTTCATCCCAGGTGTTCAGATGCTTCTGGTTATAACCCCTCAAAAGTTGCACTAAAGTCCTGTTGACTACTTTTGTCTACCCATCTGTATGTGGATGGATTGATGTATATCTCTTCAAATCCGTGTCCATATTCTCCCACAATGTAGTCCAGAATGCACTGAGAAATCTTGTATCCTTGTCTGAAATGATGCTCCTTGGTATCCCAAAGTGTACCCAGACCTGTCCAAAGAACAAATTTGCTGCCTCTTTTCCTCTGATGGTCTTTTTATAGGGCATCAGAACACACATCTTGTTGAACCTGTCAACTACCATGAATAGATAGTCATGTCCCTTCCTGGTTGCAGCTAAACCTCCTACAAAGTCCATGGAAATGCTTTCCCAAAGATGAGTAGGTACATGTAAGGGATGATACAGACCCTGTTTCCTATTGCTAGGCTTGCTGGTACAACAAAGCATGCATCCTCTTATGAAACTAACTACTTGTTCTTTCATCTTGGGCAAATACACATACCTTTGTAAGTTAGCCACGGTCTTCCCTACACTAAAGTGTCCTGCAACCTTGGAGGTGTGAGCCTCTCTAATTAGCTGCAAATGATCACCTTTAGGAACACATAGCTTATCCAACCTGTAGAGTAACCCGTGTTGGAGATGGTAGTCAATGGTTTTGTCACCATCGTGTACATGAATCTGACTCTACAACTGCAGATACACCTCCTTGAAGTCCTCATCTTCTGAATATGCCTCTCTGTATGCATCATGGGTGAATGGCTCCATGTGCACAAGAGTCCCCAAAGCTGTAATCTTTGATGTGGGTGGCCTTGAAATCATATCGACCAACTTGTTTGTGTTTCCCTTCTTATACTTTATCACCAAATGAAACTGCTATAAAAACCCCATCCACTTGTAATTCCTAGTCTGTTGTAGCTATTTCTGGGCCTATAGGTACTGTAACAATTGGTGATCCATGTGGATTATTGTCTCCTTTCCAATAAGATAGTTCTTCCATTTCTTCACAACTTGCACCATGGCATAGAACTCCTTATAGTAGGTAGGGTAGTTAAAAATTGTCCCATGAAATACTTTAGAATAGTAGCAAATAGGCGTTACTCCTTGCATCAAGACAACTCCCATAGAATACCCACTCGCATTTGTATCTACTTCAAAGGATCGTTGCAAGTTTGGTGATGCCAGAACTAGTGCTTCACTTATCTTCTTCTTTAACTCATTAAAAGCCTTTTGTTGCCATTTTCCCCAGTAGAAACTCTTTCCACTTGCTGTTATGGCGTGGAGCGGTGCTGCTACCACTGAAAACGAGGCTATGAATTTCCTCAGGTACTGTGCTACTCCAATGAAACTCCTAACCTCAGTAACATTAGTAGGCACCGACCATTTCATGATGGCCTACATCTTGGAAGGATCTATCTTTAATTCTCCTCCACTGATCACATATCCCAAATACACCAAGGACTGTTGCGCAAACTCGCACTTCTTGAGATTTTCTAGCAGCTAGTGCTTCTTCAATGTTTCTAGCACCTGCATCAAATGTGAAATATGCTCCTCCCAGGTAGCACTATATACCAGTATATCATCCAAATAGACAATAACAAATGAATCTATAAAAGGGCGCAATACATCATTCATTAATCTCATAAATGTAGTTGGTGCATTACATAGGCCAAATGGCATAACTAACCACTCATACAAACCTTGCCTGGTTTTGAAGGCAGTCTTCCATGTATCTTATTCTTTGACTCAAACCTGGTGATATCCAGACTTCAAGTCCAGCTTGGTGAAATATTTTTCTTGCTGCAACTGATCTAGCAGATCGTTTATCCTGGGCAAGGGGTATCTGTTCTTGAGCGTGATTTTATTCAACACCTTGTAATCTATACACATCTTCCAAGTCCCATCCTTCTTTGGCACAATGATGATGGGTGACCCACATGGTGATGTACTCGGTTGAATGACACCCTGTTCCAGCAGCTGCTGCAACTATTTCTTCACCTCACTTGCTTCTATAATAGACTGCTTGTACATCCCAATATTTGGCAATGGGGAGTCTGGAAATAGCTGGATCTTGTGCTCCACTTCTCTCTTAGGGGGTAACCCTTTAGGCTCTCGGAACACATCCTTGTATGCCTATAACAACTCCTCCAATTGATGTTTTTGTTTATTAGTACACCCATCCGGGGATCCCTTACCTCTTATTGACTCCTCTACAAACTGATTTTCTCTTAAAAATAATAAAACATACTTCTTGTTGGAACTGATCAATTTCTTGGCTTGGTTGGCACTTACCAATGAAATTTTCGACTTGCCTTTGTGCGCATTGATGATGAACATTTTTCCATCCTTGATGAGTCGGTACTAGTTAGATCTCCTCATGAATATTGCATCACACATGTACATGTATGGACTCCCAAACATAACTCCACATACATCAAGGGGAACCACATCCATATCTACTTCATCAATAAAATCAACATTGATAGCAAATCTAATTTTACATTGTTTTGTTACCTTCATCTCTGCATCCTTATGTACCCATCCCAGTGGATATGCGTTTGGATGATCATGAACTTCCAACCCCAACTTCTTGACCATATCTACTACAACAAGATTTTCCTGCGATCCTGAGTCAAATAGAGCATCAATCTTCATCTTCTTGACCTGTATCTTTACATGGAAGAGTTTGGTCATTTCTTTCTCTTCCTGTTGTTGAAGGCTGCTCGGATTCACCTCCTTCTGTACTGATGTACGAATGATCTTCTCATCCACGTCCGTGCTTCTTTCAAATTGGTTGCTCCAATTAGTGGCCATGAGATTGTTCTTTTATTATCATTCTTCTTGTTCTTCAGATTTAGTTTTGGATGCAATTTCCAACACTTCTCCTCTGTATGGCCATCAATGTTGTAGTAGTTTCAGTGGTTGCTAGGATCTTTGCACTGGTGTGTTATGGCTGCAATCTTTTTATCTTTCCCCCCTTTTTTCTTCTACTTCCCCTCCTTATAAGTGTCTTGTTGTTCCTTTTGCTTCGATCCACTTGATTGCCCTCTTTTTAGGACTGTGTTCTCCAGGTACTTTGTCTGTACACTAGCCTCGTCCACCATTTTGGGTTTGAACAACGTCACTTGCTCATGAAAATGGTGGTGAAGACCCCCCAAATACTTGAGGAGTACATCTGGGTTCTTTAGAGAGATACCCAACGTGTTGAGATTGCAACAAGATGATGGAGCTTAGTGAAAAGAGTCGCCTTCACTAAGTGGGCCCGCAGGCTATTTTTGGCGCAAGTCTATTTTTAGACATATGGATCATGTCTATGGATTGCAAGTTGCTGTTTATGGATGATTGATCAAGTTGGAAAAAATAGATGGACTTCTATTTTTGATGAAAGTGTGAGTGATCACAGTGTGAGTGATCAAAGTCTATTTTTAGACTGGCTGTCAAAAATAGAAAAGTCAAATATTATTATCTCACAATAATATTTGGACTATAAACTTAATCTTATTCTCTTGGAGCACTTCAGTTTGAGCTACAGAGGTGGCACATGTAGCTGTCAGAAGGAAATACGCTTTTCTTATGAGTCAGTTGAGTTGTTGCATGCATGACTTCAGTTAGAACTCAATCAGTTGAGTTTGGTGGAGTTGATTGTGGAGTTGATGGAGTTGTGTTCAGTTTAGCTTTGTTAAACTGGTTGTATTTAGTCTAACTGGCAAATAGCCTAGAGATGAGTTGGGGGAACTAGTTATTAATTAATTCACAAGTTATTAACTCATAATACAACTAATGAATACATCAGTTAACTCAGTTGCATGTCATTGCATGTTCAGTTCAACAGGGACAGGTGGTAGAGAATCAGATTGCTATCATTTGTGACTATAGTTGTGCACCAGATCTTGCACAATCATGGGATTGAGTATGCCAATGAGTTTTCTCACGTATTTTCCCACATTATAGCTTGTGCTCACGTCCAACAAAGTGTGAGTGACTATTTTGCAGGTGAAAAACGAGTTTGGTGAGCCATTCTCATCAGTTCTTGAGCAGGTATTAGGCAGTGGAGGCAGGCAAGCAGTGGAAGAGATTTGGAGATCAGATCTGAGCTGTATTGTGTGTAACAGAGGTGGAGATACTTGTGAGAAGTATTATGTTGTGTAATGTTACATGACTCAATCATTAATATACAGATAGTTGGGGTTTTTAGCGAGATGCTTTCCCCGGGATACATATTGTGTTAATGTGTGAATGCTCTTGATGTTTTATTGTTATTGATGCTGCTATATTGTTGATCAACGTAGAGGAGCTTATGTATTGTGTATGTATTCCGCAATAGTACATGATCAGGATAATCTCTGTTGAATATGTGTTAAATTATTCAAAATTTCTACATGGTATCAGAGCGAGCTAGATAATTGTAGAAAAAGTTTCTACATGGTATCGGAGCTGTTGATCATCAGATCTGCTATTCAGGAAGTGTTTACATTCTATTTCTTCAGGCAGAGTCTGTAATCGGGCCAGGTAGCCTCTGGATTCATCCTTCCTTTAGAAGGTGAGATATCCGGTGAATGCCCATACAGTCAATCTCTGTACGAGAAAAATTGTGTTCTCACGAATTCTAGATCGGAGGCGGTTGAGTTTAGAGCTGGTGGACAATCGAATTTGCAGCAGTGTTGTTGAAATGTATTTCAACGGATTGCAAATGTTATTCCAAAGCAAGAGTGACCTGGCGCTCAAGGATAAACTCAGTAACAATAAAGGTGAGAATGGATCTTCATCAAAGGTATCTGATGAAGAGAATTGTGCTTTGGCTGCCAAAGCAAAGAAGGGGAAGAACAAGAAAGCTTCTCAGTTTGGTGCGAAAGGCAAGAAGCATGATATGTCCAAGGTGAAGTGTTTTCACTGTCACCAGCACGGAAACTATGCCACAAATTGTCCGCAGAAGAAGAAGAACAAGCAAGCTGCTGGATCTGCAGGGGGAGAGGCCTTAGCCTCTCAGTTTGAGCTTGATTTTTCATTGATCGCATGCTTGGTTTCAAGTGTGATGGGATCAGTGTGGTTCTTGGACAGTGGTGCGTCTTTTCACATGACGGGAGATAGAGATTTGTTCTCTGATCTGGAGGACAAAGATCTTGGAGTGCACATCGAGATGGGCGATGATGGTAGATACAGTGTGACCGGTATCGGTACCATTTCCTTTGAGAGGGAGTCTGGTAAACCCTTTGTATTGAAGGAAGTCATGCATGTTCCAGGATTGAAGAAGAATCTCATCTCAGTGGCGATGTTAGAAGACAAGGGGTATGATGTTGTTTTCAGTGAGGGAAAGGCCTCCTTGCGCAGCAAGACAACTGGTGAGACCCAGAAGATAGGGGTTCGAGTGAGGAACCTTTATCAGTTGCATGTAGATGGATGCGCAGCAATGGAAAGCAAGGCAGAAGGATTGGTGAGCCGGGATGATGGCGAGTTGTGGCACAGGAGATTGGGTCACCTTCACCATGGAGCCTTGAAGATACTGCAGCAGATCACTACAGGGATTCCTAAAGGCACACTTGCGCAGTCAGATCAGTGTAAGGGGTGTACTTTGGGGAAGTTTGTGAAAGCCACCTTTCACGAGAAGGATAGTCGCGCCACGACGATCCTTGAGAGAATTCACACAGACCTGTGTGGACCTTTCTCAGTTGCTTCGACAGCAAAACACAGGTATTATGTGATTTTTGTTGATGATTTCTCTCGTAAGTGCTGGATCTTCTTCATGCAGAAGAAGAGCGAGACATATTCAAAGTTCTTTGAATTCAAAGCACTGGTCGAGAAGGAGTCAGGGAAGAAGGTGAAGGCTCTTAGGAGCGATATTGGTGGTGAATACATCTCAGACGAGTTCAAGGATTTCTGCAAGTCAGAAGGGATTCGTAGAGAGCTCATAGCTCCCCATAACCCACAGCAGAACGGGGTAGCTGAGCAGAAGAACAGAACGATTGTGGGTGCTGCACGGGCAATGTTGCATGATCAGGGCCTACCCCTTCACTTGTGGGCGGAAGCATGCAATACAACAGTTTATGTGCAGAACCGTTGTCCTCATAGGATACTTGGCATGAGTACACCTGAGGAGACTTGTTATGGTAAGAAGCCTGATCTTTCTCATTTGAGGATTTTTGGTGCTAACGTTTACATGCATGTGACGAAGGATGCCAAGAAGAAGTTGGAGCCGACCGTAGAGGTTGGGATATTTGTGGGGTACACTGATACGCCCCAAAACTATCGTGTGTATTTGCCAGATAGTGGTAAAACTGTTGTGCGACGAGATATAAAATTTCAGGAGGAGAAAGCCATGAAGTGTTCGCTTGAGAGGGAGCTACACTTGCATGCAGATGAGGAGCTATTAGTTCCTAAGGATGAGCTTCAGGACGTGGATCAGCCACAGGACGAGGTTCATGGAGTGGAAGAGACCACTCATGCAGCGCCAACCATTAGAGGGCGAAAGCGCTTGACAGAAGCTGAGCGACTGACTCAAGATGCAGAGAAAGTTGTAGGACCACCTACAGCCCAACGCAGGCAGAGACAGTCACCTGATCGGTACACTGGATACATGGCTCTTATGAGCAAGTGTGTTGTGACTGAGCCATCCTCTTTCGAGGAAGCTGTGGAGGATCCCGCATGGGTAGACGCCATGGTGGAAGAGTATGATTTTATTGTCAGAAACAGTGCATGGGAGATTGTTCCTAGACCGGAAGGGAAATCAGTGGTGGGTTCGAGATGGATCTACAAATTTAAGCAGGCAGCTGACGGGAGTGTGGAGAAGTACAAGGCAAGATTTGTTGCCCGAGGCTTTTCACAGATTGAGGGGATCGATTATGAGGAGACCTTTGCACCTGTCGCAAGGTATTCTTCCATACGGACGATTCTTGCTCTCTCAGCGCAGATGGGATGGCACATTCATCAGATGGATGTGAAGACTGTGTTCCTCAACGGAGTCATTGAGGAGGAGGTGTACATTGAGCAACCCGAAGGCTTTGAAGTCTTCAGCAGCGATTCGCATGTGTGCAGGCTCAAGAGAGCGCTGTATGGGTTGAAGCAAGCACCACGTGCTTGGTACACACAGATAGACAACTATTTCACAGGACTTGGATTCTCCAAGAGCGAGGCGGATCCGAACCTATACCAGATTGTGGTGGAGGGTAAGTTGCTTATCATTGTACTGTATGTTGATGATTTGATTCTAACGGGTGATGAGCTGTTGATACTGTCATGCAAGAAGGATCTTGCTACAGAGTTTGAGATGAAGGATTTGGGCCTCCTTCACTATTTCCTGGGATTGGAAATATGGCAGCGCAGTGGTGGAATGTTTGTTTCTCAGGGCAAGTATGCTCGGGAGATACTGGAGAAGTTCAACATGCATGGCTGCAAGCCTGTTGATACTCCTCTTCCTGGAGGTTGGAGGAAGGAGGATGCCACTTCGGGAGAAGAAGTGGATGCCACTGTTTATCGACAGTTGGTGGGGTCGCTGATGTATTTGGTCAATACATGACCTGATATATGCTATGCAGTTAACCAGCTTTCACAAGCTATGGTTAAGCCTACCAAGCTCTTCTGGAAGGCGGGCAAGCATGTATTGCGCTACTTGAGAGGCACATCTGGATATGGTTTGTGGTACAGACAGGAGGATGAGGTGAAGCTATGTGGCTTCACGGATGCAGATTGGGCAGGGAGCCCAACAGACAGAAAGAGCACATCAGGAGGGGTCTTCAGTATTGGATCGACATCAGTTTCTTGGTACAGCAGGAAACAGAGATCCGTGGCACTCAGTTCAGCGGAGGCCGAGTATATGGCAGCAAGTTTGGCTGCATGCGAGGCTATATGGATGAGGAAGATCCTGGTTGGTTTGTTCGGTTCTCATTTGGATCCTACTGTGATTTACTGTGATAACCAGAGTTGCATTAAACTCTCGGCTAATCCTGTATTTCATGATAGATCTAAACATATTGACATCAGGTACCATCATATCAGAGATTGTGTGCAGCGGAGGATCATGCTACTTTCGTACATTCCAACGGAGGATCAGGATGCTGATATTCTGACGAAGGCTCTGACCAGGAGCAAATTCGAGTACCACCGAGGCAGGATAGGGGTTGCTGATAATCCATATCTTGTCGAGAGGGAGTGTTGAGATTGCAACAAGATGATGGAGCTTAGTGAAAAGAGTCGCCTTCATTAAGTGGGCCCGCAGGCTATTTTTGGCGCAAGTCTATTTTTAGACATATGGATCATGTCTATGGATTGCAGGTTGTTGTTTATGGATGATTGATCAAGTTGGAAAAAATAGATGGACTTCTATTTTTGATGAAAGTGTGAGTGATCACAGTGTGAGTGATCACAGTGTGAGTGATCAAAGTCTATTTTTAGACTGGCTGTCAAAAATAGAAAAGTCAAATATTATTATCTCACAATAACATTTGGACTATAAACTTAATCTTATTCTCTTGGAGCACTTCAGTTTGAGCTACAGAGGTGGCACATATAGCTGTTAGAAGGAAATACGCTTTTCTTATGAGTCAGTTGAGTTGTTGCATGCATGACTTCAGTTAGAACTCAATCAGTTGAGTTTGGTGGAGTTGATTGTGGAGTTGATGGAGTTGTGTTCAGTTTAGCTTTGTTAAACTGGTTGTATTTAGTCTAACTGGAAAATAGACTAGAGATGAGTTGGGTGAATTAGTTATTAATTAATTCACAAGTTATTAACTCATAATACAACTAATGAATACATCAGTTAACTCAGTTGCATGTCAGTGCATGTTCAGTTCAACAGGGACAGGTGGTAGAGAATCAGATTGCTATCAGTTGTGACTATAGTTGTGCACCAGATCTTGCACAATCAAGGGATTGAGTATGCCAATGAGTTTGCTCACGTATTTGCCCACATTATAGCTTGTGCTCACGTCCAACAAAGTGTGAGTGACTATTTTGCAGGTGAAAAACGAGTTTGGTGAGCCATTCTCATCAGTTCTTGAGCAGGTATTGAGCAGTGGAGGTAGGCAAGTAGTGGAAGAGATTTGGAGATCAGATCTGAGCTGTATTGTGTGTAACAGAGGTGGAGATACTTGTGAGAAGTATTATGCTGTGTAATGTTACATGACTCAATCATTAATATACAGATAGTTGGGGCCCACGGGGTTTTGGATTGACGGTGAATGGGTGCGCTGTTAAGGCACTCCTTGCGATAGGTCACTGGTTCAAATCCCCGTGGGTGCGTAGGTTAGTCTTAGCAAAGAAGAAAAAAATATACAGATAGTTGGGGTTTTTAGCGAGATGCTTTCCCCGGGATACATACTATGTTAATGTGTGAATGCTCTTGATGTTTTATTGTTATTGATGCTGCTATATTGTTGATCAACGTAGAGGAGCTTATGTATTGTGTATGTATTCCGCAATAGTACATTATCAGGATAATCTCTGTTGAATATGTGTTAAATTATTCAAAGTTTCTACACAACGTTATAGCCATCTTTCTGAATTTTGTGCTATACTCCTACTTGCTTTGGCACGACTTTTGCCTGAAGTAATGCCACCAGATCCATTGGTCTTCAAGTATCCAAATGGATAAACCTGACTTAATGAGGGTTTTGAAATCTTCCCACTTAGTCACTGGAGGTTCTCCCTCCAACCTTAGGGTTTTTGTGTGTCTCTCCCACCAAGTCAGTGCATGGCCCTCCAATTTCAACCGCGTGAATGAGATATTTCACCCTTCCTCGATCTGATGGACACTAAAATAAAATTCCAGTTGCTGCAATGAGTGGTTCAGCTTCAGAGTGTTGTTCTCACCATGTTATTTATTGATATCAACTTTTGCTTCCACTTTAAATACGGATTGGTTCACGACACTTGAAATGGGTTTATATTTTCCAGGTTCTTTCTTCGACTGGTTTGTGTCTTCCCGATCTGTCGATCCCCATTCTGACTTTTCCTCTACATTTAAACCCCCTTCTTCTCCAAATATCCCCAGCTTATTGCTTAGGGCTGCCATGAGGAGGTTTATATTGCGGTTTATGTTTGTGACTTGTTCTTCGAGCCATGAAAACCTCACCTCTGCAGGATCACGAGTTTCGTTTAATTCATCGCCCATGATTAGAGTTTTACGATTTTAGGCCTCACCGATCTAGATCCCTACAATATCCACAAAATACCCAAAGAAAAATGCTCTGATACCAAATGATCCGTAAACTGCCATGGATATTCCACTGGATAGTTCGTCACAACAGATATGATAATATTATATTAAAAATGTGACATTCTACACTATTATAGTTTTATTTAATTTCTAGATATGTAGAATTAACTGTAATTAGTGCATGCATGTAAAAGTAAATCAAGAAGAAAAGTAGAGAATGACAAAAACACACACATAATACACAAGATATGTTCTTTGGGAAACCCTTTTAGGAGAAAACCAAATTGGAAGATGAGGCCGCTTCGCTCTCTTTCTCTGTCTGGAAATCTGGCTGCAGATACGAAGAAGTAATGTTTGTGGCCTGTGGGCTGTTACAATGCACAAATCCTCTCTTTTTTCTCTACCTCCTATCTCTCCTGGTTATCTTTGCTCAACTATAAAACAAAATGCTTTCGAAAGAATGGAATGCCTCTTCCGCCTAGTGGCCCAGTTATAACACAACTTGATAGCATACTAGGGGTTAAGTTTGACTACATCAACTCTTAACTAGAGTTACAAAATAGACTCTTCTAGATTCTTAGACATCACAAACATGTGGTTAGCCCCTTTTCCATGAATAATGGGGGTTGACGTGGCATCCTCTCCAACTATAGTTGTGAAAATAGGAAGGTCAACTTCTCAGTGGCATAAATTTTGCATGTGGACCCCATTTAATGTGATTCATGCATCGATGGAAAGATTGTTGTGTGTAGAATAGAAAAAAAATGTTGTGTCTAACTGGCAAATTTTTACCCCCAAAAATGGTCATTTGATGCCTCAAAACGCTCTCGAAAAGTTTCATACCTCGTTTTTCCAAACTGGGCCCCCCCAGTAAAAACGGTCCCGTGAGCTGATTCCTCGACTTTTTCCACTCTAAATGCATCGATATGGATGAAAAACAATATAACGATCCAATTTGGATCACACCTCACCATTTTTGGAGGCTTTTGGTACCCAAAATATTTTACTGAATGAGGTGAGGTAATTTTTCCTCCACATTCTCTCTGGTGTACCATTTAGCTTTGACTAGAAGTTGCCCCTTGAACCCAATATGCCAAAGGTCTTGTTGCCCTTGTCTTGTAGTTCTAGACCTCTTCTGCAAAACTGTATCTTCTGTGAAATCTTCCTGAGCATCTAGTGCCAAATCCTCCTTAGAAGGTAGGACATGTTCCTCTTCCTGGTCTAGCATGGAAGGCTCACAGAGTTTCAAATTTCTACATTTACAACTGAGTAAATGTGCATATATAGTGGTAAATTGAGTCAATAGGCATTATAACCCACCTTTTCTAGTATCTCAAAGGGAGCATACCTTAGAACCTTGATTTTCTGGGCCTGTAGGTATTATAACGGTTGGTCATCTGTGTGGATTATTGTCTCCTTTCCCATCAGATAGTGCTTAAATTTCTTCACAACTTGCACCATGGCATAGAATTTCTTATCATAGGTAGGGTAGTTAAGAATTGCCCCATGAAATACTTCAAGAATAGGAGCAAATGGGCCTTCCTCCTTGCATCAAGACAACTCCCATAACATACCCACTCGCATCTGTCTCCACTTCAAAGGGTCGTTTCAAGTTTGGTAATCCATAACTAGTGCTTCATTGATCTTCTTCTTTAACTCATCGAAAGTCGTGTGTTGCCATTTTCCCCACTGGAAACTCTTTCCACTTGCTGTTATGGGATGGAGTGATGTTGCTACCACTGAAAACGAGGCTATTAATTTCCTCAGGTACTGTGCTACTCAATTGAAACTCCTAACCTCAGTAACATTAGTAGGCGCCGACCATTTCATGATGGCCTGTATCTTGGAAGGATCTATCTTTAATTATCCTCCACTGATCACATATCCCAAATACACCAAGGACTGTTGTTACACAGTAGTTTTTCACTCCCTTCCTCCCAGTCTTCCTACTATGTCATGAGTCCAAAATCATTCATGCTCATGCTCTCTGATGTTGCCAAATGACCCACTTTGCCAAAGTTTCTGCCTCATTGCGTCTGTTGGCCAAATAAACATGCTGAAGGGCGCTCCAAAACAGTCCAGATGCGTTGCCATCGCGGAAGTACACGTGATTCCCGCGATAGTCGAATTTCATGTGCCAGCGCGACTGTTGCTTGTATTTTCCCGCAATGACATGACTAGCTCCGTTATGCAACAACGATGTCAGCGCAGCAGACCAGTTATGTGCCCGCGATGATCCAGTTTGGGTGAGTTTGTTCCAACAGTCGGCCTTCCAGATGACTCCAGACCTGGTTGTTGGCCTTGTTTATGTTGCCCTCCTTTCTCTGGTGTGGTTGTTCCATCATTTGTGCTACCCTCCTTGGAGATAAGCTCCTCCTCCCACCATTCATGGAGACTCCTTCTCCTATTTAAGCTCTCACCATTGCTATGAGCTGCTAGTTTTGGAATTCTTAGTCTTTGGAGTGTTGCTGATAGTATTGTGAGCTTGTTAGATAGCTGGTGTGAGTGTGACAAGTGTGGGATTGTTTAAGAGCTTGAGGAAGGTTGTGAAGTGCCTTTGATCTTGTGTGAAACTTGTGTGTGAGAGAGACTTGTAATTTGGGAGATCCATCTCTAAGAGTGAATGCTTGAGGAACATGTTGGCTGGACCCTCCTGAGAAGGCTTGTGACGTCAAGACCTGGGTTGTAAGCTTACTCTATTTCATATTTAATGCAATCAATGATGTTTTCCTATGTCTTGTATGCAATGTACTAGATAGCTCATGATTTCTTGACTTTATGGGTAAATAGATCATTGTTGTATCCGGTTACGTGCTTTGTTGTATTTCCTTTGCTTTGTTTCAGGTTAATCACTCATTGGGAGAAGGAAGCTGGAGCAGCGCAACGGAACTCCATCGACCACCGGTTGAGGTAGGCCTCCAACTTGAACTATTTAAGGAAAATTGTTGTTGATTTGTCCTTGTCTGTGACTAGACCCACTCTAGGGCTAGAGGGGTTGCCTCTGTCCGTAGAGGGAACACTTTCCTACATCACAAATTGGCGACTCCGCTGGGGAGCTGGCCTTTGTTCTTTTCTTGTTCACTCTTGCCTTGAGTTTTTGTTTTGGTCTCTTTTCAAGTTTTTGGGGATTAGTTGTCTTTTTTTTGAGTTTCCTGGCCTGGTCTGGGAAATGCTTTATTTTCCTAAAGATTGATTGTTTTGATTTGGGAGTTTTTGGTTCGCCTGTTGCTGTTTTTGAACATCATCACGTTTTTTAACTTAACAGTCGCACTGTCATCGCGTCACCCTTTTTGTAATTTCCTGTCCATCGCGTTATTACACCTAACAGTCGCGACGGTTCTGTAAATTGGACCATCGCGGAAAAGGCGTGTACTTCCGCACTGACATTGCTTTGTTGCTGCGTGTTGTTCTTTATCAGCACTTTGTTGCTGTGTATTGCCCGTGCTGATTGCTGTAGAATTGAATTTTTTCAATTCTGCCTCCTGAATCTGTCAGTCTTGCTAGTCCTTGCTGTTCTCACTTGGTTGATGATTTGTTTTCCACTGTTTAAAGGTTGAGGCACTCTCTTGTGAGCTTTGTTGGGCGAATCTTGCCTTTTTGCTTTGTGACCTAGTTTTATTGTTTTAAGTCGTTTGGATCATTTTTTCTTGGTTTCTTGTCTGCAAGGTTTCGTTTGCTGCTTGCTGTTGGTTTGATTGAGCCTTCCCCTTTACTTAATTTTGGTTGATTATTTAGTGATCGTTGTTGAACCAATCCTGGCATTGTTTTGATTTCTCTTCACTACCCGGACATAGATTACAATTGTTTGGATCAACTGTTTTTCCACATTTGTTTGTTGCTTATTGGTTTCTTTAGATTAAAGGCATCAAAATAAAAAAGATTGCATTTCATTTGGCATGCGAAAGTGAAAGTAAATTTGCATTTCAAGTTGCATATTGAAAATCGAATGATTAGATCTCTCGTTAGTAGTATCGGTGCATTTTAAGAATTGATGTCTACTTGCATTGAGTGATTGTTTGTTGCCTTGGTTTTCTTGGTTTGGGAAAAATCTCTCTACCCTCCCATAGGTAGGTATTCATCGAAGAAAAAAGATATTTCATTCATTTTAGCTACATCCTAGGCTTTGATATATACATACGGTAAGGCATGAAAACTGAAACATAATCCAAGATCAAATTTAAAATGAACTGAATAAATCTAACAACGCATTGGAACATAACGCACACATTTAGAGGTCTAGGCTAGAGACATGCTCCAGCGTCGTTAAACCTAGTCACTTTTGTTTCCACTCAAGGTTGGGTGATTCCTCCTTCTGTGACTCAATAGTGGTCTAGTATGGATTTGTGCTCCCACGTACCGTCGAGTATATGGGAAGACCCCACTAGGTTATCATCCTTTATCCATAGGAAACCGTGTCTGCCGCCTTACAAGTCGTAACGCACCGAACACAGCATTCGGGAAGATTGACTACCATACGGAAAGTCCTTGGTTTTCATATGACTGCTAAGGTGTATATGCAGTTTTACGGATTTGTCTGGTAAACCTTTTGCCTAGTTCTCCAGAGTAGTCACTTTCGTTCCTTTTCGGACTCCCTAAAAGAAAAGGTCCATCTAAGCACTTGTCACTTCAGGCTCATTAAACATTCGAAGGCGACTAGAGTCATCTTTTGTCCTTTTCTCGACTCTTTAAAGATGAAAAGGTCAAGTTTTGTTCCTGTGTCTTAAAATTTATTCGGCCACGATTCACATTTACCTGGTTAGATATTGTTTGCGTTAGCTTGAGTAGGGTTCTTTCTCGTTAGTTTGCCTAGGAACTTTTGAAGGTGTCATCCTGGTGGAATCACCGATCCCGTCTCCCATTCCAAGTGACCAAGGGTCTCCTTCCTCTATTGCTCCTGAGGTACCGGTTGTGAGTGATACTCTCCCTGTTATTCTGAGTATCCAATTGATTAACTCTCGCGCTCCAGACGACGAGACTTACGAAATTCACTGGAACCCCGTTTGGGAGCCTTATGAAGAAGATATCCCTCCTACTCCTCCTGGTGTTTCGGTCCCAATGTCTTCTTCTGATATGGAAGACACATCCCCTGTCACAAGTGAAGAGTCCGTTGTGACGAGCGGTGAAATTCCCACCTCAACGGAAACTCCACCTTTTCGTATCACCCCTCTTGGTGTTACGTTGCCTTTACACTATAAGGCGTTAAGGGATGTTATGTCTTCTAGGACTCCCTCCACGAGTTCTATGTGGTCACACACCATCACTCCGACCTCAGAGTCCTTTATTCCTCAAATTCACAATGTGCCTATCACTTCCGTCCCGACTATTCCAACTGTTTGTGTGGCTTCTTCAACCCCCGTTGTCGGTGCCATTACTGCATCCTCAGTTGTGACCGCTGCAACTAGACCTTCTTCAGGGTTAGCTTATAGTGGCCCATCAGCATCTGCACCCGGAGTTGTTATTCCTATGTTAAATGCCCCACCTTCTTCTGGTTCCATTCTAGCAGGGGGGGCATACGATCAGTATTTACAAGCTGTCCAGCATCCAGGCTCACAAGGTCCATTCTATTACTACGATCTCGTAGGACATCACCTTTATCTTGCCGGATCCTTGTCATCTCAGCCTACCATTGAGGTCTCGGTTCCATTATCAGTTGCTTGGGGCACCACCACTTATCATGGAGGCCAAGCATCGCCTGTGAATCTTTAAGGACCACCTAATCAAGGCCAACCATCTTACGTGCAAACCTCTCAAGGGCAACAATATTATGGGCAGTCTTATCCAGGGCAACCTGGAGGCCCACAAGGACAACCCTTTCAGGGACAACCTTCGACCTCTGGTGGTCTGTCTTTTACCTATTTTGCGCAACCTTCTGGTAATCTGGGACAACCTTACATGCAACAAGGTCAACCTAGTGTCCAACAAGGTTATCATTCTGGGCAAGTCGGTCAGCCTCAAATCCAATCAGGTCAACCAACCATCCAGTCCGCTCAGCCATTCGGTCTGTCAGGGCAACCCTCAGTTGTGCAAGGACAACTCAACACCCAGCAAGCTCAGCCTTCTGGGCAGATGGGCCAATGTAAATCTCAACTGGGTCAACCTTTTGGCCAGATGGCTCAGCCTCAGCTCTCTCAAGGACATCCTTCTGGGTCTACTCAACCGGGCACTCAAATGATTGTTGCTTCTCAAGCTCAACCCGGTTTTCAGCCCCAGGCTGGGCCCCAGACCCAATCTGGTCTTCAAATGCAGGTTGGATCTCAAACCCAACCGGCCTATCAAATGCAGCCTGCCTCTCAGGCTCAGTTTCAAACCCAACCACCTTATGGTTTTCAGCAATCCCAAGGGCAAACTCAATTTGCCCCATATCAAAATTATCAACAACTGAAGGTGAGTCCTTATCAGAATTACCAACAACCTTATGTTGCTCCTACAGGCCTAGTTGGTAATCAATGGAATGCTGGGGGGAAAATCTAGGGTCAGCCATCCTATAACCCCTATGGACAAAATCCCTACGGACAAAACCCTCAGGGGCCAAATCTGTCAAGACAAAATCAATGGGGGCAACTGCCAGCTAGTTGGAACTCTGGTACTCCTTCCTACCCACAGCCCCAGATGTCCTTTAACCCTCAATTACCCTTTTTAGCGACGTTGGAATTACCGGATGTGTCCAAACTGACCAATGATCCCATTCTTCATAATCCGTATTGGCCACCGGTTCCAGCTAAGATTCCCGGTGATTGTCCCAAATTCGATGGTAAAGCTAGAGAAGATCCTCAAGCTCACGTCATGACTTATCATCTATGGTGTTCATCGAATTCGTGGCTTGATGATTCGATTTAGCTCCGCCTTTTTCAAAGGACTCTCACAGGCTTTGCTGCTAAATGGTATATTGAGTTATCTCACAGATCTTTTCAGGATTTCAACTCATTGGCTATGGCATTTTTAACTCATTTTCAGTTGCTGATTTGATATGAAACGGGCACACACCTCCTCACATCCTTAAAACAGACAACGGCTACGCATATCTCTGATCATATCCATGAATGGAGATGGTGTCGTCGTTTGATTAAGTTTTGGATTCCCGATCAACTTCTCACCGACTGGTTCACGACTTCATTCGTCGGTCCGATAGCACGGGACATTGCTATGGGAGCATGTGTAACTGAAGAGCAAGCCATTGCGCGCGCTCAGTACCTTGACTTGGTTTACTCCCAGTCTGGTACGTTATATGATTATTTTCCTGATGCCCCGAGACCAGGAACTTCCAAAACCCCACCAAACACCATCTGTTGACGATATCATTGGTTCCATTAATTCGCCTTCAAAGAAAACTTCCGCGAACCCTGGGAAGAAAAAGTCGAATGCTCTGAATTAAAATACTTCTCAGGCTGTATCCAATTCTGGTAATACTTCTGAGGTTAATGCCGTCCAGTCCACCACAGCGGACAAAGCCTCGAAAGGAAAGAAGAAGGGAAAAGGAAAGAATAAAGCGAATCAACCAAAGCAGGATTCCCCCAAACCTCCACTCGAGGAAGGCGCCAAACGCAAGCCCAAGTACCCTTGTCTTATCTGTGACGAGGATCACTATACCAAAGACTGCCCAAGGCGATCTGAAGTTAGTTGTTTGTTGAAAGGTGCTCCCGGGACTCCTGTTGTGCTCAAAGAACCTTTTCCCTCACAACAAACGCAAATGGTGGCTGATCCATCTCAACCCTCTTCTTCCTTTGGTTCTCAAGTATTTATGGCTGGGACAATTCCTGTCCACATCAGTACTCGGGCAAAAGAATATCCGTCGCCTGTTGGGAAAGAGCTTGAGGTCCCCTCTAGCACTCCTCCATCCAGTTCTGGCCCGCTCCATATCGAGAGACCTAGCACTAAGACGCCTGCCTGACCCCCTCCGAAAGGTGTACTCTGGAAATCTTCTTACAACCCTAATGCTCGTGCTACCTAGCACTACAACATCGTTGAGGACTTAGCCCAAGCTCCATCAGCTATGTCTGCCTTATAAGTACTCCAAAATTGCCCCTCTCAGAGGAAGTCCTTGCTATTGGCCATCGGTGGCATAGACGCGGCTGACTCGGATCTGATCACTTTTGACCTGGAAAGCCATATACTGAGACTGCCTCACCAAATTGCGATCCTCATATAGGTCATTATCAATTCCAAAACGATTCATCGTACAATCATTGATGAAGGCGCTTCAACTTGCATCATGTCTGTTGCCTGTTGGAAGGCTATTGGTTCTCCGACTCTGAGCCAGTCTCCTACAACCTTGGAAGCCTTTGATGGGAGAGAGTCTCGCCCTTATGGTATACTCCAACGTTTGCCCATTACTTTGGAAGGGAAGACGGTCGAAGTGGAAGTTGAAGTTGTTGATGCTAATCTTACCTACAACCTCCTTCTGGGACGTAGCTGGACATATGCCATGCAAGCCGTGGCTTCATCTTTATTTCGTGTCATTCGTTTCCCTCATCAGGGGAAGATTGTCACCGTAGACCAGCTGTCCTTCTTTGCCTCCTCTTCCAAAGGCAACGTGCCTTTTGTGGAGCATACCTCTACCCCATATGAGAGTGTGGGAGTTGGACTTTTTAAAGATCCTGTCCTGATGGGTGTTTTTTCACTCCCACCTCCTAACGTTGCTCCTATCAATATGATTTCCGTTCACTCTGATCCGTGGGTTCTTCCCCCCACTGATCAGGTAGAAACTTGGGGCGATGAGATGCCGTTGAGTCCTCTTGAGCTCAACTACATCGAAATAGTTGCTGCATCGGCTCCCCCTTTTGGACCTGCTCCTACGAGCAGGGCTCCCAACTCGTACGCTCATTCCCCTTGGCTTGGAGATGATGCTTCTTCAGATCCTTTAAAGGAAATATTTCCTTCTGATGAAGCCATTATCGAGACCATGTCTCTCGAGGAACCTCCTTGGTCTGATCATCACGATCGTTCCTCGTTTCTCCCTGCCCATCGGGAAATTCTTACGTGTCTCGAGCGGTTTGCTCCTTATCTCCCATCTCAACCCCTTCAGAAACCTATTCAAGTTTATCAAGTGTCTTCTGAAGGAAATATGGGAAACATCACGCAGACCCAACCCATCGACATCTCTGCGAAACCAGGGATTTTCGATCATATTCATGTTGGAGTCACTTGCACTTCGAAGGAAATTCAGCTCTATATTGATCTTTTCCGTGAATTTCGTGATGTCTTTGCTTGGTCCTATGAAGAAATGCTCGACATTGATCCTAGCATAGTGGTGCATGAGATACCTACGTATCCGGGTGCTAAGCCTGTTCGCCAATGTCCACGCCCCGTGCACCCCCAAAAGGCTGCAGCCATTAAAGCGGAAGTTGAAAAGCTTCTTAAGGCTGGTTTTATTTACCCCATCCCACTTACAGATTGGGTCTCCAATATCGTCCCTGTGAATAAAAAAACAGGGTACCATTCGAGTCTGTGTTGATTACCGTGATATTAACCGGGCCTGTCCCAAAGATAACTTCCCCACACCCTTCATTGATCAGCTCATTGATGAGTGTGCTGGGAGTGAAATGTATTCATTCATGGACGGTTTTTCTGGGTATAACCAGATCAATATTGCGCCCGCAGATTAGCACAAGACTGCCTTTATCTGTCCGTGGGGCACTTTTGCCTACAAAAAGCTCCCTTTCGGTTTGAAGAATGCCTGTGCTACCTTCCAACGTGCAATGTCCTATGCATTCCATGACATTCGTCACATTATACAACCATACCTGGATGATCTACCAGCTCATTCTGCAAAACGTCAGGACCATCTTGCTCATCTTCGCGAAATCTTTCTCCGCTGTCGACACTACCGCATCAGGCTTAATCCTCATAAGTGTGTCTTCTGTGTTGAGTCAGGCAGACTGCTCGGGTTTATCGTCTCCCGAGAGGGCATCCGTTTGGATCCCCTTAAAGTCGAGGCTATTCTAAATCTTCCTCCCCCTACTTCTTTGCAGCAATTGTAGAGCTTGCAGGGCAAAGCGAATTTTCTAAGACGATTCATTCTGAACTATGTCGAAGTGGCTAAAGGTTTCACGCGGTTACTGAAGCGAGATACCCCTTTTCATTGGGATGCCACTGCTCAAGAGTCCTTCGAGCGTCTCAAGGGTCTCCTTGTTTCCGCTCCATTGTTGCGTCCTCCGAATTATCATCGCGACTATACTTTGTATTTGGCCGCTGCCGATACCACTATTGGCATGGTTCTCATTCAAGATGACGATGATGACACTGAGCATGTCATATATTATCTCATCCACAATATTTTAGATACGGAAACTCGATACGCTTACGTCGAGAAGTTGGCATTGGCCGCTGTTTGTGCCGTCCAACTTTTCCGCCATTATATTTTGTTGCGCACTACGACCGTGGTTTTTGATTACAACCCGATGACGTACATTTTGTCACGCCAGTTGCTGGGGGGCAAGTACTCGAAGTGGATCGTCATCCTCCAAGAGTTTGACTTGGAATTCACCACTGCCAAGTCTAAGAAATCCCTAGTCTTTGTTGAGTTACTTTGCTCTTTGCCATCTCCTACCACACCCTCTAGGTCAGAGGACCATATCCCGGGCGAAACTCTGTTCCTAATTAGCACCCTTGATCCCTTGTATGGGGATATCATTGTATATCTGTAGACGCCCTCTTTTCATCCTGATGTGTCTAAGGATGCTCGACGACGGATTCGTCATCAGTCTTAGCCCTATCGTATCATTGGAGACACCCTGTACCGTCTTGGCGCCGACTCTATTCTCTGTCGATGCCTAACTTTCGAGGAAGCTAAGCGAGTTTTGAATGACTGCCATTCTGGCACCTGTGGTGGTCACATGTCCGGATATGCTACTGCTCAAAAAATCCTCCACGTCGGTTATTTCTGGCCCTCCATCTTTAAGGATTGCATTCTTGCCGTCCGCTCTTGTCACGAGTGCCAGATATACCAGCGGAAGATGCGTGCGCCTCCTGCTCCATTGCACCTTGTTGTTACCGTCGGCCCTTTTGCAAAATGGGGCATTGATTATACGACCTGTAACCCTCACTCGACCGGGGGGCATGGGTATATTATCGTTTCCGTCGATTACTTCACAAAATGGGTCGAGGCGATGCCCACATTAACTGAAGACGGTCACACACCGGCGCAATTTTTGTTCAACCATGTCATTTCACGGTTCAGAGTCCCTCGGGCCATCGTCACTAATCACGGGAAGCATTTCCGTAATCACATGATGACCGAGCTAACAACCCAGCTAGGCTTACGGCATGATAGTTCGACTCCATACTGTCCTCAGGCCAATGGCCAAGTTGAAGTGGTCAACAAGGTTCTGGTTACGATGCTTCAACGTATCATTGGCATGCATAAGTCTAACTGGCATTTGATGTTGTTCTTCGCCTTGTGGGCCTATCGAACCACTGTGAAGGATGCCACCAGTTTCAGTCCATTTCAATTAGTTTACGGACTGGAAGCTACCCTTCCAATCGAGTGCGAGATCCCTTCGTTGAAGTTGGCCGTCAAATTACTTCCCAACACTACTCTGGTAGAAGAACGCCTTCTTTACCTAGAACGACTGGACGAGACCCGTCGGCTAGCCTCTCTAGCTATCGAAGCATAGAAGAAGAGTGTAAAAACTCACTTCGATCATACTGTCCATCCTCATTCTTTTGTTGAGGGAGATTTAGTCCTGCTTTACGATCAAGCGAATGATAAGCTGGGGGTAGGCAAACTCGAACCCATGTGGCTTGGGCCTTATATTGTAAAGAGAGTTTTGCAGAAAGGGGCCTACGAGCTAATTGATTACGAAGGAAATCCTCTCAATAAGCCCAGCAACGGGCTGTACTTGAAATAGTACTATGTGTGAATTCTGTGCACTTTGGTTTGTACATACGTGTGTTTTAGCAGGTGTGTTGTGTGTGTGTTTTCATGTTTTTGGCTTGGTGTGAAGGCATGATTGCCGCTTATTGTGTCTTTTGCTTCTTGTGCAAATGTCTGGTGCACCTTATGTTGGTTTTGTTGATGGTTCCTGCTGCAGTACTCGCAACTTGTCCTCTGCGGCGTGGGTGATCTACGATCCTCATGGTGAGTTGATAGATCTTCAAGGTTTGTGTTTAGGTTGCACCACAAACAATGTTGCTGAATATAGTGTTGTGATTGAGTTACTGGCCAAGGCGATTAACCTCAGTATTCGTGCATTGGTTGTGAACCTGGACTCGCAACTTGTCGTCCACCAGCTCAATGGGCGATATTCCGTCAGAGACCATCGTATTTCAAGGTTGTATTTATGTGTTAAATTGTTAGAGAGGAATTTTGATTTCATTACATATCAGCATATTCCATGACGATTAAACACATTAACTGATGCATTGGCTAATCATGTATTGGACAAACATTTGCATAACATGTAATCAAAACATCATACAAGAAAGCATATAAGGCACAATAATAGACCATAGGAATATGTATATATATATATATATATATATATATATATATATATACATATATACATATATATATATATATATACATATATACATATATATATATATATATACATATATACATATATACATACATATATACATACATATATAGACATATATATAGACATATATATATACATATACATATACATACATATACATACATATACATATATATACATACATATATATATATATATATATATATATATATATATATATATATATATATATATATATATCGTGTGGTGCACCGAGCCGCTCAAAAATAAGTGTACATGTTCAAATAGAGGCTGTGTTCTCTGTACATCTGAGACACATGTCTCTCAAAAATCACCAGCAGGAAATAAAAACCTAGGTGTTTACTGTGGTGGGTTGTGCTCCCTATAGTGCACCGCCGCTCGTGCCACCCACCTCAACAGGTGGTACATCCTGGGTTCCACTCCTACTGTGTGGATCTGAGATGCTCTAGGGACCTCCTCGATCCCCATGTAATTTGGAATCCCTGCTAGCAGGCCCTCAAGGTTCTGGATCACTGTCTCCATCGTATCATCTTCTGGAGGAGCCAGGGTTAGTGCTCCAATGCCTTGCGCGTCCCTCCACGCCTCTGGAGCCAGTCTGAGGGGTCTCACTAGTCCTACATCTGCATACCATAGCGTTCGTCATTAGGACGTACATGAAAAAAATCAAAAACATCATAAAAAAAAATAAAAAAAAATGTGATCAAGTGTCTTACCGCCATCATCCCACTGCTCTCCAGCAGGTAGCTGCATGTCAGGATCTTCGCGGAAGTCCATGCCGGCATATGGCCAATCCTCCACGAAGATCGTCTGTCGCTCCAGCCACTCTCGGAAAAATGTCCCCCACGCCACTGGTCGTCTGCCACCTCCTCGTGGCATGACGTGAGCCCATCGCGTGGCCCTCGTCTCACGTGGCCTGGGTAAGTCCAAATCCATGTCTTGCAACTGCAGTGCCAACACCCGCTCCAGCATGAGTGGGACTAATATGGATCCATAACCAAACTGTTTCGTCTCTCCAAGATGACAGTTGGTGAGTTTCCTCTTCATGTTTACGCTACTGCCTTTGCCCAGTTAAACATGGTGGGATTGAGACACTCGAGGGCCAGCCGAAGATGGGTCTTCAAAGCCTCATGTTGGGCTTGGGAGCCCACTGCCCGTGTCACCATGAAAAGCATAGCATGAAGGATTACGTCTGTTATCTCAAAATCAAGCCCTGGAAGGCTGCAGACCAGGAAGACTTCAAGTAACTGTTTCAAACCAATCTTTTGACTAAGGCTTAGCCTCCTTAGCCTGAGAGGGCTCTCTCAAAGGGTTATTGATTTTGACTATTAATAAGATGGCTAACTCTTGTGGAATAACATTAACAAATATGAAGGCTGGAAAAACATTAAACTAGTTTCCATTGGGCCTATGGAGTCAATCATACTTCAGTAAACAATAGTACTGCCTTTACATAGAAGTCAGGGCACTTAGCATTTGAATATTCAGAAACACAACACATATGGAACCACAACTCATAAATGCACACAGGAAATTAGAGCACAATCAGTGAATTCTGAGTGATTGTAAACCTATGCAACTGTAAAAGACATCAAGGAAAAGATAAAATCACCATTCTGAACATGGAAATCCTTTATGAATCCTGAGAAGAAAAGCAGCTAACTTATATTACTGAACTCTGTCTTTACATAAGCCAAAACAGTACTCTGTTTTATAAAATATCCAACCCTTATTCCCTTGCTGTTTCAGCTATATATAGAATTCTTATTCTAATTGATCGAGATTCCTCCTCCAGCATGAGGGGAATTCGATCACTACCTCTAATGACACCTATCAACATTTAACTAACTAATAATTGCAACAAAGTGCTGACTGTAGTTTTTAAGAGTTCTAAATCTACTATGACTCTAACTCTATATTATATTCATGATGGCTTCTCTTCGTTCTTTGACATCTGGAGTTTAGCTGAGATAGCTGAGATGGATGTTTAATGCCCCACGTTTACCTTGGATGCTGAATCTTTTAACTGTTCAGAAGTATTAGGAGATGTCCCTGGTTTCTCGGCTTCAGTTTTCTCCAAAGTACTCGAATGCACAGAAACATGTCTTCAGCCTTTAATTATCCAAAATGTAGAAGACTGCCACGTCCTTGATGCGTTGTAAGCTTTTCCCATGAACATGTGTGCAGGCAAAAGTTTTAATGCTGATTGAAAAGTCCTTCACAATTTGGTTGACTTGAACGTTAATTATGCAGCTTCAACAGTTTCGTAGCGCGCCACGAAACTGCTGTGCAGCAGAATACCTTGTATTCTTTCGTTCAGAATAATTTTGGAATTTCCTAATATAATTCAAGATTTCCTCGAAATCATAACTATTTGATAGCTCAAATCTGATTGAAGGGAACTGCTTATGCAAAATAATATTGACTCCTTCTCTAGAGAGCATTGCATTATTGCCAAGGTCTTCACTTCCCAGCATGCAGCTACAACAATCCTTTAACATGTCCTCTGAACCATTCTGATCATCAAAATGTTGCATCTGCAATACATCAAGTGACTCTTCTTTTGTCTTTATTGCGTCTAAATCTGAGAAATGGCTACCTTCCAATTGATGCGCTCTATATTTGCTTTCTGTATCACATTGACCATTGTTCTTGACAGTATTGTTTAGTTCATGGCATTCTTCAGACATGCTAGAATGTTCTGCATCAAGTGAAAAAAGTTGATAATCCTTTATCCAATTAATAATACCCATGGAAAGACCGAGTTCATGCAGCATAACACGTTCATGATAGCCAGCACATTCCTGTAAAAGTACTTGGGATGCATCTGCTGCTAAAGTACTCAATCCTGTCAAAAATATATTTGCAGCAAAGGTGCGGAATTCTGAAGGTATACAAACAAGGCAGTCCAATATAAATCTGGCAGCAACCCTGAGAGCCTGAGTGTCTTGATCAACCTTCTGAGATCTGTCATTATAATCATGTAGAATATGTGGTTTTCCTAAAACTGATGCATGCACAGAAACATGATGAACATTCCTCTCCCTCTGCTGATATTTCTTACAGTTAATGCAATTTTCTGTCTTATCCAAAGGCATAAAAGTTGTATGATCAAAACAGTCTACACAATTCTTTACTAATATATCTATCGCTTGACAAGCATGTGATTTCATGAGTGCTACAGGAGCATGATGCGTGCCACCATAAAGAGACACAATAGAAATAAGCTGCGCTGCCATTTTCTTTGCGGAGCCCTTCACTGCAACTGCTAAGAAGTCTTCCATCGTGGCTGAATTATCAATACGAACAACTTTTCCACTCCTTAACACAAGACAAAGCAAATCATTACTGGCACCTTCTTTGTCCAACCAGTTCAGAATTGGACCAAGCGTAGGAGAAAATACATGATCCCAGTGTGACCACTCCTCTAGATCTGATAGCATAGGTGCTTTTAGTAGGCACTTCAAAGCATCAGCACTGGTCATGGCACCAAACACTCCAGCCATCTGTACCTTCAGGAAATGGGCGCAGCACCATTGGAAGACTCCCTTGATGCTTGCCATCATTCCGCACCCACTCATACACATAAACTCGGGTACCAGTGCTCTCACAGTCCAAAACTATAGAAAAATGTGATGTCTCTTGTGTTCTGATCCATGTCACCATGGGTTGCAGACACTGTATGATCTCGAGCTCGCATTTGATCTGTGAGCCAATCTACCTTCTGCCTAGTATTGATGAAAATCACACTCTGTGTGATTGCCAAAGTTTCATACAGGTCACACAGTGTATCAAGTTTCCAATATTCTCGTTCGACATTGACATAAAACTGTTTGATACCCTCCAGAGTAAGCTCATCTCTTTTCACAAGAATTATAATCGGATTATTCATGAACTTTCTTGTAATCTCCAGTGCCTCGGGAGGCATGGTGGCCAAGAAAACACCAACTTGAAGATTTGGCGGTAGCAATTGAAAGATATCATATATCTGGTCCTTAAATCCACGTGAGAGCATTTCATCCGCCTCCAAAACTTGCAACAAATGGCACCCACTTTCTTTTGACACTAACTCTGCTTCCACTTGTTTTGCTATAATGTCAAGCTCAGACAACCGTGCTGTAATGCTTCTGCCAGCTAGCGGAAAGGCATCTAAGCTGGAATAATGCTTTTAATGTTTGATGCGTTCACTTTGTTTACAAGCCCATTGATACTTTTACGAAGAGCATCCCAAGACATACGCTGATATTCCAAGCTGCTTTTATCTTGCAAATCTTTCATCATTTGCGCCAGCTTGAAAGGAGGAACATAAACACCTCCACTTCTTCCAAGCGCCTTTTCAGTGTTTCCAACTCCCTCTTTTCCAGTTTAGACAACGGGGGCCTTTGGTTTTGGCAATTCCACAGTAATGTTTCCTTCTCTGACCCCTACTGTCCCATTTTTAGAAATATCGGCATCCCTCCTCTGTTCACGGTTGTGTCTGTCCACACTCGCATCTGAGTCCTTGTGCGAAAGGCTCGACCTTGATCTGTTGTAATTGTCTTCATATTTTCCACTGCTTTGGTTCACCTTGTGTCCTTAAAATTCAGAATAGGTGTTACCCGAGATTCGATTCCCTTAACCACTTTAAAAGGAAAGAATGAGTATCTGAAGCTGTATCAAAACTCGAGCAACCCGGACCGCCGTTCAGCCAGAAAACAACGGGATCTTTAGCCGCATTCCTACAATATGCAATCCCCCACCAATATATCTTACAGATTCAGGATCATCTACTGCAGTTATGCGCAAATGAGGAGGCCTACCAGGCCTTTCTGCAAGGTCCTTTAAGAGATTTATGTGCTGACTTCCCTGCCCACCATCAAAATCTAGTATATGAACCTTCTGCTCATCCTTGAAAACTTCACAAATTGCACCATTGGCCACCATGCAACCAAATTTGAAATATGGGCAAACTTCAAATAATATTTGCATGGCAGATAAAGTATCATTGCTTGGTGGCTCTTTACAATTCAAAGCTTTGTATATCCCGTTTCCTGAATATTCTATTCGTGCAGCAAGACCCTTCACCATGTAAGCTGCAAGTCTTTCCATTAGGTCTCCTTGAATTTAGACTGTCTTTCTCAATTTAGTGATTATATGCGATGCCATTTCTTCTTTACCTTCAGATATTGCAGTTGCACATTGAACTAACAGCTGCTTGGAAGAGCTCCCTGTATGCACATTATCTTGCCGGTGACCAGTTGATGCATATGCTTCCTGCTGCAAAGAATTAGTTTGTGAAACAGAACATGAATCAGAGATATTTGCAACACTGGAATAATCTATGCTTCCATTAGAATAATCCTTCAAGGTTGTGCTCTCCAACTTTTGCAGCCATTGCCTGATGTATTCTGGATTTTCTTCAAAGATACTACCATGTATAGCTCCTTCTTTGGCAATCTGATGACGGAAAATTTAGGTAACCTGATGTATGTTCCCCTGTGAGATTCTTACTAGATGCGGATTTCTGGAGGGAAGCAGAACTCTGTACAATAGGCATGCTAGGATATTGACCTCCACTGGATACCAGAACTTCGGCCAATGTAGTGGGATTATAGGAAAAACCTTGAGAATGAAACACAACAGTATTATTTGTATATTGATGATAAGATCCAGCACTGTGACATGTTGAGTCAGATATTCCCACAGAATCCATAGGAGACAGCTGTGAAACATTGGCTATGGATTCAAACAAATCCCCAATTTCATAGCGCAGCTAGTGCAAAATATGAATTATGCGCTACGAAATCAACCCTTTGACAAACAATCGAACTGATGTGATCAATTTAAAAAAATAAATAAAAAAATTTCTTGAGTGATAACAACGTCCTCCACTATTGGGATTGCCACCTTCCCACTTCTTGACTTGCGTGCCTGTGGGCACACTTGAGCCATCAACATATCTAAGGTATCACCCCCGGGTCGCTGCCCCTCCATAATGGGCCTCTCACCTCGACGAGACAACCCGGTAAAAAAATAGATGTCTGTAGAATCAAACTCGATATCCCGGCCTCGGATGATGAATTTCCCATCTGTGGGATTCCAGGCCCTGATCAGTAGCTCCAGAAAGTCAGGTTGTGTCCGTATGTGTGGAGTTAGGAAGAATTTTAACAATCCACATGCCCATAATGCGTTTCGGCACCCCAAATCGGCAAAAGCTTCTATGTCGTTGTTATCATGCACGTGTTCTTGCCAAACAAATGCCATTATAGCCTGCAGGATGAGAGAAATTGAATTAGCACTTCTTTTAGAAATTTCAACGCTGAATTTGCATAAAATCTTAAGTTCGCGGCGTCATCGCGACTGTTTTAAAAACAGATGCGATGACGTGATGTAGCTAGTTCAAATTTTTCGCGATCATCACAGAAGTACATCACTTTTCCATGATGATCAAAGCACACCTAGTGTAAAAAATCTTTGGCCATCACAGACCCGATAGGGAAAACCCGCGATGGCCGAGTGGCGGAACGTAGTTTAAAAACCCGCCTAAACTAACACTTGGAACGTTCAAAATGCATGAAAAAAGAATCAAAATGAAGCGCAAGGCAATGTGTGTCTACCTGGAACGAGTTTCAAGACGAATGATGCATGGATGGGGCCGAATTTCGCTCACCAACTTCAATGCTCCAAGTTTCTCCACGGTGAATTGAACAGTGCTATGGTAAAAATGAATGGGTTAATTCCTTTTTATAGTGATTTTTGCAAATTTAAAAATTACATTTCATAAATGTGGGTTTTTTCTCATTGTTTTACCATATGGATAGTCAAAATATGCTTTTTAACTATGTTTTTATATGCATTTTTCATATTATCTCGAACGGGTTTACGTGTGATGTGTTCTTTGTGCAGGATCTCAGATAGTGGAATTACGACAGTTTCATATACACTTGATCCCGAAAAGTCGTCTTTAAGCTCTTTTCTAACTTGAAACATGAAAAGATGGCCGAGTTTCCCTCTTGACTCGTTAAAAGAAATGAGAGGCGGTCGCCTTTAAGCTCTTTTTTCGACTGTTTAAACATAAAAAAGATCGCCGGGCTTTTGTCGTTTCAGGCTCGTTATTGGTTACGAAATGACGTGCTTCTGACCGCTTTTTTACTTTTTCGGGTCGAAGTTACTACTTACGAAAAGTACTCCTCGATCGTAATGGTCGGGCGGTTCTTTCGAGTATTGTTTTATACTTTTTCGGGCTTGAGAGACACAACTCTACGAAAAAGGACCCCCCTAGAGTTTTATTTTCCGTGTCTTTTTCAAACTCTCTAAACATGAAAAAGGCTCCGAGTTTCACCTATGTCGGACTCGTTAAACCTTGACGACATTGGACTCGTCACCATGACGGGACTTGAGCTTCTCCTTCCTAGGGCTTGTTAAACTATTACTAGGTTGGACTCAACAATAGGTTTATCATTGATTGTCTATGGCAGCTAGTCACTCTTGAACACCAAAACTTTTTGTCAGGTTGGGACATCCATACATCATCATTTGGCCTTCCGCGGGTTTGGGTTATCATTCTAGCTCATTTCATTCGATTCATGCCATCTCCTTCAAGCCTCTGATCCATTGGTGCCTGAATGCTGCCACACCCCCCTCTGGAGTCGTGTCGCCGATATGTTCAAGAGTATAATCCTTCTACAGTTTACACCCTCGCCTTCTCCTCTGGTACTCTATTTTGCCATCTACCACTTTTTCCTTATCTCGTGTCATTGATGGGGGAAACATTATGGCCCTCCTGCGACGGGTCATCTCCTATCGACTTCAACTCATTATCCGAGAGATTGACCTAGAGATCCCCTTTGGTACCTTAGAGCTTGCATGCCTCAATGGCAAGTTCTTCGCACTTGAAGATCAACTTTCATCATTGGTCATCGATTGGGTGATTCCACGAGTGTTCGACTTCAGCTCCTTTTTCACACTCCGTGGATTGTGCTGGACAGTACCTTGAGAGCCATTGGCATTATTGGTGGTTTCTCTCGTGCTTGTTAACGATTTTCATCATTGACCGGTAATCAAGCGATGTTCTATCATGCTCGACCTTAGCACATCTATTTGCATGTTAGGATTTGTACTATGATCGGATGGGTTCAAGACCCTGAACTCAGATTACACATGTTCAGGCTGCGTGGATTGGTTTATGATTACATGACCCATTGATGGATGGCTGCGACCATACCTGAGTCTTCATGGATGGCTGCGACCATACCTTTATTATCATCATGGTCTCATTAGCTGGGTGGCTGTGTCCATACCACAGACCTATTTCGTATGTCTTTTGGATGGCTGCGCCCATGCCTAGACTACATGTAATTCATTATCAGAGATATTAGTTGTACTTGCGTGCAGGTTCTTCCGAATGGTGTTCCAGTTCAGTCAGTTTCGTAAAGCATTTCACCCTCTTTCTCGGGCTTCATACTTTAGGGGGCATCTGTTACACAGTAATTTGTCACTGCCTTCCTCCCAGTCTTCCTACTGTGTCATGAGTCCAAAATCATTCATGCTCATGCTCTCTGATGTTGCCAAATGACCCACTTTGCCAAAGTTTCTGCCTCATCGCGTCTGTTGGCCAAATAAATGCGCTGAAGGGCACTCCAAAACAGTCTAGAAGCGCTGCCATCGCGGAAGTACATGTGATTCCCACAATGGTCAAATTTCATGTGCCAGCGCGACTGTTGTTTGTATTTTCCCGCGATGACATGACTAGCTTCATTATGCAACAACGATGTCAGCGTAGCAGACCAGTTATGTGCCCGCGATGATCCAGTTTGGCCGAGTTTGTTCCAACAATCGGCCTTCCAGATGACTCCAGACCTGGTTGTTGGCCTTGTTTATGTCGCCCTCCTTTCTCTGGCGTGGCTATTCCATCATTTGTGCTACCCTCCTTGGAGATAAGCTCGTCCTCCCACCATTCATGGAGACTCCTTCTCCTATTTAAGCTCTCACCATTGCTATGATCTGCTAGTTTTGGAATTCTTAGTCTTTGGAGTGTTGTTGATAGTATTGTGAGCTTGTTAAATAGCTGGTGTGAGTGTGACAAGTGTGGGATTGTTTAAGAGCTTGAGGAAGGTTGTGAAGTGCCTTTGATCTTGTGTGAAACTTGTGCGTGAGAGAGACTTGTAATTTAGGAGATCCATCTCTAAGAGTGAATGCTTAAGGAACATGTTGGCTGGACCCTCCTGAGAAGGCTTGTGACATCAAGACCTGGGTTGTAAGCTTACTCTATTTCATATTTAATGCAATCAATGATGTTTTCCTATATCTTGTATGCAATGTACTAGATAACTCATGATCTCTTGACTTTATGGGTAAATAGATCATTGTTGTATCCGGTTACGTGCTTTGTTGTATTTCCTTTGCTTTGTTTCAGGTTAATCACTCATTGGGAGAAGGAAGCTGGAGCAACGCAACGGAACTCCATCGACCACCGGTTGAGGTAGGCCTCCAACTTGAACTATTTAAGGAAAATTGTTGTTGATTTGTCCTTGTTTGTGACTAGATCCACTCTAGGGCTAGAGGGGTTGCCTCTGTCCATAGAGGGAACACTTTCCTGCATCACAACTGTTGTGCAAACTCGCAGTTCTTGAGATTTTCCAGCAGCTAGTGCTTATTCAATGTTTCTAGCACCTGCATCAAATGTGAAATATGGTCCTCCCGGGTAGCACTATATACAAATATATATCATCTAAGTAGAAAATAAAAAATGAATCTATAAAAGGGTGCAGTACATCATTCATTATCTCATAAATATAGCTGGTGCATTATATAGGCCAAATGGCATAACTAACTGTTGAGTATTGAAAATGTTATTCATTTCCATTACACTTTCACTATTATGTCCATTATATCACCTCCATTTCACCTTCATTTCACTACTATGTCACCACATTCATCCCACTTTCATTATCATTGGGCCACCTTTATGTTTTTCCAATCTTTATTATTTCTAAGCCTTTTAAGTGAATTTGTGGTTAAACATTAGAAAATAATGTGCATATGCTTATACCTAACAAATGGGTTGAGATTGTTGACATGTGTAGGTTGAAAGGGCGCTTCTAGAAGACCCTTATGTGGCACCCTAAGGCAAAATTCGAATTTGAGTGGAAAGAATCATGGGATCATGAGGATATGTGTCACATCTCCTAATTGTATTGTAACTCTAAGAAGACATGTGTCTTATCAGTTCCTATTTTGATTAGGACTCTAGAGGTAGAGGGAGAGATTCATGGACTCTCATTAATGAGATGGCTTCTCATCTTTTTGTATAAATAGGAGATCTCTCTCATTCATTTGTTAGCTTAGAGTTTGGAGTTCTTAAGTCTTTTTAGCTTGTGAGTTTGTAGTTCTTCCTTGATGGCTTTTGAAAGCTTTGGAGAGCTTTGTTGTACTTTGTAATTTTGAAGAATTTGAATAAAGCTTTGATGTTCTCAACATGGAAGGAGATGTGAAGTAGATGTCATGGAGCACATTAGAATGTAAGGTAGAGTAGATTTCATTTTGTAATTTTGCTTTGATTTCATTATGTCATTTAATTGCTTTCAAGTTTGATAGATTAGATTTTTCATTCATGCAATTTTAATTCATGCAAGTGTGTTCAACCGGTTGATTGTAGGTTAGTAATGCACATAGCTTTTTAATGACTAATGACGTGATGGAATCATCTTGTCCTTCTGTTGTTTTTTTTTTTTTGAGTTCTAATTCCAACATTGTTATTTCAATCAGTTTTGTTTTGCTCATTTACTTTCCTGCAATTTAGATATCATATTGCTTAACTTGTTCATGATTGCTTCCCATAAGGTAGATTGAGCTGAAGGGTAAAGGATTAGAAGAGTTGAAGTAGTGTGATTAGTTTCCTTTATGCAATTTAATTTATTGCAATTTAGATATCATATTACTTAACTTGTTCCTGATTGCTTCCCATAAGGTAGATGGAGCTGAAGGGTAAAGGATCAGAAGAGTTGAAGTAGTGTGATTAGTTTCCTTTATGCAATTTAATTTCTTGCAATTTAGATATCATATTGCTTAACTTGTTCATGATTGCTTCCCATAAGGTAGGTTGAGCTGAAGGGTAAAGGATCAGAAGAGTTGAAGTAGTGTGATTAGTTTCCTTTATGCAATTTAATTTCTTGCAATTTAGATATCATATTGCTTAACTTGTTCATGATTGCTTCCCATAAGGTAGATTGAGCTGAAGGGTAAAGGATCAGAAGAGTTGAAGTAGTGTGATGAATTAGTTGCTTTGCTTTCAGTCTTTGAGTTGCTTTAAGTTCAGTTTTTACTTTCTTTTTCATACAACAGCAAGGATACTGGGTTTCATAGTCACTAGCTCATTGATTGGTTGTTGCATTCCATTTTGATTGAAGTAGCTGCATATTTACACTTTTGTTCTAGTACTAATTCCATCAATAACATGTTTTAAGATCTTTTGAAGTGCTAAGTTTTGGAAGTTACCACTAGGGACATAGGCCTTGTCTTGAAATATCTATCCATACTTGTCCTTTAAAAGTATTCTTAAGACCTTAGAATAGGATTTCCATTTGCATTAGACACTTTAGGAAACCAACAAAAACAAAAACCCAAAACAAAATAAAATCTATAAAACAACGAAGTAAGAAAAAGGTTAACTAAGCACATATGGTGCACCACACTTCATCAGTTTACGATACCCGGATTGATAATTTATGTAGAGCAATTTAAGACGTTAAATTGACTAGACATTTTGGTGCCGTTGCCGGGGAAGTGTAATTAGGAGAGCTTATTTCTTACATTTGAAATTTTTTTTTTTAATAATTCTTGAGTATGCTCTCCTCCTGCACTTCGTGTGATCTGGAGGATCAGAAAAAGGATTGTTAAGTAATTTTTTTTTTAATTCT
Source organism: Pinus tabuliformis (assembly GCA_031772625.1). Classification (NCBI taxonomy): domain Eukaryota; kingdom Viridiplantae; phylum Streptophyta; class Pinopsida; order Pinales; family Pinaceae; genus Pinus; species Pinus tabuliformis. The sequence continues at coordinate 180,296,916 of CM062811.1, read as the reverse complement.
TGAGTATGCTCTCCTCTTGCACTTTGTGTGATCTGGAGGATCAGAAAAAGAATTGTTATGTAAAAAAAAAGAAAAGAAAAAAAAAAAAGAGGAGACAAAATAAACTTCATCATTTCAATTGATTCAAAAAAAAAAAAAATGAAACTCAACTGCTTTGATAGGTTCAAATTGTCCAAAATTGACTGGTTATGGTTTGTAGTGGTCCTCAGAACACTGTATCTTATTTTAATAAGGTTTTGCAACTTAGTTGCGGAAAGTGCCCTGATTCCGCAGCCAGTTGAGAATTCCGCAGCTGTTTCAAGGTTTAGCAGGTTACAAGCGTCCAATGAAAAAACCGACCACATGGGCATCTCCAGAATTGTCCCGACATGGATCCTATCCTAGTCACCCAGCTCAGATCGATGAAAAACCAGCCTAAGACCTTAGTCAAAGTCTTGTTTTTAGCATGTTTTTCTTTGAAGACTTTGCTGCCTGAAATTGAAAATCATTAATTCTTATTATAAAAATTTACAATTTCAGAGAAAGAAAAAAAGAAGAAAAATTATGGCCATCTTGAATCCTAGCTTTTCACTGTGGCTTCAATAAGTAAATCTGGCTCCCTGTTCAAGCTTTGGCCTGAAATAAACCTGCAACATAAAAAAATGCACTGTATATGTGAGAAAAAAAGGGGATCGAATGTTAAAACGATTAGGTAACAATGAGGAGGTGAATGCAAATTTGAAGAATCCATGATAACTCCATCAAGGGGCCTCGACATTTCTTTTTAGAGACTGAAATTTATTATTGTTCAGATGGATTGAGCTCCTTGTTTGAGAAACGAATCATGCATTTTTGGAGGTTGATTCCTGTAGGAGGCATTCATCATTTAGTGGCAGATTTCTGAGTTGATTTCACCTTTGGATAACTACATTATCAGTTAGAAACAGAGGGTTGAATTCTTGAAGGTAGCTTCTGGTGATCTATTAAATTATTGAGGGCAGAGTAGTCATTTTTCTCCAAGGGCGAGAGCATGTAAGCTGATTACATCTACTGACAGAAGGACAAATTTGTTAGCTGAATTTTATCTTATTTCAGGGGTCAAATCCTCTTACTGTTGGAGCCAAGTTCCTCTGCCATTATATCCATCAGATTGCAGATCTACTTCAAGGGATGAGTTCAGCATTCACCATAATTATTTGGAGATTGATCTGAGTTAGAATGAATCAATAAGCTCAATGCAATTATTGCTGCCACTTAGATTTCCACCACCTGCAAAACCTGTGATATAAACGATCTAATCTGCAAGCTTCAACAAAATTATTTAGTCGTTGTTTTAAAAATCCAAGGTACCATTATTAAAAACAACCACTACAACAATTGTTTGGCAACCTATGGGTTGGGCGTCATCATTTGACATTTCTAAATATTGACTAAAATAGATCAACGATTGGCTCATTATTCTGTTTTCAGATAACAAAGCTGTGGCTATCAGTCGCCCCAATTCTTCAACTCTGTCATTGTACCTGTGTAATACACCTGCAGAACAGTAAAACTCAGAAAAAACGCAAAACAATAGAAAAATGTCAAATTTCAAATGCTCAATTTGCCCAAACAGAGACGAATTTGAAAAAACTAAAACATGGGTTTTTTTTGCTAGCTGGGTTAGTTAGATAACCCAGAAACCTTTTGAATAAATTTGTGGCGGTCTGGGAGAAATCCTCGGTTCTTTGGAGCCTCTTTTTTGCCACCGCGTGAAGAAAAACAGAATTTGAGTTAATTAACTGATGGTTTGATGTGTGAATCAATTCCGCGTGCCTGAGGAAGAGAAATCCAAATAGGAATCAACTATGTGTTGTTATTTAACCTTAATTACATGCTTTTAATAACTAACAATCCCATGCAACGTGTGGTTGTGTTTCAGTTTCACGACCAGCACAAAGACGTATTTAAAACTCATATGGCTCCTCTCCACCATTTCATCAACGTGTAACGTCTCTCACACAGCCGTTCAGTTCAAAAATTCCAACTCCACTTCACTACCCTACCATTGTGTTAAAGCTGCACCTCGTTCGCATAAGTCTCCATTTCATTTTGTGAATTCATCTCGGTTGCTCATCCTCTGTTTCTGCTTACAGCTCCTGAACACTCCCGTTACCCGTATTCATTTTCCATTTTCAGCCATTATTCTTCCATAAACCTTCACCCCATTTTTTTCTCTATTCTGCCTCATTCCATGTACCTATTCTCTGATATCCACTTACAGTTGCTGGTTTCCTTCATAAACCCTGACCATTTCTGCTAATTCAAATGAGTTTTAAAGAACAAAAGGAAAGATGGGAGGACTGTTGAGGGCAGAAACTTGAGTTAAATTGAGTTACATCCTCCATATATTTTTTTCCTCTTCCATGCACATAGCCACTCCATTTCACAGTACTTTCTACACTCTGTTTTCATTAGCTGCGGAAACAAGCCACTTTCCGCAGCTGATTCAACTTTCCGCAGCTGGCTCAACTTTCCACAGCTGTTTTGTTAAACTCTAGGTTGCAGGTGTCATCAAGCAAAACAAGCCACATGGGTAGTTGGGGGAATGTTAGTACATGGATGGTGTCCTATTCATTCAATCAAATTTGATGAAAAAGACCCCGGTCAAAGAGAAGTCAAGTTGAGTGTTATCACAAAGTCGCCACACTGAGTCGCCACACTAAGTCGCTGCATGTCAAGAAAAAATAATAATTTTGAATCAATGAAATGAATAAGTTATTTTCTCACTTTTCTGAAGGTATTGATTAATTTTGGATTGATGATGAAAGATGAATGGCTAACTTTTTATTCAAGATTTTTAGCTACAGAAACTGTGCACATTCCGCAGCTAAAGTCCAATTCCGCAGCTGTTCTCCAATTCCGCAGCCAGAAAAACCTCATTGTTCAAATCAGCCTAACTTTTTCATACAAAATCAGATTTTGATGATTTAAGTACCATTGGAAAGATCTCAACAAGATCTACACAATGAGAAATCCATCATTTGAGTTTGAAATGGCAAATAATGAAATAAATTGCTGAAAAGAAGCAACATCAACTTGAGGCACTAATTCCAAATCAGGTATAAATTCTTTTGATTTTTCCTTTGAGAACTTGTTTCATTAATACAAATTCTTAGTTTTGTGTGTAAATATCATAACTAGAGAGATTGGCCATCTCTCTCCTTTGATAATCTTACATTCCATTGCAGAAGAAGTATTAGTTTTTTTGCAGGTTCCAGGAGGAAGGACAAATGACTACAAGAGAATGGTGTCTCTTTAAGAGACCAATTTGTTTCATAAGAGGATGATCAGCAACAAAGAGGAAATATGTTGATGCAAAATCAGATCCAAACAATTGAAAAAAAAAACTTTCAGATACTATTGTCTCCATCACATCCATCCATCACATCCATACTTCATAATAAACCATTCACCTCATTCCACTCCATACTTTTCACTTACATTCACATACACTTTCCATCTCTTTTTGTCCATTCATAACCCACAAATAAAAGCAAGAGGCTCATTCACATGCTTATTGCCATTGCCATTTCTGTTCTCCATTGCCATTTTCCATTTTCATCTTCCATTCCTTGTCATTTTCATTCCGCAAATAAGCCCTTCTTCAATGCAAATTATTGAGTCCATAGTCCTTTGAGTCAAGTTATTTGTAAAAACACCTTGAGGCTTGCATGCCTTAATGGCAAGTCCTCATGCTGACAAACAATGGGAATACATTAATGTCCCTTGTTCGTTATATCTTCTAGGTGACTCGACATCAGCAAATTCATTCGTACCTAGCAAGATGTGTTTGGGCATCTTTACTCTCATTGTCATCAATGGTGAGAGTTCTCGTGTTGACTAGTGGCATCCATTAATGGCCATTAAGCCAACAATTTCCTACTATGTTCGACATCAGAACATCTTTTCACATAGTAGGAATTGTGCCAATGAGTTTTGAAGACATGAAGACTATTATTTTCAGCATTTTGGAGCAGAATCAACAAGTTTTAGTAGAAGCAATAAAAAGTCATCTTATCTTTCTATCCATGACTCATCTTGTTCAGCCACTTGAAGAAGAATATGATCAGAATTTTTCAGCCACCACACATACAACTCATCCATTCCAAAGGGTAAGTGAAGGTACGTCATTTTCTAACTTTTGACCATAGAATTCCATAAAAAGCTAGAATGATAATTGTTGGAAAAACATTTCTCTTCCTCATTTCATAAAATTGCCAATACCATCAGTTGGGGGGGAATTATATTCATATTCATATCTTGCCATGTCCATATCATATTCAGGAGCCCACATACTTCCAACATATATTTATTATTACATTGTTATTATGAGCATACAATGCCTTTTGAAAAAGTGCTTAAAGGATAAATTGGATACAAACAAAATCATGGTTGTCACACAAGAACCAAACATCATGCAATCCAATAAAGATATACTTTGCAACAATAATCAAAATATCATTATGCAAAGTTCAAAGAACAAAATAGAAGGCAAAAACAAAAAAAAAATGGTTGTAACACAAGAACCAACCATGTTGCAATTCAAGTGAAACACTTTGCAGAAATATGAAGTTATCAAATGATATCATGCAAAGTTAAGCCAAAGCTCAAGGATCAAAAGAGTTAATGTAATATATATTGCATGAGGACATGCAATAGCTTCAGTTGGGGGGTATGTTGAGTCTTGAAAATGTCATTCATTTCCATTACACTTTCACTATTATGTCCATTATATCACCTCCATTTCACCTCCATTTCACTACTATGTCACCACATTCATCCCACTTTCATTATCATTGGGCCACCTTTATGTTTTTCCAATCTTTATTATTTCTAAGCCTTTTAAGTGAATTTGTGGTTAAACATTAGAAAATAATGTGCATATGCTTATACCTAACAAATGGGTTGAGATTGTTGACATGTGTAGGTTGAAAGGAGGCTTCTGGAAGACCCTTATGTGGCACCCTAAGGCCAAATTCGAATTTGAGTGGAAAGAATCATGGGATCATGAGGATATGTGTCACATCTCCTAATTGTATTGTAACTCTAAGAAGACATGTGTCTTATCAGTTCCTATTTTGATTAGGACTCTAGAGGTAGAGGGAGAGATTCATGGACTCTCATTAATGAGATGGCTTCTCATCTTTTTGTATAAATAGGAGATCTCTCTCATTCATTTGTTAGCTTAGAGTTTGGAGTTCTTAAGTCTTTTTAGCTTGTGAGTTTGTAGTTCTTCCTTGATGGCTTTTGAAAGCTTTGAAGAGCTTTGTTGTACTTTTTAATTTTGAAGAATTTGAATAAAGCTTTGATGTTCTCAACATGGAAGGAGATGTGAAGTAGATGTCATGGAGCACATTAGAATGTAAGGTAGAGTAGATTTCATTTTGTAATTTTGCTTTGATTTCATTATGTCATTTAATTGCTTTCAAGTTTGATAGATTAGATTTTTCATTCATGCAATTTTAATTCATGCAAGTGCGTTCAACCGGTTGATTGTAGGTTAGTAATGCACATAGCTTTTTAATGACTAATGACATGACGAAATCATCTTGTCCTTCTGCTGATTTTTTTTTTTTGAGTTCTAATTCCAGCATTGTTATTTCAATCAGTTTTGTTTTGCTCATTTACTTTCCTGCAATTTAGATATCATATTGCTTAACTTGTTCATGATTGCTTCCCATAAGGTAGATTGAGCTGAAGGGTAAAGGATCAGAAGAGTTGAAGTAGTGTGATTAGTTTCCTTTATGCAATTTAATTTCTTGCAATTTAGATATCATATTGCTTAACTTGTTCATGATTGCTTCCCATAAGGTAGATTGAGCTGAAGGGTAAAGGATCAGAAGAGTTGAAGTAGTGTGATTAGTTTCCTTTATGCAATTTAATTTCTTGCAATTTAGATATCATATTGCTTAACTTGTTCATGATTGCTTCCCATAAGGTAGATTGAGCTGAAGGGTAAAGGATCAGAAGAATTGAAGTAGTGTGATTAGTTTCCTTTATGCAATTTAATTTCTTGCAATTTAGATATCATATTGCTTAACTTGTTCATGATTGCTTCCCATAAGGTAGATTGAGCTGAAGGGTAAAGGATCAGAAGAGTTGAAGTAGTGTGATGAATTAGTTGCTTTGCTTTCAGTCTTTGAGTTGCTTTAAGTTCAGTTTTTACTTTCTTTTTCATACAACAGCAAGGATACTGGGTTTCATAGTCACTAGCTCATTGATTGATTGTTTCATTCCATTTTGATTGAAGTAGCTGCATATTTACACTTTTGTTCAAGTACTAATTCCATTAATAACATGTTTTAAGATCTTTTGAAGTGCTAAGTTTTGGAAGTTACCATTAGGGACATAGGCCTTGTCTTGAAATCTCTATCCATACTTGTCCTTTAAAAGTATTCTTAAGACCTTAGAATAGGATTTCCATTTGCATTAGACACTTTAGGAAACCAACAAAAACAAAAACCCAAAACAAAATAAAATCTATAAAACAACGAAGTAAGAAAAAGGTTAACTAAGCACATATGGTGCACCACACTTCATCAGTTTACGATACCCGGATTGATAATTTATGTATAGCAATTTAAGACGTTAAATTGACTAGACACTAACCACTCATATAAACTTTGTCTATTTTTGAAGGCGGTCTTCCATGTGTCTCCTTATTTGACTCAAACCTAGTGATATCCAGACTTCAAGTCCAGCTTGGTCAAATATTTTTCTTGCTGCAACTGATCTAATTGATTATCTATCTTGAGCAAGGGGTATTTGTTCTTGAGTGTGATTTTATTCAACGCCATGTAAGCTATACACATCTGCCAAGTCCCATCCTTCTTTGGGACAATGATGATGGCTGACCCACATGGTGATGTACTCGGTCAAATTACGCCCTGTTCCAGCAACTGCTGCAACTGTTTCTTCACCTCACTTGCTTTTATAATAGACTGCCAGTACATCCCAATATTTGGCAATGGGGAGTTTGGGAATAAATGGATCTCGTGCTCCACTTCTCTCTTAGGGTGTAACCCTTTAGGCTCTCGGAACACGTCCTTGTATGCCTATAACAACTCCTCCAATTGATTTTTTTTGTTTCTTAGTACACTCCCCAGGGATGCCTTGCCTCTTGTTGACTCCTCTACAAACTGATTTTCTCTTAAAATCAATAAAACATACTTCTTACTGGAACTGATCAATTTCTTGGCTTGGTTGGCACTTACCAATGAAATTTTTGACTTGCCTTTGTGCGCATTGATGATGAACAATTTTCCATCCTTTATGAGCCGGTACTGGTTATCTCTCCTCATGAATATTTCATCATGCATGTACATGTATGGACTCCCAAACACGACTCCACATACATCAAGGGGAACCACATCCATATCTACTTCATTAATAAAATCAACACTGATAGAAAATTTAATTTTACACTGTTTTGTTACCTTCATCTATGCATCCTTATGTACCCATCCCAGTGGATATGGGTTTGGATGATCATAACTTCCAACCCCAACTTCTTGACCATATCTATTGCAATGAGATTTTCCTGCGATCCTGAGTCAAACAGAGCATCAATATTTGTCTTCTTGACCTGTATCTTTACATGGAAGAGTTTGGTCATTTCTTTCTCTTTCTATTGTTGAAGGCTACTCAGATTCACCTCCTTCTGTCCAGATGTACAGATGATCTTCTCATCCACATCCGTGCTGCTTTCAAATTGGTTGCTCAAATCAGTGGCCATGAGATTCTTCTTCCTATTATCTTTCTTCTTGTTCTTTAGGTTTAGTTTTGGATGTAATTTCCAACACCTCTCTTTTGTATGGCCATCAATGTTGTAGTGGTTGCAGTGGTTGCTAGGATCTTTGCACTGGTGTGTTGTGGCTGCCATATTTTTATCTTTTCCCCCTTTTTTCTTCTTCTTCCCCTCCCTAGAAGTGTCTTGTTGCTCCCTTTTCTTTGATCCACTTAATTGTGTTCTTTTCAGGCCTATGTTCTCTAGGTACTATGCCTGTACACAAGCGTCATCCACCATTTTGGGTTTGAAAAACATCAATTGCTCATGCAGATGGCGGTGCAGACCCCCCAAATACTTGAGGAGTACATCTGGGTTCTTTGGAGAGATATCCAACATTATAGCCATATTTCTGAATTTTGTGGTGTACTCCCGTATGCTTTGGCCCGACTTTTGCTTGAAGTAATGCCACAAAATCCACTAGTCTTCCACGTATCCAATGGGATAAACTTGAATTAATGGGGGTTTTGAAATCCTCCCACTTAGTCACTGGAGGTTCTCCTTCCAACCTCAGGGTTTCCATGTGTCTCTCCCACCAAGTCAGTGCATGGCCCTCGAATTTCAGTCGCGCGAATGAGATCTTTTGCCCTTCCTTGATATGATGGACACTAAAATAAACTTCCAGTTGCTGCAACCAGTGGTTCAGCTTCATAGCGCCGATCTGGCCATGGTATTTCTTAATATCGACTTTTGATTCCACTTTAAATAGGGATTGGTTCACGACACTCAAACTGGGTTTATCTTTTCAGGGTTCTTTCTTCGGTTGGTTATTTGAGTCTTCTCGATCTCCTGATCCCCCTTCTGATTTGTTCTTTGCATTCAAACCCCCTTCTTCTCCAAATATCCCTATCTGATTGCTTAGGGTTTCTAGAGGAGGTTTACATTACAGTTTATATCCGCGACTTGTTCTTTGAGCCGCGAAAACCTCACCTCTGTAGGATCACGAGGTTCGTTTACAGATTTGTCCCCCATGATTAGGGTTTTATGATTTTAGGTCTTGCCAATCTAGATCCCTGAAAATCCACAAAATACCCAAATAAACCTGCTTTGATACCAAATGATCCATAAACTGCCATGGATATTCCACTAGACAGTTTGTCACAACAGATATGATAATATTATATTAAAAATGTGACATTCTACACTATTACAGTGTCATTTAATTTCTAGATCTGTAAAATTAACTGTAATTAGTGCATGCATGTAAAAGTAAATCAAGCAGAAAAGTAGAGAACAAAAAACACACATAATACACAAGATATGCTCTCTGGGAAACCCTTTTGGGAGAAACCTAGCTGGAAGATGAGGTCGCTTCGTTCTCTTTCTCTGTTTTGAAATCTGGCTGTAGATACAAAGTAGTGTTTGTGGCCCGTGGGCTACTACAGTGCACAAATCCTCTCTTTGTTCTCTTCCTCCTATCTCTCCTGGTTATCTTTGCTCAAATATGGAACAAAATGCTCTCGAAAGAATGGAATGCCTCTTCCTCCTAGTGGCCTAGTTAGAACACAACCTGATAGCATACTAGGCGTAAAGTTTGACTACATTAACTCTTAACTACAATTACAAAATAGTCTCTTCTAGATTATTTTACAACACAAACACATGGCTAGGCCCTTTTCCATGAATAATGGGGGCTGACACGACATCCTCTCAAATTATAGTTGTGAAAGCAGGAAGGTCAACTTCTGAGTGGCATAACTTTTGCATACGGACCCTGATTAACGTGATTCTTGCGTCTTTGGAAAGATTGTTGTGTGTAGAATAGAAAGAAAAATGTCGTGCTTGAGTGGCAAAGTTTTACCCACAAAAATGGTCATTTTATGCCTCAAAACGCTCCCTAAAGGTTTCATACCTCGTTTTACAAAATTGGGTCTTGTTAGTAAAAACAGTCTGTGAGCTGATTCCTCCACTTTTTCCACTCTAAATGCATCGAGATGGATGAAAAACAATATAATGATCCAATTCGGATCAAACCTCCGCATTTTTGGAGAATTTTGGTTCGCAAAATATTTTACTGAATGAGGCGAGGAAGCTTTTCCTCCACCTTCTCTCTGGTGTACCATTTAGCTTTGCCTGGAAGTTGTCCCTTCAACCCAATCTGCCAAAGGTCTTGTTGCCCTTGTCTTGTAGTTCTGGACCTCTTCTGCAAAACAGAATCTTCTGTGAAATCTTCCTGAGCATTTGGTGCCAAATCCTCCACAGAAGGTAGGACATGTTCCTCTTCCTAATCTAGCATGGAAGGCTCATACAGTTTCAAATTCTCTACATTTACAACTGAGTAAATGTTTATATATGGTGGTAAACTGAGTCAATAGGAATTATCACCCACCTTTTCCAGTATCTCAAAGGGAACATACATTAGAGCCTTGATTTTCTTACGAGACCCCTGTAGCCTCTCCTTGTTCAACTGTAGCTATACTCTGTCTCCCACCTTGAATGATTTCTTTGTTTTGTGTTGATCATGCCTAGCCTTATACTTCACCTTTGACTTCTGCAGTGTTTCATGTACCTGTAGATGGATTTTCCAGATCTTATCTATAAATTTTTCATCCCTCAAAGCATCTCTTGTAAGGTCTTCCTTCACTCCTCCTTGTTGCCCATATGCAATTTCCAAAGGTGAAGGTGGAAAATATTGAAAACAAGTTTCAAATGGGGAATTTTCTGTAGAAGTGTGGACTACTCTACTATAAGAATGTTGTATATATACCAGATTTTCATCCTAGGTCTTCGAATGCTTCCGGTTGTAACCCCTCAGAAACTGCACCAAAGTCCTGTGTACTACTTTTGTCTGCCCATCTGTCTATGGATGGAATGATGTATATCTCTTCAAATCCGTATCCATCTTCTCCCACAATGTAGTCCAGAATGCATTGAGAAATCTTGTATGCCTGTCTGAAATGATGCTCCTTGGTATCCCAAAGTGTACCCAGACCTGTCCAAAGATCAAGTTTGATGCTTCTTGTCCTCTGATGCTCTTTTTACAGGGCATCAGAACACACATCTTGCTGAACCTGTCAACTACCACAAACAGGTAGTCCTGTCCCTTCCGGTTGTCACTAAACCGCCCACAAAGTCCATGGAAATGCTTTCCCAAAGACGAGTAGGGACATGTAAGGGATGATACAAACCCTGTTTCCTATTGCTAGGATTATTGGGACAACAAAGCATGCATCCTCTTATGAACCTAACTACTTGTTCTCGTATCTTTGGCCAATACACATACCTTTGTAAGTTAGCCACGGTCTCTCCTACACTAAAGTGTCCTGCAACCTTGGAGGTGTGAGCCACTCTAATTAGCTGCAAATGCTCACCTTTAGGAACAAATAGCTTATCCATCTTATAGAGTAACCCATCCTGGAGATAGTAGTCAATGGTTTTGTCTCCATCGTGCACATGAATCTGACTCTGCAACTACAGATACACCTCCTTGAAGTCCTCATCTTCTGAATATGCCTCTTTGTATGCATCATGGGTGAATGGCTCCATGTGCATAAGAGTCCCCAAAGCTGTAATATTTGATGTGGGTGGCCTTGAAATCATATCAGCCAACTTTCTTGTGTTTCCCTTCTTATACTTTATCACCAAATGAACCTGCTATAAAAACCCCATCCACTTGTAATGCCTAGTCTATTGTAGTTAGTTCTGGGCTTGTAGGTACTGTAACGGTTGGTGATCTGTGTGGATTATTGTCTCCTTTCCCATCAAATAGTGCTTCCATTTCCTCATAAATTGCACCATGGCATAAAACTCCTTATCGTAGGTAGGGTAGTTAAGAAATGCCCCATGAAATACTTCAGAATGGTAGAAAATGTGCCTTCCTTCTTGCATCAAGACAACTCCCATAACATACCCACTCCCTTATATCTCCATTTCAAAGGGTCGTTGCAAGTTTGGTAATGCCAGAACTGGTGCTTCACTGATCTTCTTCTTTAACTCATCGAAAACCTTCTGTTGCCATTTTCCCCACTGGAAACTCTTTCCAATTGCTGTTATGGCGTGGAGCGGTGCTTCTACCGCTAAAAATGAGGCTATGAATTTCCTCAGGTACTTCTTTTCTCCAACGAAACTCCTAACCTCAGTAACATTAGTAGGCGCCAACCATCTCATGTTGGCCTGCATCTTGGAAGGATCTATATTTAATTCTCCTCCACTCATCACATATCCCAAATACACCAAGGACTGTTGCGCAAACTCGCACTTCTTGAGATTTTCTAGCAACTAGTGCTTCTTCAATGTTTCTAGCACCTTCATCAAATGTGAAATATGCTCCTCCCAGGTAGTACTATATACCAGTATATCATCCAAATAAACAATAACAAATGAAAGTATAAAATGGCTTAGTACATCATTCATTATCTCGTAAATGTAGCCGGTGCATTACATAGGCCAAATGGCATAACTAAACACTCATACGAACCTTCCCTGTTTTTGAAGGTGGTCTATCTTCTTCTTTGACTCAAACCTGGTGATATTCAGACTTCAAGTCGAGCTTGGTAAAATTTTTTGCTTGCTGCAACTGATCTAACAGATAGTCTATCCTGAGCAAGGGGTATCTGTTCTTGAGCATGATTTTATTCAACGCCCTATAATCTATACACATCTTCCAAGTCCCATCGTTTTTTGGCACAATTATGATGGGTGACCCACATGGTGATGTACACGGTCGAATGATACCCTGTTCCTGCAGCTACTGCAACTGTCTCTTCATCTCACTTGCTTCTATAATAGATAACTTATACATCCCAATATTTGGCAATGGAGAGTCTGGAAATATATGGATCTCGTGCTCCACTTCTATATTAGGGGGTAACCCTTTAAGCTCTCAAAACACGTCCTTGTATTCCTACAAAAACTCCTCCAATTGATGTTTTTGTTTCTTAGTACACCCCTCTAAGGATGCCTTGCCTCTTATTGACTCCTCTACAGACTGATTTTCTCTTAAAAACAATAAAACATACTTCTTTTTGGAACTGATCAATTTCTTGGCTTGGTTGGAACTTACCAATGAAATTTTCGACTTGCCTTTGTGTGCATTGATGATGAATAATTTTCCATCCTTGATGAGCCGATACTAGTTAGCTCTCCTCATGAATATTTCATCATGCATGTACATGTATGGACTCCCAAACACGACTCCACATACATCAAGGGGAACCACATCCATATCTACTTCATCAATAAAATCAACACTGATAGCAAATCTAATTTTACATTGTTTTGTTACCTTCATCTCTGCATCCTTATGTACCCATCCCAGTGGATATGGGTTTGGATGATCACGAACTTCCAACCCCAACTTCTTGACTATATCTGCTGCAATGAGATTTTCCTGCGATCCTGAGTCAAACAGAGCATCAATATTCGTCTTCTTGACCTGTATCTTTACATGGAAGAGTTTGATCATTTATTTCTCTTCCTGTTGCTGGAGGCTACTCAGATTCACCTCCTTCTGTACTGATGTACAGACAATCTTCTCATCCACGTATGTGCTTCTTTCAAATTGGTTGCTCGAATCAGTGGCCATGAGATTCTTCTTCTTATTATCTTTCTTCTTGTTCTTCGGGTTTAGTTTTAGACGTAATTTCCAACACTTCTCCTTTGCATGGCCATCAATGTTGCAGTGGTTGCTAGGATATTTTCACTGGTGTGTTGTGGTTTCCATCTTTTTATCTTTTCCCCTTTTTTCTTCTTCTTCCCCTCCTTAGAAGTGTCTTGTTTCTCCTTTTGCTTCGATCCACTTGATTACACTCTTTTCAGGCCTATGTTCTCCAGGTAGTATACCTGTACACAAGCCTTGAACACCATTTTGGGTTTGAAAAACATCACTTGCTCACGCAGATGGTTGTGCAGACCCCCCAAATACTTGAGGAGTACATATGGGTTCTTTGGAGAGATACCCAACATTATAGACATTTTTTTGAATTCTGTGGTGTACTTCTGCACGCTTTGGCCTGACTTTTGCCTGAAGTAATGCCACCAGATCCACTGGTATTCCATGTATCCAATGGGATAAAACTAACTTAATGAGGGTTTTGAAATCCTCCCACTTAGTCACTGGAGGTTCTCCTTGCAACCTCAGGATTCCTGTGTGGATCTCCCACCAAGTCAGTGCATGGCCCTCTAATTTCAGTCGCGCAAATGAGATCTTTTTCCCTTCCTCGATCTGATGTACACTGAAATAAACTTCCAGTTGCTGAAACCAATGGTTTAGCTTCAGAGCATCGATATTGCTGTGGTATTTCTTGATATCGGCGTTTGCTTCTACTTTAAATAGGAATTGGTTCACGACACTCGAACTAGGTTGATCTTTTCTGAGTTCTTTCTTCAGTTGGTTATTTGTGTCTTCCCAATCTCCCGATCCCCCTTCTGATTTTTCCTCTACATTCGAACCCCCTTCTTCTCCAAATATCCTCATCTTATTTCTTAGGGCTTCCATGAGGAGGTTTACATTGCGGTTTATATCCGCAACTTGTTCTTCGAGCCACAAAAACCTCACCTCTGCAGGATCACAAGGTTCGTTTACAGATTCGTCGCCCATGATTATGGTTTTACGATTTTAGGCCTCACCGATATGGATGCCTGAAATATCCATAAAAATACCCAAAGAGACTTGCTCTGATACCAAATGATCTGTAAACTGACGTGGATATTCCACTAGATAGTTCATCGCAACATATATGATAATATTATATTAAAAATTTGACATTCTACACTATTACAGTTTCATTTAATTTCTAGATCTGTAAAATTAACTGTGATTAGAGCATGCATGTAAAAGTAAATAAATAATAAAAGTAGAGAACGACAAAATAATCTCAAACACACATAATACACAAGATATGTTCTCTAGGAAACCCTTTCGGGAGAAAACCTAACTGGAAGGTGAGGTTGCTTCCCTCTCTTTCTCTGTCTGGAAATATGGCTATAGATAAAAAGAAGTAATGTCTGTGATCCATGGGATGCTATAGTGCCCATATCCTCTATGTGTTCTTTACCTCCTATCTCTCGTGTCTATCTTTGCTCAACTATGGAACAAAATTCTCTCGAAAGAATGGAATACCTCCTCCTCCTAGTGGCCCGGTTATAACACAACCCAATAACCTACTAGTGGTTACGTTTGACTACATCAACTCTCAACTAGAGTTACAAAATAGACTCTTCTAGAGTATTTATATCACAAACACGTGGCTTTTTCCATGAATAATGGGGGCTGATGTGGCATCCTCCCGAACTATAGGTGTGAAAACAGGAAGGTCAACTTCTGAATGGCATAAATTTTGCATACAGATTCCGATTGACGTGATTCTTGCACCGTTGGAAAGATTTATGTGTGTAGAATATCATAAAATGGTTCTATTCATAAGCAGGAAAGTTTTACCCTCAAAAAACATCGTTTTATGCCTCAAAACGCTCCTAGAAGGTTTCAGACCCTGTTTTGCCAAACTGGGTCCCGCTAGTAAAAACGGTCCCGTGAGCTGATTCCTCCACTTTTTCCACTCTAAATGCATCGAGATGGATGAAAAAAAATAATGATCCAATTTGGATAAAAAATACTGACTTGTGGATGTTGACATAGACCTGTTGATCTTCCATATCTTCCTTGAAACTGCCTACGAAGATATCCTTAATTTCCTACCATGTTATCTTCATGTCCTTCTCAATGAACGACTGCGTGTCTGCATAGACTGGAAAGTTCATTGATACCAGTTCAACCAAATTCCCTGTGCTTCTCTCGATAATATCCTTTGACACAACTCTCTTGGAAGCCATGTTACCTGTACTAGTGAAAAGTTTCTCAACAATTGTTGTACCTGGAGAGAGAGAGGACACTCATGGTGTGCAAATGTTAGCTTGAAATCGAAAGCACTTCAAGATAGACCAAACAACAAACTAGGAAACTGCTGGGTAAGATTGCGTAATTCTGGGTTTAAGAGGTGAGGGACTATAAACTCGGTTTGCACATTGCGTAGTCCTAGCTGCCAGTGGGGAGGTGATGCTAACTAGAACTGCGCAATGCACAGTTCAGGCTAGCCTGTGCTGGCTAGGACTACGCATTGCACAATCCTAGTGGCCAAGGCTACAGGACTGGCTCCAGGAATTGTGAAGTTGGAGCCAGTCACTAGTAGCCTTTGCACAATTCCTGGAGCCAAGACAGAGCCTTGAGATCTAGAAACGCGCTGTGTGTTCCGGGAAGAGCTAGATCTAGGGAAAGGAAGCCCATATCTGCCCAAGGGAAGCATGAAAACAAGTAGATCTGGAAGTGTGAGTGATGGTTTGTGCAGATCTGAGTGAATGATGATGCATGCAATCAAAATAAGTGCATGAATCAACCAAATAGAAGAACAATGAAGCTTATGGAGAGAGTCGCCGCAAGGGCGACCGTTAGTACAGAAACTGGGTTATGCATGCGACACTTGGGAAAGGCAATGGAAAAATTAAAACAACACTTCTACAAGCTAAAAAAAATCAAAAGACCAGTGGTTGTTTAATAAAACGGGTAAAACAACACTCTCATAAGCCAAGGAAACAAAAGTGATAGAAAAGGAAGCAAAAGACTAGAAAAGAAAGACTTACCTGAAAAAAGTTGTGCACACTGTATCAAAGTTTCCTAGATCTCCTCGAGAATGCCAGAGCTCCAAGATCGAATGTGAAAATGAGCTTTAGTGGCATCCATTAAATGTATTTGATCGATTTATGGTCTATGATGTGACAACCAAAAATCTAGGAAAAAATGACATATGGTTGCAGTTTCCAAAGTGTAACTCCTACTACTAAAAATAGATCCCTATTTTTTAGGGATTCTTTTTCACTTTTTTTCTTTTTCAATAAAGGTTTCCATGCATGCACAAATAAATTGCGCAGTTCCAAGGATAACTCGGATCCTCACTTTCACATGCATTGGACAACTGCTATGGGAATGCTTCTACACAATTCGTGGGCTGACTGGATCTGGCTTCCTATCATGCTCTGTGTAGTTTTTGAGATGAACATAGGCTGCCAGGTGAGTCTGCACCATTTTGGAGTTGAAGATCATTGTTGGCTTGAATTGCAGAATCCTGAGAGCAAGGTTGGTTGCCCTCTAGGATTGTGCAGATAACTAAGGCAGACCTAGAATTGGATTGCAATCAAGTGAAGAGGTTAGCTTGTGTTTAGATAACAAAGCAAGTAAGCAACCAAAAGCTGTAAAGAAGAAGATACAACTTAAGGAAAGAACAAGTATGTGGGTCAGTGTAAGATAAGTTGTTTTTAATTTATTAGGGATGCTCCAAAACGAAGGTTAGGAAAAATTTTGGAGGGTTGTTGTAGCCGATATAACATTGGAGACACATTGGTAGAACCCCATCTCTTTGTATGGACCTTGTCTCGTGTAAAGCGAGTCTAACTCTTTTGGAAGTACTGTTTGATTCTTTGATTGTCATGGTTCCTTCACTAACTTGAGTTAAAGATGTAGCACCCGTTATCACCCCAAGAAACTCTCCTAGGTTGTATCTCGGAGATGCTCGAGAACATTACAAAACTAAACAAAATGTTGGAAATGGATGAATGGAAGGGATGATGCTTATTCAATCTAGATAATCACTTCTACTATGCTTAACCCCAAACATGGGTGAACACCCCCAGACTACAAGGCTTTAGACCACCAATCACTCACAGTTTGAGGATTAAGTGAACATGGAGAATACTGACCACACCAGCAGATGCACAAGACCATGTGATGGCCGACTACAACCAGTAAAGAGGTCTGCAAATTTATTTCCTAATGCACAGACAGGATGACAACTCTCTGGCACTAAGACAACAAAAACCTGCATAACACATTCAATGATACATACCAGATTGTAACACAGAGGTGGAATGACAGCCCCTCTAATGCTAAACATCAAGAGCACATGAAATAATGCATAACAGGCATAGCCTAGAAAAGAGTAGAAATGGAAAGTGAGAAATTAACAACAAAATAAGCTTGTATTAGCTGAAAATGAAGACCAGACGCTGCAGGTATCACAGTAGTTACAGTCTCCAGAAGTTGAACCTTACATCAAAACTACAACCATTAACCTGATTACATTGTCTTTTTGGGTATATATAGAGTTTGATTACAAAATTGCTCTACTGCTCTATGCGTGGAGGGGTCATAATTGACCACAAACCACATTAACTGTCTAAAATGGTCCTCTACTATGACCTGCTACTTCAATGAATGAATTTGACATTCTCTGGTACTTTGGTGTACTCCTCGAGCAGGTGGAGTGTTGTACGAATAAATTTCCATAACTGCTGAAGGCGTTTAACTGTTCGAGGCTGTCCTTTTCTTATCTCAGGTACAATGTGTTGAATGCAGTAGTTGAAGCTTAACTGCACAGAGCCAGTAGATGATCGCCTCCATCCTTCAGGTGTGCAGAATGATTATGGACGCGAAGACTGCATGGCGGATGCATGGGCGGGAGGAGAATAAACATCAACCGTTAGATCAAACAAACGAACGGTGGAGATCTATTTTGTAAGAGGAATCGGGAGATGTGGGATCGAAATAAACGAGGGCCGTCAGATCTTATATAGGCAGATCCGACAGTGATCGAGGGCAGAAGTTGAGCGGGAGATAACGAGCGGGGGAATGGTTTGTGTGGTGGGCAGTATTTATCGCACCACCTACGGGGGTCGGGTGGTATTCGTACGTGGGGGCGCGATCACAATCAGTGCCCGACATGTGGCGGATGTGACTGGGTCAATACCGCTTTCCCCGCGAGCTAACATTCGGTTAAGTTACGACATCGGGGGAAGCGAATACCGTTGGATCTCGCGGTGGATGCAATCGACGACGAGGATTAAAAGAACACGTTTATGACTGATATGACATGAAAAAGGGCTTGCGAAAGGTGCTCGGTCGGGTTATCAGGGTTATATGATGTTTAGAATCAGCACCCGGGCACTTAGGGAATATGGGTTTATAAAGAAATTTGGAGTAAAACAGGGATAAAGGGGGTTATGGGAGTGTAGAAAAATGAAGGAGGAGGAGGAAAAGGACTGCTGCGGGCTCTTTGAAAGCATAACCAACACTGCCCAACTTGTTCTTATCCATCAAATGTTGAAGAATATAGTAGAGCTAACAACACCTACCATCCTCCTGATCGGTCAACACACATACCAAGGCAAGTCAACTGACTTGTTTTGATTGGGGATGAGGGGTATACTTATGCACAAGTAATATAGGTCATTAGAGTTTAAGTTCCATCTCTGGTGTTGCTCCGTTGCTAGCAGGCTTGGACAATACCCTGGCAAAGTCACTTCAGGATCACAAGCATTGCTCCGCTGTCATCGAGCCTGGATATTACCCCAACGAAGTTACTTGCTTCACCTCTCTGTGTAGGAAGGCTTTCTCTTCTTTTGCCTTTATTTTATTTTTCATTTGTCAAAGAAATGTGCACAGGCACATATTTATTTCACGAGGCAGAAGAGGGATCCTGACTTATTGAGAGAAAAGAGCTTGTCCCTTTAGAGAAGGATGTTTATATATACCTCTGACATACTAGTTAAGGTTTCCCCCCTCACCTTACTCTACTTGACTGAGTTGAAAAGGGTTAACCAAATATAGGAAATCAATTAGAGTAGGCGGTATTAGTTAAGAATGCAAGCGTTTTGACTTCACCAAGATTCACTCTGAAAGGAATGTACTTTCCATCAGGGTATCATTGACTGAAGAACGCAAGATCTTCATAAAGGGAGGGAATAGATAGATAACCAAATATTGATAGTTATACAAGTCCTCTTATATTTCGCCTTGCTTTTCTCAAAAGGCAAACATGGTTTCATGGGAAAATAATGCTATGGGTGCATAACCAGCAACCAAGCAAAGGAAAGCAATAAAATGAAAGAAAAAACAAGTAAGCAGAAGTCAAACAAGAAATCAAAAGAAAACAAGAAAGCAAACACTACTCCTACTCCTAAGCTAAACAGTGTATGGGCCTATTCACGTGAAGTGATATTTCCAATGTAGCCACCGACACATTGGTTGGTCCATGTAAGTGAAGGCATGGTTGACAAGAAAGATATTCAGGCAAACCAGCAAGCAATAAAGATAAAGCAATGAAAACCAACACGCTCAAAGTTTGAATGCGTCCACATAAAAGAAAAGAGTAAAAGCACATGGAAGTTAATTTGCAGATGTATCATGGTGTTATATCACACTGTGCGGAGATGAAAAGCATGTACACTCTTTTGACCTTGACAAACGAGAAAACATGCATAAAGAAGAAAACTTCATTTCACAACATGAAATTCTATGTATGACTCCTCCAATGCATGAGTGATAAGATCGTGTGATTCTGGTGGAGGATGTGAAATATGTAAACTAGATTGATTTTCAATGCGAACGAGAGAGTGATGAGGAGCCTGGGGTGATTCAACAGATTTCTGATTAGAAGTGGAACTAACCTCAAGGCTATGAGAACTTGACATAACCATCAGCTCGGGTTGAAGTGCCTCGACAACTTGAGGGGTCTCCACTTCATCAGAAGATGTATCATCAAAGACCAGTGGCTTAGAAAGATCAACAGTAAGTGAATCAGAATCGTGATCAAATGAATGAGTAAAAAGATCACAACAACCATGATCAGAAAATTCGATATGTGCATCGACATCCTCATGATCTGACGAATCATATAGAGGGGTTGATGAGAAACAAAATTTTTCACCCTATGAATTTATGGAAATGAAAGATGAGAGGTTAGGTGGATTCAGAAAGAAATATTTGTCCTCTTCACAATCAAATGATGGACTGGCATCCTACGTGTCCTGTGAATGATAGGAAGTAGACACATCCAGGGATGAACTTTGACAAGAACAATTAAAAGTGGCAGAATCACAGAAAATGTCAGGATAAAGCGGATAATGTGCGGACGCAAGGAGGTCATCCTTCACCGTGACTTCTTCTTGAGATTCCTAGACATACGCATAAAAAATGATAGCACAGGTTGGTTTCTCAACACCAATTTTGTCGAAAAATTGATCCTCATGAACATCACGTGTCGAACCCAGAACAAATGAACACAAGAAAATGAAATATGGAGGATCAAAGGAACTAGAGGATGAAGGTTGAGAAAACAAGACACATGACAACTAACAGGCTTGCAGTCCAAATTTGCGCAGATATCTAGAGCAGGTTGGGTGGGAGGAGGTGACAGTTCAACGGATTGGTTCGCAACCTCTCCCACCTCGTCGCGTGGAGCTAGAGCTATTTCATGAGAAGAGGATGGAGAGTCACTCATGAGAACGACCTTGCATATCTTAGATTTGGAAGCTCTAACAATGAGGTATGCTGGGAGGGGTTTGAATGATTCTAACTCATGTGGATTTTCAGATACGTGAAGAAGATACTGAAATATTTCTCTGAGAAATTTCCAATCAATTTCATCTTCAGGGATTTGAAAAGCAAGATTATGGAAGTGTTCCCAAAATTGCACAATAGATTCATCAAGTGCTTTTCATAACTCCAACTTTTTTTATTAAGTTATTTACAATCATAATGGAAGAAAGCATTACCGAACTCTTTGATCATGTTATGAAAAGAGTGAATAGAGGTTGTGGCCAATGTGAGACACCATTTCCTAACGCGCCTTTAAAACGTGTAAGCGAACAACCCACAGGCAATGTCATCCGAGGGGACTTCATTCCTCTTAGAGAAGCCTAAGAAGGCAACTTTGTGTCTTAACAAGGCTATTATGCCTTCACCATCGTATTTGAGTTTTGACAATTCATCGATGACATCCTTCGACACTTCAAAATCGTGTGCATGAGAAAAACATGTCGGAGTTGAGATTGTGATGTAAGTCATGAATGATGTGTAGTGATTCAAAACATACTTTGAGGGTTGAGCTTGTCATATGGCCCTCCTTCTAGCACCAAAAATATTGATGGTGTTGGAACTAACGACATTAAAGGGGATCTCCTCGGTAGGAAGTCCCAACAAGACCTCAAACCATTTGGAGTAGGAGTCCTAGCAGTGGGTGGTAATGTTGGTGCCTTGACTACGGTAGTGCGCGAGGAATAATGACTTTGTCAGAAGCAAGTGAGTGACATTGCAGCGAGTCAAGGGAGATGCATGGGGGTTCTAACACTTGGAGGGGAAAAGGAAGTGTGTCCCTTAGAAACCTATAATAGTACGCAGCCTAAAAGGAACACACAAGTTGGATGACATCACAAGATGGAAGCGAAATAGTCCACAAACCAAAGTTACGGGTTAATCCATCAACACGTCTTCAACAAGATTCATACAATTGCATACAAAATAGTTCATAAGCAAATGCGTAAGTTAAACAATATACATTACTAAAGTAACCAGAATAGTCAAACTACAATAACAACATATGCATGAAAACGTGTTGGCTTAGTTATATTATTAAGTTAAAGTTCCATCCATACATACATCATTGAAAACTACTAGCCCCAATAGTGGAACATTACATTCAACACTGCTTGCTCCTCCAAAGAAGTGTACTTGCTCTACACTGTGGAGAAGCCAAGGCTCATCACAATACTCCCAAGCTTTCTCTAAGCCTAAGCCTAGCCAAAAGCTTGGCTCCCAAAAGCCTGTACTATGAGTTATGAGGTTCTATATATAAAAAAGGGTGGGATGACCCTTGACATTCCCATTTGACTCTTTGACTACCCTCATGACTCTTTAACTCCTTTACAAATAACTCTTTACATACATAGTGACTGTTCACATTCCACTAATGAAAATTGGAATTTCACTTACAATATATTTACAAATAATATACAATTTCCACATATATCCATGTGGGAAAAAATAGGCTTGAGTTAGCCTAACAAGACAAACACAATCACTTAGAAGCTTGGGGAAAGACCAACTCGGCAACATCCTCTTGATGGTCTTCGGTGACGAACTGATACCAAGCTTGGGACTACACTATGGTGTCCCCTTACTGTTTATTGATGTCTTTCTGGAAACAGAATCTTGCCTCCATGGCTTTCGGGTATATGGCTCTAGAACCTTTTTCTAGCTCATCCTGAAGCATGTGCAACACTGTCCTAAGTGTGACTAGACCACTGATGTACCTCCACATGTTTTCTACGCTCAACTGCAAGTCATCGCTGGTGGCCTCTCGCATCAACTCCTCCATGTACCTATCGACCTCCAGCCGTCCTTGGTTCTTCTCAATGGCTTTGGTGAGGGAGTCAGTTGAAGGGATCATGTGGTCCTCACCATGACATCCAGATTCTTGAACAACCATGCATAGGAAGCTTCAATGCTATTGATGAGCGGAGGGAGCTGCTCATAGTTCCAGATCAACATCCAAATCTATGCTTTGTCTAGCTCTGCCTATGGCTTCATTATCTTGTGCAAGTAAAGAGGGTCTCCCTCATATTTCATTGTCCATTCCTGTATTTCTGCAATAGAAACATGTATGTCTTTGAGATTTTGGGAAATCTTCATGCACTGCTACTGAAAACCATATAGATGGACAACTACCTTGTGCACGGTGACAAATCTGTCATAAAGTTTTTGCATGGTGGTCTCTAGAGTCGATACTTCAGCAAGTATCACTTTTTTCATCTCTACCATAATGGATCCTGTGGATTTTTTTTGTCTCTGCGTGGCCTCTTACAAGTCCTTTTCCATCCGATCATTCTCTGCTATCAAGAACTTAGCACTTGAGCTCGTGGCTTCTGCATAAGCCTTAGAGGCATCGACCATGGCAGCTAGATGTTTTCTAACATCTGACACAATCACCCTTTCCTCCATATGTGCAAGTGATGCGTGATCATCTGAGAGATTGTTTCTCCATGCCTATACAATCCTCTATTGTGACTCATCAAATGACAGATTGTATGCATCTGTTACCAGATCATCATCAAGGAGAACAATATCTCCTTACTCGCTCGGGACTAGTTCTAATTCTGGAGGTGGTGGAGACTGAGGGGCGACCTCGGATGTTCTCATCATGAGGCCGGTATCTTGGTCCTTTAGCTCTTGTTCCAACTCCAGTTACGTTATTCAACCATTTTCTCAATCTATTAAGCAATTTCCTGAACCTACACCTTCTCACACTCTTCTTCATCTGCTGGTTGTTCTGACTCCTCAACCTGTATAGGTGTAGTTTTTTGTCATCATGCCTTGCCCTTCTTCTTGTTCCTTTTTGTGCTTCTCTTCCCTGTCTCTCCTTCTTAGTTCTTGCTCTTCATTTATCTTCTTCTCTATTTCCTGCAACTTCCTTTCTGCATCCTCCAACCTTTGCTTCTGTCTCTTCATTTGTTCTACTCTCTTTATGTGTTGTTGCATCTTTTCCTCCACTGCCAAAGCTACTTTCTCAATGAGAGGATCTTCTCTGAACTTGTAGCTTTTCTCAGCCTCTGGGTTTTTAACAATCTTCCTCTTGCCTTTGTCCTATGTTGGTTTGCTACTCACTGTTGTTGTTTCCTGCGGTGCTGCTGCATGCAGAGAAAATTTCCATTCTATAGCCATGCTGATCGGTTCATTGAGCCTAGAGGAGTTGTAACAGTACCTCCAAGGATCTTCCTCTTCCCAATGAAATGTCTCGTGGATCCATGGATAATACACCTTCACACAGTGGTTCTTGCATATGCAGTGGGGATCATACAAATTGTAGTCCTTGGTTCCAAACTTGAACTTTTCTAAGTTGTTGGCCTCGGCATCCACATCCTTCAAGCTCATGATCTCATACAATCCAATATGGAAAGGAAGAGCAAGCCATGGTTCCTTCTTCCTCCCATGCATCCTTGCTGATAACCTTGTGGAGATGTGATATGAAACCTCTTTCATGACCAACTTATCCGCAGAAAACCTTGGTAGCACATGCAGAGGCTTCTCTCTTCCAAGAATCCTGATGAAGGTGCCACTAGATGAGGCATACCAGTATGCAATGTTAAGTAATGCCTGCATCGCTTCTTGGGACATGCAAGGTGGATCCTACTCAAGATCAACTTGTAAATCAAGATGATGAAATGGTCAGATAGCCTCGCCATGACTCCTCAGTAACTACACTCAGAAAGCAACTTGCAATAAATGTTCACAACATTATCTGATGGTGTCCATGTCCAACCCATGCTAGGAAATTGATGTTGGGCACAGCTCGCATCAAGTAGGTATGCGAACATATAGAATCTCACTTTCTCATCCTTGGGCGGATTCTAACCATTAGTCACATGCACTTTCAACTGAAGAGCCAACAAATCTGACCAGTTGAATGACCTTCCCTCACTCGCCAGCTGGTCTAACACAACCACCCAATTCTATGGAAAGGTCTCTATGCCCTCTTGACCATACAAGTGACATGCAAAGATGATCTGTTAGGGCCTAAATCTACCTCACACTAAAAAAGGTACGATCTAGGACAACATCAAACCACGCTTAACCTGGTAGCTAGCCCTACCAGGTCGGGAGAGGGCTCTCTCCTTGTCAATCTCAAAAAAGATGACCAATGAGGCTTGAGATGAAAAATGTGAAGACTGATTTTAGGCTAGGTATGTGTGTAGAAGAGTTTGATTGAATATAATGATGTTTTGTTGGCTCAAATGGAAAGGTAGATTTGGGTTTGGGGAATGAGGCTTAGTTTTGCAAAGATCTCTATGGGGCAAGGTAGGCAACTGATATGGCACTTCAAATTGAATGAAATGGAGAGATTAGACAAGTAAGGAGTTGAAGAGGGCAAGAAAACCTTAGGGGTCCTCTTCAAACAACTGAAAACATCAATAACTAAGCAAACCCTAGGTAGAGCACTGCAATTTCAATGGATTCTACCTTTATCCTTGTTTATTTTAGTTAAGAAGAAGTAAGATAGATAATGGCATACATAAACATAAGTAAACTCACAATTACAGAAAGAAACACAATACCAAAGCAAGATGCCACATGAATCCCATAAAGTGCTGCAAACCTTGGTCTATTCCTTGGCCAAAAATGCTGATATGAGTATACAATGAAGCTCCAAGCTTTCTCAAAAGTCCAACCATGATAATGACTGAAAATCACAAGATATAAACAAACCATAACTCATACTAGCCTCTAGGGGTCAAGATCATAATTTTAGGAGCTGTTCCAACTAATTCTAAATTGAGAACTAAAAATTAGGCAGTGGAATAGCTTGCCTCTAGAAACTAGGGAATTGATTCATTCAGTTGCAAACTACTTTTTGATAGATGAATCTACCTCCATGAGTGAAAATTTGACATAATTACATCAAGATCCATCAATTTACATTAAATTAAATCATAAGTTTGACATTAAGAAGGAGAAAAGTCAATCTGTCAAGAAACTAGGCGAAAAACAGAGTATTCTTGGTCAAACTGAGCAAAATTTCCCCAAAGCACCGCGCTGATTTCCCTATGCATAGTGCGTGTTTTCAACCACTTTTTGAGGCCTTTCCGGTGTCCAAATTTTCTCCAAGTGTGCTTGTTGGAAAGGTATGCCTTTCTACTTTCTAGAACAAGTGGAATTTTTGAATTTGGCTTCTATTTTCCCCTCCAAAAATAAGTTCTCCCAACACTGCTTCCTGTGTGTCAAAATAGGGGCAGTAAGGTCATTTTTTGGGTGTTTTTGACGTTTTTGGGGGCTCAAAACCTATCAAAATTTCTTGGCCATTGGTAGGCATGCATATTTTTCCAAATAAAATCCAAAAATGCTGAGTTTTTCTCATTTGGAGGCCTCCATCAAAAGCGAGCGCTAGGTGGCGTGGCACATTGGGCAGAAAATTCTGTGTTTTAGCCCAAAAATTTCAAAAATGCAAAAAATGTCCCAAATTTTTTGAAATTTGGGCTGAGTGTTCTCCATCAGGTGCTGTGTTGGGCCAAGTAAGCCTCAGCCAATATCTAAAGTATATCTTTCTCCTTTCGCCTCCTCGATGGCCTTTTCAACTTTGCCTTCAAGCTTCTAATTCTTGCCTTGTAACTTTTATTTCTTGCCATGTAATGATAGGCCATATGCCTCAACATCATTTTCTCCCTGTTGGCCTTCTCTAACAACTTTTCTAAGTGGATATTAGCTCTCTCAAGCCACGACTCATGATCGACATTGATTTCTTGTTCCAGTGATGTGAGCTTCATCTTCCTCCTTTTGGCAGCTTGACGGTTTTCTCGTATGTTTTGCAACTCCATAATGGTTTGCTGATCCTCTAGTTGCTTATTTCTTTGCTCCAGGTACTTTATTATCCACTTGGCTCTTTCTAAGTTGAGGGACAAAGCATTGATGTCTGCGTGTTTCTCTTGGATGACCTCCTTGAGCTTTGAGCTTTGTGGGCCCAAATCAGTTTCATCGTCCTGAATGAGAATGAAATCGGTCTCTTGCTCACCTGAAGGTCCCTCATGATGTAATGGCCTCTTGCCTTTGTCCTGAAACTGCTGTGCTGATGAAGGAAGCGAGACCCCTTCCACCCTGGGTGGAGATAATACTCGCTTTTCTGCTGCAAAAAACCCTCTAGTGCCCTTTTGATAGGTGACAAACACCGGCACACTAGCGGTCTGTGTCTCATGACCCTCCTGCCGATGTGAAGGTTCACCTGTCTCATGGAAAGCTTCTGGAGGTACCTGAGGAGTCATGAAGAACTCATGAGAAATGAAATCCTCCGATGAGATGCCCTGCGAACCAAGCTGATGCATGACCACAATTTTGATGAGTGCAAAATGATATATACTATTAAACTGCTACTGAGGAGTCTTCTGTTGTACTAGGGTGGTCATCTTCTCAATATTTCAGCACATGAAGTATGGGAGATTCATCATTCTCACCCTGGTAAAGTGCATCACCAATCTGATATGATAGGCGAGAAAACTAGCCCTCATAGCTGAAATACTTCATTATGAGTTTCATCAAGGGAGCATATAGTCTTTCAGGTACCAAAAGGGAAAAAATCTGCTGAGTTGTCTCAAATAACTGGGCTTGGTATATGGTTCATAATGTTCCTTGTCAATTTGCTGCGTTTATTCCACTGCTCTCCAACATTAGGAATTCCGGTTGCTAGAGAAATAGACTCTGGTGTTAAGGTGAATGTCACACCAGCTAGATTGGTTTGGCCATTATGTAGATGAAGCACAAACAACCGGGCTAACTCATGATGATACTAGACTCTAGCAACCATCTCACAAAACTGATAATAGGATTGGTGTTGGAAGCATGTGATAGCAAGAGGGCAGGCCTGTAGCTCGGCAAGTGAAGTAGGCTCCTCTCGTATATGTTTGCCACCCTTGTGAGGTCTCCTTGGTGCATGCATTTTTGTAGGAGAGTCACTGTGTGTCTCTTCATCTCGGTCATATGAAGGATCAGATTCCATGCTTGCTAATGTGTGAGTTTTCTTGATGAGTATGAAGAGATTTATGGTGATTTTAGTTTTCTGCCACCAAGGGTAAGAATGTATGAGGGACTGTGGAGGGAGAGGGTATGAGGGGTTTTGGGAATATTATGACAAGTTTTTTGGGAAATAGGGGGTTTAGGGAATAGTGTGTAAGCTTAGGGACAACAATTAGGGTTTGGGGATTTTGTAGTTGGGGATTTGGGAAAATAAGAATTGGGGATAGGGGTGAATGACTTTTAGGAATATAGGAATTAGGGAATGAGTGGATGAAACTAGAAAAAAAAAGAGGAGCCAAAGAGTAAGGTGGTGGAGTGAACTTGGCAGCAAAATCACAAATGCAAACCCTAAGCAATTGTGTTTTGAGCAAAAATTGAAAAGAGGTAGGGTTTGAGTTTTTTCACACTAAACCACCATAAATTTTAAGAAGAACTCTTTCACTAGTAAGGGAAGAGCTATAGACTTACTTGCACACCATTGGATTGATCATCTTTGGAAATTTGAGGGAGTTTATGATGAAATCGGGCTTGGCAGCTCTATGCACCACGCCACAAACCCAATGCGCTATGCCTCCTGTATGCGCCACACCAGTATAGTTTTAACACTGTGGAGGGCGACCCAATGCGCCACGCCACTTGTATGCATCGTGCCTCTCACCCAATGCGCCGCGCCCACAAACTTGCATAGTTTTACTCCAAGCTTGCTTCCTTTGCTCAACACGACCTTCTCTTGCTCAATCTTTCTTCTTTGAATGTCAATGAGCTTTTTGAATTGTGAAAATCATTTATATACAAGAGATTTTGATTTTTCATTCTTGAAACCTACTTTTATAATGTTTGTCTTGTAACTTACTTTTTCAACTCTGTTTTTTGGGCAGTTTACTTTATTTGTGCCTTTAATGAACTGAATGACTTGATTTTTTGTTTGCCTTGCAGGGGATGGAGCAGCTGAAGCTTGGAAAGGTGACCAGGGTTGCCACTGAAGTTATTTACATATGAAAGAATTGAAATTACATCAATTTATAATAAAAACCTAAAATACTCTGTTTTTCCTCAAAACAGGGTTTTGAGGAAAAATACATTTCTGAGCATGAGATTATGAATTTTATTAGTACTGGAACTTTATTCAACCTCCTCATGCGCCTGCTAACTGTTATTGGACATTTTGAAGACCGTTTTGATGAAACCATAGACCTAATGAAACTAAAACCCTATAAATGACTCTTGCAAATTTAAAGACAAAAGGTGACTGCAGATGATCCTGATGAATGGAAATGGGCCAGCAGGTAAAGGACATGAGGGAAAATGTACAACAAACCACTACTGTCAGGTGATCCATGCTCCTAATGGAATGCATCTGACTGAGCGAGACACCTAATATGCAATGCAACAAGAGAATTTGATCTCTGATGGAGGGATGAAGATACCGACACTAACATGATCAAGAGTTGGTAAGTCTTTCTGATGAATTAGCCTTGTAGAAATGATTGGGTGTCGACCTGAACTTCAACGACTCTTTCACCCAATGTTTCATGATGTATCTAGTGTTCACATTATTGTTGGGGTTATAGAAAAGTGCATCCATTCGGTTCACCGGTTGTGGTAAGTGATACATATGATGATAGTTTTTCTTCCTGAAGGTAGCAAGTTGTGTTCCACTAGAACTGCTCAATGTCATCGTCTCGGGGTTGATATGTGAGACAATCCAGTGAATTATGTCTGCCGATGGGAAGGCGGGGTACTTGCATGCAACCTTATAAAAGCCTAACTTGTGGATGTTGACATAAACCTGTCGTTCTTCTAGATCCTCCTTGAAAATTCCTGCGAAGATATCCTTAATTTCCTGCCATGTTATCTTCATGTCCTTCTCTATGAACAACTGTGTGTCTGCATAGACTAACAAGTTCATTGACACCTGTTCAACCACATCCCAGTGATGATCTTGACAATATCCTTTGATGCAACTCTCTTGGAATCCATGTTACCTGTACTGCTGAAAAGCTGCTCAACAACTGTTGTACCTGGAGACAGAGAGGACACTCATGGCATGCAAATGTTATCTTGAAATTGAAATCACTTCAAGACAGACCAAGCAAAAAATTGGGAAACTGCTGCGAAATTTTTTGCAATTTAGGGTTTTATAGGTGAGGGACTGTCAACTAGATCTGTGCATTGCGCAGTCCCAGCTGCCAGTGGGGAGGTGATGCTAACTGGAACTGTGCAATGTGTAGTTCAGTCTGGCTTGTGTTGGCTGGGACTACGCATTGCACAATCCTAGTGGCCAAGGCTCTAGGACTAGCTCCTGGAACTGCATAGTGTGCAGTTGGAGCCAGTCATTGGCAGCCTCTGCGCAATTCCTAGAGCCAAGGTAGAGCCTTGAGATCCAGAAATGTGCAGTGCATGCCGAGAAGAGCTAGATCCGGGCCAAGGAAGCCCAAATTTGCCCAAGGGCAACATGAAAATGAGAAAATCTAAAAGTGTGAGTGATGGTTGGTGCAGATCTGAGTGAATGATGATGCATGCAATCAAAACAAGTGCGGGAATCATTAAAACAAAAAAACAATGAAGCTTATGGAGAGAGTCGCCTCAACGATGAACGTTAGTGAAAAAACTAGGTTATGCATGCGACACTTGGGAAAGGAAATGAAAAACTTAAAACAACACTTCTAAAAGCTAAAACAAATCAAAACTCAAGTGGTCAGTTAATAAAACGGGTAAAACAACACTCTCACAAGCCAAGGAAACAAAAGCGAAAAAAAAAGTAGCAAAAGACTAGAAATTAAATACTTACCCGGAAAATTTGTGCCAACTGTTATGAAGGTTGCTAGATCTCCTCGAGAATGTCAGAGCTCTAAGATCGAATGTGAAAATGATCTCTGGTAGCATCCATGAAATAGATTTTATCGATTTAGGGTTTATGATACAAAGGCCAAAAATATAGGAAAAAGTGACACATTGCGACAATTCCAAAAATAATTCAAGTGTAACTCCAACTGCTAAAAATAGATCCCTATTTTTTAGGGATGTTTTTTCACTTTTTTGGGAAAGGATGCCATGCATGCACAAAGATTGCACAGTTTCGGGGAGAGCTAGGCAACTAACTAGCACATTCATCAGGCAGCTGCTGAGGGAATGCTTCTGCACAATTCCTGGGTTGAGTGGCTTTACCTGTCTCTCATGCTCTACGTAGTTTCCCAGCTAATGATAGGCTGCCAACTAGGTTTGCGCAATTCTGGAGCCAAAGTTCACTGTTGGATTGAACTGCACAATCCTGAGAGCAAGGTTGGTTTCCCTCTAGGATTGCGTAGATCACCAAGGCATGCCTAGAACTGGATTGCAACCAAGTGAAAAGGTCATCTTGTGGGTAGATAGCAAAGCAAGTAAGCAAACAAACGATGTAAAAAAGAAGATAAAACTCAATGAAAGCACAAGTACTTGGGTTAGTGTAAGATAAGCTGCTGGGAATTTAGTAGGGAGGCTCCAAAACAAAGCTTAGGAAAAATTTTGGAGGGTGGTTGTATCCGCTACAAGAAGTTAGCACCAGGAGAAACACCAACATCTAAAGCATCTTATAGGATGAGTACTCCGAAATTGGTGGAACTAAATTTGCAACTTAAGGAAATGCTTGACAAGGGATACATAAGGAAAAGTGTATCGCCTTGGGGTGGACTAGTGTTGTTTGTAAGGAAGAAGGATGGTACTCTAAGATTGTGCATTGATTACAACCATTTGAAGAAGGTGACAATCAGGAATAGGTATCCATTACTGTAGATTGATGACTTTTTTCATTATTTGAAGGGAGCAGCAGTGTTCTTGAAGATTGGTTTGAGATCACGACATCATTAAGTGCACATCAAAGGAGAGGACATCTACAAGACTACATTTCATACGAGTTCGTAGTAGTTCCTTTTGGTCTTATTAATGCTCCGACTACTTTTATGTGTTTGATGAACAATGTGTTGCTCCCTTATCTTGATAAGTTTGTGATAATGTTTATTGATGACATATTGATATATTCTAAGAATGAGGAAGAGCATGTAGAACACCTAACAACAGTATTAAGATTGCTGATAGAGCATTAGTTGTATGCCAAGCTTAGTAAGTGTAATTTTTTTAGACTAAAGTTCATTACTTGGGACATGTTGTTTCCGAGGAACGCATAATAGTGGACCCAAAAAAGATTAAAACTATCAGAGAGTGGCCAACTCTTAGGAATGTGGATGAGTTCAGATCATTCATGGGACTAACAGATTATTACAGGAGGTTCATAAAGAACTTCTCAATGGTTGGGTATCCTATGACATCTTTGTAGAGAAAAGGGGAGAAGTTTGAATGGATTGAGGAGTGTGCATCTAGCTTTGAGCAGTTGAAGCATTTGCTTACAAATGCTTCAACCTTGAAGATTGTAGATATAGATAAAGTGTTTGTGGTATGTGAAGTTGATTTCAAGGAAGGACTTGGTGGAGTCCTGATGTAGGAAGGTTAGGTGGTATGTTATGAGTCAAGGAAGTTGAATGAGCACGAGTGGAGCTATGTGAATCATGATCTTGATTTGGAAGCTATCATTCATGCATTGAAGATGTGGAGACATTATCTTCTTGGTAGGAGGTTTGTTTTGATGAGTGATCATAGTGGGTTGAGATACTTGTTTGGCCAACCTAATTCGAATGAAATTCAAGCTAGATGGTCGGAAATATTTAGTGAGTTTGACTTTGAGATCAGGTACATTAAGGGTAATGAGAACAAAGTTTTAGATTCTCTTGAGAGGAAAGTGCTGGTGAACCAAGTTTCGACTATGAGTTCATATGGGACAGATTTGTAGAAGTGGATCATGCATGTAAGGCAACATGATGATATGTACCAACGTTTGAAGTAGAGATTGCAGTAGTAGGGTGAAGGTGATAGGGATGGGGAGTATCACCTCACAGAAGATGGCTTGGTCAGATTCAGGAACATGATTTACGTACAAGATAACAATGAGTTGAAGTAGCTTATATTAAGGGAATCCCATGTCAAGCCATATTCAGGTCACCTGAGATATCATAAGACTTTGAAAACTATTAATAAATTATATTATTGGTTGAATTTAAAGAAATTTGTGGTTGAGTTCGTCGCAAGGTGTTTAGAACATTAACATGTGAAAGCTCAGTGTAAGCACCCAACTTGTTTATTATAGCCTATTCTGATTTCAGAATTGGAAATGGGAGGTCATTTCCATGGAATTCATTGTAGGTTTTCCTAGGACATTGAGACAACATGATTCCATCATGATTGTGGTTGATAGGTTGAGCAAGGTAGCTCACTTCATTGTAGTAAAGTCTACAAATTCAAGTAGTGAGGTAGCTCAGATATTAATTAGAGAGATAATGAGTTTGCATGGTGTTCCCAAGAAGATCATATTAGATAGAGATGCCAAGTTCACTTCCAAGTTTTGGAAGGAGTTATTTGTAGGCTTGGGCACAAAGTTAGACTTTAGCACAACTTATCATCCATAGAGAGATGAACAGACAAAGAGAGTTAACATGATTCTTGAGGACATGTTGAGGATGTATGTCATGCATCAACAAAGGAAGTGGAAGGAGTATATTCCACTGGTATAGTTTGGATATAATAATGGGAATTAGGAGTCCTTGAGGATGATTCCATTTGAGGCTCTGTAGGGGTGGAGTTGTAATACTCCTATCAATTGGAGTGATCTAATGAAAATGATGCTAATTTTACCAGACATGTTGGCTGAGATGGAGCAAGAGATGTAGGTCATCAAAAGGAATTTACAGGCGATGCAGGATAGGTAGAAGAGTTATACAGATCAACATAGAGTGTTTAAGGAGTTTCGGGTTGGGGAGCATGTGTAATTGCACATCAAGCCTAAGAGGGTCTCCTTGAGGATCAGTTCATGTGCCAAGCTGGCACCTTCGTATTGTGGGCCTTTTGAGATCCTTGAGAGGATTGGACCAGTGGCTTGTAGACTTGCATTGCAGCCAAAAGTGAAATTCCATGATGTTTCCATGTTTCATTGCTTAAGATATATGTCCAGGATGTTGATCATGTGATTGACTGGTCTGTATTTGAAGTGGAACTAGAGGGAGAGTTCTAGCTAGAGCCACAATGCATTTTGCGGCAGAAGAAGCTCATGCTTCGGAATTGAGCAAGTTAAAGTGCTGTGGGAGCAGTTTGGGCCCGACAAAGCTACATGGGAGACCGATGATCAGATGCAGCCTATATATGATTACATATGCATACATGTATTCTAAATACTGTAATGATTTGTTTTATAAAGCTCCATAAATAGTATGGTGGTATCATGGTTTTCAACAATGTCATTGTAAATATCACATCGAGTTGTGTTATAAAGATACAATAAGTGTATGTTGGTCATGTTCAAGAAGTTGGTATGTCATAAATGCTGCATTGAGCTGTGTTATAAACCTCCATGTGCAACATGTTTTTCTAGTTATGAGCATCATTAAACACCGAGGATGGTGTTTCCCTAAGGGAGAGGGGTTTGAAAAAACCCTTGGTTGTTTTTCCATGTAAATAAAATAAAACCAAGGTCATGAGACACATATTCAAAGCTGAATGTTGGGAAGAACATTATAGTTGGCATCACTAGTGGTTTATTATGGCTATGGAAATTCGCAAAGAGGCATTAATTGACATTTAATTATGAAAATAAAGGAAAATAGGAAAAAAGGAAGGTGAAGAGACACAAATTTGCATGCAAGGGAAATTAGAGGAAAAATGAAGGAAAATGAAAACAATGAAGGTATCAACAATAAAAAGACTTCAAAGAAACAATTTCTAGCCTTTTGACAATTTTGGTTTGATCTCTTGTTCATTTTCTCTCTCTCTCATACACCCTTTCGCACTTAGAGCATTCTTGGAGCATGCTTGGAGAACTCTAGTATTCACTTGGATTGGAGAAAGAAATAAAAGGAAAGCAAGGAAGCGTAAGGAGAAAACTGTATTGAAAAATACAACTATATTTCTTTGCAGGTATCAGGTTGCATGTATGATCTCCTTGTTGGTTTTTGGATGCATGGTATATGCATGTGATTCTATGGTTTTTTGTTGTCATTAACATGGATATTTTCTTGGATTGACATTGGTTTCAACCTTTCCTTTCCATTTCCTGCATAGCCATCGTGTTGTGGGTTTTTCATTCATTTTTCTGATTGGTTCTTTGGTTTCCTATGGTTGTGGGTTCAAACAAACGCTCTGTAGCCCTAAAATAGTTTTGGTTGAGTTACTAGTTCCTAGAGCATGCAGGTTGGTAAAATCACTTTGGAGCCTTGTGGTTTGAGTTACTAATCCTTGGAGCCATGGGTTGGAACAAATTCTCTGGAGCCCTAAGTTATTTGTTGGTTGAGTTACTAGTTTTTGGAGCCCTAGAAAACTTGGGTAGAGACTGATCTGGTTGTTGCTAGTGATTTCTGGACGGTTGGGTGAAATCACCGTCATTGAGGGTTGAGGTGGTTTGGCCTCTAGAAGCCCTAGATGGTTTTGTTTTGGTTTAACCCTTATTATCCCACATTCATGCTTGGAATATGGTGCGAGGATGATTTGTTGAAAGATAGATTTGGTTCATCCCAATTTATGGTCAGGTGGTATGTGGAAGTCCATGAATTGGTTGGTATTTTCAGATGTTAATAAGAGATATTTTTTTATTGTGATATGAGCATTTATATCAATTATGATGGTGGTTTTATGGTTGTTTTTCCATGGCTTCTATTTTGGTTATATGTTGGTTATATTCTAGTTATATGATGTATTATATCTATGGCTATTGTCATGTTTTGATAAGTATGTGAATGGTTGATGAATGCATGGGATAAACAATGTTATTGCAGTTATATTGAGAGTGCATTATACCTTCTTGGTGATTCTCAGATGAATTTCAGACCCTTATGATTAGATATGCATTCATCACCTATAGCTTCTGTGTTTACCATATGTTTAGCGAGATTTCACTGATGGACTAGGCATGTCTAGGTCAAGTTATGGCTTGAGTTTTGACTTGTTGGCTTTGTCATCATCTTGTTTATGTCACTGGAGAGTTATAGGAAGTTCTGGGCAGTAGTATAAAGGCTAGCCCGAAAAGTGGCTTAGATCTCGGAACCACTGGCACAAAACTGGAGTATTTAGGTCATAATCACATGGAGACAAGCCCTTGAGTGCGATTATAGCCTTCCAACCACATGTATGTAGTGTAAAGGGTGTACTTATGGAGCTAGATCAGTGAAAAAGGTTCAAGTTCAGGGATTGATCACCTGGGGTGGTTTACAAGCTCCTGAGTGGTCTGGAGTCCCTAAGGGATGTTTGTAAGTTATCGGTGTGTTAGCCCCACTTCCATAACTGGAACTTTGAGTTCATTTCATATCATAGTGAAGCTCATCTCATGTTTACTCTAGAAAGATTGTAAAAGTGGGTAAATGTGGGGTGAGGTGTTTACATATGGTATGTGTATGTGTTCAGTTGCAGGGTAACATGTTGGGTTCAATAAGATAAGACAATTGGTATATTTTTATATTTAGTAATGCATTGAAATTTGCATGTTTATGGAAGTATGATGCAAGGAATTGCATGGAAAAGGAGACTACCATAGATCTTGAGGAAGGCTTGGGCTCAAATTTCACTCATAAACCCTTGGAAGCACTCGAAACTCATGGGCATTGAGTCATGGTGTCTTTTGAAAGTCTTGTGCTTTCAATGTTTTTTGATTTGTTTTTACTTGATTTTTTAAGTTTTGATTGTGTCTAGTGCATGTCCATTCCACTTTGTTTGTGGCATTGTGTTGTTGTCTGGGTTTCTATGTTCTCATTTTGTCTTTTGATTCTTACCTTTTATGTTTTTAGGGCCTTGGGAATTGGTTGGGGAAAGAGGAAAGTTAATGGAGCACGTGGAGAGATGAGTTAAACCTAACAGGTAGTGTAAAGACCTAGATGAAGCCCAATGCATTAATGAAGGGAAACAAAAGGAAAGAATATGACATCTAGTTAGGTTGGTTGGGTCCAGTGGGGTAAATGGGAAATGGTGGACAATCATGAGAAAGTAACAAAAAAGGTAAAGAAAATGGATTTGAGGTGTCAGATGCCTTGGCGATGTTGGGAACTGTTGTTCTCAATATTGTGCAAGCATTGCACGAATAAAGGGGGTTCTATTAACCTTGAACTTATGAACACTAGTAATTGTATTGTGATGATGATTATATATATATATATATATATATATATATATATATATATATATATATATATATATATATATATATATATATAGATATATATATATATAGATATATATATATCTATATATCTATATATATATATGTATGCATGTATGTATATATATAATGTCATTGTCTGACGCGGTCATTAGGGATCATTCTTGTAGATGAATGATTGTTTTATGCAGGTGAATGACATGAAAAGGTTCCTGGTTTTATGAGGAATCAAGTGGGAAGCATAGCCCTGGAAGGTCTACGAGGTTAGTGTCATGTGGATATGATTTTGATATTATGTGCTTACAACTATGCCTATGTTTACGTTATGGCAAATAATTCTGAAGGATACATTAGTGGAATGAAAGCAGTGTGATTTGTAGCATGCTTGAACAAGATTTGATAGTGGAAAGAGCCACAAAACTAGGACTTGGGTTGTGGACGCACGTAGTAAGGCGTGGGAAAGACACTAGAGGCAAGGTTTCCTGGTAGAGACAATGTGGTCTCTAGATGTGTAGTATTGCTTTTATGTACATGTTGTGTTGTGTGCATGTTGTACTGAGTCATGTGTATTGTATACCTGTTGTGTTGTGACATGTGTATTTTTTGTGTTGTACTATGTGTACATGTATGTGTTTTGTTTTTCACTATGTGTACTATTTGTGAAGGGGATTAGTTCTCAGGATCCCTAGAGACTATGGGCTAGAGCCCTGTGACAACTTGGTTCCCTAGAAGCTATGGGTTGGAGCCATGTAACAACTTGGGTTGGTGGGTTGGACCCCTGTAACAACTTGGGTTCCCTAGGGGTTGTGGGTTGAAGCCCTATAACAACTTAAGTTCCCTGATGGATGTGGGTTGAGATAGTAGTTCCGAGAAACCTGAACAACTTTTGAAGAGACCAATCTTGAGTTGCTGATATTGAGGGAAAATGTGGTATAGTATTTGGATGCCCTTGTTGCTGATACTGCATATGGAAGAGACGGCCCAGGTTTGAAAACCGATTCACTGTGTGTATGAAAATGAAAAAGAACAAAGGAAGAAACAAAGAACTATTTGAAAGACAAGTATCAATATTTTATTTCAATTTTTAATTATGCACACAATCTAGGACTTTGATTTATAATGGTTGAGTTTCAAGCTAACCAGATGTGATATGTTTATATATGATGATTTGATCAAAGAGATAATTTGATTTGTTGTGACAGGAAGTAAACAAAATTGTAAATGTCACCTTATTGATGAACTACCAATGAGGTTTAGGTGGTTGGAACTAACTGCAAGAAAATTAGTAGCAACAATAAAAGGAATTGGAACATGCGACAATATGTTAGTAAAGCACTTCAGGAGTAGGGCCATTTTGGGACACTGGTATCGAATAGTGTCCATTGATTTCCATGAGCATAATATGACCGATATGATGGTTTTTAGGTAGGGGTATGCCTTAGTTTTTGGACCTTCCGATGGGAAGAAACATTGCCAAGGGGTGGATCACCCGAAGGACTGGAAAGCAAAGAAGGAGATTCCAAGGAACTTGGAAGGTGAGTGATTGCATGGAATGGGGTTACCGAGTTGCCTGAGGGACTGGGAAGTAGAGAAGGGAAAGTTGGGGAATAAATTTGTTTTGGTCATTAGCATAACTAGATGGATTAAAAAGCACATTGGCAGTGTGCACTGGAACAATGAGATGATAATTATTTAATGAGAGAACAAGTAGCACAAGGATTATAGCGTTGGAAATTACATGCATACTTTGATCTTAGTAGTGGATTCTAGACTTCTTGGGAAGGAGGTGAATCCTAGTATTAATTTTGAGGGTGGAGGTGTGAGACTCTTGATTTCCTTGTTGCTAATGTGGGCATCATATCCTTTTATTTGGTGGTTAAAGAAAATGTGCTTATGTACACATGCGTATATTATTGTAAATACTATATCGAGTTGTGTTTATAAAGCTCTATAAAAAATATGGTTATTTTTTGGTTGAAGCAAATGTGCATAACTATATATGTGTTTGTCATTGTAAATATTTCATCAAGTTGGGTTTATAAAGCTCCATAAGCAGTATGTTTGTCATGTTTTCAACAGGTTGTCGTTGTATATATTGCACTGAGTTGTGTTATAAAGCTCCAATAAGTAGTATATCTTACTAGTCATAAATATCATATAACATCGAGGACAATATTCCCCCAAGGCAAAGGGGTTTGTAACATCCCCTGATTGATTTTCCATTTAAATAAAATACTACTAGGGTAATGGGACATGTATTCCAAGCTGAATGGTGGGTAAACATTATCGTGGGCAACACATGTGGTTTATTAATGACTATGGAAATTGGAAAAGGCATTGGAAAAGACAAAGAGACAATAAATGAAATTTAGTTAGGAAAATAAAGGAAAATAGGAGAAAATGAAGGTGAAGAGACACAAATATGCATGCAAGGAAAATTAGAGAGAAAATGAAGGAAAATGAGAGAAAAAGGAAAGAGGAAAGGAAGATACTAGACATCAATGATAAAAAGGAAACTAAGAAATGGTTGAAAAATTTGGATAGCTTTTGATCAGTTTTAGCTTTGGTCAGTTTAGTTTTTGGCTCTTCTACACTCTTGTACACTTAGAGTATTATTGGAGCATTCTAGCATTCACTTAGACTTGGATAGAAGCAGGCAAGCAAACAAGCGAATTCATGGGCAGCAAAGAAGAAGGTTGGATCAACAACCACAATAGGTGTACATTGCAGGTAACAGGTTGCGTGTGTGATTCCATAGTTGAGATTTAGATGCATGGTAAATGCATGTGGTTTTTTGATTACTTCGTTGTCATTGCATGGGATTTTCCTGAACTAGAAGTGGTTTCATCCTTGCCTTGTCATTGCCTATATAGCCATGATGTAGTGGGTTCCTCGTTTGGATTTTCTAATTGGTTCTCAGGTTCCCAATGGTCGTGGGTTGGGATAAAATCTCTGGAGCCCTAGAACGACTTGGGTTCCCTAAAGGCTATGGGTTGAGATGGTAGTTCTTTGGAGCCTCGTAGAAACTTTGGTACCTGGACTTTGTAGGGTTAGATAGGAGTCACTGGAGCCCTTGACACATTGGGAAGAAAATGATCTGGTTTGGTATTAGTGATTTCTAGTCTGTTTAGGTTAAATAACCACAATTGAGGATTGAGGTGGTTTGGCCTCTAGAAGCCTTGGTTGGTTCTACTTTGGTTTAACCCATATGATCCCACATTCATGCTTAGAATATGGCATGTGGGTGTTTGGATGAAAGAAATATTTGTTTTAGCCCAATATATGGTCAGTTAGTACGTGGAATTCCTTGACTTGGTTGGCATTTGCATATATTAATATGAGTTATTTTCTTATTGTGATCTATGAACACTTGTAATGGTTATTATGTTGATCTTATGGTTGATTTTCCTTGGTCTCTATTTTGGTTATATGCATGGTTCTATGAGTGCTCCAATTATGGATCATGTTCATGATTTGATAAGTTATCAAATGGTTAATGAATGCATGGGCTAACAAGTGTTGTTTTAGTTAGCTTGAGAGGGAATAGAGCCTTCTTGGTGATTCTCATATGAAGTTCAAAAGTTTATGATCAAATATGAATTCATGACATGTAGCTTCTATGTTTACTATCTGTTTGACGAAATTTCCATCGTGTTTTAGGCATGTCTTGGTTAATATCTTTCTTGAGTATTGATTGTTTATATTTGTTACCATCTTAGACATGTTTCTAGAAAGTTATGGGAACTTCTAGGTAGTGGCCCGAAGGCCATCGCTAGAAAAATGGCATAGATCTCGCAATCGCTGGCATGAAATAGGGAGATCTTGGTCATAACTGCATGCATGAAGGTTTATGGGTGCGGTTGTAGCCTCCCAACCACATGCATAGTGTGTTATGGGTGCGGTTGGGGTGTCAAGCTTGTGAAAATGAGTTCCAGCTCAAGGATTGATCACCAGGGGTGGTTTTTAGGATGCTGAGTGATCTAGTGTCCCTGAGGGATGGTAGTATGTGTTCCAGTTTGTAGGCCCCACTTCCATAACTAGAACTTGGAGGTCGGGTCATGTCATAGTAACACTCAGCTCATGTTTACCCTGGAGAGCTTTTAAAAGTGGGTAAATGTGGGAGGAGTGTGTTACAAGGAAAGTATATATGTAACAACCCTTGGTTCATTTTCTATGAAAATAAAATAAAACCAAGGTCACGGGACACGTATTCGAAGATCAATGGTGGACAAAATAATGCGCATCACTTGTGTTTTATTTATGACTATTGAAATTGGCAAAGGCAAAGAGGAAATAATTGACATTTAATTATGAAAATAAAGGAAAATAGGAGAAAAGGAAGGTGAAGAGACACAAATATGCATGCAAGGGAAATTAAAAGAAAATGAAGGAAAATTAAAGGAAATGAGACATTAATGATAACAAGGCATCAACGAAACAATTGATATATTTTGACAGTTTTGGGTTCAACTCTTGTTCATTCTCTCATACACTCTTGCACACTTAGAGCATTTGGAGTATTCTAGCATTCACTTGGACTTGGAGAAAACAAGAAAAGGACAAGAAAAGAATTGGTGGGCAACGGAAAAGAAGGTTTTATCATTAGCTACAACTGGGATACATTGTAGGTAACAAGTTGCATGTGTGACTTCCTGTTGGTTCTTGGATGCATGATACATGCGTGTGGTTCCATTGTTATTTGTTGTAATTAGCTTGGAAATTTTCCTAGATTGGTAGTGGTTTCATCATAGCCTTGCCATTTCTTGGATAACCATGATGTATGAAACACCTCCCACATTTACCCAATTTCACAAGCCTACTAGGGTACACATGAGACACATGTCACTATGACATGACCCAAAATCCAAGCTCCAATTATGGAAGTGGGTCTGACATATTGATAACTTACAAACATCTCTTAGGGGATACATGACACTCAGTGGCCAAAGGAATACCCTAGGTGACCAATCCTTGAGTTGGGGCTCTTTTTCTTTGACCTAGCACCTCAACCGCACATACAACAAGAAAAGAGTGCAGTTATAGGCCTCCAACTATAACACCCTCCTCCCACATTCACCTAAGTAACCATACCAGTCGAGGTAAACATGAGACGCGAGGCTACTATGTTCAAATTCAACCTCCTAGGTAACCTTAAGGAAGTAGAATCGACGGAACATCACACACAGTCATCCAACACTGTCAATAGAACCTTCAAGAGACAAGTCAACCACTCAGGCAGCCTATTCCTGGGTCCCACTACTGTTCTAGACCTCTTAGGCCATTGTGACTCTCAAGCTATGGGCAAGAGGGCGACCAAATACCTAAATTTTCCCTCATAGGCTTGCCTGCCAGTGACTGTGGACCAAAATTTCCCGCTCTGGGCCAATGATCCCTGGAATTTAGCCACTTTTCAAGCCCAGAGCCCAGGCCACTACCCAGAATGGAATGAAAGCTCAGAATCAAGTAAAGTAAAGGGAAACAATAATGC
This sequence comes from Pinus tabuliformis, assembly GCA_031772625.1. Lineage (NCBI taxonomy): Eukaryota > Viridiplantae > Streptophyta > Pinopsida > Pinales > Pinaceae > Pinus > Pinus tabuliformis. The sequence goes on along the minus strand of CM062811.1, from coordinate 180,254,078 downwards.
AAAAGTAAATAGTTGATCAAGACCTTAACCAGACCCCCACTAGCCATGACAGGCATTTCATCAAACATCTCATAGACATGTAACCTACAGTTGTAAACAACATAAATAAGTGTAGGGATCTCATACTTATCTGAGAATAGCCGTGAACCATTGTTTCCTCATGTATTTTGCTACCTTATCACTTATTAGGTCATCGATACAATGTCTATTCAAATACAAGTGAAAACATGTTGAGAGCCAAATATAGCTGCTCCCATAAAATGTACATATAATGAGCATACTATGCACAAAAATACAATAAACATATCAACCATCAAAACCCATATATACACCAATACATTTACACATGAAAATCAATGGAATGAATTTCTCATTAATCAATGCAATGAACCAACAGGTGATGGGACTACCTCGTTCCACCCGACCATAGATTGGCTGAGCCAAGTCTCTCTTCAGCCAATCACCCTTGCGCCATATTCCAAGCATCAATGTGGGACTTATAGAACACATAAAAAACACCAAACAATGTGGATGCCACCAGAGTTCTCCGCCTACACCGTCAGGAATTTGAGTGCCTCCTAGTCTCTTAGGCTTTACCATGCATCCACAGTCCAATCTAGGGATCACTAGGCCCTATACTGAGATATACTCTCCAAGATTTACTGTGCATTCCATCCCAAAATCACTAGGCCCAACGGAGAGAAATCCACCTCTTGGCTTTATTGTATATCCCGCCATTCACCTGAAAGGATTCCTAGGCTCACCGAGGCAGACAATCTAGCTTTAACACAACCCCAGTTTAGTTCAGGTACTACTAGGCCAGTGGCTTCGTGCATCCTCATTTCGGTTCAGGGACCACTACCACCATGTGTTTGTCAATTCAAAGATCCACCCCACTCAGCTTCGAATCCAATTAGGTCATCCCATACAAAACGTATGAGAGAACTCATCTCATCAAAGATATTAGGAAATGGCAAGGCTAGGTTGAAAATATTGTCACACCTGGTAAAACCCATGCCATGGTAGAAAAGAAACACATGCAATCCCATGCATGCTAAATCTAGTAAGGAAAATACACATGCAAGTCGATACCTACAATGAAGCCTGATGTACCTGCTTGATCCTGCCTTTCCCTGCTTGATCTTTACTTCCTCTTGCCTTCTTTGCCTTTCTTGCTCCAATCGTAAAGTGATCCAAGAAAAATCTATGTGTCCAAGAGTATGAGAGAAAGAGAATAATGAAATAGCTCCAAATCTAAACTGAAAAAGGTTACCAACTAATCCTCAAAATCCTTTTTATGAATGAGGCCTTTATTTTCTTCATTTTCCATAATTTTCCTTCATTTTCCTCCTCACATGCAACTTGTGACCTTTCACCTCCTTTTTCTCATAATTTCCATTATTTTAGTAAATAATTGTGCCAAAATTCCATTTTTCCTTTCCAAAGCCTTAGCCATTGCCTTTACCAATTTCCTTAGCCATAAACAACCAAATTAACACCCCCCTAGGATGTCTTTGCAAACATTCAGCTTGGAATAAGTGTCCCATTCATCTATGGTTATTGTTTTTAACTTTTATTACATGAAATTTTCACCAGGGTTGTTACAGAACCCTCCCCCTTGGGGGACACCATCCTCGGTGTTCAACCACACATATACCTCAAAAACCTACTGAAAGAGGACATACTACTTATGGAGCTTTATAACACAACTTGATGCAATATTTGCAATGAAAGATCTGAGCAAGAGAAAAGAACATCATGACACCATGACAACATACCGCATAGTGAAGCTTTATATCACAACTCATTACGGTATTTACAATGATCATCCTATTGAGTGCCAACTCATATAACATCATAACATCACAATAACATAACCACATGATAGCATAACAACATGACACCCATACCACATAGTAGAGATTTATAACATAGCTTGCTACGATATTTACATCCATACACAGGTGTACATATAGCTACATCGCCAAATAGATACCAAAACATATGTCAAATCATATACCAAAACATATATCAAACATGTATCAAACATATACTAACATCATATCTAAGCATATATCAAAACATCATATAACATATATCAACCATCATAAAACATATATCGATCACCATAAAGCATATACTAAACCAAAATAGAGCAAATACTAAACCACCATGAAGCATATACCAAGCCATCATAAGCAAATACAAAACCACCATAAAGAAACTACCAAACCACCATATCAAAGCTACTTTTCCTCAACCAGCAAACAAGGAAGGATACATGGCCCGCATTTGATCCTCCATCTCCCAAGTAGCGTCATTGGGCCCAAAGTGCTTCCATTGCACTTTAACTTGCTCGATTGCTCGGTTTCGGAGCATGAAAACCTTTTTTTGTAATATACATTGAGGTTCCGGCTAGAATTATCCATCTGGTTCCACTTGCAATACAAACCAGTCAATCACATGATCAACATCCTTAACATACTTCTTAAGCAAAGATACATGGAAAACATTGTGTACTTTCACTCTCGGAGGTAGTGCAAGTTGATTGGCTACTTTCCCAATCCTCTTAATGATACTGAAGGGTCCACAAAACCGTGGTGCCATCTTGGCACATGAGTCAATCTGCAAGATGATCTTCTTCGGTTCGATGTATAACTACACTTGTTCCCCAACTTGGAACTCCTTGAACAACCTATTCCTATCTACAGAACACTTCTTCCTATCTTACACTTTAGATTCTTCTTGATCCCCTGCATTTTCTGTTCCATGTCTGCCAACATGTCTGGTCCAATCAATACTCTGCTAACCAGATCACTCCAACTAATGGGAGTATTAAAACTCTGTGCATACAATGGCTCAAAAGGGCTCATCCTCAATGGCTCTTGATAACCATTGTTGTATGAAAACTCGACCAAAGGGAGACACTCTTCCCACTTCCATTGTTGATGCATCACATACATCCTCAACATGTCTTCCAATATCCTGTTGACCCTCTCTGTCTGTCCATTTGTTTGCGGATGGTAAGCTGTGCTAAAGGCCAACCATCTGCCCAAACCTGCAAATAAATCCTTCCAAAACGTGGAAGTGAACTTCGCATCCCTGTATGACACAATATACTTTAGAACACCATGCAGTCTAACCACATCTCTGATGAACACCTGTGCCACATCACTAGCTGAGAACGTAGACTTCATCGGAATGAAGTGTGCAACCTTTGTCAACCTATCCACAATGATCATGATGGAATCATGCTACTTCATTGTCTTTGGCAACCCTATAATGAAATACATAGAAATGACCTCCCATTTCCATTTTGGAATCATAATAAGATGTAACAGTCCACCTGGATGTTTACACTCTTCTTTCACTCACTGATAGTTGAAACATATGGCCAGAAACTTTGCTACATCCCTCATCAAGTTCGGCAAATAATAATATCTCTTCACTGCTGTCAGTGTCTTCTGATAACCTGGGTGACCTGAATATGGTTTCGCATGAAACTCCCTCAAGATCACCTTCTTGAGTTCACTGCTATCTGGTAGATATATCCTGTGTTAGAACCTGACCAATCCACCTGTTGTAAGACAATAGTCCATGCCCTATGCACTTTCACCTGTACATATACTTGTACTTGTACTACCACTTGTATTTGTACCACTACATGTACATGTACCTGTACCATGACTTTTACCCTATTGCAACCTATGCACAATTTCCATATACCTGAAATCCTGTTGTCCTGCCTGCAAGTTCCTATCCTATAAGTTTGTCCCATAGGATCTCATAGCTACAAGTGATGTACCTGTATCCATCTACTGAGAGCATTTGCCACCCTATTCTCTTTAGCCTTGATGTACTTGATCTCCAAGTGAAACTCGTTGATTGTGGCCAACCATCTAGCCTGCCTAGCATTCAATTTTTGCTGGTCAAGCAAATACCTCAACTCAATGTGATCACTCATAAGCATAGACGCCTTGCTAAGAAGATAGTGCCTCCACATCTTCAATGCATGTATATCGTTGCTAACTCAAGATCACGTGTTGAGTAGTTTTACTCATGCTCGTTGAGTTTCCAGGACTCATAACATACCACCTGTCCATCCAGCATAAGGACTCCACCAAGCCCTCTCTTGAAAGCATCTATGCATACCACAAACTCTTTGTTTGGATATGCAATCTATAGTACTAGTGCATGCATCAACAACTGCTTAAGCTGCTCAAAGCTAGCTTCACACTCCTTTTTCCATTCGAACTTCTTACCTTTCCTTTGCAATGATGTAATGGGATAAGAAATATGTTAGAAGTTCCTCATGAACCTCCTATGATAGGCTTCCAAACCCATGGAATATCTCACCTCATCCACATTCTTAGGAGCTACCCACTCCATGATGGCCCTTATCTTCTCTGGATCTACTATAATGCTCTCCTTGGAGACAACATGTTGCAAGTAGTGTACCCCATTCAGAAAGAAACTAAACTTTCTGAGCTTAGCATATAAATGATGCTACCTCAATAATCTCAATACTGTTGCTAAATGCTCGACATGCTCTTCCTCATTTTTAGAATATACCAATATATCATCAATGAACACAATAAAAAATTCATCCAAATATGGACACAACACACTATTCATCAAACACATGAATGTAGATGGAGCATTATTTAAGCCAAATGGAACAACAACAAACTCATAATGCCCATACCTGGTCCTGAACACAGTATTGTAAATGTCCTCCTCTTTGATGCATACCTGATGGTATCCAGATCTCAAGTCAATCTTCAAGAACATTGCTTCTCCCTTTAGCTAATCGAACAAGTCAACAATCCTCGACAAAGGATATCTGTTCTTGATAGTCACTTTTTTCAAATTCCTATAATCAATGCATAATATTAGGGTACCATCTTTCTTCCTGACAAACAATAGCGGTGTGCTCCAAGGTGATACACTTGGCCTAATGTATCCTATGTCCAACATTTCCTTCAACTGCAATTTTAACTCAACCAAATCAGGCGTGCTCATCCTGTAGGGTGCTTTCGATGCTGGACCTGCCCCTGACACTAACTCAATCGAAAAGTCTACCTCCATGTGAGGTGGAAACTCTGTAATGTCCTCAAGAAATACATCCTGAAATTATTGCAAAACTGGGTACTTGTTCAATGCATATGCATCCTCAACATCCTTACTCTTATCACTAGAAATGTGTACTGCAAATAGCTTGCATCCTTTCCTGCAGCTATGCTTTGCTTGCATCGCTGTCACCATCCTAACTAATGCGGCTTTCTTCTTACATTGCAAGACTCTTGGTTCTCCATTGTCATGAAGACACTCAATAGCTTTGTCACAACAACCTACATTGGTTATATGTAGATACAACAAATCCATGCCCATGAACATAATGTATGAACCCAACGGTAATACATTTAAATGTGCTACTGTAGGCATACCATTTAAATCAAATGCAAAAGATCTTACCCAATGATGAACTCACTTCTTTGTACCTGTAGCCAACTGCACTAACCAAGACTCTACGTGCAATTCCTTATTCAAACCACACTTATCCACCAAGTTAGGACTAACATAGCTATAATTTGATCCAAATCAATCAAAATAGAAATAACTTGATCACCAACCTTACCATCCATCTCAACAATAGATGCCTAGTTTTCTGCTGCTGCATAGATACGTGGAATACTCTGACCAACATCCCCAACAGTCTACACCTCCTATGCACTGTATATCTTAGGCCTTCCACCCTGATGTTGTAGACAATCTCTCCTAAGATGTTCTTCACCACATGTCCAACACTCCAACTGACCAGTGCCCTCACCTCTATGTTGTTATTGATGCTGCTATGGCCCATGTCCCTGTCTAGCTGCATTAAATCTCTTTTTCGATGCCACATTTTCTTTCCCATTTTCATGTTGAGGCCTTGTCCTCTTAGGCTACCATTTACCTCTACCTTTGTCTTTTCCTTTCCATCCATGCTGAGATTCATTCTTACGCTTTGATTGCTCATAGTAATGTTTTAGTTTCCCAATAATTTCCTCAAGTGACCAAGGCCCATCATACTTAATCCGATCTCTAAATGCTAATGTAAAATCAATAACAAATCTTTGAACTTTAGCCTTCTCATTAGTAAGATATAGTACATACCTCAATAGTTCCAAAAATCTGGTTGTGTACTCTTCATCTGTCATTGATCCCATCTTTAACTCATAGAATTCTTCTCCCTTACTGTCATAGTACCTTTCAGACAAGTACTTCTTCCCAAAAATCCTCTTGAATTCCTGCCAACTAGAGTCATTTGTCCTGATGTCTCTAACCCGCTTGACATATTCCCACCAGATGTATGCTTTACCTTTCAAGTTGGAGATAGATATTCTAGCCTTCATGTTATCTGTGTACTCATGCAACTCAAAGGATTTTTTCATCATGAGTATCCAAGCCTCTGCATCTTCTGGCTTCTTCACATCTCCATCAAAAGTGGGTGGTATTGATTTCTTGAATTCATCCGGTAAGTATCCCCTATCATTCCTCTTGTAAGGATGATAACGACAACGGTCATGATGTCTATCAGAACCAAAACTAGAATAATACCTATACTCATCGCCCCTCCTTTCCGGAGTGTCCAACAACCTTCCATCTCTCACTATATCAGATCTATCCGACCTGTGTCTACCAAGAGATCTACTGCCATATGCTCCATTAGTCCCATCCTCATGTGCATGGATGATCCGAAGCGGCCCTTATCGCTGCAATTCTGACAAACTCTAAAGAAGTATAGCATTGACCTTTTCTTGCTTCTCTTGTGCCTGTATGATCCGATCATTATCTGCCTTACAAATCCTTATCTCTTCCTTCAAGCTTCTCAATGTATCGGCCAAATCAGAAGTATGCCCCACACCACGCTGCTCATCTGATGCATAGGGAGATTCTACGTAGTCTACCACCTTGCTAGCCATTTGATCTTTCTCTTCCTGCAATGCATAATATGTCAGATAAACCAAATCACAATAAACCAACGTACCTCAGTATAGCTTGGGGAGGATACCTTGTCTGCAAGATCACCAAATCAACGTGATACATGTATAACATAATCATAACAACATATCGACACACACAAGTAAATGTATCAACATATAAACATCACTCTAACTAGGGTCCAGTCATCAATGCAAGGCCATATCAACAATGCATTCTATGACCTCATACATGACAACACCCATTACTTCCTTATAGACATTGCTACATGCAACCGACAAGATGCATAAGCATTGCCTATCCAACTACACATATGCATAAACTTAGGTAGTTGAGCATAATCGATCAATCCTTGTAATCAATTTACAAGGCTGATACATATAATGAAAATATTCAAAATGTAACCCAACATACAAGGATGCAAGTAGTCAACATAAAATCAACTTTTAAGCGACGACTAACCATATACAGTCAGTCACATTCGCATGTCAAATACTCTTGATGAAATTAACATCAAATTCTCCATGATAACCATAATACAACCTTAATCCAACATCAAGTAATTGCAACAAGTATGTAAGTGTAAGAGACACTCATGCAACTGACATGCATGCATGATTAACACATTCAACCCATCCAGTCCAAGAGTTGAACCATACTCTAATACCACTCTGTAACACCCTCCTCCCACATTCACCTAAGTAACCATGCCAACTGGGGTAAATATGAGACAAGAGGCTACTATGATCAGATTAGACCTCCTAGGTAACCTTAAGGAAGTGGAATCGACAAAACATCACACACAATCATCCAACACCATCAACAGAACCTTCAGGAGACAAGTCATCCACTCAGACAACTTGTCCTTGGGTCCCACTGTTGTTATGGACCTCTTAGGCCATATTCGCTCTCATGCTATGGGAAAGAGGGAGACTAGAGACCTAAATTCATCTCATAGGCCTGCCTGCCAATGACTGTGGACCAAACTTGCTAGTTCTGTGCCAGCGATCTAGGAATTAAGCCACTCTTTCAAGCCCAGATCCCAACCCACTGACCAAAATGGAATGAAAGCTTAGAATCAAGTAAAGTATAGGGAAACAATGATGCAAAAGTAAATAGTTGATCAAGACCTTAAACAGACCCCTACTAGCCACGACATGCATTTCACCAAACATATCATAGACATGTAACCTACATGTGTAAACAACAGAATTAAGTGTAGGGATCTCATACTTATCTGAGAATTTCCATGAACCATTGTTTCCTCATGTATTATGTTGCCTTATCACTTATTAGGTCATAGATACAATGTCCATTCAAATACAAGTAAAAAAATGCTAAGAGCCAAACATAGCTGCTGCCATAAAATGTACATATAACTAGCATAATAGAAACAAAAATACAATAAACATATCAGCCACCAAAATCCATATATACACTAGTAAATTTACACATGAAAATCAATGGAATGAATTTCTCATTAATAAATGAAATGAACCAACCGGTGATGGGACTACCTCATTCCACCTGACCATAGATTGGTTGAGCCAAGTCTCTCTTCAGCCAATCATTTCCATGCCAAATTCCAAGCATGAATGTGGGACTCATAGAACACATCAAAAAACCAATAAATGTGGATGCCACCGGAGTTCTCTGCCTACATCCTGAGGAATTTGAGTGCCTCCTAGTCTCTTAGGCTTTACCGTGCATCCGCAGTCCCGATCTAGGGATCACTAGGCTCTACACTGAGACATACTCTCTAGGCTTTCCCATCCATTCCATCCCGAAATCACTAGGCCCAATGAAGAGAAAATCCACCTCTTGGCTTTACTGTATATGCCACCCTCCACTGACAAGGATTCTTAGGCCCACCTAGGCACCTAATCTAGCTTTACTGCAACCCACAATCTGGTTCAAGGGCTACTAGGCCAGTGGCTTCGTGTGTCCCTAGTCCGGTTCAGGGACCACTACCACCATGTGTTTTTCAATTCAGAGATCCACCCCACTCAGCTTCGAATCCAATCCGGTCATCTCACACAAACCATATGAGAGAAACCAACTCATCAAATCTATTAGGAAATGGAAAGTCTAGGCTGAAAATATTGTCACACTTGGAAAAACCCATGCCATGGTCGAAATAAACACATGCAATCCCATGCATGCCAAATCTAGCAAGGAAAATACACATGCAAGTCGATACCTGCAATGAAGCCTACTGTAGCTTCTTGATCCTACCCTTCCATGCTTGATCTTTACTTCCTCTTGCCTTCTTTTCCTTTCTTGCTCCAATGCCAAAGTGCTCCAAGAAAACTCTAAGTGTCCAAGAGTATGAGAGAGAGAGAATAATGAAAGATCTCCAAAGCTAAGCTGGAAAAAGGTTACCAATTGATCCTAAGAAGCCTTTTTATGAATGAGGCCTCTATTTTCTTCATTTTCCATTATTTTCCTTCATTTTCCTCCTCACATGCAACCTATGACCTTTCACCTATTTTTTCTCCTAGTTTCCATTATTTTAATAAATAATTGTGCCAAAATGCCATTTTGCCTTTCCAAAGCCTTGTCCATTTCCTTTGCCAATTTCCTTAGCCATAAATAACCAAATGAACATCCCCTAGGATGTCTTGCCTAACATTCATCTTGGAATAAGTGTCACATTCATCTGTCATTATTGTTTTTAACTTTTATCGCATGAAATTTTCATCGGGGCTGTTACACCAAATGCATGCATAGGTCTGCTTCCATGCGGTTATGGCCTAAATTATTCAGTTATGAGCATGCGATTCTGGGATATGTGCCACCTTTTCAAGCCAACTTCCATACCACTACCTAGAATTGCTTGTAACTTTCCAGAATCATAATTTACATGACGACAATGGAAAGCATTCAAACTTGAAGCAAGAACTTGACCTTAATGTAACAACCTGTTGAAGCCCCGAAAATCAGGTCGACAACAAGGGGGATACCCGCCCGGTCCGGACCTTGGTTGGCAGCTCCTTATCCGTTTGGTATAGCGGGTCCGACTAGGGATAATGGGACCAATTTCCCAATCTATGAGTGTGTGTGTGTAGAATTGGATGTTGCTGATCGAACAGTTCCTATCTAAGCTATTCTAATTCAAACTTTAATCTAATTCTATGCTATTGTAATCTAATAAACAACACATCTAAATCTATGCTAACCCGGGATGTAATTCTTCTATTATGAGATCTAAAGAGATTTCAAATAACAACTGGTAATAAAGATCATTAAGCGATTGTAAGAAAGGAAATCAATTAAGATGAACCACTTCGCATAAAAAGTTAGACGAAACAGTTGTGAACATCATATCGCATAATGAGCTATTCATACATTAAACATAAATAAATAGCTACCACCATACAAAAGTGCCAAATGATAACTCAAGAATTCATGCAATAATACATAAACAACTAAAAACTGTATATTAATTTAACATATAAGCAGAAATGGTCAAGAGATAAAAGTACCATTTATGACAAGTCCTACTCATAAGCTTCAAGCAACAATGATTTATCTCTCCTTGCTCTAACATCTACTAAGAGTACAGAAGTGCAACATCAGTAGCAGATATCAAATGCAAACATCAACAAATCTTGATCCATTCATTCACCAAAACCTCCTCTGAGGGTGCAAAAGTGCATGTTCTGAGAACAATTTTTTGATAAATTTCTAGACCCTTCTCTAAATGCATGAGAAGGGTTTAAATACTACTAACTAAATAACTTAATGACACAGATTCAGGATATGGTTTAAATGACCGCCCTTTTCTAAGCAAAACTATTTCTAAAAACTAAATTTAATATCTAACTATTTCTGCATTTGCTCCTTAACGTTGTGAGCATTCAATATTTTCCTGGGTAGAGTCGGCTGACTGTATTCCGCTTTTGGTTGAGCTACGAAAACAGAAATGGTAAGAGCTGGCACCATTTTTTCAGCAAAATTGATGATATACTCGAGAATCATCCTCTGGCTATGTGGATTTACTATGTATGCCCAGTAATAATCCAAGTTCCACTTGGTTAATCCTCGAATTGCTTCTGCCTTTGCTTTCTTGCGTTTTCCGGGCTTAGGAAACTGCCTCTGTTCTTTGATCCGGGCCTTTCTGATGCGTTTTTTGCCTTTAGCGCCTTTTCCTTCACCGGGTATAAGCTTCAAAATTTGTAAACATACCGCTTTCGTGAGCTTCTGACCTTGAGCGTTAAACCGCCTGTTGATATCAGCATTGTTCAACTACTCATTCAACCATGGCTGTGACTGAAAGATCTGTAATGGATAGCTCAGTAGCGTTCTGCGAATCTGTGGCTCTGTTGCATGCGATATCCGTTCATGAGGGCATCTTTTCCCTATTTCTGAGCATTGGAGCTTTACCCTTTTCCCCCATGGCTTCCTGCACATTGCTTCGTGTTGTTTCTGTTTTTCGTTCCTGCAGTTCACACATGAGGAGAGAGTAATGATAATAAAAATCGATAAGAAAGCTCTAAGCTCTACAGATGTACAAAAACATGCCACCTGACGTGAACTGACTCTTCGAAAAACACAAAACTGTCTTTCATTAACACTTGGCATATCATTCATTAATTATCATTAAAGCGCATATCCAATTTTTGGTTTATGGACAGCTTTTCTTGAATGTTGAGCCGGGGAAAATCTGCGATGGAAAGTTTCTGCGATTCGCATCGCAGCATCGCAATGTCGCATTATCGCATTTTTCATTAAGATGTGTTATCGCAGGGTCGCTCGATCGCGCTTATCGCAGAATCGCAGATCACAGTATCGCGCGATCTTGCGATCGCAGATCACAGTATCGCGCGATCTTGCGATCGCAGATCACAGTATCGCGCTATTGCAGAATCGCGGATTACTATAATCGTTAAATGGTTATGTGTTTTTTATGCGACATTGCAATATGCGATATCGCATATCGGCTATCGGTGATTTTTTAAGGCTTTTCAATGTGATTGTTTCTTAATGCATGCGATGCGATGGAATTCGCGTTACACTTTCGCAGTTGATCATTTTTACTCATAAGGAAATGCCCTATCAGTCTTTGCGTGATGCGATGTTTTCTTAAGGAGTAAAATATATGAGCCTTAATTGAATTTTTTGAATTTTTACTAAGGGTCACCACTTACCTAGTGTTATTGCTAATAGTAAATAAGGAGGGGGGTTGTTGGTGGCCACAACAATTGGCGATTCACTTGGAAGAACCAGTTATCTTTGTTTTTCTATTGAATTTTTCAAACTTCCAAAACAGAAAATTTTTCAGAAAATTAAGCTTTGTTATGGAAAGATAGAGTACATTATGCTCTAAACTATCAATGATATTTTGTTTCAACCACTTTATACTCTAATTGTTTGCTTCCTCAGGCTAGTCCTTGTATTCACATCAGCCATTACTTGGTCTTGTAAAGATAAAACAAAGTGTCCTCTGTAAACCAGTTTTAAATATGCTCATTTGTCGTAGGTAGAGCCTCTGCTACCAGCAGGCGTTTATAGCCTCGACAGGGTTACCTGTTACCTAGAAATGATCCTGTATCCTACTTAAGGTGACCTACAACTTTCAAAGAAAAAATCCATATCCACACTTATTGCTTTGATTTTCTTTTTATTCTTAAAGAACAATGTCTTGGTTTGGTAGCCAAATTATGACACAATCATTCACTTGATTTATAACTTTGCTGAACAAGCTGGCTCGTGATGAGACCCCTTGTCTTTTGATTGCAACAATCTTGAGTCATTGCCCTGTTGTGGTGTACAGTATTGGCAAAGTCAACAAGTTATAATATCTGTGATAATGATAAGCCGGCTCGTGATGAGACCTCTCATTCTTCAAGATAAAGTGTATCCTTGGATTATTCCTCTGAAAGATGCGATTTCCTTAGCAGGGAGGAAGTCATTGTTTCCTTAAGATAGCTCTGGACGATAATAATAGAGTTTTTGGAAACAACTGTTCTACAGAGAATCTTTATTTTGCTATTAATACCTTTCATTGTACTGAGATAAAACAATTTCTTCACTAAAGGTTGCTTTCATCAAATTCTTTGAAGTTGAAACTAGTATCATATCTAGGCTAAAGTTTTTAACTGTATCTGTCAATAATAAAGGTCAGTTTTCCAAAAGATTTGCTATTTACACAAGCGAAAAGTTCAAAATCTGAAAGAAAATCGGTGTCCTTTTCGTAAATGCCTAATTTAACCATTCACAATGGGTTTTATTATGAAAAAGAAAAACTATTCTACAAAAATAGAAGAATAATCTTTTATGGAAAATATTTCTTGAGAATTTGTCCATTAACAGGCAAAGGATCCCTCTTACCTGCTAAATCCTATAACACAAACGTTGATGGACCTATGACTTCAACAATCTGAAAAGGACCAAGCCACATCCTTTGAAATTTTGTATGTTTGCCCTTTTCTTCATGAGCCTTGTCCCACTTTAAAACTAAATCTCCCATCTGAAAATCTTTTCTGGTCATTATGTTTGAATCAAAAGAGGATTTTACTAGTGCTTGATGATGAGCATGCGTTTTCTTAGCTTGTTCTCATTGTTCTTCTAATTTAATTATTTCCATTTGTCTTAGCTGTAAGGAGGAAGCGGGTACTTCATCAATGTATTGTACTAAAGACAAAGAGGGAATGGCTAAGTGAGTCGGAAGAACCACTTCTTTCCCATAAACTAAATTAAAGGGAGAAGTGCCGATAGAAGCTTTTTGCGTTATCCTATCTACCCATAAAGCATATATCAAAGCCTTGTGCCAATCCTTTTGATTTTGGTCAACTGTTCTTTTAATAATCTTGATTAGGTTTTTATTCGTTGACTCAGCTAACCCATTACCTTGAGGGTAGTAATTGGCCGAATATTTAAGTTTGAATCCTCTTTTAAGTGCAAATTCAGTCATTGCATTTCCAGAAAAGTATGATGCATTATCAAACATTAAAGCGGATGGCAATCCAAACCTGGTGATTATAAATTGATCTATGAACTTAATGATATTTTCAGAATTAGCTGTCTTGAGCGGAACTTCTTCTACCCATTTAGTAAAATAATCTGTTGCTGTGAGGATGTATCTATGCTGCTTAGAAGAGTGAGAAACGATCTCACCTATTATGTCCAAGCCCCACTGACTAAAAGGTTGCTCGATGTTTACCGACTGTAGTGGCAGGGACGACTTCTTTTGTCTTCCAGCAGTAGTTTGGCAGACTTGAAATCTTCTCACGTAACTGTGCGAGTCTTTGAACAACATGGGCCAGTAATATCCTGCGCGTAAGATTTTATGTGTAGTAGCATCTCCAACATAGTGTCCGCCTGCTGGCCCATCGTGGAATTCCTGCAAAACTTTTTCAGCTTCAGCTTTCTCAAGACACCTAAGAAGAACATAATCATAATTTTTTCTAAAAAGAATATCATTTATGAGCTGATATTGTTTGGCTTTCAACCTTAGAGCTCTTTTCTTAGTATGGTCAAGGTGTGAAGGAGCATACCCATTCTTAAGATAATAAATGACATCAACATATAATGATTCTACATCGTTTAGGATTACCTCACACATTTGTACCTCTTCAGATGGAATTTCAGAAATTTGCGATGCTCCGGCCAGCATTTTGCAGAAGCCTTGACCTTTACAATGTTTGCTCGTTTGATCTCAATGTCATATTCCTGTAAGGCAGTAACCCAATTGGTCCTTTTCTCATCCACATCTTTCTGTACTAGAAGATTCCATACCGCTGGAAACGGTACTATGATCTTAGTATGGGTTTTAAGTAAGAAAGGTCTGAAGTATTTAATCGCTTTAAAAACAGCATAAGCCTGTTTCTCCATGTCTGAATAATTTAGTTAAGCACCCTATAAATTTGAGCTAAAAAACAAAATTGGAGCTTCCGCTTTTTCTTGATTTGCTTGAGTTAGAATCGCAGCATATGACTTATCTGAGGCAAATGTGTATAAAATAAAAGGCTCTGAAAAATTCGGAGTCGCTAAAGATGGAGCATTAATAATAGCTAGCTTGATCAAGTTGAATGCTTCATGTTCATCTTGACCCCATTTAAAATTTGAATTCTTTTTAATCATGGTTTGCAAAGGAGACACGATTCGTGAAAAATCTGGAACGAATCTCTTTACAAAATTGATTTGACCAAGGAAAGATTGCATGTCTTTTTTGTTATGAGGTAGGGATATTTCAGAAATTTCTTTGATTTTGTCGGGATCAATGTGAATACCAGATTTTGACACTATGAATCCTAGAAGTTTCTCTTCACTTAGTGAGAAAAAAGATTTCTTTGGGTTAAGTGAAATTCCATACCTTAAACACCGTTGAAAGATTTGTTTCAGGTCTTTGAGATGGTCGTTTCACTTCTTCGAGTACACTGTTATATCATCCAAATAAATTACTACAGATTTATTGACTAAACCTTTGAATGCGATATCCATGGCTCTCTGAAATGTGGCACCAGCATTAATCAAACCAAATGGCATCTTCCGATATGCGTATGTGCCCCATTTAGTTCTGAATGTGGTTTTCAACTGATCATCAGGATGTACCAACACTTGATTGTATCCTGAAAATCCATCCAAGAAAGACATTAATTCTGAGCCCGCCACTGCCTGTAGTATCTGTTCCATAGGTGGTAGAGGAAAATTATCTTTCTGACAGGTTTTGTTAAGGTTCTGAAAGTTAATGAAAATCCTAATATCTCCGTTTTTATTTCTAACAGGTACCATATTGGAGACCCATTTGGAATGTATGACGGGAAAGATTATCCTGGCTTTCAATAACTTATTGAGCTCAGTTTTTATCTGATTTTCTAAATTGGGGTGGATCTTTCTTAGCTTTTGTTGGAAAGGTTTTTCATTATCGATCATGGGAATAGTATGCTGGATGATGGAAGTGTTGTATGTTTTCAGCTCATCATAATTCCAGGCAAAAACATTTTTATATTGTCTCAAAAGACGAATATACGCTAGTTTCTCTTCATGGGCTAGGCCGAGGCCTAAATTAATGTTTTGTGGTTTAGCATCGGTCCCTAGGTTTACTAATTCGTAGTTCAAGGTTGAACTTTGGAGTTTTGATTTGGTAGACCTCTTAAACCAATCTTTCAAATCGTATAAGTCTTCTAACTTGACCACCGACTTAGGTATAGCATTATTGGTGCTATTTTGTTGCAATTGTTGATCGTGCTGGTCTTCGTCAATTATTTGATTGGAGTAGGATCCTTCAGACGTGAGGAAGTTTACGATATCAGGATCATCATTGAATACTCTCCAATTTGTGATGTTGTCAGGAATGGACGGTCTAAAGATTAATTCTATTGAGAATATATCTGGACTAAAATCTTCAGATGGAATAAGCTTAGAAGCTACGCTAGCCAAAAGGTCTGCACTTGCGTTTTTGAGCCTGGGGATTGAAGAAATATTAAATGCTATGAAATGCTCAGTCAGATCTTGTACTAAGGATTGATAGTGTTTTAAATGACCTAATAAGCAATGTATAGTGTTACGTACCTGTTTAACCACAATCTCAGAGTCTCCAAAAACTTGAAGATACTTGACGTCTAACCCGATTGCTTTGTACAGGCCTTGAACCAAAGCCTCGTATTCTGCTGTATTGTTTGTTCAATCGAATTCGAGTCTGCATGTGAGCATGATCTTATCTCCTTCTGGATTAATCAGAACGCATCCTGCTCCTGCTCCTTCGTTAGATCTAGAACCACCAAAAAATAATTTCCAAAACAAAGATTTATTTACAGGTTTATCTAAAAAATTGATACATTTTGAACTATCAGTTCGAGAATTTTTTTTGACTTGGGACAAAACAGAGTGTTCTAAGTAGGGTGATGCATGAGCATTGAAATTTCCGAGGAAAGAATCTACCGAGTAATTGCCAATAATGCTGCTGTTATACGCTACTGGTTCATTTTCTCCCTCTAACTCCGTTACTATGTACTTCTGGTGTAGCTCTCGTTCAACTTTTATTTGATTCGGTTTACCGTTGTAGGGAAGCCACATGTGCGACCAGTCAGTTGCGAAGTATCCATGGAGTTTTTCTGACCAATCCCTGCTAAGAATTAAGCCATAGAATTCTGGGATATCGACAACTAGAATGTCAATAACCTGACATACCTTCGGGTTGGATGACAATCTTATGGTTACTTGATTTAGTTTGCCAATCACTTCGACTTGAGATCGATCTAGCTGAACTATGCGCACTACAGATTTCTGTAGTTGAACATTTAACTTGGCACATATAGATTTGGGTAAAATATTCGATGAAGCACCAGAATCTACCAAACAATTGTGCACATTTTTGTTGAAGATTTCATAAGTAAGGAGAAACGGGGGAGTGTGAGATCTTGATCTTCCTCCAATTAGGGCGATGTCATTTGGATCAATCTTATTGATCGCGTTAGTTGGAGGTCTTCCCATGTTATGGGAAGCTTGAGAAAGTACAATGGCAGGCAAAGGTACAACTGGCACGGAATGTAATTCTTTCATCATTATCTTCTGTTGATGTTTCAACTTGCTCAGTTCGTAAAGGGTGATATTAGCCCTAGTATTCTTCATGTCATCAATAATATTGTACTCCATTTCATCCGACACTATCAGTGTTTTAGATGGAGTCGTTTCATCTGCTTGGACTAGGCTAGTTTGAGTTGCTTTAGATGTCATTTTCTTTGTTGCGACCTTATCCTTTGTTGCAGAGCTTGCGCTCTTCGGCTTAGGGGTAGTTTGGGGAGGATCAAGCTGATTTTTGCTTCGTGTGCTAACTGGAAATACTTCTTGATATTCTTCTTGTGGGAGGATGAAATCCTACATTCCTTGTAATTCCACAACTTCTTCGTCATCAGTTTGCCCTTCAGTGGCAATTTCATTTTCCTCTTCCTCATATTCAGCATTTGAAATGGAATTGGGTGGCTTTGCGTCCGTTGAAGGACCTCTTTTAAAAGCTCTGTAGGGCTTTTTTGAAGAAGTTTCTGCTACTTGCTTTTTTATGTCAACCATCTCATTGGACATGGTCTTTAGAACTTTCTGCAATCCTTCCAAATCAAAAGGATCTTTTGCTTGTTTCTTCTTGGATTCTTCCTTGAAGGTGACTTTTTTGGACTTACGTTCCTCTATCGCGGATCTCTTTTCCAGGGCTATTATTCGTTTCTCTACTGCTATCGCCTCTTTCATGTTATCAGCTATGGTTATTTTATTTGCCCTATCCACAAAGATTGCTATGTTCGATGGTAGAGCGGTGATATACCATTCACATCGTACTTCTTCACTGGGATGGGAAGCAGTAGGAATTTTGTTGAACAGTAAATTGAAATCCTTGATAGGCTTTCTAGCTTCGACTTTAAGATTGGACAGGTCATTGATTAACGTTGCCGTAGACCTGTCATCACCAAACTTGGTTAGGAATTGGTCCTGGAAGATGTCCCAACTTGTGATGGATCCGTAGGGTAATGAAAAGTACCATGACCCGGTTGTTCCTTGCAGTGTATAGGGAAAAAGCCGAACAACAACATCTTCATTAGTAACTCCATTGAGATTAATGGAAAGCATGAAGTTGTTTATGTGCTCTTCTGCTAGCATGCCTGCCTCGGGATTGAATTTAGGCAGCCATTTCTCAGGATGGGCCGGTATTTGACTCAAGGGTGCAGGCATTAAGACTGCCCTAGGGTTATTCCATGGAGACTGGGCCATTGTTGAACTGCTAACAGAGGAAAGTGCAGAAGATGATCCCTGCGGCTGGGAGGATGAGGATACTACGATTGTAGATGATTGAAGAGGGGTTGTGGGGGTTCCAGTGGATGGTTGGACGATGATCTGGAGTGGAGGTGTGGATGGTTGACTTCGCGGTGAAGTAGTTGAGATGGACGATGCTGACGAAAGAGTCTCACTGTCAGACTCTTGCGGTGATTTCCTCGCTCTTTTCCTGGTGGGAAGAGGTAATTCGGTTGGCTGGACGCCAAAATTTTCACTCTTTAGCCTGGTCAGGGGATGAGCAGGGTTGTACTGCGAAGTCACGCTGCCTTGAGATTTATCAGACCTCTGAGGAGAAATGGAAAATCGCTGAAGTTTGTGAATCAGGGATTTGACTTCAGGAAGTTCAACGGTAGATTGTTCTGAAATATCAGGGTGTGTAGCAGCGGTTGATACTCGAGCGACTTCTGACTCTAGATTTAAATGTAATGGAGAAGTCGGGGGAGATGATGAGGGCGATTTACTCTCAGAATGGTATTCAGATTTAGATTTACTTGCCATTCATAGTTCAGGCCCTCCTTCTAGCGCCAAATATGTTGAAGCCCTGAAAATCGGGTCGACAACAAGGGGGATACCCACCCGGTCCGGACCTTTGTTGGCAGCTCCTTATCCATTTGGTATAGCGGGTCCGATTGGGGATAATGGGACCAGTTTCCCAATCTATGAGTTTGTGTGTGTAGAATTGGATGTTGCTGATCTAACAGTTCCTATCTAAGCTATTATAATTCAAACTTTAATCTAATTCTGTGATATTGTAATCTAATAAATAGCACATCTAAATTTATGCTAACTCGGGATGTAATTCTTCTATTATGCGATCTAAAGAGATTTCAAATAACAACTGGTAACAAAGATCATTCAATGATTATAAGAAAGGAAATCAGTTAAGATGAACCACTTCGCATAAAAAGTTAGACGAAACAGTTGTGAACAACATATCGCATAATGAGCTATTCATACATTAAACATAAATAAATAGCTACCACCTTACAAAAGTGCCAAATGATAACTCAAGCATTCATGCAATAATACATAAACAACTAAAAACTGTATATTATCGAATTAGTCACCGGAGATTCCACAGTAAGAACATTTTTCTGCCAACGTTTCAAATCCCAATCGGGATCCATCATCAGGACAACTTGAATGCTTGATAGAAGAAGAGCAGATTTTTAGGGTTTAAATAGAGATGAGGAGAGAAAAGAGGGGATGGTCGGCTCTCAATTTTTGAGAAGTCGGCTGCCTCTTGATTTAATTGATTCATTTAATTAATTATTATTATTATTATTTTTTTTGAAATATTAATTAAAATAAATAATTATTAAGAATACTTGAAAAGGTTATAATGACTTTAATCTAATAATTAGTAATTAGAAATATTAATTGAAATGATCAAAATTAATGATAATTATTACTTTAATTATTATTGTTAATATAATACTTAGTACTTAGTAATATTTATAATATCAAATCAATAATAATATTATTAAAATTAATTGAAATGATTATAATTATTATCATTATTCTTATTAATATAATAATTAATTATATTAATTATTATAAATATAATAATTAATATCATAATTAATTATTAATATAATAAATAATTAATATAGTAATTAATATAATAATTAGTAATTAGTGATACTTGTAATATCAAATCAATAATATATATTATTGAAAGGATTATACTTATTATAATTATTATTATTAATATAATAATTAATTATATTAATTATTATTAATATAATAATTAATTATTAATATAATAATTAATATAGTAATTAATATAATAAATAGTAATTAGTACTACTAGTAATATCAAAACAATAATATATATTATTATTATTAAAATTAATTGAAAAGATTATAGTTATTTTAATTATTATTATTAATATAATAATTAATTATATTAATTATTATTATTACTATAATAATTAATTTTTAATATAATAATTAATTATATTAATATAATAATTAATTCATTTAATTATTATTAATTAAAAATTAATAATTATTATTAATTAAAAATTAAAAATTATTATTAATTAAAATTAATTGTTAATAATTATTGTTATTAATTAATTAGATATTAATTAATAATTAATTATAATTAATATTAATTAAAATCAATTATTATTAATTGTTATTAATTAATATATTATTATTAAAATTAAAAGAAATGATTATAATTACATTAATTATTATTATTAATATAACAATTAGTAAATAGAAATACTTATAATATCAAATCAATACTATATATTATTAAAAATAATGGAAAAGACTATAATTATTATAATAATTATTATTAATATAATAATTAATTATATTAATTATTATTAATATAATAATTAATATATTAATTAATTATTAATATGATAATTAATATTAATAATTATTGATTATTATTAAATCATATAATTATTGAAAGAATAAATATTTAATGATTATTATTATTGTATTAAAATAGATATTTTTATAATAGGAAATTAATAAGGGTGATTAAATTAAATACCTAATTAATTAATATTGTAACTTTTAATGGAGAAATATTATTATTATTATTATTATTATTATACTGATATCGGGTTAATCTTTCTGATTAGGGGAAACCAGCTTCCACTAATTTCCATACCACTGTCTCTGTTGAGATTGTGCGGGTGTTTGATAATTTCAAGAGCTTCTCTGATCTTTCGCTTATGGTGCTGCTCTTCCTTAGCGATAATGGAGGCGTTTTCCAAGAAGACATGGTGCTTAGTTTTGGACGAGTGTTCTGCGAGGGCGGAAGAACGAGACCTTTCATTTTTAATATCAGCTCCATGTTCTTTAAGTCTGGTCTGCAGAGAGCGACCTGTTTCACCAATGTAGCTTTTCCCACATGAGCAATCGATTTTAGAGACCCCTTTAAGTTGATGTTTGTCAATATTATCCTTAACCGATCTCATACTTTGCCTGATTGTTCCAGGGGCTGAGAATTGCGTGCTTATGTTTTTCCTTCTTAGGACTTTCGCAATCTTATCTGTAACTCCATGAATGTAAGGAAGAAAAACCCTACAACCTTCAGGTTGATCTCGGGCTTTAGGTTCATGAGATAACAACCTTTTCTCGGCTTTCTGAATTGCTTTTTTAATCTCATTTTCTTTGTAGCCTAAACCTTTAAAGGTTGAGACTAAATGCTTCTTTTCTTCATCCAGATGATCAGCGTCAGAAATTCGAAGGGCCCTGATAGCAAGAGTGTTAAGAACACCAAGCTTCTGGGCTGGATGATGGTGGGAGTCAGCGTGGAGGTAGTTCTCTGTATGGGTAGACTTTCTGAAGACTTTGTGCCCTATGGAGCCATCATCTTTTCTCATGATGAGGATGTCTAAAAAGGGATGCTCATGTTTTCTTCCAGCTCCATAGTGAACTTTATTTCTGAGGAGATGGAATTTAGGTGAATAAAGAACTTGTCAAGCTCTGCTTTACCATGAGTCCATTTTATATTAGTATCATCAACGAATCGCTTCCACCATGCTGGTTTCAAAGGGTAAGAATCCAAGGCCTTCTTTTCAAAATATTCCATGTATAGGTTGGCCACGATCGGTGAAAGGGGGGATCCCATTGCCACTCCAGTTGTTTGCTCATAATATGTTCCTTGGAAGGTGAAAACTATTGATCGTAAGCAGATTTCGGCCAATCTTGCAGTCCCTGGATCAGTAACCTCTTATAAGCAGAAATGGTCAAGAGATAAAAGTACCATTTATGACAAGTCCTACTCATAAGCTTCAAGCAACAATGATTTATCTCTCCTTGCTTTAACATCTACTAAGAGTACAGAAGTGCAACATCAATAGAAAATATCAAATGCAAACATCAACAAATCTTGATCCATTCATTCACCAAAACCTCCTCTGAGGGTGCAAAAGTGCATGTTCTGAGGACAAGTTTTTGATAAATTTCTGGACCCTTCTCTAAATGCACGAGAAGGGTTTAAATACTACTAACTAAATAACTTAATTACACAGATTTAGGATACGGTTTAAATGACCGCCCTTTTTCTAAGCAAAACTATTTCTAAAAATTAAATCTAATATCTAATTATTTTTGCATTTGCTTCTTAATGTTGCGAGCATTCAATATTTGCTTGGGTAGAGTCGGCTGACTGTCTTCCGCTTTTGGTTGAGCTAAGCAAACAGAAATGGTAAGAGCTGGCACCATCTTTTTAGCAAAATTGATGATATACTCGAGAATCATCCTCTGGCTATGTGGATTTACTGTGTATGCCTAGTAAATATCCAAGTTCCACTTGGTTAATCCTCGAATTGCTTCTGCCTTTGCTTTCTTGCATTTTCCGGGCTTACGAGTGACTAAGCGGTTAGAGACTTTGCTTTTTGAGCAATTTTCTCAGCGATGCGCGATTAGCGCTAGGCGCTAATCGCGCATTGGAAAATGCCTTCGTTCTTTGATCCGGGCCTTTCTGATGCGTTTTCGCCTTTAGCGCCTTTTCCTTCACTGGGTATAAGCTTCAAAATTTGTAAACATATCGCTTTCGTGAGCTTCTAACCTTGAGCGTTAAACTGCCTGTTGATATCAGCATTGTTCAACTACTCATTCAACCATGGCTGTGACTGAAAGATCTGTAATGGATGGCTCAGTAGCGTTCTGCAAATCTATGGCTCTGTTGCATGTGATATCCATTCATGAGGGCATCTTTTCCCTGTTTATGAGCATTGGAGCTTTACCCTTTTTCCCCATGGCTTCCTGCACATTGCTTTGTGTTGTTTCTGTTTTTCGTTCCTGCAGTTCACACATGAGGAGAGAGTAATGATAATAAAAATCGACAAGAAAGCTCTAAGCTCTATGGATGTACAAAAACATGCCACCTGACGTGAACTGACTCTTCGAAAAACACAAAACTGTCTTTCATTAACACTTGGCGTATCATTCATTAATTATCATTAAAGCGTGTATCCAATTTTTGGTTTATGGACAGCTTTTCTTGAATGTTGAGCCGAGGAAAATCTGCGATGGAAAGTTTCTGCGATTCGCATCGCAGCATCGCAATGTCGCATTATCGCATTTTTCATTAAGATGTGTTATCGCAGGGTCGCTCGATCGCGCTTATCGTAGAATCGCAGATCACAGTATCGCGCAATCGCAAGATCGCAGATCGCAGTATCGCGCTATCGCAGAATCGCGGATTGCTATAATCGTTAAATGGTTATGTGTTTTTATATGTGACATTGCGATATGCGATATCGCATATCGGCTATCGGCGATTTTTTAAGGCTTTTCAATGTGTGTGTTTCTTAATGCATGCGATGCGATGGAATTCACGTCGCACTTTCGCAGTTGATCATTTTTACTCATAAGGAAATGCCCTATCAGTCTTTGCGCGATGCGATGTTTTCTTAAGGAGTAAAATATATGAGCCTTAATTGAATTTTTTGAATTTTTACTAAGGGTCCCCACTTACCTAGTGTTATTGCTAATACTAAATAAGGAGGGGGGTTGTTGGTGGCCACAACACAACCGTGGTGAAAAATCCATATAAAAATATATAAATACCATGGATTATGGGACATGTATTCCAAGCTGAGTGGTGGGCAGGACATCCTAGTGGGTGTTCATTTGGTTTGTTTATGGCTAAGGAAATTGGCAAAGGAAATGGATAAGGCTTTGAAAAGGCATGAGGCATTAATTGGCATTTTATTTATGAAAATAATGGAAATTAGGAGAAAAGGAAGGTGAAAGGTCACAGGTTGCATGTGAGGAGGAAAATGAAGGAAAATAATGGAAAATGAAGAAAATAGAGGCCTCATTAATAAAAAGGCTTCTGAGGATCAGTTGGCAAGCTAAGTCAGTGAAGATTTGGTCAGTTCAATTTTGGAGCTATCTCATTATTCTCTCTCTCTCTCTTTCATACTCTTGGTTACTTAGAGTTATCTTGGAGCACTCTTGGAGGGTGTGCATACTTGGATTCTTGGAGCAAGGAGGCAAAGGAAGAGAAAGAAAGCGCAAGAGGGCAATGACATCAGCAACTACATCAGATTTGCTTGCAGGTACTGAGTTGCATGTATGATTTCTTCACTAGTTTTGGCATGCATGTGGTTTCTTGGTTATGATCTGTCATTGGCATGGAGGATGGCCGGGATTGACAGTGGATTGCCTAGCCTTTCCATTTCTTGGATAGACATGGTGATTGTGGTTTTACTTTCATTGCTTTGTTTTGGTTGTTTATCATGTTTCCATAGCTTGGGTTGAGTTACTGGTCCTGGAAGCCCTGGTTGAACAAACGCTCTGGAAGCCCTATAACAGCTTGGGTTGAGTTACTAGTACTGGAAGCCCTGGTTGGAAAAATGCTCTGGAAGCCCTTGGTGGGTTGAGTTACTAGTCATGGAAGCCTTGGTTGGACAAATGCTCTGGAAGCCCTGTATAAGTTGTGGGTTGAGTTACTAGTTCTAGAAGCCTTGGTTGGACAGACACTTTGGAAGCCCTAGAAGGCTTGGATGGAGACCAATTTGATGATGGTTTTGGTGATGTTCGATCATGAGGTGGAATCACTATTTTATGGGTTGAGATGGATGGCCTCTGGAAGCCCTGGATGAGTTTTGATTGATGTGTTCTATGATATCCCACATTCATGCTTGGAATATGGCACGGGGGTGAATGGTTGAAGAGAGATTTAGCTCAACTATTCTACGGTTAGGTGGAACGTGGTAGTGCCATCTCCAGTTGGTTCATTGCATTCATTAATGAGAAATTGATTCCCTTGATTCATGTGTAAAGGTACTGATGTATTTATGTATTTGATGGCTAATATGTTTATTGTATTTCTGTTCCTATTATACTGGTTATATGCACATTTCATGACAACAACTATGTATGGATCTTAGCATGTTTTTACTTGTATATGAATGGATAATGTGTTTATGAGTTAATGGAGGATAATATAGCAAATGGCACGAGGGAACAATGGTTCATAACATTTCTCAGATAAGTATGAGATCCCTACACTTAATTATGTTATTTACACCTGTAGGTTACATGTTGATGATATGTTTGACGAAATGCCTGTCATGGCTAGTAGGGGCCTGGTGATGATATTGTTCATATTATTTCTTTTGCATAATTTTTTCCTTGCATCCTTACTAATTCTAAGTGATCATTCCATTCTGGGCAGTGTCCCGGGCTCTGGGCCAAAAAAGGTGGCTCAAATCTCGGAATGCTAGCATTAGTGTTGAAACTAACTCACCTAGGCAGTGTCTGGGAAGCGTCATAAAGCTCCTGGGAAGTGTCCAGGGAGCGTTAGTCCCGAAACTAACTCACCTGGGCAATGTCTAGGGAGCGTTACCCTGCCCTTAAGTCGCTCAAACAACGGTGGGCGCCAGGGATAGGTAGTTTGAGTGTATGACTTGTCTCCTAAAGGTTATTTGGATGAAGTTTGATGACTGTATGTGGTGTTCTGTCGATTCCATTTCCTTAATGTCACCAAGGAGGTTGAATCTTATCATAGTGGCCTCTTGTTGCATGTTTACCCGAACTAGCCGGTTGCTTGGTTAGATGTGGGAGGAGGGTGTTACAGAGTGGTACTAGAGCATGGTTCAACTCTCAGACTGGATGGGTTGAAGGTGTTGGTCATGCATGCATGTTAGTTGCATGTGTGTCTCTTACACTTGCATTTCATGTGCTTGTTGCATTGGCTTGATGATTGATTATGGCTGTAGTATGGTTGTCATGGAGAATTTGATGTTGATTTCGTGAAATGCATTGGTCATGAGTATGTGATTGATTGTGAATGGATTATATGTCTCTTACATGTTGAATTCATGTCACCTACTTACACCCTTGTATGTTAGGTTAAATTCTCAAATATTTTGGATTACATGTATCAGTCTTGTAGGTTGGTTACAAGATTTGATCGCTTATGCTCGACTACATGCATTTATGTGTACGTGTTGTTGATTATGCATTCCTTATGCATACTTTTGGTTGCATGTGGCAATGCGTTCAAGGGAGTAATGGTTGTTGTCATGCATGAGGTCATGGTTAGTGTAGTTGATATGGTCATGCATTGATGACTGGACTCTAGCAAGAATGGTGTGTATATGGTTTTTCACTCATGTGCTATATGTATATATGAATTTGTTATGCATATATGGTCTTGGTTGTAGTTATGCATGAATAGTAGGTCAAATATGCCTTGTGAAGTCATTGTATGAAATTTAGGTCATCATGATGCTAATGTGTTGGTTGAGATAGAGCAAGAAATGTAGATCATCATAATGATGTTGCAACATTAGACCTTGGGAAAGAGAAGATTGTCATATAGGTATTGTATGTTTGGCATGGAAGTATGAAAGTTAAGGATTGTTATATGTAATAGGGTTATATACATTAGGTTTATGTACATGTCTTTTGATGTTATGGTTACATACATGATAGATGATATTTGATTAGTATAGTTATATGCACATGTGTCAGATAGTCATGAATGATAGTAACATGTGACTGTATGCATTGCTTATTGTCGTTATATGCTATTAAATTGATTATTAGGGTTATTTCATTGAGATATTGATGTGGTAATTTGGATTGGCCATATGCGTGATGGTTATGCTCATTTCATCGAAGATCTTGATGTTAAATGTATTGTGTTAACCTAGTTTGACATATGTAGATGGTTATGGTTGCGATATTTAGGTATGAGCAGACATATTGGTGATATGATGTCGCACTAATCTAGATTGATCGTTCATATGTTATGGTTATGCATGAACGATAAATTTTTATGAGCTTATGATGTGAACATGTTAGTTAGTTAGTGTTATGGATATCGTGATCTTAATTATGTTTGAGTTGACATGTTGTAAAGTTATACCTTGCTAACTAGATTGATTGTGAAGGAAAGATAGCCTCCCCTGAGGTACACTAAGGTATGAGGTTGCTTATGTAGTATACTTGGTGCTTCATTCTTGATTATGATGTCTATTTGGTGTTTGAGTGTTTGGTGCCTAGTTGATTTATTTAACATGGTATGTTTGCAAGTGGTTGAATGATTAATGAATTGCTTAATATGAATATGTGTTCAAATGATTTTTTTGTAAGATGATTGTACTAACATGTATGTGTTGAGATAGTTGACATGTACTTGAATGTAGTTGATAGTTGTAGTATTATGACTGATGAATATGAGTTGATTATGGATTATGACATGATTGTTCGTAAAAGTTGATTTGAAATTGATAAATATGATTGTCTTGATATTTGGAACATGTGGATGGCATGTGTGAGCAGTTGCAGGAAACATGTCAATATTAGCCTGATAAGGTAATAGTTGATGTGTCTGTATAAATAACAGTTGGGTGGAGTGAAAACATATAGTAAGCTTCAATTTCAACAAGGTAAAAAGGTAAAAGAAAGGAATTGGGCAAGAATTCCTTTGGCTATGTTTGGAAACCCTAATTTAGAATGAATGAGTGCTTTGCACACAGGAAGTCTTCTTAACCTTGATTTTGTTTGAATTATGTGGATATTTGCTATATTCATGAACATGCACTTGAAAACTATATTAGCTAGTATTTAGCTACAAGTGGATCTGTCAAAGGATTGAAGTCCCTTGAGAGATGGCGTGGATGTGTTTAGTTGCAAGAAATATGCTTGGCACAACAAGATAAGGTAACTAGTGTATTGTTATGTTATATATGCACTTACAATTATGTGTTTATGGAAATATGATGCAGGGGATTGCATGGCAAAGGAAATTTCCATGAAATCTTGAAGAAGACTCAGGTTGAGTTTTCCTTGGGAACCATGGGGATTGAGTCAGGGTATTTGTTGTTAGTCTTGTGCTTTTGGTCTTTTGCAATTGTCAAGCAGTAAAAAGGGTCTCTTTCACCTCTATTTACCCTACATTAATTATCAATCCAGGTACGATTTGTTATCTCAAAGAGTGTACTTAGTTCTTAGTTTGAGGTGGTCGTTTGTCAAGAGTAATGCTAGTAGTATAGTGCTTTTGAAAAAGTAACTAAATGCTGGAAACAAACTCTAAATGTAATGGCAAGAACTGGAAATGCTTGTAACTAAATCATGCATTTAATAAACTACAACACTTCATCAGTCAAGGGTGCAGTAATAATAACTCCTCCCTTTGTAAACTGATGTAATTGAAAAGCAATCAAGGAAAAGATCATCAACCGGGAACTGGACAATAATAGTCAATGTTCACTACAATTTCAGATCGTTCCGTTCACACCAAAGCAATGATGATCAAATAATAGGAAAAGGACCAACAACTAATCTATTTAACAAGATTGAACAACAAAGGTTTACCCTACAGAAATGAATGAAGCAGTGATTGTAATCGAAAGTAATTAAGCAACAATCTTTACCTCAGAAATGATTTGAGCAACAAACGAAAATGGGACAAAAAACCAAAGTAAGTTATGAAATATTGAACAACAACTTGAATCAAATGTAAATGCACATCAAACTAAATTAAATATTACACACAACACGTCTATATTGAAGGAAACAATAATCTGAGTTTCGGCATAACAATTATTAATCTTGGTTATGAAGAAACAACAATTGCCATCACTATGGAACAACAATCCCAATGAATAGCAATCACACTTGGAAGTAAACCGTAGGTAAATAGACAATAATACCGATTTATAAACACACAACACTGTTACTTTGTAAACGAACAATAATGGTAATATGTAAGGAACAACAATGTTATACAATGATATCAGTATGTAAAGGAACAACAATGCAATATAACTTCAGAATGAATAGCATAATATTCCAGTTGCAGAAGATAACCTTACTATTCAAAGGGGAATGAGATATAACAGAGCCAACATATGAAATAATAAGTAACAATAGATTATTGAGCAAAGCAGATAAAAGAAATCAAACCACACACGACTTGGAATCGAAAAATAATGGTACAGGAAGGAAGTGATCCACCAGGGCCGAGCCCTTAGCCTCTAGGGACGCACTGCTGTGATTACTCCAGAATCAAAGACAGAACAACAACAGAGTTTATATATTAATCGTCAAAATAGAGTTACAGTAATCACTCCTTAAAGAGGGTTGATGATTAAAGTTTAAGTTACAACAATGAATTTCATAAAACAACCATAATCTGCCCCCTGGGCTAGCAATGCTGTCCCTTTTTATAGCAGCCAAGCAGAAATATCAAAGATACAGATAATCTTTAAGGTAGCGATCCCTCAGGATCAAAGGATCTTGAAGGATTCGCCATATCGTTTTCTCTCAGTTATCTCTTCATTCTCTTGCACCGATTTGGTATCTCATCTTCCTTTTCCTGGCTTATACGCTCCAATTTGGATTGCCTCGTTTGGATGCGGTTCCCTATCAAAGGGACAACAATTGATTTTGTCTTGTCTTTTCCTTTGGAGTGGCGATCTTCCATTTTCCTCTTTTTCTGCATAGGAAAAGGTAATTATTAGTCATTTTATGTTGCTCACAAATCTTCTAAACTTTATCATAATATTTCACCATATGCCCATTTCATAATGCAAAGAAGTTATGAATTTAAGGAAAAGATAATGAAATAAGTGGTAATTACATACCTTCTCTAATGCTCAACACACCCCCCAGCTTACCCTTTTTCATGCTCTCATGAAAACATTGTAATTGAAATGCAAGGCAGTTAGGGAATAGGATGGAGAAGGGATCTTAGTAGGTGGTCTACAACCATGATGCCTAGCTAGGAATTAAAAAAGATGCCCTGTCTGACCTTCAGGCATTTCATATAAGGCTCTATATCCTGGTGCAGGATGCCAAATGACTGGACTTCGGAACCTACAGCCTAACCAAGACGGGCCTTCTCTCAAAATGAGGTCACCATAGATACCCAAGCGGTCAACAACTAGCTTAAAATTCTCATAATTGAATGGTTCTCTGTTTTGGATATTCCGATTAGAAGTCTGGTATCGGAATTTGGCTACTGCTATGGCAAGGTCTTTGATGGTAAAGAAGTATTCTACCCCTTGCCGGATGACTATTGTGTGAATAGGTCCCAATGCCTTGATCACTCCCTGAGTTCTCATTAGGCTCCTATGTTTATTCCATAATTGCAGTGGGTCTCTAGGTTCACCCCTCACCCATAGATCTAGTCCATTCTCCTATCTCTGAAAGACATGGTAGGCTTTAATCCAC
The DNA here is from genome assembly GCA_031772625.1 of Pinus tabuliformis. Taxonomy (NCBI): domain Eukaryota; kingdom Viridiplantae; phylum Streptophyta; class Pinopsida; order Pinales; family Pinaceae; genus Pinus; species Pinus tabuliformis. The sequence goes on along the minus strand of CM062811.1, from coordinate 180,223,157 downwards.
TTTATTTGATTAACACCAAAAGAAATAAATGCTTGCAGTTGGACATCACCCACAAAAGGGCTAGGGTTCTGCTCTGTTTCTCCATTTAATACAAGATTGTGCAAATAAAATTCACATAACAATCGCTGAACTTTCACCCCGTAATGCTTACAACAGTTTATGAAGTCATCAGTGGTTTTTATATCTATAGGTACTCCTGCCTTGATAGCTTTAATTTTCAATTGTAAATATCTTTCCATTAAAAACAAAGCATAGTTTCTAGTAGGTGCCATACACGCTAGAACACCAGTATATAGAGAACATAAAGTATCCATTTGTTTGATGACTATGTCTAGTCTACGGGTTACCTTTTTGACTCTTTCTTCTACTTTTCGCCATCCTTCAAAGGCTTGGCTCTTTGATGCGTTAATGTTATTCAACAAATGTTGTAATTTCTAGTATTTTTCTTGAGGAACAGTCTCCTCTGAGAGTTTCTCTATTGTTTGCTGGGCTTGTGCCAAATATTTTCGTAGAGATACTATCCTTGGGTCACTATCCAATATGATAATTTTGGGTTGGAGAGCTACTTGGATCTCCTTATTACGACATCTCGTCTTTATGGTCCGAGTTTCCTTCTCGCTAGAGGATGGTGCCTCCGTCTGAATTTTCTTATCACAGGCCGATATGTTATCTGTTTGTACTTCTACATGTGCAACAACCAAATGCTGTTCCTTTCGATTTTGGATAATAGGTTGGACTTGAGTCCTTTTAATATTTTTCTTAAGGGGTTTTTCCTGGGTGGTTGCATGCTTTGCCACAATGGTTCCTTTCGAATTCTTCCCCATTTTCAAAAGTCTTATCTGTTGTCGAAGTTGCTTAATCACGTTAAGCAATCTCTGTTGTTCCTTTCGTAATCTTTTAATTTCCTCTGTTTTCTTGGAAGGAACAGTCGCTCATTTACTAAGGCCTGGGCTTTGTACCTCAGGTATTGCACCTTCGACTTGGCCAATTTCCTTATTTTATTCTTGGGGTGCTTCTTCAGTGTTCTACTGATCAGTTTTTTCAGGGGTAGAAACCCTAGTCCACTCTACTGTTTCCTAGATAGCTTCTTCTTTGACCTCTTCTTCATCGTGGAATTCTTCAGGTGTATTCTGACTAGGAACAAATTGTTCCTCCTCCTCATCCTTGTCACTATCTTCCCTAGATACACTCTCATCATGAGTAGAGTGATCCTCTTCTTCTTCCTCCTCATCACATAGTTCCTCGGATGCACTTTTATCATGAGTAGAGTGCTCCTGCGGTCCTTCTTCGATATGGGGGTTGAGTGGGCTGTGAGGCTGGACATATTCGCCCATATTAGCTAGAATTTGGGCCAATTCATCTTCTTGATGCGGATTTTGCAGTGGACTTTCACTGCGTTGCTCTACTTCCTCTTCTTCCTGACCGGATTGCTCAGTCTCCTCCTCTGGTTCTCCTTCATCGTTTTCCTCCAATTCTTTTTCGTTCTCCCCTCCTTCCAATTGTGGGGGTTGTTCGTCTCCTGAATCATGTATCTCCACAATTTGATTAATGTTTCCTTGGGAATTTCCTAGCATTCCACCGATCCTTGCCAACTTAATAGATTTTCTTCGTTTCAATGGTCTGCTCGATGTACTGGCAACATGTTTTCATTTTGGGGCTGGCAAGGCCAGTCCCCCATCTATCGTGAAAATAAGTTCTTCCCAACTGCTCTACTATTGGGCAAGACTGTAGTTGACTATCAGTCGTATTAACCCATTGTGGCTTACTACCGATTCTACATGGCAAGATTTCTTCATGCTTCAAGCAACATCGTGTAATAAAAAATTTAAAAGCGCAGGTAAATTCACAACACATTTTTGCTTTAACACGACTAAAAGTTTAAGATGGCGTGGTCTTACCACATCTTTCCTGCCGTCACAAGTGATATAGCTCTGGATAATTCTTGCCAATTCTGCCCACGGCTCTGCCAAGGTTGCCGGCAGAACTCCCTTCCCTTTTACAATTAGGTTCTGCCCTTCGTCCTGGAAGATTTTCATGGCGTCTTACAGTCTCACCTTTTTCAGAGTCCACACAGGTCTAGTTGCTGGCAGTCCCAAAACTTTTGCAATTATGTCATCAGTAACTGCTATCTGTCTCCCTCTCACCATGGAATGATGTTCTTGCAATTTTTGAAGAAACTCAATTGCCACCGTCTCATTGGATTTTTGTAGACGGTTAAGGTAAGTTATCCATCCTGCCCTTTCTAGGATTTCTCGTGCAGCAGCAGAGACCATCAACACCTGTGGCTCACTGCGAATTGATCTTCCTCCCATGTTATTTCACGCTTAGCACACTTTAAAAACACAGAGACGAGAATGGAACAGTAGGCTGTTCAAATTTTTAGCTCTCTGTTAGGAAAACATAGAGAAGATGACAAAACAACAAGCTGTTCAAATTTCTAACTTTACTTCTAATTTTTGCAGAGAAAAACATGGAAATAGCTTCAGAACAACAAGCCATGCATATTGGGAAACAAAATACCATTAAGCTTTGCTATTCCTGAGTCATACCGAATGCTGAGCTGACACGTATGCCAGCTAATTATGGGGATCACCTGCACCCCACTTCAATGTGATAGGCCGTCCTCAGCCGTCAAAAAAAGGAGCAGTGTGCTGAACTGCCATAGTATAGAGTCATAAAGGAACAACATATAGAGAAATGCCATGTTTACAAAGACGAGCGGATTACCGAAATCGAGGCATATGATAGAATCTCTAATAAGGAAATGCCATGATATGATGCGAGAATTAGAGGATAGGACAACTGATGTGAATAAAAGTTCTTATGTGGTCATTATCAACTTTTACCATCGTAATTGATTTGTAAATGATTTTCATGTATTAAAGGTTCGAAAGGGTTATATACATAATCTCATTTGAACCACTTGTAAAGATATTAGAAGAAGGGTTTTATAATTACTATTGGTGTACAAGAAATATGACTTCAATACCATCAATAGAGCTCTGTTGCCCACAGGTGTCCATAACCTTGACAAAGTTGTTTATTTCACCCTTGGAACCATAATCCTTTGTGTATTCCTAGGAAAGTGCTGTGCAATGTTAGAATGGAGGCCATTATGCTGGCTTGGTAACCAGATGAATCACAATGCCATTCACCAGGAAGGAGTGAAAGGTGGGTAGGTCGGCTCATGATGAGACCTACTGTTCCAAGAACTTTTTATTTTTCTGATGTGCCTCTTGGATCATATCCCTGGTGTGGTGGCCATAGTGGGAATACCACTTCACTTTCTTCCTTATGATCATGGTAGGCTGGCTCTTGATGAGACCCCCTATCCTTCATTTGAAAAATCATGTTAGCAATCATATAGATAATATTTTTTTCTTCTTTTCTTTTATATATCACTTTTCCTCTTTATATACAGAGGGTGGTTCAACACTCCTTAAAAGCAGGGATGGTGGAAGAAGTCTGAACATCTCAATAGAGAAAAATATGCCCTTATTCTTATTCAATAATAATGATAAAAAAGAATTATGGGGATTTAGGAAGAACCATCATGATAAAAATAATCAATCATATTGGTATTAGTAAAATAATGACAGCAAGGTGATCAATAGTTGTGTCCTTTCCTCTTTTCTCTTATCAATTCAAAGCAATTTATTTTAAAGATAACGATTTTTATGTAATTTGCTGATTTCAGTATCCTCTAGTTTTTGTATTGTTGCATAAATGTATAGCTGTGCCTTAAATGACCATGACTCACAAAAATGATCTAAATGGTAAAACACACAAAAAAGAAAAAAATGCACTCAAAAAATGCTGTTCTCAAGATGGAACGGCTACTGTTTCTTTAGAGGGAGAGCAAAAAAATATTTGCACACAAAAACCACAAGCAAAAAGGAAAAAACAATGCTCGAAAGTGTTGTTCCTTGAGAGGAATAACAACTGTCCCTTAATCGGAACAACAAGAAAGCAAGCGCAAACAAAAAAACACAAAAATGTTGTTCCTTCAGAAAGGAACAACAGAAAAATGAAGGTGCTATTCCTTCGGAAAAGAACAACAGAAAAATGAAAATGTTGTTCCTTTGGAAAGGAACAACAGAAAGATGAAAGTGCTATTCCTTCGGAAAGGAACAACAGAAAACGAAAGTGTTGTTCCTTCGGAAAGGAACAACAGAAAACGAAAGTGATGTTCCTTTGGAAAGGAACAACAGAAAATGAAAGTGTTGTTCCTTCAGAAAGGAACAACAGAAAACGAAAGTGTTGTTCCTTCGGAAAGGAACAACAGAAATGTAGAAGCACTGTTCCTTGGGAAAGGAACAACAAAACGTAAAAGTGCTATTCCTTCGGAAAGGAAAAACAAAAAGGAGGAAGTGCTGTTCCTTCGGAAAGGAACAACAAAAATGTAGAAATGCTATTCTTTCAGAAAGGAACAGTAAAACGTGAAAGTGTTGTTCCTTCGGAAAGGAACAACAAAACGACGGAAATGCTGTTCCTTTGAAAAGGAACAACAAAATGAAAAAGCGCTATTCCTTCGGAAAGGAACAACAAAGCAATGGAAATGCTGTTCCTTCGGAAAGGAACATCAAAATGCAAAAGTGTTGTTCCTTTATCAAAATGTAAAAGTGCGAACAACAAAATGCAAAAGCGTTGTTCCTTCAAAAAGGAACAACAGAATGGTGAAAATGCTGTTCCTTCTGAAAGGAACAACAAAATGCAAAAATTGCAGAAATGCAGAAATCTGTATAGAAAGTAATTTACACAAACAAAAAAAAAGAATTATGTACAAAATTTAAAAGCAATCAAATCACTTAGTGAACCAAAGGTGAGGAAGAGTTCTCTTCCTCAGCCAGAATCTGCATGTCAGAGTCTTCCCGAAGTTGCTGGTAGAAGGATTCCCGAGTAAGTGGTTTGCGGTATAATCAAACTCAGTGGCCGTTTGCCTTAAAGGTATGTCTAGATCCGTCAATGGTGGTTAAAGTAATGGTGTCATTATCACACACCTTCTGGATTTCATATGGTCCCAACTAGTGAGTCTAAAGTTTCCCCGGAAAATCTTGAAACCTAGAATCGTATAGGAGCGCCCAATTTCCTTCGTCGAAGACTTAATTTTTGATGAGGGTGTCGTGCCATTTGGCTCTCTGTTGTTGGAATAATGTGGTATGTTGAAGAGCGGAGAGATTAATTTCATCCAGCTCGTTGATTTGCTGCAGTCTATTAATTTGGGCCTTGTTTACATCTAGACTGACTTCTTGTGCTGTTCTCAAAGTTTGTATTTCAAATTCTATTGGAAAGATAGGTTCCTTTCCAAATACTAGCTGATATGGTGAATAATCGGTAGTGTTTCTCCATGTTGTTCTGTATGCCCACAAGGCTTCCGACAATCTTGTAGCCCAATCGTGTCTGTGTGACACAATGGTTTTTGTTAGTATTGCTTCTATTACTTTATTCGTGCTCTCTACTTGGCCATTTGCCTGTGGGTGGTATGGAGTGGTAATTTTATGCTGAATATGATAGTTTTTTAATGTTGCAGCAATTTTATTACCAGCAAATTACGGTCCTCCATTCGTGATTATGTCTCTTGGGAGGCCATATCGCACAAATATCTGGAACAAGAAATGAATGATGGAATCCTCTGTAGCTCTTGGAAGTGCCTCTACTTCAACCCATTTGGTCACATATTCCGTTGCTACCAAAATATATGTTTTCTGGTTTGATGATGGGTTGATTGGACCAACAAAATCGAGCGCCCAACGCTCGAATGGTTCAATGACTAGCTGTGGGTTCAAGGGCATTTCGTCGGACTGTCCAGGGCGTCTTGCTCTTTGGCAACTGTCACAGGCTTGAACAAATTTATTTGCATATTTGAATATTGTGGGCCAATAATACCCTGTGTGTAGAAATTTGTGACCAGTTCTTTGATTTGCGAAATGTCCGCCACATGGTCTGTTGTGACAAGCTTTCAGAATGTAAAAAATTTCATCTTCATGGACACATCTTCTAATGTGAATATCTGCTCTTGTATGAAATAGGTAGCTCCCAATCCAAGAAAATCGGGTACTACGCTGGACAATCTGCTTTCGTTCATTGGGAGTCGGATGTTTTGGTAATTTGCCTACTGCTAAATAATTCGCAACATTAGCATACCAGGGTGTTTTGACAGTAACAACAAACAAATGTTCATCTGGAAATTGATCTTCGACTGCTGCTGCGTCCACTGGCTTTCAAATTTGTGAGAGAAAGTCAGCTACATGATTTTCTTTTCCAGGTAGGTCTTTTATTGTGATGCCGAATTCTTGCAATAAAATCAGCCATCTTGTTACTCTACCGTTTATAATTGGTTTATTTGCTAGATATTTTATGGTAGAGTGATCTGTATATAAAATAACAGGATATCCAGTGATATAATGCCTGAATTTATTTACAACATGTATTACAACTAAAAATTCTTTTTCAGTAACAATATATTTTAACTTAGCAGGAGACAAATTCTTGCTAATATAATAGATTGACTATGGTTTTTTGTCTTCTTCCTACCTAAGAACTGCTCCAATAGCTGTGTCTGAAGCATCTGATGAAATTTGAAATGGCAGGTCCCAATTTGGACCTCTGAGCACTGGCGCTGTTGACACAAGCTTTTTTAGATCCTCAAAAGCACGGTCACATTTATCTGTCCAAACAAAGTCAACATTCCCTGTTAGTGTGTATAGAGGTGCAACTATTTGAAAAAAATGTTCTATAAATCTCCTATAATAACCAGAAAATCCAAGAAAACTACGTACCTCTGTCTGTGTGGTAGGAGTAGGTATTAACAAAATTATTTGAATTTTGACCGGATCTACCTGTATTCTAGCTGCCGAGATATAATGACCTAGGATGAGTCCTTCAGTCATCATCATATAAAATTTTTCATGGCTCAGGCAGAGCCTGGTGGCAATACATCGTTGCAACACATTTTTCAACGTGTCTAGCGCTGGGTTGAAATCATCTCTGTATGGTATGAAATCATCCATGTATACTTCGAGCCCTTCATTTATTAAATATGAAAAGACGCTGAGGATAGCCCTTTGAAATGTGGCAGGGGCATTGCATAGCCTAAGGGGTAAAACTCTATAGGCAAATGTTTCCCAAGGACAGGTAAAAGTAGTTTTGTCTTGGTCTTCAGGGGCAATCTGAATCTGATTGTATCCACTGAAGCCATCCAAGAAAGAAAAGAATTTCTTTCCTGCTAATGTATCTAATACTTGGTCAATGAATGGAAGGGGAAAGTGGTCTTTCTGGGTTGCTTTATTTAATTCTCTGTAATCTACACAAATCCTCCACTTTCCATTCTTCTTTGGCACCACTACAAGTGGAGAGACCCATTTTCTATCGGAGATAGGATAAATAAAGTTTACATCTAAAAGTTTTTGTAGTTCAGCTTTCACAATGTCTTTTAGATGAGGGTTAAGTCTTCTTTGGGGTTGGCGAACAAGTCTTGCATCCTTTTCTGTATAAATGTGGTGTGTACATAACTGGGGATCGATTCCCTTCATGTTCAGATAATCCCATGCAAATGCTTCCTTGTATTTTCTCAATAGTTGGATCAACTTCTCTTCTTGTTCAGGAGTCAGGTTATTATTGATGTTTAAAGTTTTTCCTGGCTCAATCTCTATAGTTTTGCTATTTGAAATAGAGGTAGTAAGTATTGTTTGATCATGAGTATCTTTGAGAGGATCTTCTTCTAGTTCATTATCAAATGCTACCTCTATCATGTGACATTGTACGTGGGATCTGGCTTCAGCTTGGTTAATAAATTTGTTAATAACATCATCCTCTGTTTGGTCTTTGAAATCGAGGGCATCTTATATAGTTAATGGGGATCTAATGTTTTCGGTAAGGTATGATACAAGATGTTTGTTAGTTTTTATTATTGTTACACTTGGCTGGGTTGGAGGGTATAGGGCTAGATTCTTGATATTACTCCCTCTAGTTATGGTCATACTACCTTGTCAGCAGCCAATATAAGCATCAACGGTTGCAAGCCAAGGTTTGCCTAAAATTAACGGATGTCCATCAAGTCGGTTTTTGGGGTTTATTATTAGAAAGTTGATAGGATATTCCCAGGAATCAACAGATACCATGACATCATGTAGTGTGCCTTCCGGCCTAACCACTGATCGGTCAACCAGTTCTAATAAAGTGGAAGTTGGTTCTATTGATGTAATGCCCAGTTTTTGACAAGTGGTGGTTGTTAAGATATTAATTGCAACCCCTAAATCAACTAAGGCATTTTAAAAGGTTTGTCCATTGATCTGCACTATCACTATTGGATTTCCTGGGTCTTCATATTTGACAGGTGCTTCTCTTCCTGATAATAGGTCAGATAAGGTGCCAATTACTTGGACTGTTGGGTTATTTGTTATTCTCCTCCTTGGTTTTTAATAGATAGCTCTTTGATGGTATTTGCATATATTAGGATATCTTGGATAGCTTGCAGGAGTGGGATTTTTATGTACAAATTCTTAAGTTCTCCTAGAATATCAAAGTCAGGATGTTCTATAGGATGCGGTATACTTAATTGTTCTAGGAATGGGGGAGAAGATGTGGTTGCTTGGTCATGAGTCTATTTTCTGACCACATCTTCTTCCTGTAATGGTTGTTCTGCGGGTAATTGATTTTCAACTTGAGCATTTTTATCTCCCTCGGTCTCTATAATGTGCCTAGACCTTAACTGAAGGTCGTTGCACCCCCTTAGATCGGTTTCTAGCTCTGGTGTTTCAATTATTTGAACAGATTGGACCGGTCCGTTATTTGGGTTTGGGTTGGGTTGGGCTGGGAGTTGTGATCTTAAATTGGACTGAGGATTTTTTTGTAGTGCTGGCAGTGTAGGTTGAGGGAGTGGAATGGTTCCTATTGGCTGATTCATTGGTCTTTGTCAGTTTGTCTGCTAGGATTGACTCTGCGAAGTAGGAGGGGACCATTGAGCTGGATACGCATTGTTTTGCCAATATGGTGGGGCATAGGGAAAATTTGGCTAATTAGATTGGCTTGCTTGATTCGACCATGACGATGATGAAGGAAATGGTTGTTGTGACCAATTTGAGAAGGGAGGTTGATTTTGCCACATTGTATTATATCGCTGAGCATGATATTGTGGAGGCTAGAAAGAAGAAGCTGGATCGAGGAACATACCTGATTGTCGCGGCTGCCATTGATGGTGCTGATTAAGTAGGTACATTGGTTCTGGTTCTTCTTCCACTTCTTTGTATACTGCTTTCAAACCAGGAAGTGAAGGACAACTTTCTTTAGAGTGGTCTTTTGTACAAATGGCGCAAACTTGAACCGCATCTAATGGGAATTCTTTGTGGCTGTGTTTCTTTCTACATTTGGGACAGAATATTTCCAGATTCTGCTCTTCCTCTGCTTGTTTCTGTTTGGCTTGCATAATATCGAGCTGTGTTGTCAGAGTCCCAATATATTAGTTTTGAAATTTTCTAATAAATTCCCAATTTCTGCGTGAGTTACTCCTTCTCCAGAGATCTTGTTGTCCCTTGTAAACCTGTCATGTTCTGCTGGTTTTAGCCTTATGCTTCCTCGTGAGCTCCTGATACATAAATCAATGATGTTAGCAAAATCTTCTTGATAGATGTCTCCTTTCCCATAATATTCAGTGTTTCAATCTATTGTTCCTTCATACCCTTTAATTAATGTTGTTTTTAATACATTTTCAGGTAAGGGTAATGATGCATAAGGAGATCTTTGAAGATTATACTGAAAATATGCAACATATTCTTCTAGTGTTTCATTAGGTCTAGCTACCATATGCAATATCTCATCTTTAAACTCTTTGGATCTACAATAATCCTGATATTTCTTCAGGAAATCACCTTTCATCTGATCCAGTCATTTATAACACCTCCACCCAACCCCATAAACCATCGTAAAGCAGCTCCTTTTAATGTAGAGGGAAATACTTTCAGCTTTTGGGGGTTGGTGGTATAGTCATATCCTCTGCACAACACATCGAATTCGAAAAAAATGCATCTGGGTCTTCCGATGTTAGGCCATGAAATGTAGGGATATGCTGGAGAGGAATTTCCTTCATAGGTGCATTGACTACAGTATCTACAATGGGATATTGCAGTGTGGAGGTTTGGGTGTTTGGCTAGTTCTAGGCCATTTGGTCAAATATGTGCCAATAACCTTCCGAGATTTCTAGGAGGGTATTCTTAGGTTGGTTAGATGGAGCAGGGATGGCCTTAACAGGAATGGCCTTAACATCACTTCCTTTATCTAGGATGATGAGAGTTCCTAATGTCTGGGGGGATTTTAGCTCTTGAGGTTCTTCAACTTCATTCTGGATGATTTTTGCAGCACTTCCCTTATCTGGGCTACTTAATGGCTGAATTATTCCAAAAGGGGATCTTGGTTCTTCAGTTTCCCATGTTTCTCCTCTCCCTTCACAGAGATTACTAAGGTTCCCTTCTTGCAATGATTTTGGGCTAGAATTCTCAATTTCTTGAAAATCTTGCTCCTTAGTTTGGCTGTGCACCTCAACAAAGGCTACAGATGGTGATCCCGTGGCCTGAAGGGAATTATTAGGTTGTCTAGAAGTGATTTTTCTAGGTCCTACTGAAGGCTGAGATTCTGCTTTTTTAAGGATTTCATCTAGAAAGGTCAATCGACCAAGGGTCACCGACCCCTTAGCTTTATTAGGCTTGGGTAGCGGTTTAGGATTCTTTTCAGGCTTTTTCTGCTTAGTCATGCACACAAATCAAATGCTGATTTCTACCAAAAACAACAGCAAATCGATAAGAAAGCGGGCAGGGGAGCAGGGCTGTTACATGTTTCGTACGCAGGTTATTACCTTGCGTTTTTAAAACATAATTCTCTCCTAGCAGGTACTTGCACTACTCTTAAAAGAAACAAATGGCTACACTCTTCCTCGACAATGATGCCAAAATGTCGAGCAGTAAAAAGGGTCTATTTCACCTCTATTTACCCTACATTAATTATCAATCCAAGTACGATTTGTTATCTCAAAGAGTGTACTCAGTTTGAGGCCGTCATTTTTCAAGAGTAATGCTAGTAGTATAGTGCTTTTGCAAAAGTAACTAAATGCTAGAAACAAACTGTAAATGTAATGGCAGGAACTGGAAATGCTTGTAACTAAATCATTCATTTAAGAAAATACAACATTATATAGTGATCAGGTTAAAAATTTTTATTAGGTTATATAGTCATATTTATATTAATATTAAAGTTTTATAACCATATTATTATTATTAAGTTATTTGTCTTATATATTAATATTATTTTGTCACATAGTGTCATTAACTTATATTATTTTGTCAGATAGAGTCATTAACCTATAGAATCTGTTTATTAATATTAATATATTTACATTAGTTTTAGATAATAATTGTATATATAGTTTTAAGAGATTTAAATATTTACTTTAGTCTTTAGAAATTGATATAGGCTTTAGGCTTGATTGTTATTAACTCTAAATATATATTTATGAAGTTGTAGGCTTAATTATTATTAATTCTAATATATATATATGAATGTGTGTAGAGTCCTTAGGTTAGTTAAATATTTAGATGAAAAGTTTTTAGTTTTGTCTTTAGGTTATATAAATATTATAGTATTAGGTTTATGATTTAAATATTAAAATATTAAAATTTATATTCTGGTTTTTATATATTAATACTTTAGGGTTTCAAGTTTTTTCTTTAATTTTTTTTTGATATTATTATCATTATATATATTAGTATCTAGGTAATTATATATTTTTTCAAGATTATCTTAAAAAGTTATTAAATAAATAAGATTAATTTATTAAAATCAAAATCAATAAATAAAATTAAAATTAAAATTAGTTTTCATCATTTATTTCCAGCCGACCTGTGCTTTGCCTCTATTATTCTGCCCTCATGAGTATTTATTTCCTCCCTCTGGCTCTTCTTTTTATCATCTTTCTCTTCATCTTTCTTTTTTCCCTGATGATGGATCCCATTTGGGATTCGAAACGTTGGTGTAAAAACTCCATTACTGTGGGTTCTCCGATCAGAAATTCAAAAAAATACAACACTTTATCAGTCAAGGGTGCAGTAATAATAACTCTTCCCTTTGTAAACTGATGTAATTGAAAAGCAATCAAGGAAAAGATCATCAACCTGGGAACTGGACAACAATAGTCAATGTTCACTACAGTTTCAGATCATTCTGTTCACACCAAAGCAATGATGATTCAAATAACAGGAAAAGGACCAACAACTAATCTATTTAACAAGATTGAACAACAAAGCTTTAACCTACAGAAATGAATGAAGCAGTAATTGTAATCTACAGGAATTAAGCAACAATCTTTACCTCAGAAATGATTTGAACAACAAACAAAAATGGGACAACAAACTAAAGTGAGTTATGAAATATTGAACAACAACCTGAATCAAATGTAAATGCACAACAAACTAAATCGAATATTACACACAACACGTCTATATTGAAGGAAACAGTAATCTGAGTTTCAGCATAACAATTATTAATCATGGTTATGAAGAAACAACAATTGTAGTCACTATGGAATAGCAATCCCAATGAACAACAATCACACTTGGAAGTAAACCATAGGTAAATAGACAATAGTACCGATTTATAAACACACAACATTGTTACTATGTAAATGAACAGTAATGGTAATCTGTAAGGAACAACAATGTTCTACAATGATATCAGTCTGTAAAGGAACAACAGTGTGATATAACTTCAGAATGAACAACATAACATTCTAGTTGCAGAAGATAACCTTACTATTCAAATAGGAATGAGATATAACAGAGCCAATATATGAAATAATAAGGAACAACAGATTACTGAACAAAGTAGATAAAAGAAATCAAACCACACACGACTTGGAATCAGAAAATAATGGTACAGGAAGAAAGTGATCCACCAGGTCTAGGCCCTTAGCCTCCAGGGATGCACTACTGTGATTACTCTAGAATCAAAGAGGGAACAACAAAATAGTTTATATATTAATATTCAAAATAGAGTTACAGTAATTGCTCCTTAAAGAGAGTCAATGATCAAAGTTTAAGTTACAACAATGAATTTCATAAAACAACAATAATTTGCCCCTTGGGCTAGCAACGTTGTCCCTTTTTATAGCAGCCAAGTGGAAATATCAAAGATACAGATAATCTTTAAGGTAGCGATCCCTCAGGATCAAAGGATCCTGAGGGATTCGCCATATCGTTATTTCTCAGTTATCTCTTCATTCTCTTGCACCGATTTGGTATCTCCTCTTCCTTTTCCTGGCTTATACGCTCCAATCTGGATTGCCTCGTTTGGATGCGGTTCCTTGTCAAAGGGACAACAGTTGATTTTGTCTTGTCTTTTCCTTTGGAGTGGCGATCTTCTGTTTTCCTCTTTTTCTACATAGGAAAAGGTAATTATTAGTCATTTTATGTTGCTCACAAATCTTCTAAACTTTATTATAATCTTTCACCACATGCCCATTTCATAATGCAAAGAAGTTATGAATTTAAGGAAAAGATAACAAAATAAGTGGTAATTACATACCTTCTCTAATGCTCAACAACGATTATTGAGCTTGATTTGAAATTTTGATTGTGTCTGGTGCATAGATATGCCACTTTGTTTGCGGAGTCATGTTGTTATTGGTTTTTATGGTCTTATTCTTGTTTGTTTCTTGTCTTGCCTTTTGTGTTTTGAGTCTTGGGAATTGGTTGGGAAAGAGGAAGAGTTAATGTAGCTCAAGGAGAGATATGCAGTACTCGATAGGTGATGTATGACTCAGTTGAAGCTCTGTCCATGAGTAAGCACAGCAAAAGTTAAGAATATGATTGTTGGTTGGATTGGCTGGGTCCATTGTGGTAAATGGACGGTAGCAGTATAATCATGAGAAAGGTAACAGGAAAAGGTAAAGTAAATGGATTTGAGGCATCATATGCCTTGGCTATGTTGGGAAATTTTTCTCTCAAGTTGCACAAGTGTTGCATGAATAAAGGAATTTCTCTTAACCTAGACCTTATGTTATCTAGAATTTTTTTTATGATTATGATTATATTGATGTTTATATATGTATACATGTATGTATGTATATATGTCGTTGTTTGATAGGATGATGATTGTTTTAAGCTAATGATTATATATGTATGTATGTATGTATCTATGTTGTGGTTTGACAGGGTTGTTAGGATCATTCTTGTGGCGAAATGATTTCTTATGTAGGTGAATGACAGGAAGAGATTGTTGGTTCATGAGAAATCAATTGGGAAGAGTAGTCATGACAAATATACAAGGTCAGTATCATGTGGATATGATTTGGTATTGTATACTTGTATTATGCCTATGTTTATGTTATGATAGGTAATATTGAAGGATACATCAACAAAGTGAAAGTAGTGTGGTTTGCGACATGCTAGGGAAAGCATGGATAAGACACGGGAAGCAAGGTTTCTTGGTAAGGACAGTATGGTTTGGATGTGTGGTACTACTATGGTGCATATACTATATACGTTATGCATGTTTCATATATGATGTGTGCACATGCGGTGTTGTGTATATATAGTGTGTGTACACGTTGTTTATGAAATGTTATGTACAAGGTGGTACAAATAGTGTTGTATGAATGTTGCATATTCAATACTGGGTATAGATGGTACTATGTACATGTTGGATATGTGGTATTGTGTACATATTGTACTATGTGCATGATGGATATGTGGTGTTGTGTGCATATGGTGCTATGCGCATGTTGAATATGAGTGTTGTGCACAGATGATGTTATGTACGTGTTGGATATGCAATGCTATGTACAAGTGGTGTTGCGTGCATGTGGTACATTGGTACTATGTACATATGGCGTGGTGTGCATGATTGTACAAGTGGTGTCGTGTGCGTGTGGTGCTGTGTACATATTGTACAAGTGGCATTATGTGCATGTGGTGCTATGTACATGTCGTGCATGTGGCGCTATGTACACAAGGTGATGCGTACATGTCATGCGTGTGGTATTGTGTACATGTGGTATTGTGTACGCATTGTATAGTGGTGTAGTCTACATGTGGCATTGTGTACATGTTGTGAAAATGGTGCCATGTACAAGTGATTTTGTGCACACGTTGTGCAGGTGGTGCGATGTACATGTTGTACATATGGTATTGGTGTACATGTGGTATTGTGTGCATGTCATCCATGATGTGTTATGGGAATGTGGTATTATGTATGTGAATTGTGTAGTCATGGTATCATGACATATGCATTCATTGTGTTGCACCCTAGACACATATTTGTGTTAGGTTGTACATCAGGTGTAGGTGCATGTATTGTGTTATACACAAGATGTAGGCGTATGTATTGGGTTGTGTCATACACTGGGTGTAGGTGTATGTGTTGTATGTCAGGTGTAGATGCATGTGTTGCATGGAGTCGTATGTGGTCGTATGTGTGTGATGCACACTATGCATATGTGCACATGGTTGAGGAGAAGGCACTGGGTGTTTGTCGGGTGTGGCAACCAATCCAATGTGTGTATAGAAAGAACAAAGGCAGAAGTAAGGATCGAAGTATCGGTATTGTGTTTCGGTTTTAGTATGCATGTGATTTATGATTCTGGGCCATGATGATTACATGTGATCTATGATTTTGATTTATGATGGTTACATGTCATTTATGATTTTTATGGTTATGTTTTGAGCTAACCTGATGTGATATTTTTATACATGTTGATTTGGTCAAATATGCTAGTTTGACTTGTTGTGACAGGAAGCGAACATGATTGCAAATGTACCTTATTGACGAGCTACCAATGAGGTATGATGTGAATTTATTTTAATTTATTTTAAAACTGATGGAAGCTATGTGCGTGGTACAGGAATCATGAACATGCCCGGTTGGGTAGTTGAAATCAACTACAAGAATTAGAACCGTGATATGGTGGTTTGGTAGTTGATTTATGATTGTTTAGTATTTTCTTTATGTTGGTTTAGTATATGCTTTATGATGATTTGATATATGATTTATGTTGGTTGATACATGCTATATGATGTTTTGATATACGTCTTATGATGTTTTGATATATGCTATATGATGTTAGTATATGTTTGATATATGTTTGATATATGTTTGGTATATGATTTGGCATATGTTTTGGTATATGTTTTGGTATATATATTTTGATGATGTTGTTATGTGTACACCCATGTATCGATGTAAATACCGTCACGAGTTGTGTTATAAAGCTCAACTATGCGGTATGGGTGTTTGTTATTATGCTATCATGTGGTTATATTATCATGATGTTATGATGTCATAAGAGTTTCCTAAGCAGGATGATCATTGTAAACACTATAATGAGTTGTGTTATAAATCTCCACCATGCAGTATGTTGTCATGATGTCATGATGTTTTGTTTTAGTAGTTGGCCATTATAAGTGTTGCAACGAGCTGTGTTATAAAGCTCCATGAGAAGTATGTTTTGTTTTTAGCAGTCATGTTGGCTATAGGTGTCATTGAACACTGAGGAAGGTGTTCCCCTAAGGAGGAGGGTTCTGTAACAACCCTCGTGAAAAATCCATGTAAAAATATATAAATACCACGGATTATGGGACACGTATTCCAAGCTGAATGGTGGACAGGACATCCTAGTGGGTGTTCATTTCGTTGTTTATGGCTAAGAAAATTGGCAAAGGCAATGTATAAGACTCTGAAAAGGCATGAGGTATTAATTGGCATTTTACTTATGAAAATAATGGAAATTAGGAGAAAAGGAAGGTGAAAGGTCATAGGTTGCTTGTGAGGAGGAAAATGCAGGAAAATGCAGGAAAATGAAGAAAATAGAGGCCTCATTAATAAAAATGCTTCTGAGGATCAGTTGGCAAGCTTAGTCAGTGGAGACTTGGTCAGTTCAGTTTTGGAGCTCTCTCATTATTCTCTCTCTCTCTCTTTCATACTCTTGGTTACTTAGAGTTTTCTTGGAGCACTCTTGGAGGGTGTGGCATACTTGGATTCTTGGAGCAAGAAGGCAAAGGAAGAGCAAGAAAGCGCAAGAGGGCATCGGCATCAACAACTACATCAGATTTGCTTGCAGGTACCGAGTTGCATGTATGATTTCTTCACTAGTTTTGGCATGCATGGAACATGAATGTGGTTTCTTGGTTATGATCTGTCATTGGCATGGAGGATGGTTAGGATCGACAGTGGATTTCCTAGCCTTGACATTTCCTAGATAGCCATGGTGATTGTGGGTTTACTTTCATTGCTTTGTTTTGGTTGTTTCTCATGTTTCCATAGCTTGGGTTGAGTTATTAGTCCTAGAAGCCCTAGTTGAAAAAACACTCTAGAAGCCCTGTAACAACTTGGGTTGAGTTACTAGTCTTGGAAGCCCTGGTTGGACAAACACTCTGGAAGCCCTTGGTGGGTTGAGTTACTAGTCCTAGAAGCCTTGGTTGGACAAACACTCTGGAAGCCCTGTATAAGCTGTGGGTTGAGTTACTAGTTCTGGAAGCCTTGGTTGGAAAAATGCTCTGGAAGCCCTAGAAGGCTTGGATGGAGACCAATCTGATGATGGTTTTGGTGATGTTTGACCATGAGGTGGAATCACTATTTTATGGGTTGAGGTGGATGGCCTCTAGAAGCCTTGGATGAGTTTTGATTGATGTGTTCTATGAGATCCCACATTCATGCTTGGAATATGGCACGAGGGTGAATGGTTGAAGATAGATTTGGCTCAACCATTCTACGGTTGGGTGGAATGTGGTAGTCCCATCTTTGATTGGTTCATTGCATTCATTAATGAGAAATCCATTCCCTTGATTTTCATGTGTAAAGGTACTAATGTATTTATGGATTTGATGGCTAATATGTTTATTGTATTTCTATTCCTATTATGCTGGTTATATGCACATTTCATGACAACAACTATGTATGGCTCTCAGCATGTTTTTACTTGTATATGAATGGATAATGTGTTTATGAGTTAATGGATGATAATGTAACAAATGGCACGAGGGAAAAATGGCTCATAACGATTCTCAGATAAGTATGAGATCCCTACACTTAATTATGTTATTTACACCTGTAGGTTACATGTTGAGGATATGTTTTACGAAATGCCTGTCATGGCTAGTAGGGGCCTGGTGATGATCTTGTTCATATTATTTCTTTTGATTAATTTTTTCCTTGCATCGTTACTAATTCTAAGTGATCATTCCATTCTGGGCAGTGTCCCAGTCTCTGGGCTGAAAAAGGTGGCTCAAATCCCGGAATGCTAGCATTAGTGCTGAGACTAACTCGCCCGGGCAATGTTTGAAGAGCATTATAAAGCACTTGGGCAATGTCTAGGGAGAATTTATCCTAAAACTAACTCACCTAGGTAGTGTCTAGGGAGCGTTACCCTACCCTTAAGTCTCTCAAACAGTAGTGGGCCCCAGGGATAGGCAGTTTGAGTGGCTGACTTGTCTCTTAAAGGTTATTTGGAAGGAGTTGGATGATTGTATGTGATGTTCCATGGATTCCATTTCCTTAAACACCAAGGAGGTTGAATCCTATCATAATAGCCTCTCACATGTTTACCCCAGCTGGCCAGTTGCTTGCGTAGATGTGGGAGGAGGGTGTTACACTTGACTTCCTAATCCATAGCAAATATTTCATCAAACACATGGAAAACATGTAAGCTATAGGTCATGAATGCATATATGATCATAAACTGATAGTCTTCATCTGAAAATCAACAAGAAGGCTATATGCCCTCTCCACATAGTTGCAATAACACTTATTAGTCCATGCATTTATCAACCATTCATTAGCTTATCAAACATGTAAGGAACCATAGACAAAATACATCATATAACCAACATATAACCAAAATAGAAAACATGGAAAAGCGACCATAAGATAATCATCATAATAAACACATATGCTCATATATCATAATAGGAAATGTCTCATATTAACATGTGCAAATGCGAACCAAGTCAGGGACTCCCATGTACCTCCTGACCATAGATTGGGTTGAACCAAATCTCTCTTTTAGCCAATCACCCTCGCACCATATTCCAAGCATGAATGTGGGATCATAAGGGTAAGACCAAAATAGAACCATCCAGGGCTTTTAGAGGCAAAACCACCTCAATCCTCAACCATAGTGAGTCCACCTCTATGGTCCATAAATCACTACCATATCCAGATCGGTCTTTACCCAAGCTGTCTAGGGCTCCAGGAACTAATAACTCAACCCATAGATGTCACAGGGCTCTAGAGTGTTTGTGCAACCTCGCACTAGGAACTAGTAGCTCAACCCACCAAGGGCTCCAGAGCGTTTGTCCCAACCTAGGCTCTAAGATTAGTAACTCAACCCAATTTTTTCGAGGGTTCCAAATCATTTATTCCAAACCATAGCCATAGGGAAAACTGAGAAAATATAAAAAACAAGTGGAGAAAACCAACAACAACATGACTATCTAGGAAATTACAACGTAAAGTTGAAACCACTGTCAATCTGGGGAAATCGACATGCCAATGAAAACACATAACCATATAATCACATGCATATACCATGCATCTAGAAATCAACAAGGAGATCGCACATGCAACCTGCACTACAAGGAAATGACCTTCTAGCAGAGGTTTTTGCGGAAGTCCTTATAAAAATAGCCCCAAAATCCATTTGTAGCAGAGGTCACTAGCTGAGGTGGGTGGGTGGATGTTTTAGTGGATGTTTTTTGACTGTGCATCTACAATATAAAGACACACCAGTGCTTTACTATCCATATAAGAACTGGTGCTATATAGAACATGGTGCACCGTGGCAGATTTATTTTTATATTAAAAAAAAACATGGTGTAGTAAATAAAAAATGCATCGGTGCTTGCATAATCAATAGCACAAGAAAAAGGTTAACTTTTAAAAATTGTTGGTGTTATATATATTTGCAACACCATTGCCATTCTTGTAGAAAAACACCCTAGTGCATACCTATAAGGTGCACTGCTATAGTTTTTAATTTTAAAAAAAATACAGTGCTATATTCCAACGAAGCATCGGTGCTTTTCGTGTAATAAATGCCCCGGTGTGTCTTCTAAAGAGCATCTCTAGGAGTTTTTTTTTAAAATGCAGTGCTATAGTCCAACAAAGACCGAATGCGGTACATGTATTAACACCCTGGGGTGTCTTAACAAAATCAACACTATAGGTTTTTAAATAAATAAATAAAAAGAGGTGCTCTTGGATATCTGATGTATTGGTGCGGTTAAAATAATGCAGCGGAGGAGGGTTAAATAAGAAAAACCCTCCCGATCGTAAATTTCATTTTTACCATCTATAGTGTTAGAAAGTTTTGAAGCACCAATGCCACTCTTGCCTCATGCAAGCGGCTTGATGTCGATGCTTCTCTTGCTCACCATCCATCCGTACCGTGCTCAGTGTGTTGCTTTCCAATTTTCTCATACGATGGTGAAATTTGTTTTTCTCCATTACGTGTCAACAATGCCTCCCCGACGAGCAAATGTCTAGGTAATGTCTATGTTTCTCTTTAATTTAATTTTTTAGCGGATTAGAATTGAAAATTAGCTCAAAAATTCCATAAATTTTGAAAAAATAAAATCTTGCATGGTGCACTCAACAACTTTGGCTCGCATTGATAGTAGTGCACCCTATAAATTTATAGGGTGCACCATCGTTTAGAGCGCGAACCTAACACACCACTATTTTTGCAGTGTTTTTCGTAAATATAAATGCACCGGGAAAAACTATAAAATTTATGTTAGTGCATACATTTTTAGGTTACACCCAGTGCGTTTATATTTACTAAACAAACTGCAAAAATAATATTAAAAAATATAGCATGTTGCATTCGATAATATTAACCTTTCGGACTGATGCGAAATGGTTATACATGCTCATTGGTACAAAGTTTGAGATGCACCATAATGAAAATTTAAAAATGTGAACCAACATCAGTGCGTCGTATGTATGTACGCAGTGTATTCGGTGTGGTTGTGTTTGATAGCGCACCAGAGTTGGTACATTATTGATTTTTGGGCGCACCAGGGATTTTTTTTTTTTTTTTCAATTGAAAATATGTTTCCATATTTATAAATACATTTTTCATTAAATATAAAAAATGTGTTTTATGTATGAGGATGATGTATTTTATATGTCAATCATGTAGCAAAGATGTCAGCAATGGGAGCAATAATAGGAGCAGGAGAAAATGGTGGACCAATACAATATGGTCCGACCACAGGAGGCCCGAGAGAGAGAGAGGGATTTATACGCTTGCCCTATTACCGCAACGACCCAAGCACTCTTGAGAAATGTAGGCCTCCTCAAGTACTATGAGGAGGCTACATCCCTGAAGGCGCATTCTATTGTATTGGCACATTTTATCTGCCGGTGGAGTGTCTAGGAGCAGGGTTTTCATGTCGGTTCAAAGGCATGGTATAGGCCCTCTGACGAGGACATATACTTTATCACTGGCCTACCCAGGAGAGGGGAGGATTTTCCTCAGTTCCCTGATATACCCCATGGGGTTGCAATACAGAATCAACTTGCCTACTATTAGTGGTATGTTGGGCCTCATGTAGTCCGTCCAACAGATTTTTAGGTGTGGTGGACAATTACAAATCTATTCTTTTGCTGCACAAGAGGTTAAGTGCCTCTCATTATTAGTCACCACCATTGCACACTTTATTAGTGATGTCCAATGCATTAGTTTCCCTCTTTTTAATTATGTCAATTCTTTGATTCGGGCGCCACGATGTATTAGATGGTCTACCATTTTTTTAAGGCAGATTTGTATGGCTTTCGATAGATGTTGTGCAATGATACATGGGAGGATGCGTTTCCCTTTCACTTCAAAGATTTTTTGTTTAATTTTTGAGAGGTTTCCAGAGATGAGGCCTACATTTGACCGTCGCCCTCCTAGGTCGAAGACCAAGGTTTGGATGCACATGTGGGGGTAGATGATGCCCAAGAGGGGTTTGCCGCAATATCCCACTAGGATTTCCACCCAGGCACTAGTACTACTGGCCAGTGAGGATGCCCATGCGTTTATGTTGTTGTTGTCTGCTTATGTGGGTATTGATTGGATACAATGTCTCGACATCCTCTTCACAGTAGACGAGCCTGCAAATGATAGAGGTAATATTAGTTTTTTCTTTAAATTAGTCTAGTTTCATTTTATTGTTTTAATTAATTAGAATACAATTTATTCTAGTACGTTCTTTAACTTGTTTTATTAAATTTTTTAATGAAATTGTCTAGTTATTGTTGTGTACTAAATATTTTATAGACATCGACACATTCCATAGGGACATGCCTCCATCTCCACCGAATGGAGCAGATGAGGAGATGGGTCAGGCCCAAGAGGGTGAGGTACATCCTCAAGGGGGCGTGGGCATCTCGGCCCATAGGGATGGTATGAGATTTCCTATGGATTACTACGACAAATTGTTCAGAGTTTTGGTTGAGGAGGGAGTCCGCCTTGCAAGGGATTGAGACATCAAGGATACCCTAGGTTCATGGATCTCTACATGGATTGTATGTGTGAGATGATGTCTCTTATGCGCCATATCGTCAGAGCTAGTAGGCTACTGGCAATGATGAGAGATGCAAGGCATTTAGTGGTAGATACATTAAATGAGCCTTCACACACGTCGGATCATGATGATGAGGGTGCTGATCATGATGATTTTGGTAGTACTACCCCATTAGATCATAGTCAAGGTGTCAGTGATTCTTCTGGTAGTACACCTAATCCTCATTCGCTTGATGATGAGATGCTAGAGCTAGAGGATGTGCCTTATGTTTCTTGTGACAGAACAAACCAATCACCTCCTCCTCCACCTCAGAGATCGACAGATGGTGTGGCAGTAGTTGACCATCCATTGTCTTCTGCTGCAGACCAACCACCTCCTCCTCCATGTCATATTTTGACAAAAGTTGAGGCAGTAGTTGACTATCCATTGTCTTCTGCTGGAGACCAAGCTTGCGCTACTACGTCTGTTGTAGCAAATATTTGATTGCAGTCATTTGACTTGATGTAGTTAATTGATTTATTTGTGTGTGTGTGTGTGTGTGTGTGTGTGTGTGTGTGTGTGTGTGTGTGTATAGATATATGATGCAGTTTTTTCTTCATGTTTATGTACTTAATGTATATGTTGGTGTTAATGTGTATATTGTTAGGTCATGTTAGATATGTTCATTTAATGTGCTTGTAGATAGATGTGTATGTGATAGCATTTATTTGACATGAGATGTATATTAATTTGAGGATGTGTGTGGTGATAATGTTAGATTACAATGTTTGTGTTTTGTTAGATGTGATCACCATCATGATGCCTTGGTAGATTATTAGATTTGTGTGCTAACTAATGAGGTTTATATGTGCTGTAGGTGTATATAATTAGATGATGGTAGTGAATGAATGTGTATCTTAGATGATGTTTATGTTTGATAGATGGTTATCACCATGATGTTTATTTTTATGAAATAATAGTTATTATAGATTATTTATTGGTGAAATTATATCAAAATGTTATATATGAAATTCTATGCAAAAAAAATTACTTTAAAAAATGCAAAGATATTTTTATAAATTACAAAGTTTAGTATGGTTGAAACTATGATTGTAAAATTACGATAAATATTTTTCTTTTGCTTAGATAGTTCATTCATATCTATTCTAACTTAATTAGTATAATATTTCAATATTCACAAGGAAAAAATAATTGAAGGTAAAATAATTTAGTTAGTTCTTAATAAGATGAAAATGTGTAACTCATTTAATTTTTAATATAAAATATTAATAATAATAAATTGTTCAAAAACACAATTTAACCAATTCAATATTGGCTTATAAAATTCAATCTATTGTTAAATTTAAGAAACTTAAGTCACAATTTTTTATAATTTAATTAGATTTAATATAACTTTAAAATTTCTATTTTTATAAAATTTAATTTATCACTAAAGTTATGAGATTTTCAAAAAATTTAAATTCAATATTTATAGCAACTCTTACCCATTTAAATTAGAAATTTCTCTCTCTAAATATGAGGATCAAGAAATGTAAAATAAGGCTTGTGAAGTTATTTGTAGTTGGGGATTTGCTCCATTGGAAGTTCTCCCTTAAAGAGGCAAGTGAACTTTTTTCTAGTAATAAAGATATAACATTTTGGTTTTTTATTTGCTATTGTATTGATTTTTTTTTTTTTTAATAATAAATATGAATTAAATAATACAAAAATCATACTATATTATATTTAAACTTTTGACAAATAAGATATTTGATTATTTCTCAATGAACAACTCAAGAAATACTATTTTTTCCACATACTTATCACGAGATAGTAACTAAAATTCATGTTTCACATTTCTCCTAGCTAATATTACATCATGTTCACAATGATAAAGATATGTCTACTTTAAATAATTTACTTATAAATACATAAAAATAGTTATTTATTTTACATAATCTAAATAGGAAAGAAAAATGCATCACCAAGTCTATTAGAAAGTCAAACAAATGTTTCTTAATCACCATCACATTATTTATCATTTAATTCTTAGCCATAAAATATTTATTAATTCAAATTTTATTTATAATTACCATTGAAAAGAAAAGTCAAAACTGTTCCATTATCCATGAAGAAAAAAATAAAACCTCTCATGCATCCATGTAAGCTCATTTGTTTTTCTTATGGTCCATAAAAATATGTAATCAACATTTTATACATGCATAAGACCTTATTTAAGTTTACATAATGTTGCAAGCACTGTAATTTAAATATAGTAAACATGACTTTACCTGTCATGTCAAGAATTTAATCTTACATATTAATACACAATTTTTTCATTGTGAAAGTCCTCATAGAGTTATTACTACATGACTTATATTGATTTTGAACCAAATAAGAAGAAAATACACGTGCACTGATTAATAAACCAATAAGTATATAAATCGAGAATAAATCTTCAATGTTGTTTCTAAATTCACTATTTTCTCATTTTCCTATTTGAGAAGGATTGTGACCTTGAATCCTTATTATCATAGATATTGTACACAATTGGAAATATTTAGTTTTAAGTGTAAAAATATTTCCATTGGAAAAAAAACGTGTAAAAACATTTGTGAATCTTACCAATTATATAAAATGCCAAAATGCCGAATAAAAAAACAATATAATTTGCGAAATAGAGAAAACAAAAACATACAACAATAGTATAAATGATGAAATAACACAAGTACATATCACTCTCCATTGTCATCACCCTGATTATCTTCCTCGTTTGGCATGATAACACTGTTGTTTTCAAAAATATGTTTTGATCTAGGCTTGCGTCTTAATACGAACCACCAATCTCTATCCAACACCTGGGTAAAAAAACACCTAGTTGCAGTGTTTTGGAAAAACATAGGGCTCCCTAGCTTGATGCCACATCTTTATAGAGTGATAGATATCAACCCACTATCACGATCTTCCTTTACATTATTCTGATCAAAGGTGTCCCACCACTTTCACTCCACAGTCTTGTGTCATGCAGTAACCATTGACATCCTCTGCGCAAAAATGATGTCCATATGCCTACATAGAGGGGAACAAATGCACCTATAAAAAAAAAAAATCATAGTGTCATATGTCTAATAACCCGAACATAATAAAAAATAAAAAATATATATAGATGTTACAATTCAAAGGTGCAGTATGAAGTTAAAAATGTACAAAAAGAGATTACAATTACCAAGTTGTTGCACCCAATCCCTATGTTTAGCGCATCCTCTTCAACACGCGGGTAACGAATAGAAGTACCATATTTCTCTCCGACTTGATCAACAACCCATCTGTCAGGGAGTGCCATTGGCATATTTTCTTTTAAATGATCAAGATAAGGCATGCTTCTATCATTCAACCATTTGAATTCTTTCTTGTCACTGTCCCATTTCCTCCTCTTCTGTTCGTACAATGTGACCCACGATTATGTCACTTCCATATTGTAAAGAATGAATTTGTTGATGGCTTCAATTTCTGAATTCGTTGATGAAATCAAACCAACATATATAGTATGTATGATATCAAAACATGCATTAATATGAATTTTAGTGTGAATAGTTAATGTGTATAAGTTTGACAAATGATAAGCCACTTACTCTTTATCATGCACCTCTTTGCATTCGTTTCGAGAAGCTCCCCTTCTTTTTTCTTCATCCCTTTCGTCGTCCCAAATCTCTGCACCTAGTGTGTTGTCAATATTCTTTATGTACTCACCGACATAATAGAAAGACTCATACAATATATACCCCTTTGTCATAGACCCCTCTGGTTTTTCCCTTTGTCGAACAAAACCTTTCAATTTCTTCATATACCTCTCTAAGAAGGACATCTAACAACAAGAAACCAAGCCAACTAATTTTCAACCTCATATAATAGGTGAATTAGAAGATGAACCTGCTATTGCGGCCAACAACAACCCCCCTTATTATTTTAGTTTTGATACCAATACTAAATAAATGGGAACTCTTCATCGAGAAAATAAAAATAAATTAGAACTTGTATTCCATTTTTGAATAAATCTTACTATCATAAACTTAGGAGAATACCCACAAAATCCAAAAATACTTGAGTTTTAGGATGAGTTCGAACAAAATCTCTCTCAATGATAAAGCATCACATCGCAAAAAGGTAATGG
The DNA here is from genome assembly GCA_031772625.1 of Pinus tabuliformis. Classification (NCBI taxonomy): domain Eukaryota; kingdom Viridiplantae; phylum Streptophyta; class Pinopsida; order Pinales; family Pinaceae; genus Pinus; species Pinus tabuliformis. The sequence continues at coordinate 180,196,460 of CM062811.1, read as the reverse complement.
ATGACACCATATAAGCAAACTCCTAAGATTGCGAAATTGCGATGCGAGATCGCACACCAAAGAAACTCATCGCGCGTCGCAGTTTTCATATGTCTCAAATATCACTTAAGGTGAAATACTTTAAAACCAGCGATATGCGATAACGCGTCTCGCAAATCGCATTTCGCAGAAACACATGGTAATGGATGATTGTCAAAACACAACAGATTAGCGATATAGCAATCTGCGATATTGCGAAGCAACTCGCAAAATCACTTTATCGCAGATCTGCAAGGCACATTGTTCAAGAAGTTTTTCGTAATCCGATGTCAAGTTATGCGCATTGATGTTAATTTAATAAGTTAGTTTATGATCATTAATGAGATAAGGTTTCAATCTGATCAAGAGGCCATTTCACATAGGGTGGTATATTTTATATGATTTTGGCATTTAAAGCTTTCCCGTCACCTTATTTCTTATCATTACCCTTTCCTTGTTCGTAAATTGTAGGAGCGAAAAGCAGAAAGATATACGTAGCAATGTTCAGAGTGTAATGGGAAAATAAGGAGAAGCTCTGATTTCTGAAGTCATCTAACAAAAACACGCAAGAGGCGAAAACTGGCACCAAGGAAGCCCAGATCAAGAAGCAGAGGTAGTTTTCGATGCGATTAGCGCTAATTGTGCATCGCCGGGCAAAACCCCTTGAGAAGGAAAGCCTTTGAGCGTTCAGTTGTCTAAAAGCCTGGAAAATTGTAGGAAAAAGTGCTAAAGGCTAAAAGCAAAACTCGAGCTCTAAAAACAGTGGTATTTATCAGGGATATCCTTAAGTGCTATGTAAATTTCTCCCAAATGCACAACATCTACAGACTAGCTGGAGGCAAAAGGCTGAAGAAAGAGCAGAGTCCATCAAGAGGTTAACCAAGTTGAATTGGGATTCTTACTGGCAGTACTTGGTTAAACCACACAGTCAATGCATGACTCTCAAATGCCTCACTAACTCTGCCGAGAAGATAGTGCCAACACTTGCCGATTCTGTTTTTGCAGGGCAACTAAAGTCGGAGGTCGGCCAACCAACTCTCCTCAAGCCGATGCTGAATGCTTGCGACCACAGAGAATAGATACATAGATAGTAATTTCCAGATTCAGTTTTAGTTTTAGTTTATTTTTATTTTTGCCTTAGATGAGGACGGTCATTTAAACCTCCTCCTATATTTTTGTAATAAACTATTTTTAGAATTTAGCTAGTAGTATTTCAACCCTTCTCATGCATTTAGAGAAGGGTCCTGAAATTTTTCGAAAACGTTTCCTCAGAACATGCACTTATGCACCCTTGGAGGAGGTTTTGATGAATGAATGGAACAAGATTTATTGATATCTGTGTTTAATATCTGCTACTGAAATTGCACTTTTGTACTCTTAGTAGATGTTGAATTAAGAAGAGATAAATCATTATTGCTGAAGCTCATGAGTAGAACTTGTTATCAATGGTACTTTTATCTCTTAGAACTTGTTAATTTTAGGCGTCAGTCACCTTCAACATTTCGAAGGAAACCACGACAGAGGGTTTGATTCAGACGATGTCGAAACTATATGAAAAACCCTCGGCCTCAAACAAGGTATTTCTTATGAAACGGTTATTTAATATGAAGATGTCGGAAGGTGGATCTGTTGCAGACCATTTAAATGATTTTAATACAGTTACAAGTCAGTTAAGTTCTGTAGGGGTAAACTTTGATGATGAAGTTAGAGCTCTGTTATTCTTGTGCTCATTACCAGAAAGTTGGAATGGTTTGGTAATGTGCATTAGTAACTCTGTTTCTGGATCTAGTACTTTAAAGTTTGATGATGTTGTTGGTGCTATCCTTAGCAAGGAAATGCGACGGAAAAGCTCCAGTGAGACATCGAGAAATGCTTTGAGTGCAGAGTCTAGAGGAAAAAAAATGGAAAGAGGAAAGAGCTCAGGATATCGCAGTAAATCAAGGAAAGGTAGATCCAAGTCTAGATCGGGGATAGTGTGCTGGAAATGTGGAAAGAAAGGACACCTAAAGAAAGACTGTAGATCTCAGAAGGGAAAAGAAGGAGATCCACAATAAGAAAACAATCATGAAGCAAATGTGACAGGTGAGGTGTTACAAGATGCTCTGATTCTTTCTTTCGAAAATATTACTGATTCCTAGGTGGTAGATTCAGGGGCTTCATTCCATGCCACACCTAATAAGAAATACTTTCATGACTATGTTCAAGGAGATTTTGGACAAGTTCGTCTGGGTGATGATAAACCCTGTAACATCATTGGAATGCGTAAGGTTCTTGTAAAACAGCAGAATGGAAACCAATGGCTATTAAAGGAGGTAAGGAATGTTCCAGATCTAAAGGAAAATCTGATTTCAACAGGGCAGTTAGGTGGTGAAGGTTGTGTGACAACTTTCACAGACAAAGCTTGGAAGGTCACCAAAGGAGCCTTGGTAATAGCAAAAGGTGAAAAGGTTAGTACATTGTATTTATGCAATGGTATTTCTAACTCTGTTAATGCTTTAACTTCCAAAGGAGCATATGCAGCATTATGGCATCATAGGCTCAGACACATGAGTGAAAAGGGGATGAAGATTCTTCGCTCAAGGAATTTGTTGCCGGGTTTGAAGAATGTTGATTTGGACTTCTGTGAGAATTGCATTTATGGAAAAGAGAAGAGAGTCAGATTTCTCAGAGTTGGGAAAGAAAAGAAGAATGAAAAATTAGAGCTTGTGCATATAGATGTATGGGGACCTGCTCAAGTATCATCTCTCGATGGCTCTCGTTATTATGTTACTTTTATTGATGATGCAACTAGAAAAACTTGAATTTATTGTATTAAGAATAAATCTGATGTATTTGATACTTTCAAGAAATGGAAAGCTTTGGTTGAGATTGAGACAGGAAAGAAATTGAAGTGTCTTAGATCAGATAATGGAGGTGAATATTGCAGCAAAGAGTTTGATAGGTACTGTTCAGATCATGGAATTCACAGAGAGAAGACAGTTCCAAGAACACCACAAGAAAATGGTGTGTCAGAAAGGATGAACAGAACAATCATGGAGCGTGCAAGGTGCATGAGATTGCATGCAGGATTGCCTTTACAGTTTTGGGCAGATGCTGTAGATACTGCTGTTTATCTAATAAACAGAGGGCCTTCAAGTTCCTTGGATGGTGGTGTTCCAGAGGAAGCATGGATAGGTAAAAAGGTAAACTACTCTATTTTAAAGCCTTTTGGTTGTGAGGCCTTTTTCCATATTGATAAACAAAATAGAACAAAGCTTGAGGCAAAGTCAAAGAAATGTACCTTTATTGGATATGGTGTTAATGATTTTGGTTATCACTTATATGATTACGAAAATCACAAAATCATTAGGAGCAGAGATGTAATATTCAATGAAAAGGTCTTGTATAAGAATCAGTTGCAGGAAAAGAAACAGGAAAAGGAAAACAAGGAATATGCAGTTCTTGATGAAATCATTGAAAAAGTAAAGGTGCCTGAAAATAATAATAATCAACAACCACAACAACAACAACCACCACAACAACAACAGGCACCCCAAGCACCTGAAAGTGGTGTTAGAAGATCTACTAGGATAAGTAGACCCCCTGAACGATACTCTCCTTCATTATATTATTTATTGTTGACTGATTCTGGTGAACCAGAATGTTATGAAGAAGCAATGCAGGTTGAAAGCAAGAAGAAGTGGGAGGTAGCCATGGAAAAAGAGATGGACTCCTTAATGCATAACCGGACTTGGGATTTAGTCAGGTTGCCTGTAGGAAAAACTACATTGAAGAATAAATGGGTTTACAGGCTAAAGGAAGAAGATGGAGGAAAACAGAGGTATAAAGCTAGACTTGTGGTGAAGGGTGTCATGCAGAAAGAGTCATTAGTGCGGACACAACCGACCTCCCTAGAAGCAAAAGCTTTCTAGTGACAAACAAGACAAATAAAGCTACTTTTCTCTAAACATACATTGTAATTACAAGTAATCAGGGGACCTTTAACATACCTCTAGCCCAACGCTTTGTAGTAGTCCAGCCTCGCCGATCCGGATGAGCTCCTCCTTCTCTTCGAAACCTGCATTCACTAAAAAGCCAAAAGATTAAATAGCACCTAATAAACTCATAAAACAATACATATCTATCATATGGACCAAGGAGTATATGAAACAAACCATGAATAACAATTTGTTGAGAAAAATAAGTTCATTTGCATTAAAAGGTAACAAAAGGAACCATTACAACCTGAGCCTTGGTGTTGTGCAAGTCCCTCCTAGGGTCCAGCAAGAGTTTTCCTTTACTTTGATCAGCTCACCCACTCTCAAATAAGGCTAGGAAAGGATAGGAATCTCTACTCTCAAGCTTTACAAGGGAGTCCTAATTCCAGCAGCATCTACCATTAGGAATGTTCAGCTTTCAACCTCTCTCCCTTTGGCCCAATGCCTGTATTTATAGTGCTCTAGAGGAAGTTATTCAGGTCCACCATCAATGGGATAAGCCCCTCTTTGGATGGGATAGCTCCCCTCTTGATGGGATAAGTTCCTCTTTGGTAGGGATACATGAACCATCTGGAGGCGCTCCATACACGTCAAACAAGCTTATAGAAGGCTCTAGAAATGACCACAAGTAACTTTTTTGGAGTGAAACTTGCGCCTTTTGACATTTACAAGAGTACACACCCATTGCTTTACATACAGAGCGTACAAGTACGCAGGTATTGTGAACTTGGAGTGCGTACACGCAGGTAAGGCTAAGAGAAACTGCGTACCCAGAGATATATAGATTTTTAATGACTTTCTCTCTTTCTTGAAGTTTGACATGGAGAGCAGAGGTATGGGGCTTGCCAAGGAGGATAGTATGACAGTTGATGGAGCCATACTAACTGCAAATAGTCATGGTGACAAATTTTAGTGTAACAGATTCCCCCTAAAGTGCGAAGCCTGCAGTAGATAAGGGTTTCATATTTTCTAGGAAGGGTGAAGTACTTTATCATTTCAAGGATTATCTTGTGGAGAGCCCAGTCGGAACCTGCAAATATCCAACACAAAATACATATATATGATCATATCATCGCTGAGGTAGGCATTCCCATACTCAGATTGAAAACTTTAACTAATTGACTATCTACTGCTCTAATACAGGAATGATTCTGCAGTACATCATAATCATAGACTTTTGTAGACACAGCATGGACGCAGCCATCTGTTTATGATTAGTCTATCGTACAATGAATACAAAACTCCTCGTAGCCTGGATGGTGGAAACTAGATCCAGGGTCTTCATTTCTACTTCCCGACAGGTATGATTCTATCCATGCGAATAAATGAGTTGATGTCGAACATGGTAGGAACCACTTGATTACCAATCAATGATGTAAACTGTTAACAAGCGTGAGAGAGACCACCAGTGATGTCAATGGTTCTCAAAGTACCCAGTACAATCCACGAGATGTGAATGAATGAGTTGAAGTCGAACATTTCACGGAATCCTTCGATCGAAAGTTAATGATGTAAACTGTCGTCAAAGGCTAGAAACCTGCCATTGATGCATGCAGACTTCAAGGTACTGACGATTCCTAGGTCATCTTTCTAGATAATGTGCTGATGTCGATAGAAAGCGACCCGTTGCAGGCAAGCCCACAACACGAAATCATAGATCAAGTTGAAGAAATATAGCTGTAAGGACTGACTCAGGGATGGTCAAAACGGATGACGAGTATTTTGCAGATGAATGTTTATTGCAGAGACCTCTTGAACACATAACGACACGACAGATGGCTTGGTGACATTTGACCCAAAGTTAATACCCGGCTAAAGACTTTCAATGTGGTTTGATCAACTGTGAGGCAAAGGATTTCCCAACCCAGGTGAATGAAAGTGTCGTGTTCAAGAGTGGTAATAAGGCTTCTTTTGAGATAAAGGATAACAAATGGGCTCATTTTTCTCTCTTTTCCCCCACCATTTCTGGCAAGTACCTCTTTATTTTTTACAAGCTTGAGGAGGATAACATATGCTTGATTATAAGCTCATCCTTCGGATGAGTCCAACTTAGTTTTGATTCGAACCCTAAGAAGGAGTGGTCCGTTCCTGTTTGTAATCAAACAGGTCCTTTACTGTGAAATTTTAACGAGTCCAGTATAGGAGAAACTCGGCGTTTTTCATTTTTAGAGAGTCTGAAAAAACTAAAGAAGACTCCAGGTTGAACTTTTTCGTAAAGTTGTGTCTCCCAAGCCCGAAAAAGTATAAAATAATACCTGAGAGAACCGCTTAGTCTTGCGACCAAGGAGTACTTTCATGATTAGTGCCTCTGACCTGAAAAGTAAAAAGCGATCAAGGACACGTCGTTTTATTTCCGTATCGAGTTTGAAATGACAAAAACCCGACAATCTTTTCCTGTTTTTACGGTCAGAAAAGAGCTATAAGGGGACCGTCTTTTAATTTCGTTTTAACGAGTGTAAAAGAAACGCTCGGCAATATTTTCATATTTTAGGAGTCAGAAAAGGGCTTAAAAGATGACTCTGATGTTTTGGTTCGTGAAAAATGATAATTTTCCTTGAAAGTCCTATTGTCCTGCACAAAAACGACACATTACTCATACCTGTTTAAGATAAGCAAAAATGCATTGAGAAATATCCTTCCATGGGGAAAAATAAACAAATCTAGCATTCATTTATCCAAAAAACTTATAAAAAGACTTTTTACCATGTCATTTTTACCATTTTACTGTTGAAGGAGAGAAAAGGGCTTTTGGCAAGAAACTTCCCGTGGACTTTGCGGAGAATCCGACCGTCGGAATCGAGCGCCGTCTCTTTCAGGTATTTCACAACATCCTCCTCTTTGTTTTCATCCGTTTAGAATTTCATTTCAAGCCCTGTTTTGATTTTTTGAGGGCTTTGGGGTTTTAGGATCTGCCTTTCGGGGTACGTAGGTGCCCCATGGGCGACCTGCGTACCCCGACATTTTTGTTTATGGGAAAATGGTGGGAGTACGTAGCCTGCCTTCAGAACAGCTGCGTCCATACGCTCTGTTTCTGAACGCGGGGTGCGTACTCCGCGCAAAGCGATTTCAAAACCCTAAATCTCAAAACCTAACCATCAAATTTTGATTTAATGAATTCTAATGAATGTTTTCTGGTGTGTAGATTGCCCACCATGCTTGATTGGCGCGAAAGAGAACACGAAGATGTCGAGTTGGCCGCAATAGATCATCAACCCTCCATTGATGCTTTGAAGGCATGCGGTCTTTACAAATACTGGGCCATACCTGGCATGAGGGCCCAGGTGCGATTCTTGGAATGGCTGGTTGAAAGGTGGAACGTCCAGGATCAATGCTTCTATATCGGAGGGCACCAGCTCGAAATAGAACCCTCTAACATATATTTTCTCACTGGTTTGCCTAATAGGGGCGAGCAACTGACTCTGTCCGGGACTAGGCCGGGTGGCCAATCCCTTGCTAGCCTCCGGCTAGAGTGGTGCAACAATCAAAACCAGGAGAAAGGGATAGAAATAAAATACATATCCTTGCCCGAACTTATGGTAATTGCCTTTACAGTTACCAGACTCTGTGGCGCAGCCACCTTGCACATTGCCACCGGTCCCAAATGCGGATGGCGATAGATTGCTACCGAGGCACCATTTTCAATTGGTGTGACGCTGTGTTGGCCAATATGAAGGGCCAACTGACTAGGGCAAAGAACGGACAACTAAAGACCTTTGGGTATGGGCCTCTAGTTGTGAGCTTTGCCCTAGAGAGGGTTCAGATGCTGATCCCACAGCATCTCACTGTTCCAGTTGGGCCTCCTCGGGAGCCAAAGTTGATGCGATGGGTTACGGTGATGGCCCGGCATCCTGATGAGGGAGCGGGAGTTGTTCGATTTCCTGCGGGTTACTTTCACTGGTTGGAGGACTAGGTCTTTGCGATTTAGGACTTTCCTTATGCCGGAGTAGATTTTCGCGGTGATCCGGACATGGTTCTTCCACAGGGAGAACAATGGGACGACAAAGGTATTTCATTTTCACAAGTTTTTAAATTATTTTACTTTTTATTTGTTTTTATATCGTCTCAAAACTGACAGTGACAAATTTCAAAATGCAGATGTAGGTCCACAGCTTCCGGCCAATCTCCAGCCATTCGAGAGGAGAGTACCAGTTGCACCAGCACTGGCCCCACAGGATGCGGCCGCAGAGACCTTAGCTGAGCTGGAACATGACCTAGAGCGTCTCACGGCAGACATACCAGAGACGACTATAGACGATATTCCTATCCGACTTCAGCGCTATGTCGTCGCAGTCCCAGGACCTTTCAGAAGGTTCCTATGTAGGGTAGCGCGGGCAGTGGTCTCGTATAGAGAGCACCACCAATGATTGGCTAGTCACTTTTTGTAGACACATATGACATTTTTGGTTTTTTGTACTTATCATTTTTGCCGATCATAAGGTGTTTTTCAACCTATGATCGAAGACGATGTATATTTTTGACACACTCCTATCTATATATATATCATTATTACCGGCTTATCTTGTCAAACATGTATGATGAAATGTTTTTAAATTTACATTTATGATTATCGCAAATGTCTGTCTAACATTCGAGAAGCAATTGCATCTGCTAATGTATTTAATGACCTTGGAATATGCTGATATTCAATGTAATCAAATTCACGTTCCAAGAGGCGCACTCTCAAAAATAACCTTAATAACACTGGATTTCTAATGGCATATACTCTATTAAGCTGTAATACAACGAGTTTAGAATCTAACCTCACTATCAAACTCCGAATCCCAAATGAAATAGATTTAGATAATAACTCAATCACTGCACTGTATTCTGCAATGTTGTTTGTTGTTTGACCGAGGCTCACCCCATGCATAGAAACTAACTCGTCAGAGGGCGAATAGATAACCCAAGCTGCGGAAGAGATATTCCGTGTATTACGACAAGCACCATCAGCAAATCCAATGTACGTTTGGAGAGGCGTCGACATCTGCAATATCAAGAGTAAAACCAAGATAAGCCAGAATAATCGACGAAAAACACACTCTCTGAGCTAAGCATACTGTCTAAACTAACAAACACACCAGCTAGAAAGAAAAACTAACCTAACTAAATCTCCATACCCATCATTTAAGCATAATACCTCTTTAGGTAAATTCCATTTCTGGGCTTACCCAAAGAGTCCCCATCAAAATCTACCAGCTCATAGGCCCCTTTTGCTAGCTTTCGCTTAACAATGTAGGGCCCATGCCACATAGGAACGAATTTACCAGCACCCAATTTATCGTTAGCTTGATCATATAATAGCACTAGGTCTCCTTCCGAAAAATTACGAGGGGTCACGTTATGATCATACTGAGCTTTCATCCTTTTTGCGTGAGTCTCGATTGCCAATGCAGCATCACGTCGAGTCTCATCTAATTTAGCTAAGTATAATAGACGCCTCTCCTCTTCGGAAGTAGCTGGAAGTAATTCGATAGCCATTTGAAGTGATGGGATTTCGCATTCAATGGGCAACACTGCTTCCAAACCATAAACTAGTTGGCAAGGAGTGAACCCTGTTGATGTTTTCACTAAGGTTCGGTACACCCAAAGCGCTGAAAATAACATGTTGTGCCAATTCGACTGATGAATACCAATGATTCGTCGGATCATGATAACAAGAACTTTGTTGATGGACTCAACCAAACCGTTTGCTTGGGGATAATAAGGAGTAGAACTATCATGACGCAAACCAAGTTGGCTTGTAAGTTCTGTCATCATAATGTTTCGAAAATGGCGCCCATGGTCAGTGATTATCGCTTGTGGGACACCAAACATAGCAATAATATGATTGAATACGAAAATCGCAGCTGTCTTGCCGTCAGCCTCGAATGTAGGCATTGCCTCGGCCCACTTAGTAAAATAATCAACCGCAAGGATGATATACGCATGCCCCCCAGCCGAGTGAGGGTTACATGTAATAAAGTCGATACCCCATTTAGCAAAAGGACCAACAGTAATTATAGGGTGGAGAGGAGCAGGTGGTGCGCGCATCTTGCGATCAAACACTTGACAGTTGTGGCATTTTCGGACCGCAATGATACAATCTTTAAACATGGACGGCCAGAAGTAGCCAGCACGCAACACCTTCTGGGCTGTGGCATACCCAGACATATGACCGCCACATGCTCCAGAATGACAGTCATTCATAACCCTTTCTGCCTCTTCATGAGTTAAACAACGACGAAAAACTAAATCCGCCCCACGACGATAAAGAGTATCTCCAATAATTTTGTACTGTTGGGACTGGAATCGAATTTTTCGGCGTTCCGACTTTGAAGCTTCGGGCCGAAAGGATTGGGTTTGGAGATAGACGATTATATCCCCATACCACGGATCTAAAGTGCTGATGAGAAACAAAGATTCGTCCGTAATGGGTTCCTCTACCACAGTTTCCATGTCAGCACGCGGGAAGTCACACATCAATTCCGTAAAAACTAAAGATTTCTTAGACTCAGATTTTTCAAACTCCAAGTCGAACTCTTGCAAGATAACAATCCATTTAGAGTACTTGCCCCCTAGCAATTGTTTAGTCAAAATGTAAATCATAGGGTTGCAATCCGAAATGACTGTAGTTTTACGGAGAAGAATGTAATGACGAAAACGCTGGACAGCCTGAACAGCTGCCAGGGCCAATTTCTCCACATGCGAATATTTTAGCTCAGTGGGATTTAACGTCGTACTAAGATAATATATCACATGTTCCGTGTCGAATTCATCTTCCTGTACTAAGACCATTCCAATAGTGGAATGAGCGGTGACGAGGTACAAAAAGTAATCCTGGTTGTAGTTGGGAGGATGCAGCAACGGTGCATGGGTCAACGCGTGCTTTAGCGCATCAAAAGATTTCTGAGCTATCTCATCCCAAGAGAATTGAGCATTTTGTTTCAACAACCGGGTAAAACCCTTGTTAATCTTGGCGTAGTTAGGAATGAATCGGCGTAAAAAGTTTGCTTTCCCTTGCAAACTTTGGAGTTGGCGCAAACTCGAAGGAGGAGGCAATTTGATGATAGCTTCGACCTTCGAGGGATCGACGCGAGTGCCGGCTTTTGAAACGAAAAATCCCAACAATCGTCCCACTTCGATGCAAAAGACACATTTGTGTGGGTTCAACAGTATACGATAATGCCTACACCTCATAAAAATTGCGCGTAAATGGACAAGGTGATCAGCTCGATGTAAAGAGTGAGCGGGCAGGTCATCGAGATACGGTTGCACAATGTGCTTGATGTCATGAAATGCATAAGACATCGCCCTTTGAAAAGTGGCTCCGGCATTCTTAAGCCCAAAAGGTAGTTTGCAATAAGCAAATGTCCCCCATGGACAAATGAAAGCCGTTTTTGGTTGATCGGCAGGTAGAATATTGATTTGGTTGTAACCGGAAAAACCGTCCATAAAGGAAAATATTTCACTGCCGGCACAATCATCAATTATTTGATCGATATAGGGCGTTGGATAGTTGTCCTTAGGACAAGCACGATTGATATCCCTATAGTCGATACATATTCTTATTGTTCCCTGCTTCTCGTTAACCGAAACAATATTCGATACCCAATCCGTTAACGGGATCAGATAAATGAAACTTGCTTTCAACAGCTTCTCAACTTCTGCTTTGATTACAGCCGCTTTCCGAGGGTGGATCTGACGCAGACGTTGCCGAACGGGTTTAGTGTCCGGGTAAGTCTTGATCTCATGAACAACAATGGAGGGATCAATTCCTGGCATTTCCTCATAGGACCAGGCAAACACGTCGCAGAATTCTTGAAATAGGGCCTTGTATGTTTGAATTTCGTCATCTGAACACGAGGCACCTATATGAATGTGTTCAACAATTCCAGGCTTCACTGAAATGTCAATGGGAATAGTGCGAGAAACATTTCCCAAATTCAGCTCTGAATCAGGATGTTTCATTGGACTCTGAGCGTCTTTGACATATTCAGCTGTAAAAATTGACGAGAAATCGTTTTCAAAATGATCATCCTTAGGTAAAAACGAAGATCTATGATGGAGATCTTCCCATGGTAAATCGTCTACGCACAGGACTTCACAAAGTTGCTCGTCAGATGACACAACTTCGGGAAATGTTATTAACTCTGAGGATGACGCGAAAAGGGATTCCTCGCGGACCACATTCATTTGGTCAAATTGGGTTGAACTTGAGTCGGAAAAAGACTGCACAGCCTCATAAGCAATTTTATATGGACTCAAAGGCATTGCATTACCGAATGAGTCTATCTCAGATTCAGATGGGACAATCCAAGGATCATCATAAATAATAGTGTCTGAAGTAATCATATGAATAGATGCGAATGAAGGGTCTGCGTTGATCGAAGGAAAAGGAAAAGTTCCCAGTAAACCGGAATCTTTAACTAATCCTACGCCAACATCCTTATAAGGGATAGTCGTTTTACCGACATGCTGGATACTCTCTGAAGGGGCTGGGTCGGACGAAAAATAAGCCAGCTGGTCTATTGTCACGATCTTGCCATTATGTGGAAACTTTATGACTCTGAAGACCGATGAAACGACCACTGTCATAGCGTAAGACCAACTTCGACCCAACAGAAGGTTGTAGTCTAGAGGGGCATCAACCACCTCCACATCTAGACTAACGGTTTTTCCTTCAACCCCTATAGGCAAATCCTATAAAATGCCAAACGGATGGAACCCACGGCCATCAAAGGCCTTAAGAATAGTCGGGGATTGGTTCAGCGAAGGAGAACCAAGCGATCTCCAACACTGAATCGACATAATACACGTGGAAGTGCCCTCATCAATTACAGTATGATGAATAGGCCTTTTTTTGACTATCATTGGAATCTGGAAAGCCATCTGATGAGGGAGACGCGGTGTACTATTTTCTAGATCAAAGATTATCAGGTTCGGGTCCTGAACATCAACAGCTCCTATAGCCGACAAAAGTAATTTTCGTTGTGCTTGGCATGATTGCAGCACTTCTAAAGCCGACATTGCTGAGGGTGAAACAGCTAAATCCTCAACAATGTTGTAATTCTGGGCCGCTCTCGCATGTGGATTGAAAGCAGACCTTCGAAGTACACCCTTGGCGGGCGGTTTTATTACTAAGTCAGGGTTAGGTTTCTCGATCTGTAGTGGATCAGAACCGGGAGCTGAGGTTGATGGATTTGAACGAGAAGATTCTGCTTCTTTCGATCCATCAACAGGACTTTTACTACCATAATCGTGAGATCGAGTCGCAATCCTTACATGAGACATCATCAATATGGGTTCTTCAGTGGCACTCGAGGAAGAACCTATCATCTTACTCTCCTGCTTTGGAAATGGATCTTTCAAAACAGCAGGAGTTGAGGAACCTTTGACAATTTTCACAACCTCGGCCCGATGGGGGCAATCTCTTGTAAAATGATCCTCTTCACAAATAAGACAAGGATATCGAGGTTTGCGTTTTTCGTCATTGGATTCCGACTTTTCTGTTTTCTCCTTTGGAGTCTTGTCTGCTTTACCCTTCTTCTTACCCTTTTTCTTCCAACCGTTTTTTGATTTAGCCGTAGATCACTCTACAGCGTGAATATCGGTGGAAATTTCAGGAGAAGACTCTCCTGTCGGGGAATCTGGTAAGGTTATAATGGGCGAAGAATTCTTTGAAGATTTCTTCTTGCTTTTAGTATTTACCGAACCAATCATGCCATCAGCAGCATGAGATCCCGAAGGAGTAGCAGCGATTTGATTTGACTTTGGAAGATCTGGGATCTTTTCATCTAACGTACCTGACTGAGTGTAAACTAAATCAAGGTACTGCGCTTGAGAAATGACTTGCTCCTCAGTAACTACTCCGGCCTTAGCTACATCTTCAGTAATCTTCGGTAATAATGATTTAACAAACCATTCAGCTAAGATTTGGTCCGGAATAAAAACTTTCACTAATCGCCGTCGACGTCTCCATTCATGTATATGATCGGAAATATAAGTGGAGGTCGACTGTTTTAATGAAGTTAATAGCTCCGTGCCATTATCGTATCTGACCGGCAACTGAAAATGAGTTAGGAACGAGGTAGCTAACTGACTAAAATTGTAAAAAGAGGCCCGTGGTAACTCAATGTACCACTTGGCCGCGAGACCAATGAGCGTACGCTGAAAAAGACGTAAGCGGATCGAATCATCCGAGATGGAATTTGAAGCACACCAGAGGTGGTAAGTCATCACATGATTGGATGGATCCTCTCCAGACTTACCTTCGAACTTGGGTATATCACTGGGCAACTTATTTGGCATTGGCGGTCAGAACAGAAGATATTGTATTGGATCGTTCGTTAGGTGCGTCAAGTCTGGTAAATCCAAAGTTGCGATAAACGGTAATTGCCGATTAGGATCCCTAAAACTCTGGGTCACAAGACCAATCCCAGGAGGAGGATATCCAGGATAACTTGGAACAGGAATCGAATTCAGGATATTATATCCTCCTGGAAAACCAAGATTAACCGGACCGTACTGGGGTTGCTGAGGTTGTTGATAAGTATACCCAGGATACGGTTGATACTGGTAAACCGGCTGTTGGATAGCAGGCCCGTATTGATACTGTCCCTAGTACGGTTGATAAGCAAATTGTGGTTGACTAGTGACAACCGTACTTAAACCAGGTTTTCCTGCACGCATCTGAACCGTAGTTTGAATCGTAGATCCAGACAATGGTAAAGATGTCTGAGGAGTAGTTGCAGAGACAGTAGAAACTGGAGCTGTCGATACTCTAGAAGCAAGTGTGGTGGAAGGAGCAGATGTTGCGGTAGTTGCAGCAGCCGTTGTTTGAGATGGAGTACTAGGTGCAATTGGCGGCTGAGTAACTACCGACGTTACAGAAGTTTGAACACTAGACTGGACTGGTTGTTGGGATGGACCAGCAACTAAAGGTTGTCCAGCTTGAGATGACAACTATATACTTGGCTGCAATACCTGTTGAACTTGCGATGGATCCCACACTATGTTCATTCCGGGGTATTGACCCATGACAGGTTGAGGATATTGAGATCCATAACCGGATTGAGGATAGGATTGATAAGTGAAAGGCACAGTTCCCGTACCTTGAACATATGATTGACCTTGAGGTGGTTGATAACCTTGACTCGAGTATTGACCTTGAGGTTGATAACCTTGAGGTAAATACTGATACTGGGGTTGACCTTGACCCTGAGGTTGATAACCTTGAGGTAAATATTGATACTGAGGTTGACCCTGGGGTATATATTGAGGCTGGGGTTGACCTTGAGGAATGTATTGTACTATGGGTACATATTGTCCTTGAGGTTGCCCCCCAGACACAAGTTGTGTACCTTGAGGTTGCCCCCCAGGCGGTAATTGGCCACCTTGAGGTTGAGAAACGGGAACGGAACCTGACATCATGTAAATGTCCCCTACACCCAACGGTTTATTACCATTGTTTCCAGCTAATAACCCATGATCAATGGGTTGAGGAGATGCCCCCGCAAAGGTACCAGAAAGTGACTGATACCCGGAGGGAACAGAAGGACTGCCATACAAGAAAGATTCAGGAGATTGAGTGAACACGGACGACTGACCAGACATATTTACAGGAGTATAAATACCTCCGGGTCGGAAAGGAGTTCGAGGTGGAGAAAAACTTATCCCTGAGTTGTCTAAATAATTGGTTAACGAAAGGTACCAAGTAGTACTTCTAGGAGGACTGTAAAAGATAGATTCACGCTCCCTTAGATCAATAGTAGGTTGATCTTCAAGGATATATACGCCTAATTCTTCCTCTGGAGCAAGTTCTTCAATAGCTATCAAACCAGCAGGAAGATTTTCGGTGATGACTCTTTCTACCCTAGGTGAATCTGGTGCACTAGAAGTTGGAGTAACAGGTTCAGATACTTCAGGTTCTTCGCCTATATCACTAGTAGATGAAAAACTACCAGCAAGCTCGGAAACTGCAACTGCTTCAGGATTATAACCTGTTTCTAGACCTTGGTAATCTGGATGGACTACCAACGATGATTCTCCTTCTTCAGGTGAACCTACTTTACTGCCACTAGGAGTAACAAGGACCTTTAAACCTTCGTAATGACTCGGGACGTCTTGAGGAGGTTCACCCCGAAGTCTACGGGATTTCCTCAACAATTCAGCCACGGAAACAATCTCAGGAGACTTGCCCCGAAGTCGACGGGACTGTCTCGGTAATTCCGCCACAGTTAAAAACTTTTTAACTACTGCACACACAAACAAAGTAAAATCTCAAAGCAAACCACCTAAAGTCTCTAAAGAACCAAACAAATTTGAATCACACGCCTAAAGAATCTAGGGCGTCAAACCATGCACAAACAGTAGCCTTCCGGACTGAAAACACTAGTTGGTGATGAAGCCCAACATCGCCGAATTCAGTACAGAAGTGGAGGGTGGAACAGTTACCCTGGCAACCTGCTTAATGAATAGACCGGCACAAATTCCTCCACTTTAACCGTCTCGAGTGAAGTGAACCCCCCGGAAAATCCAAGTGAGTCTAGCCGACGTCTGCTCCAGGTACAGTGGGATCTTCCCTCCACCGTCACCTCGGTAGAATCCTAAAGATAATGGTCACTAAGGTTACCAACAGCAACAAATGCACCTGGGGGAACAGTCTACACTCCGACAGCACGCAAGGGCAGAGTATCAAGCTCAATCCCCTTGCCGGCTCCTTGACAATAATCCAAGGTTTACCGACAAGTGACCCCTGGCTCCTCGACAATGGTTAATCCGAGGTTTACCGTTTGTAATACGTGCATGTCTGGCGTCGTTCCCAACGAGGGAGGATTGATCCCCTCACTGGTTCGGACACGAGCTCGTGCTTCTCCTTTAAGAGGAGCTTTCCCAGAGTACAAATGAAACAATTGGATTTATCCTACCACAAGATGAGCTACTTGTTTGGTTTTGCTGTCTTGGAGAGTTAATTACTCTCCTACTCCAAGACACTAGCCTGATCTATATTGGTGTTTCAGAGCCCTAGTAAATAAAAGTTACTAAGTTGATTTTACTTTAAGCGTTAATTTTATGGCTTTTTTAAGACAAAAGGTAGTGGAGATGAAACTGGTGGTGTGTAGACTCGACCAAAATCCACTAAAAAGATGCACTTAGGATGATTTACACTAATTTTTCCTTTTTCAATGAATTTCTTAGCTAAGAGAGTTGGAGAATGCAAATTCGAAATAAAAACAACTTTCTTGGCAATGGAAAACAAAGAAACAAACTCTTTTTCTTTTCAAAACATACGACACATGACCACTATTCACTTCACGAAAATTCCTTTTCTTTCAAAGACACAAATGCTACCAAAGCAAACTTTCCTTCAAAAGATATTTTTGTATTTTTTCCTAATTAATAAAGCATGTAAAATTTACTCTAACAAAAATCAAAGTTAAAAAGGGCTATGGCAAACAAATCAACTCAATTTCACTCAAAAGAAAATCTAAGAGAAATAAATATAAAAGTAAATCTAACGAGTCAAAATCTTACTAAAGACGATTCCTGGATGTTTTACTCAGTCAAAATGTAACTAAGGACTAGTTAATGCAGAACCAAAAACTAGTCAAAACAAAAAATCAAAATCTTTTTGCTCTTTTCTCAAGAATAAAATTCAAAGTTCAAATAACAAACTTTTCGAGATTTGCAAAGAGAAGACACAAAGGTAGGTCTCTCACAAGGGTGAATTCTATGACAGGCCCGACTCCTAAGAGGACTGAACAAAACCAAGGAGATCCAAAGTTTGACAACCTCTAACGCCAAAGTCACTACAGGACCAGTTAAAAATCAAACCCTAAGGCAAAATCCCTATGAATTTTACTAAAACTCTCGACACTAAAGGAACAATCTTAGGTGAAGATTTATGGCAGAAAACTAATGGATCTGGGCAGAAAAACAAATTAAAAACAAAAAGTAAAAGGCAAAAAAGAAGGAAAATGAAATTTTCTTAGTTTTGACAGGGGTACGCAGGCGACCTGTTTGCACAGGTGCGGGTACGCTCTGTGCACAAAGCGACAATGCGTATAGGTACGCACTGTGCTACACTCAGAGGCTGCGTACTTCGAGCAAAACAAAGAAAAACTAAAATCTAATTTAACCCTAAGCTAGCCCACCCAAATACACAGTCAGACAACCAAAAATCAGAAAACAAATAACTTTTCTCAGATCAAAAGTTCATACAAAGGAAAAAACATTCACATTAATGGATTCCCCAGCGGAGTCGCCATTTTGTCATGCGGAAAGAGTCGTTAGTGCGGACACAACCGACCTCCCTAGAAGCAAAAGCTTTCTAGTGACAAACAAGACAAATAAAGCTACTTTTCTCTAAACATACATTGTAATTACAAGTAATCAGGGGATCTTTAACATACCTCTGGCCCAACGCTTTGTAGTAGTCCAGCCTCGCCGATCCGGATGAGCTCCTCCTTCTCTTCGAAACCTGCATTCACTAACAAGCCAAAAGATTAAATAGCACCTGATAAACTCATAAAACAATACATATCTATCATATGGACCAAGGAGTATATGAAACAAACCATGAATAACAATTTGTTGAGAAAAATAAGTTCATTTGCATTAAAAGGTAACAAAAGGAACCATTACAACCTGAGCCTTGGTGTTGTGCAAGTCCCTCCTAGGGTCCAACAAGAGTTTTCCTTTACTTTGATCAGCTCACCCACTCTCAAATAAGGCTAGGAAAGGATGGGAATCTCTCCTCTCAAGCTTTACAAGGGAGTCCTAATTCCAGCAGCATCTACCTTTAGGAATGTTCAACTTTCAACCTCTCTCCCTTTGGCCCAATGCCTGTATTTATAGTGCTCTAGAGGAAGTTATTCAGGTCCACCATCAATGGGATAAGCCCCTCTTTGGATGGGATAGCTCCCCTCTTGATGGGATAAGTTCCTCTTTGGTAGGGATACATGAACCATCTGGAGGCGCTCCATACACGTCAAAAAAGCTTCTAGAAGGCTCTAGAAATGACCACAAGTAACTTTTTTGGAGTGAAACTTGCGCCTTTTGACCTTTACAGGAGTACGCACCCATTTCTCTACATACAGAGTGTACAACTACGCAGGTATTGTGAACTTGGAGTGCGTACACGCAGGTAAGGCTAAGAGAAACTACGTACCCAGAGATATATAGATTTTTAATGACTTTCTCTCTTTCTTGAAGTTTGACATGGAGAGCAGAGGTATGGGGCTTGCCAAGGAGGATAGTATGACAGTTGATGGAGCCATACTAACTGCAAATAGTCATGGTGACAAATTTTAGTGTAACAAAGGGGTTTGCACAGAAGAAAGGTATTGATTTTGATGAAATATTTTCTCCTGTTGTTAAATGACTTCAATCAGAACTATTTTAAGTCTTGTAGCAGCTGAAGGTTTGCATCTTGAGCAGTTAGATGTAAAGACAACCTTTCTCCATGGGGATTTGGAGGAATAGATATATATGCAGCAGCCACAAGGATATGAGGTGAAAGGGAAGGAGAAACTAGTGTGCAGGTTGAAGAAGAGCTTGTATGGCTTAAAACAGGCTCCAAGGTAGTGGTATCTAAAATTTGACAAGTTTATGTCTGAACACGGTTATACTAGATGTCACTCTGATCATTGTGTTTATTTGAAAAAGCAAAATGATGGCAGCTATATTATATTGTTATTGTATGTAGATGACATGCTTGTTGCAGGATCTAACATGCAGGAAATAAATGTGCTCAAAAGAAAATTGGCAAATTCATTTGCAATGAAGGATTTGGGAGCTGCAAAACAAATCCTTGGTATGAGAATAATTAGAGACAGGAAAAATCGTAAATTAACATTGTCTCAGAATGAGTACATACAAAAGGTGTTGAAAAGATTTAACATGCACAATGCAAAACCAGTAAGTACACCTTTTGCTAGCCATTTCAAACTTAGCAAGGAAATGTGCCCGAAGACCCAAGAAGACATGGATTATATGTCTAAAGTTCCATATGCATCAGCAGTTGGAACCTTAATGTATGAAATGGTCTGTACAAGGCCCGATATTGCACATGCAGTGGGAGTTGTAAGCAGGTACATGAACAATCCAGGAAAGGAACATTGGATGGCAGTGAAATGGATTCTCAGATATTTGAAAGGTAGCACAAATCAAGCATTATGCTTTGGTGGTTCAAACATCTCCCTACAAGGATATGTTGATGCAGATATGGTAGGTGACAGAGATAACAGGAGGAGCACTACAGGATATGTATTTACTGTTGGAGGAATAGCTGTCAGTTGGGTTTCAAAAATCCAAAGTGTTGTTGCACTTTCAACAACAGAAGCAGAGTATGTTGCTGCTACAGAGGCTAGTAAAGAAATTATTTGGTTACAAAGGTTTATGGGTGAATTGGGTAAGGAGCATGATATGGGCACGTTATACAGTGATAGCCAAAGTGCCATTCATCTTGCAAAGAACTCAGCATTTCATTCCAGGACTAAACACATACAGCTCAAGTACCATTTCATACGATCAGTGTTGGAAGATGGAGAGTTGAAGCTGGAAAAGATACACACTAGCTAGAATCCTGCAGATATACTAACAAAAGTTGTAACCAGGGAGAAACTGAGAATATGCTCAGTTTCAATTGGTCTTCAAGGATGACGATGAATATGAGAAACAACCAGGTCCAAAGAGGAGTCATTGTCCAGCAAATGGAGCAGTGGTGGAGTTTCTACAATCAGTCTCCGAGTGGGAGATTGTTGGGTGTGGAGCCTCATTATCTTCTATATTCAAAGGTATCGCCACATTGGACCCAAGTTCGAAATGGGGGCGGCAACGCCGCCCGTAAAATATTCGCTGTAAGGGGGGGGCGGTTGCGACCTTTGGGAGCCCCCCCCTGGCTGGGGGTTCGGGGGCAGCGCCCCCGAAGCTAAAAATAACTGTAAAATTTCCTTGTAAAAGTATAGTAATTTCTAGTCTATCTAGGCCGTTCATTAGGCGGATGATCTGAAAATAGAACTTATGTTTTGTTTAGGGTTTTTTGCCCTAGAAGGCAACCCCCTCTCTTTGTATGAGGGAATTGTATTTGAGGCTGTGTGATAGATGTGTATTCTGTGAGCGGGAAATAGAGAGGTGAGACTGTGAGAGAAACAAAGGATATTACAGCGGATCTGCTGTAGGTTGTGTCTCTTCATTTTGCTGGATAATAGAAAGGAAGGACTGGTTATTCGGGGTGGACGTAGCCCAAACTGGGTGAACCACGTATATCTGTGTCTCTCTTGTTTTATGCGCTTTCTGTGTTTATATTTCTGCAATATTTTATGTGTTCCATTGCTCCATAATAAATAATTTTCTAACACATAATTGAAAGATTAAATCCCGGGTTAGTTTTAGAATTAGATATTTCTATTCATTAGAATACAATTGCATGTTGTTAGATTAGATTTAGAATAAAAGAATTTTACTTAGAAATTATTAGAAAGGAAATATCAATTCTCAACACACACACAAAAATTGGGAAACTGGTCCCATTATCCACAGTCGGACCCACCATCCCAAACGGAAAAGGAGCTGCTAACCAAGGTCTAGACCGGGTGGGTATCCCCCTTGTTGTAGACCCGATTTTTGGGGCTTCAACATATTTGGTGCTAGAAGGAGGGCCCTAACTATGAATGGCTTGTAAATCTAAATCTAAATACCGTTATGAGAGTAAATCGCCCTGAACATCTCCCTCGACTTCTCCATCGCACTTAGAATCTTTAAATCTTGAGCGAGAAGTCGATAAACAACAACCACTGCCACAAACCCGAACATTTCAGAGAAATCGATTATTGAACCTCCTGAAGTTGAATCTTTGATCCATAAACTTCAAGGATTTTCTATATCACCCCAGAAATTTGAAATATCTCAAGGTAGTGTGACGTCACAATATAACCCTTCTCATCCTCTTACCAGATTGCAAAGTGAAAAGTTTGGTATCGAACCAACTGAATTACCTCTACCTAAAAGGAAAAGAGCAAGGAAATCACTTAAAGGGTTTGATAGTGAGACTCTTTCATCATCGTCATCCATCTCGACCTCTCCACTGCAAAGTCAACCATCCACTCCTCCACTTCAAATTATTGTCCAACACACTACTGGAACTTCAACATCTCCTTCAAAATCATCTGGAACTGTAATATCCTCATCTTCCTAACTGCAAGGAACATCTTCTGTGCTTTCTTCTGTTAGTAGTTCAACGATGGGCCAAAACCCATGGAATAACCCAGGGGCAGTCTCAATACCTGCGCCCTTGAGTCAATTACTGGCCCATCCTGAAAAATGGCTACCTAAGTTTAATCCTGGAGCAAGCATGCTAGCATAAGAACACATCAACATCCTTATGTTATCTATAAATCTTAATGGAGTTACTACTGAAGATGCTGTTGTCCGGCTCTTCCCTTACACTTTGCAAGGAGTAGCTGGATCTTGGTATTTTTCATTACCATCCGGATCTATCACTAGTTGGGATATTTTCCAAGAGCAATTCTTGACTAAGTTCGGTGATGATAGGTCTATTGCAACATTGATCAATGACCTGTCGAATCTTAAGACTGAATCAAGAGAACCTATCAAAGATTTTAACTCATGTTTCAATAAACTTTTGAATAAAATTCCTGCCGCTTCCAAGCCTAGCGAAGAAGTTTGAAGTGAATGGTACATATCTGCTCTACCATCAAATTTAGTGATCTTTGTCGATAGGGCTGCTAAAACAACTTTGGCTGATAATATGAAAGAAGCAATAGCGGTAGAAAAAAATATCATAGTCTTAGAGAAGAAAAATGCTGTTGATGAACAAAAATCTAAGAAGGTCACTTTCAAAGAATATCCCAAGAAAAAACAACCAAAATACCCATTTGATTTAGAAGGATTGCAGAAAGTTTTGAAAACCATGTCTAATGAGATGGTTGATATTAAGAAACAAGTAGCAGAGACTTCTTCTAAAAATCCTTATAGGCTTTATAGAATAAATCCTTCAACTGATTCAAAGCCTCCCAATGCTATTACAAATGTAAAATCAGAAGAAGAAGAAGAGGAAGTTTCCAATGAAGAGCCCACTGATGAAGAAGAAGTTGTAGAAGTGTAGGGAATGTGGGACTTCATTCTCCCTGACGAAGAGGATCAAGAGGCATCACCAGTCAGTACCAGAAGTAGAAATCAACTCGATCCTCCACAACCAACTCCTAAACAGAAGAGTGCAAGCTCGATATCTAAAGATAAAGTCACAGGTAAGAAAACGTCACCCAAAGCGACTCAAACAAGCCCAGTCCAATCTGATTCACCAACTCCATCTAAAACCTTGATTGTTTCTGATGAGATGGAGTATAATATCGTAGAAGATATGAAGAAGACTAGGTCTAACATTACCTTTCATGAATTGAGCAAATTAAAACATCAACAAAAGCTCCTTTTGAAAGAATTACACGCGATACCTATTGCACCTTTGCCTGCTGCTGTAATCTCACAAGCTTCCCATGAGATGGGAAGACCTCTAACTAATGTCACTAATAAAGTTGATCCCAACGATATCACTTTAATTGGAGGAAGGTCAAGATATCATACTCCCCCATTTCTTCTTACTTATGAAGTTTTCAACAAAATCTTGCGTAATTGTTTAGTAGATTCAGGAGCTTCATCTAATATCTTACCTAAATCAATATGTGCAAAGTTGAACATTCAACCGCAAAAGTCTACAGTACGCATAGTTCAGCTAGACTGGTCATAGGTTGAAGTGATCGGTGAACTAAATCAAGTTACCATAAGGCTGTCATCGAATCCAAAGGTATGTCAAGTTATTGATATTCTAGTTGCAGACATTCCAAAATTTTATGGCTTAATTCTTAGTAGGGATTGGTCTGAAAAGCTTCATGGATACTTTGCTACTGATTGGTCACATATGTGGCTCCCTTACAATGGTAAACCAAATCAGATAAAGGTTGAGCGAGAAAGACATCAAAAATACATAGTAACAGAATTGGAAGGAGAAAATGAACCTGTAGCATATAGCAACAATATAATTGGCAACTATTCTGTTGATTCTTTCTTAGGAAATTTTAATGCTCATACTTCGCCTTACTTAGAACATTCTGTTTTGTCTCAAGTAGAAAACTTTTCCCAAACAGATAGTTCTAAATGTGTTAATTTTATAGATAGTCCTGTAAATAAATCTTTATTTTGGAAGTTATTTTTTGACAGTTCAAAGTCTAACGATGGAGTAGGGGCAGGATGCGTATTAGTTAGTCCAGAGGGAAACAAAACTATGCTAACTTGTATACTCGAGTTTGATTGCACCAATAACACTGCAGAGTATGAGGCTTTAGTCCAAGGATTATACAAGGCAATTGGATTAGCTATCAAGTATCTACAAGTCTTTGAAGATTCTGAAATTGTTATTAGACAGGTACGAAATACTATACATTGCCTATCAGGTCATTTAAAGCATTATCAATATTTAGTGCAAGATCTGACTGAATATTTTATAGCATTCAATATTTCACCAATTCCCAAAATCCAAAATGCTAGTGCTGACCTCTTGGCAAAAGTAGCCTCCAAGCTCATTCCCTCAGAAGACTATAGCCCAGACAGATTATCAATCGAATTAATCTTTAGACCCTCAATTCCTGACAATGTTACAAACTGGAGAGTTTCAACGATGATCCTGATATTGTAAGCTTCCTCACATCAGAGGGATCTTACACTAATCAGATAATTGACGAGGACCAACATGACAAACAATTGCAACAAGAAAGCACTAATAATGTTATGCCAAAGTTAATAGTCAAGTTGTAAGACCTATATGATTTGAAAGACCGATTGAAGAGATCTACCAATTCAAAACTTCAGAGTTCAACTCTGAACTATGAATTAGTAAATCTAGGAACTGATACCAAGCCGTAGAATATCAACCTAGGTCTTGGCCTAACTAAATAAAAAAGATTAGCTTATGTTCGTCTCCTGAAACAATAAAAAAGTGTCTTTTCCTGGAACTACGATGATCTAAAGACTTACGACACTTCTATCATTCAGCATACTATCCCAATGATAACGGATGAAAAACTCGTCGAGCAAAAGCTGAGGAAGATCCATCCTAATCTGGAAAACCAGATTAAGTCTTAGCTCAACAAATTATTGAAAGCCAAAATTATTTTTCCCGTTCGACATTCTAGATGGGTTTCCAACTTAGTTCCCGTTAGAAAGAAAAACAGAGACATTAGAATTTGTATTGACTTTCGAAACCTGAACAAAGCCTGCCAAAATGATAATTTTCCCCTGCCTCCCATGGAGCAAATATTGCAAGCTGTTGTAGGATCAGAATTAATGTCCTTTTTGGATGGTTTCTCCAGCTACAACCAAGTTTTGGTCCATCCTGACGATCAATTAAAAACTACGTTCAGAACCAAATGGGGTACTTACGCATATCAAAAGATGCCTTTTGGTCTAATCAACGCTGGCACCACATTTCAAAGGGCCATGGACATCGCATTTAAGGGATTAGTAAACAAATTAGTAGTAATCTACTTGGATGATATAACTGTATACTCTAAGAAACGTGGTAATCATCTCAAAGACTTAAAGTAGATCTTCCAATGTTGCCAAAGGTATGGGATTTCACTTAATCCAAAAAAGTCCTTTTTTGCATTAAGTGAAGGAAAAATTCTTGGATTTATAGTGTCAAAATCTGGAATCCATATTGATCCTGATAGAATTAAGGAGATTTCCAAAATACCCTTGCCTCACAACAAGAAATCCATGCAATCCTTCCTTGGCCAAATTAATTTTGTTAAGAGGTTTGTTCCAAACTTCTCAAGGATTGTATCTCCCTTACAAGCAATGATTAAAAAGAATTCAATCTTCAAATGGGGCCAAGAGGAATATGAAGCATTCAATCTGATTAAGCAAGTGATATTAAATGACCCATCCTTAGCAACTCCAAATTTTTCCGATCCTTTCATTCTGTATACATTTGCCTCTGATAGATCATATGTTGCGATACTCACTCAAGCAAATCAAGACAAGGCGGAAGCCCAAATTGCCTTTTTCAGTTCAAATATACAAGGGGCCAAATTAAATTATTCTGACGTCGAGAAACAAGCGTATGCTGTTTTCAAAGCAATTAAGCACTTTAGACCCTTTTTGCTTAAAACCTATACAAATATCATAGTACCATTTCTAGCGGTAACAAATCTCTTAGTATAAAAAGACGTGGGTGAGAAAAGAGAAAATTGGGTTACTGCCTTACAAGAATATGACGCTGAAATTAAACCAACAAATATTGTAAAAGGTCAAGGATTTTGCAAAATGTTGGCTGGAGCATCACTTATTTCCGAAATACCATCTTCAGAAGTACAAATGTATGAGGTAAGCCTAAACAATATTGAATCATTATATGTTGATATCATATTTTATCTAAAGAATGGATATGCTCCTTCAAACCTGGATTATACAAAGAAAAGAGCCCTAAGATTGAAGGCTAAGCAATATCAACTTGTAAACGATGTACTATTTAGGATGAATTATGATTCTATTCTCCTTCGATGTCTTGAGAAATCTAAAGCTAGAAAAGTGTTGCAGGAAGTCCATGATGGACCGACAGTGTTATGCTCTTAACCTGCAAAATAATACCGAGATACAGAATATGCGCAGAAAAGATACCCAGAACACAGAATATGTGAAGAAAAGATACCCAGAACACAGAATAGCAATGATTTTATTATTCAAAGAGCAATGTTCACATGCCTCTTCGAGGGGGAAACCTCAAATAGAGCAGAGCTCGATTACAAAATAAGACACGATGCTCCTCGCAGGGAGTCTCTATCCTTTATATATGACTCATACATGCGATACCACGGGTCAAAACTGTGAGTTTTATTAATACCATCTATCTAAAACTACGGCTACGGCCCATTTGCAACTAACTGTGGTCCCGTCATTAATTTCGGGTTAACCACTTACAAAATATATGGGCTTTATTGACTCTTTGACTATGACGTGATCCCAAGACATAAATAAGGGGGTTAGGGTGGGACCCTAACATGCCCTCCCCCTTAAGACTAGCCTTGTCCTCAAGGCTGGAGCTGAGGAAACTGCTGAAGAATAGTAGCTGGTTCCCAAGTTGCATCTTCCGGAGAGGTGTTTTTCCATTTGACGAGGACTTCCTTAATCATGCGGCCGCGCGGGTGCTTGTCTCTTGTGGCGAGGACCTGTTCGGGTTGAAGCCAGATTGACCCTTCGTCGTCCAGTTCACGTAGACTTGTTTGAACTTGGCAATTGTTCCCAATTACTTTCTTGAGGCATGATACATGGAAAACTGGATGGATTTTTGTAGTAGGTGGCAAGGCCAACTTGTAAGCCACTTCTCCAATGTGCTGAAGTACTTGGTAGGGCCCGTAGAATTTTGGAGAGAACTTCTGACAACCCTCGTCTTTGAGTGATGTTTGCTTATATGGTTGCAACTTCAAAAAGACTTGGTCCCCTTCTTGAAACTGGTGCTCTGAGCGATGTTGGTCGACCTGTTGCTTCATGCGGTTCTGAGCTTGATAAAGATTCTCTCTAAGATGGGCGAGCATGGTGGCGCGGTGTTGTAGGAGTTGATCCACTGCTTGTACTTTGGAGCATCCCTGGAGATAAGAAATAGGGGAAGGCGGAAGTTGACCATATACTGCTTCATAAGGAGTCATTTTAGTAGTGGCATGATAGTTGGTGTTATACCACCATTCCGCCAGAGGTAACCACTGTACCCAAAGGTGTTGCTTTTCTGAAGTGAAACACCTGAGGTAGGTTTCTAGACATTTGTTGACGGCTTCGGTTTGACCATCCGTTTGCGGATGATAGGAAGTGCTGAGTTTTAGTTGAGTGCCCTGTATCCTGAAGAGTTCTTGCCAAAAATTACTGGTGAAGATCGGGTCGCGATCAGACACAATAGAAGTGGGCATGCCATGTAGTTTGAATATCTGATCCATGAAAGTTTGCGCAACCAAAGTTGGTGTAAACGGGTGGGGTAGGGCACAAAAATGAGCATACTTTGACAAGCGGTCCACCACCACCATGATGACTGACTTGTTCCCTGATTTTGGAAGACCTGTAATGAAATCCATGGAAACCTCCGTCCAAATTGATGTCGGAATGGGAAATGGTTGTAATGTGCCTGGTGTGTTGACGGTTTCTCCTTTGTGGCGTTGACAGACATCACATTCTGCGACAAAAGTAAGGATGTCCTTTTTCATGCCGGTCCAAAAAAATGATCTTCTGGTGCGAGCATAAGTTTTCTGAAAGCCCGAATGTCCTGCAATGGGAGATGAGTGCAATTCGGCCAATATGCGACTTTTGAGGGTTGATGTTGGTGATATTACTACTCTGTCCCGGTAGCGAAGAATATCATCCTGCCAGGAGTAGCCCTTGATGGAATTTGGATCGACCTACAATTGAGCAATGAGTTGGGATAGCCCTGGGTGTGAAAACCACTCTCTGCGAGCTTCTTCAATCCATTCTGGAATGGGGAGGGAAATTGCTAGTAGAGTACTTTCTTCCTCAAATTGGCGAGATAATGCATCTGCTACCCTATTGTCTTTCCCTTTCTTGTAAATGATCTCATAATCATATCCCAACATTTTAGCTAGCCATTTATTTTGTTGTGGGGAAGATAGGCGTTGCTCTAGAAAATATTTAAGACTGTGATGATCTGTGCGGATTTGGAAACGTCGCCCCAATAAGTAAGGGCGCCAGGTGTCGACTGCATGTAAGATGGCCATCATTTCTATTTCATAGGTAGATTGGCCCAGATTCTTCCCACTTAGTTGTTGGCTTGTGAAGGCCAAGGGTCGCCCTTCCTGTATTAAGACTGCCCCAATACCTGTCCCTGAAGCATCACATTCAATGACAAAAGATTTGTTGAAGTCAGGTAGTGCTAAGATTGGAGTAGAACACATGGCATTTTTGAGGGCTGTAAATGCCTGTTGGGCTTCCTCATTCCAGAAGAAGGAATTTTTCTTTAGGAGTTGAGTGAGGGGCTTCGCTATGCGGCCATAGTTGCAGACAAATTTACGATAATAGCCGGTGAGTCCCAAAAATCCTCTCAAGCTCTTCAAGGTCTTAGGTTGAGGCCATTCTTGCATTGCCTGGATCTTTTTGGGGTCCACCTTGACACCTTCCCGCCCCACAATGTGGCCCAAATACTCAACTTCTTCCATGCCAAACGAACATTTGGACAATTTGACAAATAATTTATGTTGGCAGAGCAGTTGCAAGAGTAGATCTGCATGGTGAAGATGTGCAGCCCAAGTGCCACTATAGATGAGGATGTCATCGAAGAAGACCAGGATAAATTTCCTGAGATATGGTTTAAGAAGGTGATTCATAAGGCTCTGAAAAGTAGAAGGGGCATTACAAAGACCAAATGGCATGACCAGGAACTCATAATGGCCTTCATGAGTTCGGAACGCCGTCTTGGGAATGTCGACTTCCTTCATGCGAATTTGGTGGTAGCCTGAGCGAAGATCCAACTTAGTGAAGAATTGAGCCCCATTGAGTTCGTCCAGCAAATCGTCAACCACCAGGATGGGAAATTTATCTTTGACTGTCAACTTATTGAGGGCCCTGAAGTCGGGACACATCCGCCACTCTCCGTCTTTCTTGAGCACCATGACCACTGGGGATGAATAAGGACTAACGCTGGGACGAATGACACCTGCTTCCAAAATTTCCTTGATTATCTTTTCTATTTCATTCTTTTGGGTGAATGGATATCTGTATGGCCGCACGTTTGGGGGTTGGGCCCCTGGAACCAATGTGATGCTATGATCATGTTCCCCTCGCGATGGTGGAAGCTCCTTAGGCTTGTCAAAGACCTGTCGATGTTTATTTAAAATTTGTTGCATCTCAGGATGAATTTGCAGGGACTGGGTTTCAACGACCTGGATGGCATTGAATTGAGCTACCACTCCATGATTGCCCTTTTTTAACAATTTTTCCATCCTATGCGAGCTGATGATCGAGGGGGCTCTCGCCTGGAGGCCACGGAGGGTATATGTGTAGTTGTTTTGCTTAAAACTCATATATAACTCTTGGAAATCCATTGTGATTGGCCCAAGCGTGCGAAGCCATTCAGCGCCGAGGACAATGTCGCATCCGCCCATGTGGATGGCAAACATGTGTGTTTTCAACTGATAATCCCCCATTTAAAGTTTGACATTTTCGCAGCGGCCTTCACATTTCATTGTGCCCCCATCCGCGATTTGGACTTGGAAGTTAGAGACTGCGTGTACAAAACAATGCACTGCGTCGGCGACTTTTTGATGGATGAAATTATGGGTACTTCCACTATCAATCAAGACTACTACTGGGCGATGTTTAAGAAAACCCCTGATTTTGAGAGTTTGAGGTGAAGAAATTCTTGCCAACGCATTTAGCGAAATAACTGGTTCGTTAGATACCATCTCCTTTTGGTTGTTTTCTTCTATCGCCTCAAGTTCCTCAAGTGGTGGATCTTCCTCGGTTGAGCTGTAGTCAGTGGAATCTATTTGAAAAAACTTGGGCTCCTTGCATTTATGACCAGGGGAATATTTTTCATCACAGTAGTAACATAGTCCTTGCTTCCTTCTTGCGGCCATTTCCTCAGGTGACACCTTTTGGACCTTAAGTGTCTGAGTCGTGTTGTGAGCTTGTGGGGGACGACCTTTAGTGGGGAAATTGGGGCGGCTGTATTGGGCTGTTATGGCACGTTCCACCTTACGAGCTACCTGGCAAGCCTCCGTCCACGTGGGAGGGTGGTGGAGTAGAACTTGAGCTTTGATGGCTTCTTTAAGACCACTGATGAAGCATTCCGTGTAGAACTCATCTGAGAGACTCTGAGTGCGGAAGGCTAAGGCTTCAAAAGCGGTGATATATTCATCCACTGTACCCGTCTGTCGGAGCTTAGTGAGACGTCCCAAAAAGGAGTCTCCCTGTTCATAGTGATCTCGAAGAGCTTTGGTAAATTGGGCCCAACTCTGAAAAGGTCCATTGCGACGTTGATGCCATTCCGCCCATTGCCATCGTTCATTGTCCAAGTACATGGTCCCCACCATAAGCTTAGTCCAATCATCTAGGAGACGATTCAATTTGAAATACTGGTCCATTTGTGCTAGCCATGCGGATGAGTGAGAACCATCAAATTTCTGCATATCCAACTTGGGAGGTCGCTGACTGGGTGGTGAATGGGTGTGCCAGACGTGAGGAGAGTGGCTAGACTCACCCTCATGGTGTTCATGGCCATTATACGGTTCCTCGAGGGCTGGCTCCTTGCCCTTATCGAGTGCTTGCCGTTCCTAGCTAGTTAGTCCGCTAATCATATTTTTGAGTTCGTTCATATCTGCTTCAATTTTGTCTAGCCTTTCATTGGCCATCGCTTGAGCTCTAGTTTCTACCATACACCAACTTGATGAAAAATTGGGACCGCCAATTTTTTTTTCTAATAAATTGAATGGTACCACCGTGCTCAGCTCGACGTCCTGATTCTGATGGGCTAGATCACCAATAAGCACCCCGGCAGATCTCAGACTCTTTTTTTTTTTTTTGGAAAACTCCTAACGGAGTTTTACTCCTTCTTTATCAATACTGCAGTCGCCAATTCCTCAAAATGTCAATGCTGCCAAAAGTCTTGCGAAAAGTAGACCTCGGTATAGGAACCCTTCACAACAACTCCGATCTGGTGGATCTGAGAGATCTGAATGGTGGAACAACTGCTGCTGC
This sequence comes from Pinus tabuliformis, assembly GCA_031772625.1. Taxonomy (NCBI): domain Eukaryota; kingdom Viridiplantae; phylum Streptophyta; class Pinopsida; order Pinales; family Pinaceae; genus Pinus; species Pinus tabuliformis. The sequence goes on along the minus strand of CM062811.1, from coordinate 180,164,721 downwards.
GGATCTGATGGAGCTGCGGGACTGATATCTGCTGCTGCGGCATGTCTTTGCACACGCGGATCTGGAATAGATGATGTGTGATCCCCAAAGGGAACTATGGTCTAGAGGAGTGTCAGGTGCTACAGATCGCAATATACATTAGGGTCTGACAGTAGTACTCGGCCCAATGTTTCAGGGCTCTAACTAAGGAGGATCGACCGTACCCTTAGCCGTACAACCCGACTACCCTATCGTACGGGCGAGTAATCTCTCCAAGTGCTGTTCTCGGTGTACTATAGCCACAAGACGACCGAAGGTTTATCTATGGCTAGGTTTCAAGGAGCCTAGGGGGCTTCCTATATACCCAGAGGGTACGTGGAAGACAGTCCGTGCGCGGTTCTGTCTAATGCGCTACTACTCGAAGGGGTACCCACAGGGGTTACAAGGGAGTCCGACAGACGTGACCACCTCTTGTATTTCCTGCGTGCATGCCTCCCCAAATCCACAGGTTTATGCGCTTACCGACAGATCCCGTGGTTTAAAGACGCCGGAACACGTCTCTAGCCAAAAAAATTTTGCTAAAAATTGGAGATCCCACCGAGCCCTGGAAAGTGCTCTGATACCACTTGTTATGCTCTTAACCTGCAAAATAATACCCAGATACAGAATATGCGCAGAAAAGATACCCAGAACACAGAATATGCGAAGAAAAGATACCCAGAACACAGAATAGCAATGATTTTATTATTCAAAGAGCAATGTTCACATGCCTCTTCGAGGGGGCAACCTCCAATAGAGCAGAGCTCGATTACAAAATAAGACACGATGCTCCTCGCAGGGAGTCTCTATCCTTTATATATGACTCATACATGCGATACCACGGGTCAAAACCGTGAGTTTTATTAATACCATCTATCTAAAACTACGGCTACGGCCCATTTGCAACTAACTGTGGTCCCGTCATTAATTTCGGGTTAACCACTTACAAAATATATGGGCTTTATTGACTCTTTGACTATGACGTGATCCCAAGACATAAATAAGGGCGTTAGGGTGGGACCCTAACAGACAGGTGGAAATTAAGCTAGAGATGCTATAGCACATAAGATCTTGCGCGCAGGGTACTATTGGCCTACACTATTTAAAGATGCACATAGCTATGTAAGGAAATGTCAAGTTTGTCAAACTGCTGCTGGAAGACAAAAGAAACCATCATTGCCTTTGCAACCATTCAATATCGATCAAACCTTTGATCAATGGGGATTGGATATAATAGGTTCCTCACTCTTCTAAACATCATAGGTATATCCTTACAGTTATAGATTATTTTACTAAATGGGTAAAAGTCGTTCCTCTCAAGACAACTAATGCTGAACACATCATCGATTTCATAGATCAGTTCATAATCACCATGTTTAGTTTACCCTCTGCTTTAATGTTTGATAATGCATCGTACTTGTCTGGCAATGTTATGACTGAATCTGCGCTCAAAAGAGGTTTTAAACTTAAATACTCTGCCAAGTATTACCCACAGGGGAACGGGTTAGCTGAATCAAAAAAAAAAAACTTAATTAGAATCATTAAGCGAACCATTGACCAAAATAATAAGAATTGGCAAAAATCTTTGATGTATGCTCTTTGAGCAGAACGAATAACGCAGAAAGCCTCCATTGACACTTCTCCCTTTAATTTAGTTTATGGGAAAGAAGTGGTTCTCCCAACTCATCTAGAAATTCTCTCTTTGGCCTTAGTTCAATTTATTGACGAAACACCAACTTCATCCTTACAACTAAGACAACTGCAATTTCTTAAGCTAGAAGAACAACGAGAAAAGGCTAAAATAACTCATGCTCATCATCAAGCATTAGTAAAAGCTTCTTTTGATTCAAACATGGTATCCAGAAAGGACTTTCAAATTGGAGATTTAGTTTTAAAATGGGATAAGGCCCATTAAGAAAAAGGAAAACATACGAAATTCCAATGAATGTAGCTTGGCCCATTCCAAATTGCGGAAATCATAGGTCCATCCACTTTTATGTTGCAGGACTTAGCAGGGAAAAGAGAATCTTTACCTGTTAACAGGCAGATCCTTAAAAAATACTTTCCATAGAAGATTACTTTTCTATTTCTGTAAATTAGTTTTTCCCTTTATTTTGATAATAAAATGATTGTAAATGGTTACGTTTGGAATTCACGAAAAAGACTAGTATTTCTTTTTAGATTTTGTTTTTTTGCTTGTATAAATAGAAATGATTTGGAAAATTGGTCATTACTATTGAGAGCTACAGTCAAAGGATATAAGCTTGGAAATGATACTAGTTTCAACCTTGTGAATTTTGATAAAAAGCAACCTTTAGTGGGAATTTGTTTTATATCAGTCCATGAAAAGCATCAATAAGAAAAAAAAGGATTCTCTGTAAAAAAGCTCTTTCCAAAAAAAAATCTACAATTTTCATCCAGATCTATTCTTAAGGAACCAATGACTTCTTCCCCACCTAGAGAATTATGACCTTCAAGGAATAATCCAGTGATACACTTTAAACTTAAAGAATAAGAGGTCTCATCACGAGCCGACTTATCATGATCATAGATATTATAGCTTGCTGACTTTGCCAAAACTGCATACCACAACAGGGCAATGACTCAAAATTGTTGCAATCAAAAGACAAGGGGTCTCATCACGAGACAACTTGTTCAGCAAAGTTATAAATCAAGTGAGTGGCACTGTCATAATTTGGCTACCAAACCAAGGCAATGTTCTTTACAAATTAAAAGAAAATAAAAGCAATAAGTGTGGATATGGATTTCCCTTTGAAAATCGTATATTTCTCCAAGTAGGATACAAGATCATTGCTGGGTAACAGGTAACCCTGTCGAGGCTATAAACTCCTGCTGGCAGCAGAGGCTCTACCTACGACAAATGAGCATATTTAAAACTGATTTACAGAGGAGACTTTGTTTTTATCTTTACAAACCAAGTAGTGGCTGATGTAAATACAATGACTAGCTTTAGGAAGTAAATAATCAAAGTTAACATAGAAGAAACAAGCTAGCATTAACAGTTGAAAGCATGATATACTTTATTTTTATATAATAAAGCTTGATTTTCCAAAAAACCCTTCTGTTTTGGAAGTTTAGAAAATTCAAAAGAAAATCAGAGATAACTGGTTCTTCCAAGTGAATCGCCAATTGTTGTGGCCAGCAACAACCCCCCTTCTTATTTTAGTTTTGATACCAATACTAAATAAGTGGGGACCCTTCATCTAGAAAATAAAAATAAATTAGAACTTGTATTCCCTTTTTGAATAAATCTTACTATCATAAACTTAGGAGAATACCTGCAAAATCCAAAAGGACTTAAGTTTTATGATGAGTTCAAACAAAATCGTTCTCTCAATGATAAAGCATCGCATCGCAAAAAGGTAATGGATGACACCATATAAGCAAACTCCTAAGATTGCGAAATCGCGATGCGAGATTGCACACCGAAGAAACTCATCGTGCATCGCAGTTTTCATATGCCTCAAATATCACTTAAGGTGAAATACTTCAAAACCGGTGATATGTGATAATGCGTCTTGCAAATTGCATTTGGCAGAAACACATGGTAATGGATGATTGTCAAAACACAATGGATTAGCGATATTGCAAAGCAAATCGCAAAATCGCTCTATCGCAGAATTGCAAGGCAAATCGTTCAAGAAGTTTTTCGTAATCCGGCGTCAAGTTATGCGCATTAATGTTAATTTAATAGGTTAGTTGATGATCATTAATGAGATAATGTTTCGATCTGATCAAGAGGTGATTTCACGTGGGGTGGTTTATTTTATATGATTTTGGCATTTAAAGCTTTCCCGTCACCTTATTTTTTATCATTACCCTTTCCTTGTTCATAAATTGCAGGAGCGAAAAGCAGAAAGATATACGTAGCAATGTTCAAAGTATAATGGGAAAAGAAGGAGAAGCTTTGATTTTTGAAGCCATCTAACAAAAACGCGCAAGAGGCAAAAAATGGCACCAGGGAAGCCCGGATCAAGAAACAGAGGGAATTTTCAATGCGATTAGCGCTAATCGCATATCGTCGGGCAAAACCCCTTGAGAAGAAAAGTCTCTGAGTGTTCAATTGTCTGAAAGCTCGAAAAATTGTATGAAAAAGCGCTAAAGGCTAAAATCAAAACTCAAGCTCTAAAAACAGTGGTATTTATCAGGGATATCCTTAAGTGCTATGTAAATTTCTCCCAAATGCACAACATCTACAGACCAGTGGGAGGCAAAAGGCTGAAGAAAGAGTAGAGTCCATCAAGAGGTTAACCAAGTTGAATTGGGATTCTTATTGGCAATACTTGGTTAAACCACACAGTCAATGCATGACTCTCAAATGCCTCACTAACTCTGCCGAGAAGATAGCGCCAACACTTGCCGATTCTGTTTTTGTAGGGCAACAAAAGTTGGAGGTCGGCCAACCAACTCTCCTTAAGGCGATGCTGAATGCTTGCGACCACAGAGAACAGATACATAGATAGTAATTTCCAGATTTAGTTTTAGTTTTATTTTTTCCTTAGATGAGGACGGTCATTTAAACCTCCTCCTATATTTTTGTAATAAACTATTTTTAGAATTTAGCTAGTAGTATTTCAACCCTTCTCATGCATTTAGAGAAGGGTCCTGAAATTTGTCAAAAACGTTTCCTCAGAACATGCACTTCTGCACCCTCAGAGGAGGTTTTGATGAATGAATGGAACAAGATTTATTGATATCTGTGTTTAATATCTGCTACTGAAATTGCACTTTTGTACTCTTAGTAGATTTTGAAGTAAGAAGAGATAAATCATTATTGCTAAAGCTCATGAGTAGTACTTCTTATCAATGGTACTTTTATCTCTTAACGATTTCTGCTTATGTGTTTAAGTGATATTTATGTTTAGTTATTTATATATGAATGCTTGAATGTTTGAGTTATCATTTGGCACTTTTGTATGGTGATGGCTATTCTATTTATGCTTAATATATGAATGACTTATTATGCGATATACTTTTCACAATTGTTTCTGCTAACTTTTTATACGAAACGGTTCATCTTTATTGAATTCTTTTCTCATAGCGATTGAATAATCTTTATTACCAATTGCTGTTAGAAACTATTTTAGATCACATAATTGAAATATTAAATCCTGGGTTAGTTTTAGAATAAGATATTTATATTCATTAGAATACAATTGCATGTTGTTAGATTAGATTTAGAATAAAAGCATTTTACTTAGAAATTATTAGAAAGGAAATATCAATTCTCAACACACACACACACACAAATTGGGAAACTGGTCCCATTATCCCCAGTCGGACCCACCATCCCAAATGGAAAAGGAGCTGCTAACCAAGGTCCAGACTAGGTGGGTATCCCCCTTGTTGTAGACCCGATTTTCAGGGCTTCAACACCTGCAAGTCCATGAAATTCATCGACAATTCCTTCTCAAACATATAAACAATCTCAGCTATCTCTTAACACCACCGTGGAATGTTAGCCATATGAATCTCCTTTGATGTGGTCCAACATATAAATGCAGATAATTTAGATATGACACGCTGTAGGTCTTGGGGGAATTCATGGTTCACGCACCCATGCATGAGCAAAGAATAATGTCACTACACAGTAAATAGTACATTATACAAAAATTAATTATAAAATATCCCATTGCATAAAATTAAAGATAAAAATAATAAAATCATGTTTTGACATACGTGCTCTGAGAAGGTTCAAATGGTCATGCAATTTCAACCTTGAAAAATGGTCTTCCACAGTGAAGTAGCATCATAGTGTGACCCATATAAAGAAGGCACTCTCACACTCATTATAACTTCCTTTTCCAAAGAAAGATCATCTTTATTTAAAATCCATGGGACATCATCTTCTTTGAAAAGCCAAGAGGGACCAACCTCTCTTCTAGTTTCTTGTCTTGGCCAATGTTCCTTTTTAGTTTTTGAAGAAATAATATCTCTCCTAACAACCAATGTGTCACTTTCTTTTGATGATATGCACCTCCATAAAGAAGATGAAACATTTTTAAATATATGCATGAGATCTAGTAAGTGGGAGATCTTAAGATGCTCCCAATATGGGAGCCCATAAAAGATAGATTTCCTTTTAATCCCAATGGGAAATTTCTCAACACAGGTGTTGAAGAATTCTACATCATCGAACATAGGCTCCCCATTTGAATCAAACATTTATGAAAACTCCCCCTCCTTCTCTCTCTCATATGCTTTAAGCCATTCAAATGGTGTCATTATTGCAAGGATTTTTGTTCTCTCTGGTTTACTATTGAAAGAAGATGTTTCTCTTCTGTAAGGGTGTTCTTTAGGGAGGAATACCTTGGAGTAGTCATACACTGGATTTCGTAGGTGGTAAGACCACCTAGCCTTCAGGAAAGGTCCACAACATTTACATCCATGATACCCTTTTGGTACAAGATCTGTGAAATTATTGTATACAGGTAGACACGTTAGCGATCATGAAGATTAGAACAATTGCAACAAATTAAATTAATATGCGAAACAATATTGTTATGTATATTAAAAAAAATCAATAAAATTGTAATTTACCAGAGAAAACTCTTAAGCTTGGATAATCATGTAAGGTGTAAGCACATATGCCATACAATGTAAAACTCCTCTCTGTTGCGATGTGTCTTGATACATCGTACACATGTATCCCTTCCATAATTCCTTCAATTTATCTACCAATGGCTGTAAGTAGACATCCGTATTCTTCACTTGTCTTCTACTAGGGACTATGAGAGCCAACATAAGGTATTCATTCTTCACGGAAAACCATGGGGGGATATTGTTATTGATCACTACTACAGGCCAAATAGAATAGTTAGTGTTTTGGAGGGAATATGGGTTGACACCATCCATGGCTATGTTGAGATGTAGACTTTGTACTTCATCCTTGAATTTATTAGGCCATGTATCCTCTATAAACTTCATGGCTATTGAATGTGTTGGGATTCACACAACTCCTTACTCACTTCTGTGTCAGGCATGCCCTACAACAAGGCTAATTCTTTGCAATGAAAGAGACTTTTAAAACTTGGGATTATAGGCATGTGCCTCAATATCTTATGAGGAGGACCATGTGATTTACCCGTTTTTTTTTAATTACGGTACCTATCATGCCCACATTTCAAACATATCTCTTCATCTGCATATTCTCCTCTATATAGAATACAATCATTTAGAAATGCATGATATGATATGTATTCAACACCCAAAATTTTCAAAAAATGATTTTCCTCTTCGCAACTACTTGAAAAGACATTATCACTCAGATAAATTTTATATTTGAATAACCTACAATTATTAGGGAATATAATCATACAATGTCAATATTTAACGTTCGTAAATTGCCCATTTTTAATGTTGATTGTGTGACAAGATTTCTCAAAATATAAGGGACTTGAACAATCATGCAGGTGAATTACCTCAATATTACCGAGAAACACACATTCAACATGCCAAACTTTGCTTTCAAGTTGTATAGTAATGTCATTGTCCCTAGCTGAGTAGACATTGACTTGACGCCAAGTCCAAAGAGAGGCGTGGTGGAAGCAGATTTCATGTTTTTGAATAAGGTACCAGTGATATGAGCATCATCCCCTAGCTCATCATTCTGGAATGCATCTAACAACATTGCTTCCATGGAAGTCATATCTTGTAAGTAATCATCCATACCAACCTATATTTGATTGCCTCCATTGCCCACCTGTGATGAAGAACTAATATTGTTGTAGTCATTCCTAATTAGTGAATTTTATGTAGTGGGAATTGAATAGGTGGTTGATTCAACCATTGTTTGTATGCTTCATCTTCAAGTGTTTCTCTTAATGCAACATTCTCTTGAGTTGACTTTGTAGTGGGGTGCACAGGAAGATGGTAGGTGGGTCGCTCATCATCGCTAGAATCCTAATTTCAAAAATATTGAACGTCATTAGTACAATATCAATGATTATAAGCATGTCAATACAATTGGTTTGGTGAAATTATATTGCACCAAACAATTGTTACCATCATTGATCTAGGATTGCGGATGGAAGATACCGTGTTCTAATTGGAAAGGTGAAGAGGTTCTCCATTTTCATTTACCAACTGTTTGCGATATGCTGCTCCTGATAAGAGTTTTCGACATTTTTGAAATGGAGGAATATTTTCGGCATCTGAACTCGATTCCGAATCAGGATACTATAAATTTGGATACATTTTTATTCAAATTGACTAAATAAATTCAATTAGATTATCGAAATATAAATAAGATATGAACTTACTGGAGATGGAAAGGGAGAACTCCGCAAAGGGATTTGATCAGCAATATGGAACGAGCTTGAATTTGAAGAATCAACCATTTGATATTATTGAGATTTTATACCTGCATTTGAGAAAAATAAAAAATAAAATTTATGTGCATATCTAAAATTAATTTCGAGAACCCTATAACAACAATATGAATTTCAATATAGTTTTCAAACAAATTTTCAAGAATAAGGCGACTTTAAACGAAACATGTATACTATGAATTACTGTAATTCATGTGGATGTGTCCTAAAAGATAATTTGAGATCAATATGGCATTTTATGTGAAAATAAAAATTTAGATAACTTTTCAACCCTACTAGTGCGCTTATATGAATAAGTCACACCAATATGTTTAAATAATAACCGCATCGGGGTGTTCAAATAATACCTGCATTGACATTCCAAAAAATGTAAAATATATTATCATATCGATGCTCTTGTACAGAAACACAATGATACGTTTAAATAAAAACAACACTAGTACACACTTGTTTTTGGGTTTTAGAAAATAAAAACGAGTTCTATTATCTCGATGCTCTTATAACAATTACAACACTGATGCATTTAAATACAAAGCAGACCATTGCATTAAAATATTAATCACACCGTTTTGAGATTTCAGAAAAAAAAAATTTGTATGATATCGATGCGCTGAAAAAATTCGGCGCCCCGATAATGTTGGTTCACTTTTCTTGTGAATTCATCAGTGCTCTTTACTATCGAACGCACCGATGTTTGGAAAAAAAAGTTCCGCTGCTCCAAAATATTTTGCTGTTGCACAGTGCTCTTAGTATGTCTCTCTTGCAAATCACTCCCTTGAAATTTTGGAAAAAATAATGAAATATTCAATCATTTTTTACTATAGAGTTTATGAAATTAGATTACAAAAATTAATTGTCACTTGTAAAAAAAAAACAAAAAAAGAAAAAAGAAAAAAAAAAGAAGAGAAAATATTTTATTTTATTATATCTATCTATCTATCTATCTATATATATAAATATATATATATAAATATAAATATAAATATATATATATATATATATATATATATATATATATATATATATATATATATATATATATATATATATATATATATATATATATATATATATATATATATATCATTTTTTTTACGAGCGACAATTAATTTTTGAAATCTAATTTCATAAAGTCTTTTAAATAGTAAAAAATGATTCACTATTTCATTATTATTTCCAAAATTTCAAGGGAGTGATTTGCAAGAGAGACATACCAAGAGCATTGTGCAACACCAAAATACTTTGGAGCAGCAAAACTATTCAGAATAATAGAAGATAAAATGTATGGTGATTTACTTAAAACCCCGCATAGTAAAATTTTGAAATTTTATTGTTTTTTTACTAAAGAAAAAACAAATTCTGTTAGGGTTTAATTAAAAGAGAGATCGTTGTAAGAGAGACATACTAGGAGCATTGTGAAGCAACACTTTTTTTTGGAATTGCAGAAATTTTAGAATTTGAATACAATTATTCACTCAAAACCTTGCATAGAAAACATTTTAATTTTACTGTGAATTTTTTTTACAATTTCTGTTAGATTTATTCACAATTCAGGAAAAAAAATTAAAAACCCTATATAATAAACAAATTACTATTGATTTTACTAGTAAATTTTTTTACAATCTTTGTTCCTATTTAAATTTAATTAAAATTCAGAAAAAAACAAAAATTTATAATACTTACCTGAAACCCTTACTTCTTCTTGCTTACGTGACTGTAAAATTTCACCTTAGGGTTTAACTCCCTCTACCACTTCATAAATAGGGTTTTCAATTTAGACATTTTAGACTTAATGGGTTTGTGTACTTATTATATATAGGGTGTTTGACATGTAAAGTAGGAGGATCACTTATTGAATTAGATCCAAACCTTGTCGGCCCTGTCAGTTGTTTTAAAAAACAGATATATGTTTTGCGCTGCGCTAATCTAATATAATGCATCGATGCGCCCTGTGTAATACAACGTACTCGTATATTATAACACTATTGGTTTAGTCCAGTCAGTTCATCAGTCTTAATGCACTGGCACGTCTATGCTAAGTAGCAACGTTAAGTCATGGCAGTGTGTTTATCATTACAATTCACACCATTATAATTTAAGGTATTTTAAAAATTTAATTTTTGTCGACGGTGTCGAACAATCAAATGTCCAATGCATTTAAAAAAAAACGACATATGTTTCGCGGTGCACCCTATGTAATCTAACACACTGGTGATGGTGGTGCTTTTATTGCATTGAATCTTGTTGGGCCTGTTCATTTTTACAAAATGTGATTTGTTTATCGGTGTGCCCAGTGTAATATAACGCATCGGCTTGCCTCTGCCAAATAACACCGTTAAGTGACTTGTATTTATTTTTTATGTGTTCATTTTTTACTCTGATGATGGTGTTTTTATTGTCACAAATTGCATCATCATAGTTTAAATTATTTTAAAAAATTAATTTTCGTTGTCAGTGTTGAACAATTAAATGCCCAGTGCGTTTAATAGATTGAACGCACTGGGACGTTTGATAGACTAAACACACCAGGGCGTTTAATAGATTAAACACACTAGGGTGTTTGGTTCAAATAAACTCATTGGTTAATAAAGCTCTTTTTGGTTGAAAATTATTTGATTTATGTATAAAATACATTTAATGAATTTTTTATTGAATGGTGTTGTCGTTATGCATTTTTGAGGTTGAGGGAGTAAACACATAGGACAACATCAAAACCACTTTGGAAGCTAGGATCTAACCCTGCCAACTTCAGAGAGGGATCTCTCTATAAAATTTAGCTATGTTTGATGTGAATTTTAGGCTAGTTATTACTGTACTGATTGTTTTTGATTGGATTGCTTAGTTGATTTAATTGTTATACTTCCATTGGGATATGGAGTCTAAATATTAATTGGATCTGCATCAAATTTTGAAGGAGTTTCACAGGGAAAGCTAGGTTTCACTAGTTGGATCTTTAAGAATTTTAAATGGATTATGAGATAGAAGAAATGTAAGGTTCAACAGAAACGAAGGAGCAAAGAAGGATTCCTTAATTTGACTTCAGCAAAAAACATATAAATTACTAACAGCCAGAATAGGGTGTTCTATATAACATATCCTATTCATCACAGTTTCTGTTATGTAATTAAGATTTTCAGAAATAACAAAGAAAGGAAACAATGATTAAACACATAAACTGAAGAAAAACATCACCATTTTGTACACCACATGAATCCTGTGAAGAATGTCCTTGTATTATTGATGCTTCCAACAACTTGGAAATTACAATTCACAGAGGAAAATTATATTCAACAATCAACATCTATTACTTCAAACTATGAAGTATTTATACAAATTCTAAACTAAAATATCTTGAAAAAATATCAAGATTTGTTTACAAATATCTCAAACTGTCTTACACAAATAGAACTAAAATATAGGACATTCAAAACTAATGAATCTACTTGGCACTATCTTTGTGGATTGTTAGTGACAGAGAAGAGAAATTCGAATTTGACAACAACTCTTATTTGATGAGGTGGCCTCCAAGTCACTAACTGTCTTTGAGCTTTTTCCTCCCAAAATTATGAAAAATAAGGTCCTGTAATACCTTTGTATATCCCAAAACATAATAGATGTTAGAAAAATTAGAGAGGATTTTGTAAATGATGATGTTGGAAACCAAAACCTCTTTCATTTTTTGAAAATGAATTTCCACCTGCTTGAAAACCACATTTGAAAACATTGGCCGAAAACATGAAAATTCAGGAAAATATACCTGCACAGATTCATCTGAATCTACCAAACCACAGTATATTTTACAAAATTTAGAGAGGTTTTTGTGAATAAGGATGTTAGCAACAAAAACCTCTTTCTGATTTTAAAAATTCATTCTCAGTTGTTTGTAAAATATGTTTGAAATTACTGTGTTGTATAGGGAAAAAGAAAACATAATTTAACTGACCATGAAACATACATATGACGTGGAGGCGAGAGGTGAAATGGAGGTGGGGGATAATGTGGAGGTACATGGCTAGCTAAAAGGTGATTAGGTAGGTACAACGATAAAGAAGTGAGGGGGAAGCGGTTTCGAAGGGGGTAGGGAGCGGTTAGTGGTTTAGGCTGGGCAAGGGTGCAAAATTTAGAGAGGGGCCACATGGTCGTGGGACCCGGCGGGGAAAACCATTTTTTGGACCCCCCGCCAATAAAGGTAGGATGGAAAGGGGGGGCCAAAAAACCCTGTTGATCATTGATCTGATATAGTGACGATCAGGCGACTGGATGGTGCACGGGACTTAACCACAAGCGACAAACTCCTTTTGTCATTTTTGACCCTTATGACATGAGTGAAAAACTTTGGTTATAATACATAATGTCTCTGAACTTTGGATAGAGACATAATGAACTCAAATATTAGGATTTCATGTAAAATTAACCACATTTTATCTTTTTGACCACTTCTTGGAAATAATTTGGAGGATGAAATATTATTTACAACATTTCAAATATAATAATCATCAACTATAATCAAGTGACCCTATAAAAATTATAGGACCCTAAAAAATGGTACATTTTGTATATTGATTAAAAAAATATTTGAGAGAAGACATGTAACAAAAATATTAATCGACACAATGATAACACATCGGAAAAAACAAAGAAGACAAGTTCTTTGTAAATTCTTTACAAAATTAATATGTTTGAACTATATGTAAGTTTAACTAATATGTATTGATTAATGTGTGTCATGCAGAGCCAAAAAATGAAGAAGGTTGATAAAATAATTTCTAACTTAAGTGCAGAATAATGTAAAATCCCGATAGAAAAATTGTAGAAGGATGAATCAAATGAATGAAAAAAATACTATTCAATATGATTTTTTTTTTGAATTTTCATTAAGAATATCCTTAAGAATATTTGATAACATGTTTCAAATAATCTATTAATTCATATATGTTTAATGTTCTACAGGGAGCAACAATGAAGGAAAAGATCAAAGTCGTTCTAAGTAAAGAAAAATTATAGAACATGTAAATGACAATGAATTGTTCCCGAGCTCATCCGGAGTGGTGCTATAGGTTAATGAAAGGGGGATATTTTTTACAAAACTATGAGAGATCTAGTGGATCGAACCTATAGACGTACTTTCCACTTATAATACAAAAATCAATTCAATGATTCCAGGCACTAAATTATATCTAAACTATAGGAAGCATTTCCAAAGAAATGGTCAATGAGACATGTCAGACTTGCAATAACAACAACAAAAAGAATTATTCAAATGGTAATATTCCCAATTAAAACAATTTTCTAGAATTATATGTATATATTAATGCATATCATTCATTTATTAATATCATTTTGTTATATTTAGTTTTCATATATCAGTATAAAAATAGCTTATTATTTTTTTCAGGAAGATTATGAAAATCTCAAATGATCAACGAGCTAATATGTGAAACATGCTAGTGGGAATGTCTAAAAATGTGTACAAGAATATGGTCAAAGAGATTGACATAATTGCATCACAAGAAGATCCATCTCAACAACCACATGCTTCAAATGTATGTAATCATGATTGAATTTATACAAATAAAAAAATAATTTAGCATTAAATATTAATTTTCAAATATTTTCTTGCAGAAAGGAAAACAAAATGAAACTCATTCAACACATAAAACAGGACGACAAGGAAGAAAATGGTTGATATCAAAGTTTGTGAGTAATTGTTAATATTTCCTTATAACAACTCAAGGTTTCATTTTTGTATGTGAAAATAAGACATTTTGTTTAATGTAATGGACATAGTGTCCCAATTGAAAGATAAGGGGTTACCAATAACAATCCCATTTTGTATCACAAAGAGCCTCTTATTGATATATAATAAAATACATTTTAATTTATTCTATTCTAATATCCAATGTCGTTGTGAAATGTTACACCACTGATTAAATATATTTATGGTTAAATATTATAATTAAGAGATACAAACTTTGATAATATAACAAATTAATCCAAAGATCATATACAAATGCAGTAATCAAAATTTAGTTTGTATGAATTGCTATATGATATATGTCAATTTTTCGATGATGAAAGTGAAATTGCAACTAAGGGGAGAGAACTAGGGTTTGATATAGAAGACTCAGGAACAAGCTGGTAACCATGGAGGGGCAAGGAGGAGGGAGCTCCACTCCCTCCTACAGTAACGTGGTTTCGAACAGAAGTAGAGGAGCGAATCGAAACAAACCTCAAAATTCTTCGGAGAATGAGACAAAAATTACTGACACCCAAAAGGCGGAAGGCAGCAAACCCCATGAAAAGGAAGGGACCCACGAGAAGGTTCGACAGGAGGAGAAAGCTGAAAACAGTGGTCAGAGAACTGTGAACAGTAAAAAAATGGGGCCCTGCAAACCCAAGTCTAACATTAAACCACGGGTAGTCCTAAACGATCCAGCTCTGCAGGAGCACAGGGATCACATGACAACCTATGCGATCATATGCAAGTTTATGGGTATCTGGCCCACGGAGAAGGCACTATACACTTGGATAAAAAACACCTGGAAACCAAAAGGAGAACTAAATATCCATCTTGGATCTAAGGGTTTTTTTACTGTGGTATTCACGAACCTGGAGGATAAGGACAAAATTTTTGAAGGAGGACCATACTTCTTTGCGGCTACTGGTCTCTACATGCGACCTTGGACGATGAACTTTGTTCCGGAGTGTGAGATGTTCACATCGGTCCCGGTATGGATAAGACTATACTCTTTACCTTTAGATTATTGGATGCCGGAATCTTTAAAAGCTATAGGCAATAAATTAGGGCATTTCATAAAGATATCAGAGGCAACTCTGCGAGGAAAATACACCTCCTTTGCTCACATATGTGTAGAGATGGACTTATCAGGAGAACTTCCAGATAAGGTCATCCTAGAAGTTTATGATGAGGAATGGGTTTAGACAGTTGATTATGAACACACACCATTTAGATGCCGTAAGTGTCATTAACATGGACACATCTTCAGGGACTGCCCACTTAATAAAAGGGAGAAAAACCAGAAAACCAAGAAAGGAAAAAAACTTGAAGGTTTTACCAAAGTGGGAGGAAGGGGGAAAGGAGGAGGAAAGAGGACACAAAAGAAACCTAGTGAAAGCAAATTACCAAGTCACAACGGTTTTGAAATATTATAAGAAGAAGAAGAGGAAGAATAAGGAACACAAAGAATACCAGAAAACCACCAAAGAGAGAAAGGAAAAGAGGCTAACATGGAAATCATATAGGAACAAGATGAATACATAACGGATCCTCAAAAATCCATGGAATTATATAGGGACCATGAGATGACCCCAAGTGAAAGCAGCACGGAGGACCAAGATCTACAGGAGATCCTTCAGCAGGAGAACCTTGAACTAGAAAAGTTTCTAGAGCAAGGAAGCAACAAAGGAATCAACTCTCTACCATAGGAGGAACTTGATAGAGTATGATAGCTATTCCAAAATAGGTCTAATCAAAAGGCTATAGGAGTAAAAAGAGGCCATGACAACCAGGAGAAAAAAGGAGTTAAAGCAATGGGATTAGTATTAGGAAAATCTACCAAAAATCCAAGAAACAAAAGAGGAAGGAAGAGACAAAAATAACTGTTGTTAGAATGCAGAAAACTCATGATTAACTTAGGCAAGATGAAAGATCTTTCAGGTTACTCCTTTAAAAACCCCACATTATGAAATTCACAACATGGGAAGAAAAACCTGATATGGTGTTCATACAGGAAATAAAATTCTCAGTAGAGAAAATTAGAGAAAAGCATAACAAAAGGTTTACTAAGTATGAGTATCTCGAATTCATATCAACTAATGCAGCAGGGGGAATTCTCACTCTATGGAATCCACAGAAATTTGGTATTCTTGATCCGGAGGCATCCAGGCACCACCTCTCTCTGATTATTCAACCTGTGGGGGACAAGGAGTGCTAAATTATTACCAATGTCTATGGTCCTCAACTTTTGGAAGAAAAAATCAAGCTCCTCACCTCTCTGGAGGAAATGAAACAAAGGCACCCAGAATTACCTTAGATCCTGGGAGGAGATTTTAATGTGATTAAATCTATCGCGGAAAAAAAGGGGGGGAACCAAAATACTGGGTAGAGACTTAGCAACATTCCAGAACTTCCTCACTAATATGAGACTGGTAGACATGCATACTAGAAATGGCACATTCACATGGAATAACAAGAGAGGGGGTATAGCTCAAGTAGCCTCAAGACTTGACAGATTCATAGTCTCAGAGGAATTATTACTCACAAGGAACAACTTGACAACTTTCATCCTCCCTTTTGGGGGATCAAACCATTGGCCCATACAACTGGAAGCTTCCATGATAGGAACCACAAGAAACATGTCCTTCCGCTTTGAGAATGTCTAGCTCACGCACTCTGATTTCATCACAAACATTGAGAAGTGGTGGGCTAAGGAGTTACACACCCAAGGAACGAAAATGTTCATCCTTCATCTTAGACTCAAACACATCAAGAGAAAGCTCAAAGAATGGAACAAAAACGAGTTTGGCAACATCTTCAAAGCTAAAGAGGAAGTGGAAAAGAAATTACAGGAGATTAATAAAATTCTCATCTCAAAAGGATTCACAGAGGAAAGAAAAGAGCTAGTGGACTCACTTCAATAAGAATGGGATAAAAGATGTTATTAGGAGGAAATATTCTGGAGACAAAAATCCAGAGTGCAATGGATTAAGGAAAGGGAGAGGAACACTAAGTTCTTTCACAAGTCTACCATTTCACATAGGGCTAACAATAGGATAACAAAACTTACATATCCCCAAGGAACAAAGCAAATACTCATGAAAAAATGGAAGATGTTCTGGTCCAATACTTTCAAAGTATTGCCGAGGAGAATATGGAAGAAAGATCCCAATTCACTAAAATATTTACCCAGCACATTCCAAAGCTGATAACCAGGAAAGAAAATCGTAATCTCAACAGGCCAGTGTCGGAGGAGGAAGTCAATGAGGTCATCAAAGAAATGCATAATGGGAAAGCTCCAGGACCAGATGGTTTCAATGTAGACTTCTTCAAGTCATGTTGGAAGATAGTCAAACATGACATTCTGGAAGTAGTGGATGAATCAAGAAACTCTAAATCAGGTTTGAGAGCGATTAATGAATCCTTCATTGCCTTAATCCCCAAATAAGAAAAAGCCACCACTCCTGACAGATTCCGACCCATAGCTTTATGCAATGTGGTGTACAAAATCATTTCCAATAGACTCAAACCTCTTCTACCAACACTTGTGTCAGAAGAGCAGTCTGGATATGTGGAAGGGTGGCAAATTCTCAATAATATCATTCAATCTCATGAAGTGGTGCACTCCCTTAAAACCAATAAGCAAGCAGGCATGATTATACAGCTGGATATAGCGAAAGCTTATGATAAACTAAGTTGGTCTTACATCAGGGATGTTCTCAAAGCATATGGCTTTGACCACAATTGGATAAGGTGGGTCATGGCTCTTGTCACTACTGTCAGATGCTCAATTCTCCTTAATGGCTCTCCATCCAGAACTTTCAAGCCTTCAAGAGGCCTCAGACAAGCTGATCCTCTTTCACCATTCCTCTTCATTCTCATGAGGGAAGGATTGGGTAGAGTGATCACTACTACCAAGGAGGAAGGAAGAATACAAGGACTGAGACTTACTCAGAATGGAGACACTTTGACCCATCAACAATTTGTGGATGACACTATGCTACAAGGCATACCCACATTCAAGGAAGCTAAAGCATTCAAACAAATTCTATATGAGTTTGCTTCGGCTGCTGGTACTGAAGTAAGCCTTGCAAAATCTAAGATCTTCTTTTTCAACACAGATATCTTTATTCAAAGGAACCTCTCCAGAATTTTAGGCTTTCAAAGAGATTCACTGCCCTCCAAATATCTGGGAGTACCCCTCACAGACAAGTCGCTGAGAAAAGACATCTGGGAGGATGTAACAAATAAATTGAAGGACAAGGTCAACAAGTGGACTAGCAGATCCTTGAATTTAGTAGGGAGGTTAGTCCTCACCAAGGCGGTACTACAAACCATCCCAATCTTCATGTTTTCAGCCCTTCCGACACCATCAGGTATCCTTCAGCAAATCAAAAATATCCAAAGAGACTTTCTTTGGGGAAAAGGAGAAGAGAAAAAGAAATGGGCTCTGGTAGCTTGGGACAAGATTTGCAAACCCAAATCCCATGGTGGTTTAGGTCTACATGACCCAGTGATTCTAAAAAGAGTCTTGGGAGCAAAACTATGGTGGAGATGGCTAAAGGAAATGCAAAACCCCTAGGCAAAACTTTGGAAACAAAAATATGCAATGGATTGACAAGAAAAAGACCACATAAGAATTTCAGGAAACGTAAGAGGTTCCCATATTTGGAACAAGGCCTGGGAGAACAGAGCTTTAGTACAAAAACACAATTTCTGGGAGATCAGAAATGGAAACCTTGCCTGGTTTTGGGAGTTAAATAGGTAGCAGGAAGGTAACCTTAGCAGAGAGGAACTAGATAGTATTTAGACTGATACAATAAACAAAGGATTGAAAAAAGTGAGTCACTATTGGGAACAGTCAAGGAAGAATTGTAAATGGAGAATTGGAAGCTACCAGAATACAATGAGACGACCCTGCTGAAAACTCAAGCTAAAGCTCTGGAGATCATCCTGGAAAAGAGACAAATTTTGACCTCAACTTCGGATGACCTACTAAGATGGGGTATAAATAATGAGGGTGCTTTCAACCTCAAGGAAGCCAAAGGAATAGCTATGGGACTTAACTTACCAAGTACTGATAAGACATGGAAAGATATATAGAACAACCCACACTAGAAGAAGATCAAACTGTTCAGGTGGTTGGTCCAACATGGAAAGATTCTAACTTGGGAGAATCTCAGAAAGAGAGGGTTTGTTGGACCTTCAAGATGCCATTTATGTGGCCAACAGGAAGAAACCATGAATCATCTTCTCAACCTCTGCTCCTACACCTCAACCTTATGGAATTGGGTAGCCAATGTCTTCAGGCAGACAGATAGGAACGAAAATGAAATTACTGTTACGTTGAAAAACTGGAGAAGAGACTTCTCAGACAATGAGACAGTAAATACTGCCTGGGCCCTAATTCTAGGTTTCTAGGTCTGGAATGTCTGGAAAGAACACAACAACAAGATCTTCAAAGATAAGACTGGCCTAGCTCAAAATATCATATCAGTAATCCCAAAGCAGCTTAAGGAAATGGTCAATGGCCTAGGGGGACATTCTCCAGAAAAGCCTCTAGGCAACAGAGAAGCCTGCATTCTGAAACTATTGGGACTTCAATCACATAACCCTCAGAGTCCTAATGGAATTGTGAAGCATACCTCAGAAGGAAAAGCTTTCTGGCAACCTCCTCCACAAGGTTTTTTAAAATTCAACGTAGATGGAGCCTCAAAAGGTAACCCTGGGGATGCTGGTTATGGTGGAGTTATAAGAGATGAGGAGGGAAACATAAAAGTCATCTTCCACAGCCACCTAAGAAGGGCCACCAATAATATGGCGGAACTCATGGCTATGGAGCTATGCTTGGAGATTCTAATAGAGTACACCATTCACAATGCCCTCATCGAGGCTAAATTTGAATTAATCATCAATTCGGTCAAATGGCTAGGATCAGGCACTTCACCAGATAAAGTCTCGAGCCACTGGAGACTTCTACAGGTCTATCACAGAATACAATCTCACCTCAGAATTCTAAGAACTCTAAGTTTCGTTCATGTAAGAAGAGAAGCCAACAGTGTAGCAGACTGGCTAGCCAATGAAGGGGTAAGATGCACACAAGACAACATGTGTTGCAGGTGGGAGGAGGTACCAGACAACCAATTTCATGAAGGGTGTTCATTCAGGGTCCTCACAGACATGGAGCAGTACCAGAATAGACAGGGCAACTGACTGTATCCTCTCGTCAATGAAGGATAGGGGTATGTCAGGAAGATACATAGAGTTTGGGAATTTGTGGGTCTTGAAGGAAAACAGGAAGCGACAGAGCAAAGGCTACAGGCCAATGAGTAGGTTGGTGGGTTCGAGAGTTAGTCAGTGGAAGTCAAAACAATTTCTGGTTTACCACCCTTATCGAGCACCCTTAAAACCAGAAGTCGTTTCTATGAATCACATGCAATGCCACTCAACTGTTAACACGTGGCTTTGGGAGGAGAGTGAATGCCACCCTCATTGGGTGGGGTATTCCTCGAGCTTTTGCTCTGCCCGATATGGCCATTGGCCGTTTGATCATGGGGGAGTAGATTGACGGCTATCGACTATCGAGTAGGTTAGTGGGTCCAGGAGAAAGTCAGATGGAGTCAAAACAGCTTCTGGTTTACCACCCATATCGGGCGCCCTCAAAACCAAAAGTGGTTTCTACGAATTGCATGCGATGCCACTCAACAGTCTGCACATGGCTTTGGGAGGTGAGTGAATACCTCCCTCATCGGGAGGGTATTCCTCAGGCTTATGTTCCGTGCGATATGACCATTGAGCATTAGATCTTGAGGGAGCAGATCGATGACTATAGGCTGTCGAGTAGGTTGGTGGGTTTGGGAGAAAGGCAGCAGACTCGAAATCTCTTGGTTGCATTCTCTATTCTCGTTTTTATGTCCGCCAAATGTTTTTTCAGGGCTTCCCTTTTTGTACGGGTATTAAGTGCGGCTAAAAATATTCCCTTTGTTGGAGGAATTGCTTCCTCTTAACGCTGGTTGTAACTATTGTAACATATTTTTAGACACAAGTTAATAGAAGGTCCGACTCTTACTTTAGCAAAAAAACATATATGTCGATTTTTGGATGAATAACGGATTAAAAAAATTACAATAATTGTTGTCACAGGTCGATGTTTCCATAAAAGAGGAAATCTCATACAAAAAATTGATGCGTCCATAACATAAAAACACATTGGTGCATTATGTTATATAAAAGCACTGTTAAGGCATCTTTTTTCATAATCGATGCCTTAGGGGCCTTTAGTTCTTCAAGCACAAGTAGCATTTGCAATTAATTCCTTGGTGCTTTGTAATTATTAACACACCAGTGCTTTCATAGAACTAACGCTACGGTCCTACAAAATATTATTTCCAGCCTCGATGCATTATTAAAATTAACAACATCAGTCCTTTTATATACATAGCACAACAGTTCATTTATACAAAAATACACATCGAAGCTGTGAGTTTAAATAAAAGCACCAAGATTGCAATATTTTATGATATATAGGCACCGTGGTGGTATGTATTTCAGACATACGTGTTCTTTGCATTCAACGCCTCATTAATTTTATTTATGTATGGATCCCCAATGCTTTTATATATGTAGCACACCGGTGCTACATGTTCCATGAAGCGCACTACAAAAAAACCATCTACTATAACCTTTGGCTGCCCAGATTTTTTGAGGTGTGATGAATATCCATTATAATCTTGACTAAAACATCTGCTATCACAAATGGATGTTTTAACAGATGTTTTTTTGACAATTCTTGCCAATTTCATAACACTAAAAACCTCTATTATAATCTCTCCTAGAAGGTATTTTCCTTGTAGTGATGTTATCTGATCTCATTTAGAATATTAGATTGCAGTGCTAAGATCTTCCTTAGATTATGAACAAAATGCTTTCATTGTGCTTAAGGATTCATGAATTTTTGCAAGTGAAATGAAGAGTTTTTATGTTAATTTTAAGAGCAATTTAACATAAATTAGAAACTAAACAATAACACAAACATATACAGAACATCATCAAAAACACATTACAATAAGCACATGATAAAGGAGTTCACCCATCCTTGGCTACATCTCCTTGATCCAACTTCCAATGACTTGGGCCTCTCTATTATGCTCAAAAGTGTAAAAATCTGTGCTTATAATGCTCAAATGCTTCTCAAAATTGCTCCAATGAGTCCATAATACTAAAAAATGGCTATCTAGCCTCTTTTTACCACCAATTTGGTTGAAAACTAAAGAATTTATGACTTTCCCTTATTTTACCATTATTCGCTCCACAAATTGCTCCACATCCTACAAGAACCCACAATTTTGCTCCAAAAATCTGTTAATGGAGCGAGAATTTTGCCGCGCAGTGGGCCATAATCTGTCGGCACCGACTGTCTTATCGAAAATTGCAATTGGTGGAGTTCTGCGGGCTTATGGTCTGTGAACAAGGCGGACGATGTGTGACTGTGATATGGCGGACCTAACGGTACATTAACTGCAGCGTATAACCTTATCGCATCCAGGAACCCCATCGCAAATTGCAATCGATGCTTTCCATCAGCAGATACCAAAACCCATACAACTGTGGACTCACCAGGATTATCAAACCTAGTCCATAAAATATCGGGTCTGGAGCCCCATCACAAATCACAACTTGGATTACTATCGGGGCCGATTCTGTAGTGTCGTACGATATGTGCGATCGCATCGCAACCTGGTACCTGCCGAGGGCTGATTCTGTAACACCTCCCTTTGCCAATGTGTGATTTGAAAAATGTGGGGACCAATGGTGGCCTGCAACTTGGTGCCTCACGATTCGTTGATGGAACCTACCACATCATCCAATCTTGCCATGTGAGCAAGTCAAACTTGAACTTTGACTTGCTCTAACTTCTGCATACGAGCTCAGATTTGAGTGTCATTCGCACCCTTGGAATCAAAATGACGAGCTCTTCGATCTAAAGCTATTTTTAATACGATTCTGAAACTTTGATTTTTGAGCGTAATTTTGAGCACCTCATCACTCCTCCCCATTGAAAGCCTTTTGGACCCCAAAAGGATCGGTTTCAATTGTTCAACAGGTGAGAGTACAGTTACCTCACCTTTTCAACCTCAATCCATTTGGATTTTCAAGGAATTGTACCCTTGAGCCCCACTCGAAGATAATCAATACTTCCCCTTTTTGATGTCTTTGTTCTTCTGTCAAGTATAGTGTCTTGCTGAAGCTCATCAAGGAATTATGGAGAAAAGTCTTCAATAAATGGAATTTGACTATTCTCTCCTTGATCTTCAATCAAAGGAGGCTCATACAACCTTAAATTCTCAACATTAACAACATCATACATTTGCATATATGAATGCAAATCCAACCTGAAGGCATTGTTACCAATCTTTTACAAAATTCTAAATGGACCATATCTAATTGGTTTTAGCTTTTTACCTTCTCCTCGGAGCCTCTTGGAACTTGTGATCTTGACGAAGCTTATTATGCCTTTCTTTGTACTTTCCTTGGATTTTCTCAAGCTGTTCTTGAACCTTTTGGTGCACTAATTGGATTTGTTCAATGAACTTTTGCTTTGTCTATGTCTCTATGACCTTCAATAGCAACATATTTGCCAAAAATAAAATACAAAGGAGATTTAGGCAAGTATTCCATGCATGCCTCAAATGGAAAAGTTTGAGTGGAAGAGTGCTTGGGTTGGTTGTAAGCATGCTGAATATAGTGCAATTGTTCATCCCACAACTTAGGATGCTTGTTGCAATACCCACGCAGAAGATGTATCACTGTTCTGTTCACTACCTCTGTTTGAACATGTGTTTATGGATGAAATATTGTACTCTTTTTCAATTTTGTGTCCATGAATCCCCACAAGCTTGACCAAAAATTCCGAACAAAGTGAGAATCTCAATCACTAACAATGAATGTGGGAAATCTAAAATGCACCCAAACATTTTGAAATAATAATTGAGTAGTTTGTTGAGCTATAACTCGCCTTTTACATGGCATCAAAATACACATTTTGCTGAACCTATCCAAAAATACATATAAATAATCATGACATCTTTTTGACAATGGAAGACCTCCTACAAAATCCATATAAACACTCTCCCACAGTCGTGTAGGAACCGGAAGTGGTGTGTATAATCCTAACTTCCTATTGCTAGGCTTACTGATTGCACATAATGAACATCATTTAATAAAATGAGACACACTTTCAAGCATACGAGGCCGATAAAAGTACCTCTGTAGATGTGCCACCATCTTACTTACACTGAAATGACCAGTAATAAGAGAAATATGTGCCTCTCTTATGATGTTAACTCTTTCTCCTTGTGGAATACAAAGCTTGCCAAGATGGTACAACAAGTTATCATGCAATGATAATCCAATTCCTCCACTTGGTTACCTTGACTCAATATTGCATAAACATCTTGAAAGTCATTATCTGATGCATATTTCTCAATATAACTTTCATGTAAAACAAAATTATGCTTGAGTAAAGTAGCTGCACTAACAATAAGCATAGAAAGAATATCAACAACTTTATTGTATATACCTTTCTTATACCTGATTACCAAGTGGAATTGTTGAAGAAAACCCATCCATCGGAAGTGCCTTGATTTCTATAACTTTGATCGTGATTGCATGTATTGCAATAGTTCATGATTAGTGTGAATGACTGTTTCCTTACCCATTAAATAGTGTTTCCATTTTTTCAAACTTTGCGCCAATGCATACAGTTCCTTGTCATATGTAGAATAGTTAATCATTTCACCATTAAAGGTTTCCAAATTAAAATAGATAGGCTTACCATGCTACATGAGGACTACATCCATAGCGTAGTCACTAGCATCTGTCTAAATCTCAAATAACTGTCTCAAGTTTGGAAGTGTGAGTACAAGAGATGTACTGATCTTTTCCTTCAATGCATCAAAGGCCTTTTGCTGTTTTCCTACCCATTGAAAAACCTTTTTCACACTTGTCAACACATGCAAAGGAGCTGCTATAAGAGAAAAATTAGCAATGACTTTCCTCCAATATTGGGTTTCTCCTAGAAAACTTCTTACCTATGTAATTGTCTCGGGCCTTGGCGAATTTACAATGACATCAAGCTTGGAGGGATCTATTTTCAACTCACCTCCTCCAACAATATGACCCAAGTAAAGTAAAGAAGAACTTTCCAAACTCATACTTTGACATCTTAAGATACAAATGTTGTTTTTTCAAGACATCAAGTACTTTTCTTACATGAATGACATGTTCATCATAAGATTTTTTGAAAATTAAGATGTCATCTAAGTAGACTATGAAAAATTCATCAAGAAATGGCCTCAAAACATCATTCATCACACACATGAATGTAGCAAGAGCATTACATAAACCAAACGTCATAACTAGCCATTCAAACAAACCCTGTTTTGTTTTGAATGTTGTCTTCCAAATGTCTCCTTCAACTATTCTAATTTGATGGTAACCATTTCTTAAGTCCAACTTAGTAAAATACTTTGCATCTTTCAATTAATCCAGTAAATCATATATTTGAGGTAGTGGGTAACGGTTTTTTACCATAATTTTGTTTAATGCGCAAAAGTCCACACACATGCGCCATGTTCCATCCTTATTTGGCACCAAGACAATAGGTGAACCAAAAGGCAAGGAAGATGGTTTGATGATCCCTTTATTAAACAACTCTTGGAAGGTAATCCATTTGGTTCCTGAAACATTTCATCGTATTGGTTCACTACGTCAACTAATTCATATTTCAAATTCAAATCACAACCTTTAAACACTTCATTATCAACATCATTTTTGGGTTTGACGATGAGAAGCACAAAATTCTTTCTCAAATTCACCAAATTGATCTGATTTAGAATATTAGATTGCAGTGCTAAGATCTTCCTTAGATTATTAATAAGATGCTTTCATTGTGCTTAAGGATTCATGAATTTTTGCAAGTGAAATGAAGAGGGTCACGATGAAGCTCACTGTTGGAAGCTTCATCCTCAAATGAGACCAAAAAGAAACAACAACAAGGGAATATAGAAGACAACTGCAACCACTCAACAAGATTTGGGATCTGATTCGGGTGATGAAACTAAAATCATAGCCATGGGGTTAAAAGGAAAATAATCCATTGCCAACACTAGTTCTTTAGACTCGCAAAATGATACTCCAAGTGAAAAAAGGAGAATAGAATTGTTTCACATAAGGGTGATCTCAAAACATAACAAGATTGATACAATGTTCGATAATGGCTCTCAAGACAATCTTATCTCTAAAAACATTGTCAAGTTATTAAATTTGGAAACTGTCCACATCATAAACTATATGCACTTGGATAGGTATGTGATAATGCACAATTGCAGGTTACGAGAAAGTGTAAACTGAAATTCGCCATCACTGCAAAATTCACAGATGAAGTGGAGTTTGATGTTGTGCCGTTAGATATCTATGGCATCGTTTTGGGTAGCCCGTACCTTTATGACAGAAAAATCATCTTCCATCGACATGAAAATAAATATCATTTATTAAAAAATGGACTAAAATATATTGTCAGATCTCACAACAAGAAAACAAATCTTTCGCTTGTTAATGCAGGGCAGATGAAAAGACTGGTGAATTCGAGCAAGAATTTTGTGCTTTTCATGATCAAACCCAAAAATTATATTGATAATGAAGCTTTTAAAGGTTTTGATTTGAATTTGAAATCTGAATTGGTTGAGTCAACCAATATGATGAAATGTTTTAGGAACCAAAGGGATTACCTCCCAAGAGAGGAATGCAACACTAGATACAGTTGTAGTAAGATTTTCCTCTTCCTAACATTGGTATGTATAGGTTGTTAATGATGGAAAGCATATAAATTAAGACGCAAATCCAAGAGTTTTTGAATAAAGGGATCATCATACCATCTTCCTCGCCTTGTGGTTCACCTATTGTCTTGGTGCCAAAGAAGGATGGAACATGGCACATGTGTGTGGACTTTTGTGAATTAAACAAAATTACGGTAAAAAATTGTTACAAAATACCTTGAATAGATGATTTATTGGATCAATTGAAAGATGCAAAGTATTTTACTAATTTGGACTTAAGATGTGGCTACCATAAAATTAGAATAGCTGAAGGAGACATTTGTTTGAATGGCTAGTTATGCCATTTGGTTTATGTAATGCTCCTGCTACATTCATGCATGTGATGAATGATGTGTTGAGGCCATTTCTTGATGAATTTGTCATAGTCTACTTAGATGACATCTTAATTTTCAGTAAATCTCGTGATGAACATGTCATGCATGTAAGAAAAGTACTTGATGTCTTGAAAAAAGAATAGTTGCATATTAAGATGTCAGAGTGCGAGTTTGGAAAGACTTTTTTAGTTTACTTGGCTCATATTGTTGGAGGAGGTGAGTTGAAAATGGATCCCTCCAAGGTTGATGTCATTGTAAATTGGCCAAGGCCCAAGACAGCTACAGAGGCAAGAAGTTTTCTAGGAGAAACCCAATATTGGAGGAAATTCATTGCTAATTTTTCTCTTATAGCAACTCCTTTGCATGCATTGAAAATAATGAAAAAGGTTTTTCAGTGGGGAGGCAAACAACAAAAGGCCTTTGATGCATTGAAGGAAAATATCAGTACAACTCCCATAACCACACTTCCAAACTTGAGACAGTCATTTCAAATTCAGACAGATGCTAGTGACTGCAGTCCTCATGCAGCACGGTAAACCTATTTGTTTTCATTAGGAATTGTATGCATTGGTGAAAAGTGTGAAAAAATAGAAACGCTATTTGATGGGTGAGGAAACAATCATTCACATTGATAATCAACCATTACAATACCTGTAATCACAATCAAAGTTGCAGCAATCAAGGCACTTTTGATGGATGGGTTTTCTTCAACAATTCCACTTGGTAATCAGGTATAAGAAAGGTATCTACAATAAAGTTACTGATATGATTTCGAGGCCTATTGTTAGTGCAACTACTTTACTCAAGCATAATTCTGTTTTACATGAAATTTATATTAAGCAATATGTATCAGATAATGACTTTCAAGATGCTTATGAAAGCTTGAGTCAAGGTAATAAAGTGGAGGAATTGGATTATCATTTGCATGATAACTTGCTATACCATCTTGGCAAGCTTTGTATTCCACAGGGAGAAAGAGTTAACATTATAAGAGAGGCACATACTTCTCTTACTACTAGTCATTTCAGTGTAAGTAAGATAGTGGCACATCTACAAAGGTATTGTTATTCACCTCATGTGCTTGAAAGTGTTTCTTGTTTTATTAAAGGATGTTCATTATGTGCAATGAGTAAGCCTAGAAATAGGAAGTTAGGATTGTACACACCACTTCCGGTTCTTGCACGACCGTGGGAGAGTGTTTCTATGGATTTCGTAGGAGGTCTTCCATTGTCAAAATGAGGTCATGATTATTTGCAGGTAGTTGTGGATAGGTTCAAAAAAATGTGTATTGTGATGACATGTAAAAAGAAAGTTATAACTGAACAAACTGCTCAGTTATTCTTTCAGAATGTTTGGGTGAATTTTGGATTTCCCACATCCATTTTTAGTGATAAAGATTCTCGCTTTGTTGGGATTTTTTGGTCAAGCTTATGGGGATTCATGGACACCAAATTGAAAAAGAGTACAACCTTTCATCCACAAACAAATGGTCAAACAAAGGTAGTGAACAAAACAGTGATACATCTTCTGCGTGGGTATTGCAACAAGCATCCTAAGTTTTCGGATGAACAGTTGCACTATATTCAACATGCTTACAATCGAGCCAAGCACTCTTCCACTCAAACTTCGCCATTTGAGGCATACATGGGATACTTGCCTAAGTCTCCTTTGGATTTCATTTTTGGAAAGGATGTTGCTATTGAAAGTCATAACAACATAAAAAGCAAGAAAGTTCATTGAAAAAATCTAATTAGTGCACAAAAGGTTCAAGAACAACTTGAGAAAAGCCAAGGTAGGTACAAAGCAAGGCACGAAAAACATCATCACTGGATCACAAGTTCCAAGTTGGTGATGAAGTTTGGCTTCACATTAACAAAGAGAGGCTCCAAGGATAAGGTGAAAAGTTAAAACCAATTACATATGGTCCATTCAAAGTTTTGGAAAAGATGGGTAACAATGCCTTTAGGTTGGATTTGCCTTCATATATGTAAATTTATGTTGCTGTTAATGTTGAGAATTTAAGGTTGTATGATCCTCCTTTGATTGAAGATCAAGAAGAGAATAGTCAAATTCCATCTATTGAATATTTTCTCCAGAATTCCTTGATGAGCTTCAACAAGACACTATACTTGATAAAAGAACAAGGACATCAAAAAGGGGAAGTATTGATTATTTGGGAGTGGGGCTCAAAGGGTACAATTCCTTCAAAAACCAAATGGATTGAGGTTGTAAAGGTGAGGGAACTATACCGTCACTTGCTGAACAATTGAAAGTGATCCTTTTGGGGTCCAAAAGGCTTATTGTGGGGAGGAGTGATAAGGTGCTCAAAATTAGGCTCAAAATCAAAGTGTCAAAATCTTGCTAAAGTTAGCTTCAGATCGAAGAGCTCATCATTCTGATTCTAACGGTGTGAACGACACCCAATTCCGAGCTCGTATGCAGAAGTTAGAGCAAGTCAAAGTTCAGGTTTGACTTGCTCACATGGTAGGATTGGATGACGTGGCAGGTTCCATTAGCGAATTGGGAGGCGTTAAGTGGTAGGTAGCCATTAGTCCCCGCATTTCTCAAATTGCACATCAACAAAGGGAGGTGTTACAAAATCGGTCCCCGACAGGTACCAGGTTGCGATGCGATCGCACATCTCGCACGACACTACAGAATCAGCCCCGACAGTAATCCTGGTTATGATTTGTGATGGGGCTCTAGACTGGATATTTTATGGACTAGGTTTGATAATCCTGATGGTTCCATAGTTGTATGGGTTTTGGTATCTGCTGATGGAAAGCGTCGATTGTGATTTGCGATGGGATTCCTAGATGTGATAAGATTATAGGCTGCAGTTAATGTCCCGTCGGGTCTGTCATATCACAATCACACATCGTCTGCCTTGTTCACATACCATAAGGCTGTAGAAATATTCCAATTGCGATTTGTGATATGATAATCGGTGCTGACAGATTATGGTTCACCGCGCGACAAAATTCTCGCTCGGTTAATGGATTTTTAGAGTGAAATTGTGGGTTCCTGTTGGATGTGGAGCGAATAATGGGAAAATAAGGGAAAGTCATAACTTCTTCAGTTTTCCACCAAATTGGTCCAAAAAGAGGCTAGATAGCCATTTTTGAGTATTCTGGACTCATTGGAGACATTTTGAGAAGCATTTGAGCATTGTAAACATAAGTTTTTACACTTTTGAGCATAATAGAGAGGCCCAAGCCATTAGGAGCTGGACCAAGGGGACATAGCCCAGGAGGGGTGAACTCCTTTATCATGTGCTTGTTGTAATTTGTTTTTGATGATGTTATGTACATTTTTATTCTATTATTCAGTTTCTGGTTTATGTTAAATTTCTCATAAAATTAACATAAAAACTCTTCATTTCACTTGCAAAAATTCATGAATCCTTAAGCACAATGAAAGAATTTTGTTAATAATTTGAGGATGATCTTAGCATTGCAATCTAATATTCTAAATCATATCAATTTGGTATTGAGATTCCCGCTTTGTTGGGAATTTTTTGTCAAGGTTGTGGGGATTCATGGACATCAAATTGAAAAAGAGTAGAACCTTTCATCCACAAATAGATGGTCAAACAGAGGTAGTGAGAAGAACAGTGATACATCTTCTGCGTGCGTATTGTAGCAAGCATCCTAAGTTGTGGGATGAACAATTGCATTATATTCAACATGCTTACAACTGAGCCAAGCACTATTACTCTCAAACTTCACCATTAGAGGCATGCATGGGATACTTGCCTAAATCTCCCTTGGATTTAATTTTTGGCAAAGATGTTGCTATTGAAGGTCATAATGACATAGACAAAGCAAGAAAGGTCATTGAACAAATCCAATTAGTGCACCAAAAGGTTCAAGAACAACTTGAGACAAGCCAAGTACAAAGCAAGGCACGACAAGTATCGTCAAGATCACAAGTTCCAAGTTGGTGATGAAGTTTGGCTTCAAACTAACAAAGAGAGGCTCCAAGCAGAAGGAGAAGGTAAAAAGATAAAACCAATTAGATATGGTCCATTCATACTTTTGGAAAAGATTGGTTACAATGCCTTCAGGTTGGATTTGCATTCATATATGCAAATTTATGCTGTTGTTAATGTTGAGAATTTAAGGTTGTATGAACTTCCTTTGATTGAATATCAAGGAGAGAATAGTCAAATTCCATATATTGAAGACTTTTCTTCAAAATTCCTTGATGAGCTTCAGCCAGACACTATACTTGAAAAAATAACAAGGACATCAAAAAGGGGAAGTATTGATTATCTTCGAGTGGGGCTCAAGGGTACAATTCCTTCAAAAGCCAAATGGATTGAGGTTGGAAAGGTGAGGGAACTATACCCTCACTTGTTGAACAATTGAAAGTGATCCTTTTGGGGTCCAAAAGGCTTCTAGTGGGGAGGAGTGATCAGGTGCTCAAAAATCAAACTATCAATATCTTGTTAAAGTTAGCTTCAAATCGAAGAGCTTGTCATTCTGATTCTAATGGTGCGAATGACACTCAAATCTGAGCTCATATGCAGAAGTTAGAGAAAGTCAAAGTTCATATTTGACTTGCTCACATGGCAGGATTGGATGACGTGGTAGGTTCCATCAGCGAATCGGGAGGCACCAAGTGGTAGGCCGCCATTGGTCCCTACATTTCAAAAATAACACATTAGTGAAGGGAGGTGTTACAGAATCAGCCCCCAGCAGGTACCAAGTTGTGATACAATCACACATCTTGCATGACACTACAAAAAAGGCCCCAGACAGGTACCAGGTTGTGATGCGATCACACGTCTCGCTCGACACTACAAAATCAGCCCCGACAGTAATCTCGGTTGCGATTTTCAATGGGGCTCTAGACTCGATATTTTATGGACTAGGTTTGATAATCCCAACTGGTCCGCAGTTGTATGGGTTTTGGTATCCAACAATGGAAGACGCCGATTGCGATTTTCAATGGTGTTCCCGGATGCGATAAGCTTATAGGCTGCAGTTAATGTCCAGTCAAGTTCGTAATATCGCAATTGCACATCGCCCACCTTGTTCACAGACCATAAGCATGCAAAAATCTACCAATTGCGATTTACAATAAGACAGTCAATGCTGACAGATTATGGCCTGCTGCGCGACAAAATTTTCGCTCGGTTAATGGATTTTTGGAGCGAAATTGTGGGTTCCCGTTGAATGTGGAGCAATTTGTGGAGTGAATAATGGGAAAACAAGGGAAAGGAATAAATTCTTTAGTTTTCTACTAAATTCGTGGAAAAAAGAGGCTAGATAGCCATTTTTATTATTCTGGACTCATTGGAGCCATTTTGAGAAGCATTTGAGCATTGTAAACACAATTTTTTACCCTTTTGAGCATAATAGAGAGGCCCACGCCATTGGAAGCTGGACCAAGGAGACATAGCCCAGGAGGGGTGAAATACTTTATCATGTGCTTGTTGTAGTGTGTTTTTGATGATGTTCTGTACATGTTTATGTTGCTCTTCAGTTTCTGATTTATGTTAAATTTCTCATAAAATGAACATAAAAACTCTTCATTTCACTTACAAAAGTTCATGAATCCTTAAGAACAATGAAAGAATTTTTTTAATAATCTGAGGAAGATCTTAGAACGGCAATCTAATATTCTAAATCATATCAATTTGGTATCGAGATTCTCGCTTTGTTGGGAATTTTTGGTCAAGCTTGTGGGGATTCATGGACACCAAATTGAAAAAGAGTATAACCATTCATCCACAAACAGATGGTCAAATAGAGGTAGTGAACATAACAATGATACATCTTTTGCGTGGAAGATAGATTTTCTGTCATAAAGGTACAGGATACCCAAAATGATGCCACATATATCTAACCACACAACTTCAAGCTCCACTTCATCTATGAATTTTGTAGTGATAGTGAATTTCAGTTTACACTTTCTCGTAACCTGTAATTGCACATTGTCACATACCCATCCAAGTGGATACGGTTTATGCTGCTATTAAGTTTATGATTTATGTTAAATTCCTCATAAAATTAACATAAAAAAATATTCATTTCACTTGCAAAGATTCATGAATCCTGTGGGAGAGGTAAATCCCCTCTGCGGACAGAGGCGATCCCACTAACCCAAAATGGGTCTAGCAACAATCAAACAATGCTATCATGCAAGTTCCTAATTGAAAATTAAAGGTGGATTATGAGAACCTACTTGGATTCCAAAGCTAGTGTTGTAGAAGAGTTGACACTCCCATTCCTTTGCTCCGGCCGGTCACGATCCTCACGATCTCCATGAATGGACACCTACACATGCAAAGAACGACACGAATACAAGCATAAAATCCAATAGATGCAATTATATATTGGTCAGAAAAGATATAATTCAAACATCATTACAATGAACGACAAGAGTGGAACCATAATGATAGTCATCTATTA
This sequence comes from Pinus tabuliformis, assembly GCA_031772625.1. Classification (NCBI taxonomy): domain Eukaryota; kingdom Viridiplantae; phylum Streptophyta; class Pinopsida; order Pinales; family Pinaceae; genus Pinus; species Pinus tabuliformis. Next base: position 180,130,986 of record CM062811.1, on the reverse strand, counting down.
TTGATAATCAACAAAGAAGAATACAACCATAGTTTTGACGTCAAATCCTCCTTTGGCTGGGTGATCAGCTACATATGCCTTGCAAAGCTTGTTGGGATTGGGAACAAGCCTCTCTCTCTTTGATTATGAATGCAAAGAAGACTCTTACAGCAATCTCTTAGACTTCTGAAAGTATAATTCTCCCTATGCTCGAACTAGCTTGTCCAAGGCAACAGAACAAGCTTTTATAGATGGAGGAAAGGGAGATACAATGAATCACACCATCTATGGGATTGGGTTTATCCTCAAAAGCTATTATGGATAGAGGAAAGGGAGATACGATGAATCAGGACATCCATGGGATTGGCATTATCCTTAAAAAGCTTCATGAGTCGAAAGGAAAAAACCTTCGGGCGTGCGTTTGTTAAAAAGCTTTCCCAAACTCGGTTGGCGTAGGTATAACTCTGAGACAGAGTGCCAACTGGTGCGCCCTCTTTGGAGGATTTCCCCCATTGGCACGGGTAATACACTGTGGATCCGTGCTAATGGAAAAAGGGGACTTTTTAAGGATATTCTGCAGGAGATGTCTTCAAGGCATATGAAGTCCATACTTAGGGGAACATAATGCAAGTGTTTTCAAGTTATGTCACTTCTCACAGGTCTTGGAATGAGTCCTCCAAAGTGTGGGAAAGGGGTAACAAGGACGGTGACAAATGGTGAAAAATTACTGTGTAACAGATGCCCCCTAAAGCATGAGGCCCGAGAGAGAGAGGGGTGAAATGCTTTACAAGAACACATGCAGCTGCTACCAGAGAATCTGCATAGAGAGATACAACTGATAGCTCAAGTACATGATATATGTGGTATGGTCGCAACCATCCATAACAGAGTACATAATAATCTAGATCCATGGTATGGGCGCAGCCATCCAGTGAGGATCGATGAATAGACTCAGGCATGGTCACAACCATCCAGTGAATGAGTCATGTAACAATAATCCACAAAATCGCAGCCTGGATTCCAACAGACAAAATCCAGGGTCTTGTGCTCCATATCGACCTAAACAAAAGTACAAGTTCAAGCATGTGAATATATGAGTTGAAGTCGAACATGCATGAACATCGTCTGATTACCAGTCATTAATGAAAACTGTTAACAGACGCGAGAGGTACCACCAATAATGACAATGGCCCTCAAGGTACTATAGGTACAATCTACAACGTGTGAATCAGTGAGCTGACGTCGAACACCCGTAGAATCATTTGATTGGAGGCCAATGATGAAAACCTCACGTCGAACACGAAGAACCTGCCATTGAGGCATGCAGGCTCCAAGGCACCAGAAGGGAGTCTCTAGATCAGCTTCCTGGATAATGAGCTGAAGTCGACAGGAAGTGACCTTGATCGAAGGTGGGCCATAGTGTTTCCCACATCATCGACACGAGACAGAGAAAGAATGTTGTGGTGGATCAGAATTATGTGAGCTATCAGAAGGAGGTTGTTATTCTGTAGAGGTCAACTTCTCTTGAACATATCGGCAGCACGACAGTGGAATTGGCAGTATTTGACATCAATGGATCAAAGGTCATGGTGACGAGGCAATGAGCAGATGAGAGGTCAAACAGGATTACCCAAATCCACGGAGGCAAGTGAAAAACGAGATGAGATGTCCCCACCCAGAAACGAAAGTAGAAAAGTGCCATGTTCAAGAGCGACATACTGCCGACACGACAATAATTATGGTTCCATTTTTCCCCACCATTTCTGGTGAGTACCCCAGTTATTTTTATTAACAATCTTGACGGGGATAGCATATGCTTGTAATGTCATCTCGACGGACTCCAATGTCATCAAGTTTTAACGAGTCTGACAAAGGAAGAACTCGGCGTCTTTTCATGTTTAGAGAGTTTGAAAAGACAACAGAAAAGAAAACTCCAAGGGTGTCCTTTTTCGTAAATTTGTGTCTCTTGAGCCCGAAAAAGTATAAAACAATGCTCGAGAGAACCGCCCGACCATTACGATCGAGGAGTACTTTTCATGAGTAGTGATTTCGACCTGAAAAAATAGAAAAGCAACTGAAATCACGTCGTTTCATAACCATTAACGAGCTTGAAATGACAAGGACCCGACAATATTTTCGTTTTTATACAGTCAGAAAAGAGTTTAAAGACGACCACCCCTTATTTACGTTTAGCGAGTCAAGAGGAATAACTCAGCAATCTTTTCGTCTTTAAACGGTCGGAAAAGAGCTGAAAGCATACCTCCATTTTTATTCTCTTTAACGAGTCAAAAAGGGAAAAGTACTTGGCAATATTTTCATCTTTTACGAGTCTGAAAAGAGCTTAAAAGGAGACTCGTCCTGGAGGAACGAGTGGTATAAAGGGTAGCAACTAGTTCCGGTAATGGTGGAACTGCTCAAAACATATAATGGTCAAGAGGCTGGCTAATAAAACCACTCATTGCTGCAGTTCCTCAGGAAAGGATAAACAACCAAGTGAAAGCATATGATCGGCCAAAGAGATGGTGGCGATGGAATGAAACAACCAAGGCTCATCTAACAGAATTTAGCAGATAAAAGGCAATCACGAGATGTAAATCAGGTATGGGTTCATTTTTACACAAGCTTGAACCATGGAGAACTCTGCTTAGATTCGGTTTCATGTTTACACAAGCTTGAAATGAAAAACTATGCTTGTTATCAGTTCGCATGCCCCCAGCATAATAACGCAAATCGAGGTACATGCCCCCCAAGCTTCATTGCATTCAACAAAGTGGATGGAATGAAGGTTCACTCTCGAGATCTAGGAAAGACTCGACTTGTATTTTACGAGATCTTAATCAAAAGACTCGATTTGGAAAGGGAGTTGTTTCATTTTTTAATGAGGTTGACGCAGTAAAAGAACTATCCTCATAACCCTTGTTTCATTTTTTAACGAGGTCGCCACAAGATCAAAACTATCCTCGGACACCTAGTTTCATTTTTTAAGGAGCTTGACACAGGAAAACGAACTATGCTCCGCCCGAACCTAGTTTCATTTTTTAAGGAGCTTGACATAGGAAAATGAACTATGCTCCGCCAGACCTAGTTTCATTTTTTAAGGAGCTTGACATAGGACAGCGAACTATGCTCCGACCAAACCTAGTTTCATTTTTTAAGGAGCTTGACATAGGACAGTGAACTATGCTCCACCCGAACTTCATTAGAATGAACAGGAAGTCAGGGCTTCCAAGAGTGCCACTCCGGGTGGAAGGGTAATATCTCGGAAGTCAGGACCCAATGCCCCTAGGACACTATGCACGATGGCAGCATCACTGGATCCAGGCACGGGATAAGTGTCCATGTAGTTGATCTGTGGTGGGGCAGATGCAACTGGTGGATGAAAACCAGGAGGGGATGACGACTGCGCAGGAGGCACCCGGGGACGAACGAACGATAATTGATCTATAGTCACGATTCTTCCATCGTGTGGAAAGCAAACCATACGGAAAAGTGAAGAGACCAGGGCCCCCATGGCATATACATAGTCACGACCAAGGATAAGACTGAAATCTAAAGCACCTTGAGTAACCGATACGTCTATATAGACGGTTTTGCCTCCCAAAGTAATAGGGAACTTTGGAAGGATCCCTAATGGTTGACTAGTTCCTCCATCAAAAGCCGTCAGATTCGGCGCGACTGGCACAAGCTGTGGGGAACCCAAAGCTTGCCAAGTAGTGGCAAGCATAAGACTGACAGATGCACCCTCATCCAAAATAGTGCCAGGTATTGCCCTATTATAGGCGTGTATCGTGACCCAGAAAGGCACATGGGATGGAAGGCGGGAGGTGGTCAAATGACTCCAGTAGAAGGAAATGACTGAACTACTTGGTGGGGGAATCGTATGATTGCCCCCCTGCTCTAAAGGGACTGAAGCAGGACTCTCCGGAGTAGCTGGGATAGGAGAATCATTTCCAGACTCAGCAGAATCTTAGGAGACGAGAAGAACATGGGAATTATGCTCTTCCGAAACAGAGTGATCGGGTGGTGAACTCGAGTCAACACTCTTTCCGACCAATAGATGGTCGGGAATGGATTGGGCATAGCCAGGTTTGGGAATAGGAGGTTGGAAAAGAGAAGAATTTGAATCAATCTCTTTGTCAGCAGGGGAATGATCTGCGACTGCAGAGAGACGTTGATAACCAATGGGAAGTTGGGGTGAAGGAGCTGTAAGACTTTCCAAGACAATGGAGGCTTTATCCATGAGCGGACAAAGGTGAAGGGGATGATTGCCTTCACAAAGTCTAAAGGGGATTCAAATCTTCCCTTTTCCCTTACCATTTCCAACTGATAGGGTAGCATCGCCATGAGCTTCAGAGGACGATGAGGGGCGGGCCAGATCACGAGACCATACTTCTAAGACCCTGGGAATGCCAGGAAAATCGCGAAGAAGATGGTCCTCCTTGCATAATCTACAAGGAAATTTAACCTTCCGCGGAGGAGTAGAAGGTGGCCCTGTTGGAGGTGTACTCGAGGGAGTAGCTGCACTTTTAGCCTCTCCCTTAGGAGACTTCTTCTTCTTCGTCTTCTTCTTCTTCTTCTTAGCCACCTGGTTACTCGAATCAAGACTTTCACCAGGCGAAGTAGAAGATGAGGACATAGAAACAGGCGAAGAAGGGGAGAGGTCCACCTTAGAATCATCATGATGTTGTTCAGGTGGAGGGATTGATTGACCAGAAGTTGAGACGGCATGGACCAGAGAGGTTGAGAACAACCAAACAGGCAACCCAACAGTTAACCCAGGAAGGGACAACGTTGCCATGTAAGGAGCACCAACATTTCCAAAAGGAGGGAAATGACTAGGATTCCCATCAGAGGGGATGCCTGGGTTGGTAAACTCCGAAAAAGTTGCCATCATAAACGAGAAAGAACCCTACTCAAACTAAAGCAAACAAGATCTAACCGGGTAAATGTTAATCGCGGCCGAATAAATTTTAAGACGCAAGGACATAACTTGACCTTTTCATTTTTTAAGAGTCGAGAAAAGGGCAAAAAGATGACTCTAGTCGCCTTCGAATGTTTAATGAGCTTGAAGTGACAAGTGCTCAGATGAGCCTTTTCTTTTAGGGAGTCTGAAAAGGATCAAAAGTGACTACTCTGGAGAACTAGGCAAAAGGTTTACCAAACAATTCGTAAAACTGCATATACACCTTGGCAATCATATGAAAACTAAGGACTTCCCGTACGGCAGTCAATCTTCCCGAATGCTGTGTTCAGTGCATTACGGCTTGTAAGGCAGCAGACATGGCTTCCTGTGGATAAAGGATGATATCCTAGTGGGGTCTCCACATATACTCGACGGTACGTGGGAGCACAAATCCGTGCTAGACCACTATCGAGTCACAAAAGGAGGAATCACCCAACCATAATGTGAAACAACAGTGACTAGGTTTAACGACACCGGAACACGTCTCTAGCCTAGACCTCTAGATGTATGCATTAAGTTCCAATGCGTTTTTAGATTCATTCAGTTCATTTTACAGTTGATCTTTGATTAGGTTTCAGTTTCCAGGTCCTACCGTATGTAATCTCTCACAATTTCCTAAATGCAAGCTATATGCCAAAATATATCATTTCATTCAATGAATGCTAACTACGGGAGAGTTGAGATCTTTCAATCAAACAAAATAATCATAAAACAATCAACAATGACTCTAATGCAGCTAATGGCAATAAATGATTTTTTTTTTTTAATTTTAAAAGTGACTAATTGCTAATGACAATGAATAACTCTAATTTCCATCAACTAATGCAATGCAAAAGAGATTGTTTGTTTTCTTTTCGATGGCAAAATGCACTAAACAAATTTTGAGAGATAATAACAAAGAGTAAAAAGACAAATTTCACTCAATGAAAACACAATCAAGTCCCTGAAACACCAATACAATATTGCAAATCAAGAAAAATCACAAAGACCTCAATGAGCTATGTGATCTAAGCCCAAACGAAGCCAAGCGAAATCCAAACGAAAAAGAGGTAGATTGTTCGAAGAACACAATAAAAAGTTTTGACAACCACTAGACAAGTGCAAAAAATAGCCAAGAAGTCGACTGGACAATCAAAGAACCAAAAACTCCCATGGAAGTCTAGATGTACAAAGCCACTAGATGTTCTAGGGCTGGGATATGAAATTGATGGAAAGAGGCAAACACCCGAAGGATGAAGGTCAATAACCAGTCAAACAAAGCTCTGACACACTCCAGTAGTTGAAAAAGATGTGACAAGACATAAATCCAAGCTCAGAAGGCTTCCAAACAAGCAAACTGGAAAAGTTCACAGGCCTGGCGCAACTGTCAGGGTGTAACTCGCGCTATTAAGGGATTAGCGTGAGTTGCTTTTGTGCAACATGCGCCCACTGGCGTGACTGTCAGGGAAAAAATCACGCTAATAAAGTTTGCTAGCTTAAAAATAAAAACAATCAGTCCAGGGCTCGATCAACAGTATCCAGACAGACCAGGCAGCAAGAGACAACTTAAAAATTCAACCCAGAAAGCTTATCTAAGCAAGCAAACAAGAGAAAACCAAAGTGCAAGACAAACTCCAAGCTGTTCGGTTCGTAAACCAAACCAGAGATTGACTGAAGTGAAGTTGATCTACTTCGCTAATGCAGAGCAATAACGTTTCGAAGGCTACCTGGCCATACTTCAGGCTTCGTCCAAAGTTTACGAATCAAACAACAAATAGCTTCCCCAATGGAGTCGCCAAATTGTTGGAGAGGTAAATCCCCTCTGCGGAAAGAGGTGATCCCACTAGCCCAAAATGGGTCTAGCAACAATCAAACAATGCTATCACGCAAGTTCCTAATTGCAAATTAAAGGTGGATTATGAGAACCTACTTGGATTCCAACGCTAGTGTTGTAGAAGAGTTGACACTCTCTTTCCTTTGCTCTAGCAGGTCACGATTCTCACGATCTCCGTGAATGGACGCCTGCACATGCAAAGAACGACACGAATACAAGCATAAAATCCAATAGATGCAATTATATATCGGTCAAAAAAGATATAATTCAAACATCATTACAATGAACGACAAGAGTGGAACCATAATGATAGTCATCTATTATTGATAATCAACAAAGAAGAATACAACCATAGTTCTGACGTCAAATCCTCCTTTGGCTGGGTGATCAGCTACATATGCCTTGAAAAGCTTGTTGGGATTGGGAACAAGCCTCTCTCTCTTTGATTATGAATGCAAAGAAGACTCTTATAGCAATCTCTTAGACTTCTGAAAGTATAATTCTCCCTATGCTCGAACTAGCTTGTCCAAGGCAACAGAACAAGCTTTTATAGATGGAGGAAAGGGAGATACAATGAATCACACCATCTATGGGATTGGGTTTATCCTCAAAATCTATTATGGATAGAGGAAAGGGAGATACGATGAATCAGGACATCCATGGGATTGGCATTATCCTTAAAAAGCTTCATGAGTCGAAAGGAAAAAACCTTCGGGCGTGCGTTTGTTAAAAAGCTTTCCCAAACTCGGTTGGTGCGGGTATAACTCTGAGACAGAGCGCCAACTGGCGCGCCCTCTTTGGAGGATTTCCCCCATTGGCGCGGGTAATACACTGTGGATCCGCGCTAATGGAAAAAGGGGACTTTTTAAGGATATTCTGCAGGAGATGTCTTCAAGGCATATGAAGTCCATACTTAGGGGAACATAATGCAAGTGTTTTCAAGTTATGTCACTTCTCACAGGTCCCGGAATGAGTCCTCCAAAGTGCGGGAAAGGGGTAACAGGGATGGTGACAAATGGTGACAAACTACTGTGTAACAAATCCTTAAGCACAATGAAAGCATTTTGTTTATAATCTGAGGAAGATCTTAGCACTGCAATCTAATATTCTAAATAAGATCAATTTGGTATCAGAGCACTAGGTTTGTTTTGTGAAAGAAGGATTTAATTGTTTGCAAGTTTATGTCATGCTTACTTTGTTAAAACTCAAAATAGGTGAAGGAAAGTTGGTTGGAAGCCTTGAAGTTGGGTCAAGGGGAAGGAGAGAAATGTTGCCACAATCTCCAACACTAGTTCAGCCTCAAGTTGTATTTGAGACTCCAGAGATCATGTCTCATGAAGGAAAGCTTACAAACATGAAAGAAGATGAGAAGACTTTCAGAAAGGTTTTCTTTGATATGACAAAGATGGTGAAGGTCCTATATGAAGAGAGGAATACCAAGTTGCAAGGATAAAGTTCCAAACCTCCCAATGGAGAAGGATATTCGGGAGGAGGTAATGGAAATGGAGACAAACCTCCACCCTCTCCATCCTCTTATTCATCTTCTTCTTCACAAGCATCTTCACCCTCTTCCACTAACACAACCCTTACTCATACTCATCGTCATTCTTCAAAAGGAACTGGTAAATCACCTTTTTTAAAAATTGATGTTAAATTCGACTTGCCCATGTATAATGGTGAAGTGAATGTAGAGAATATTGATAATTGGATTCGTCAGTTGGAGGTCTATTATAGGATTCAAAACCTTCAAGAGGATGACATAAAGATTTAGTTAACTTCCTTGAGAATGGAGGGTGCAACACTAGTATGGTGGGAATCAAAGACCCAAGAGGAGATTAAAAACACGGTAAGATCTCAATTTTTTGGAATGATTTCACTGCTGCAATTAAAAGACAATTCTACCCTCTAGCTTATATGCATAAAGCTATCATGAATTAACAGAACTTTAGATAGCTAAAAGGTAAAAATGTGCAATATTACACCCAAGAATTTAGAAAAGGTCTTTGATGTTAGGTGTGGATTTGCAATAACATGACACATTGTTGAAGTACATAGAAGGTTTACACAATTACCTTAGGCATGCTATCTGTGATGTAGGTAATGTTCCCTCTACGGACAGAGGCAACCCCTCTAGCCCTAGAGTGGGTCTAGTCACAGAAAGATAAAACAACAACTAATTTCCTTAATTAGTCATCGTTATAAGATCCTAATTTATGTCGGTGTTTGATGGAGCCTTCGTTACGCTGCTTCAACTATCGTTTCCTTCTCCTCGATGAGTGATTCACCTAAAACAACACAAGAGAAAAACAGAACACATAATAGAGCAAAACAATGAACTATTCACTTACAGAGTCAAGGAACCATAAGCTATCAAATATATTTTACAGATGACATAGGAAATCACCATTGATTGCATTAATATGAGAAAAATCAAAGCTTACAACCAAGCCTTGATGTCACAAGCTTCTTCGAAGGGTCCCATCAGTATGTCTCCTTAAGCATTCACTCTCAAAAGGTCTACCAATAGGCTAATATCTCTCTCTCTCACCCAAAAGCGCTAGTATAGGGCTAAGGCAATCCAAAACCAATTGCTAGACTATCAGCAATTCACACTGGAAACTATCAATCTCACACCAAAACTAGCTAATTTGCTCAATACCAAAAACTAGTTGATCATAGCAATGGGGAATGCTTTTATAAGAGGAGGAGCCTCCATAAATGAGGGAGAGGGAGCTTATCTTCAAGGGATGTTTCTCAAAAGGTGGAACCACCATCTCAAAGGAGGAAAGGCAAACTTCCTTGACCCAACAACCAGTTCCAGAACCACCCAGAAGCATTCTGTTCGAACTAATTCGCCATATCTGGGTCGTCACAAGTCAAACACTAGGACTCAGAGACGACATTGTGGGGCAACAATGTATTCAGAGCTATCATCGCAAGAAGGATATTGAGGACTTGTGACAAGCCCTAAAAACCGACCGTTGTAGGGAAAAAATGTACCCTTGCGATGACGTCGCGACGTTCTGGTCCATTTTAAGTTATTGTCGTAGACATAATGAGGTGCTCTTGCGACGATCTTGGAACATGGGTAAAAAGGGTCAATATTTAGGATTAAAGAGCATTGTTAATCTTCTTGAATGATTTGGAAGATGTGGACACATTTTTTGATGTATGACATAGAACAGATGCCATTTAGGGACCGACTCTACCCGGGACCAGGGGATGCGGGGTTAGTGACAAAATACTGTGTAACACTATCTTAATGTTTAATCCCAATAATCTAGATGATGTGTGTGTGCAAGCCACTCATCTTGAGGCAAGAGGGAAAAAAACCCTAGAAGAAGGTATTAAAAATCCATTTAAGAGTAAAGGAAAGAGAATTTCAAATGGAAGGCAAAGAAAAATGTGTCTATCAAAAAAGGAGAGAAAATTACATGCAAACACTATTCTAGAGAGGGTCGTGATGAAGCTCACTGTTGGAAGCTTCATCCCAAAATGAGACCAAAAGAAACAACAACAAGGGAAAATAGAAGACAACTTCAACCACTCAACATGATTTGGGATCCGATTCGGGTGATGAAACTAAAATCATAGCCATGAGGTTAAAAGGAAAAGAATCCATTGCCAGTACTAGTTCTTCAGACTCACAAAATGAAATTCCAAATGAAAAGAGGAGAATAGAACTGTTTCACATAAGGGTGATCTCAAAACATAACAAGATTGATACGTTGTTCGATAGAGGCTCTCCAGCCAATCTTATCTATGAAAATATTGTCCAAAGTTTAAATATGGAAACTGTTCCACATCATAAACTGTATCCACTTGGATGGGAATGTGACAATGCACAATTGCAGGTTACAAGAAAGTGTAAACTGAAATTCGCTATCGCTGCAAAATTCATAGATGAAGTGGAGCTTGACATTGTTCCGTTAGATATTTGTGGCATCATTTTGGATAGCCCATACCTTTATGATATAAAAACTATCTTCAATGCATAAGATGTATCACTGTTTCGTTCACTACCTCTGTTTGACCATTTGTTTGTCGATGAAAGGTTGTACTCTTTTTCAATTTGGTGTCCATGAATCCCCACAAGCTTGACCAAAAATTCCCAACAAAGTGAGAATCTCGATACCAAATTGATATGATTTTGAATATTAGATTGCAGTGCTAAGATCTTCCTCAGATTATTAAAAAAATGCCTTCATTGTGCTTAAGGATTCATGAATTTTTGCAAGTGAAATGAAGAGTTTTTATGTTAATTGTATGGGCAATTTAACATAAATCGAAAACTGAACAACAGCATAAACATGTACAAAACAACATCAAAAACACATTACAACAAGCACATGATAAAGGAGTTCACCCCTCTTGGGCTACGTCTCTTTGGTCCAACTTCCAATGGCTTGGGTCTCTCTATTATGCTTAAAAGTGTAAAAATCTGTGTTTACAATGCTCAAATGCTTCTCCAAACTTCTCCAATGAGTCCAGAATACTAAAAAATGGATGTGATTTTAGTTTCATTACCTGAATCAGATCCAAAATCTTGTTGAGTGGTTGCAATTGTTTTTTGTTTTCCCTTGTTGTTGTTTCTTTTTGGTCTCATTTCAGGATGAAGCTTCCAACAATGAGCTTCATCGTGACCCTCTCTCGAACAATGTTTGCATGTAAGTTTCTCTTGTTCTTTTGTATAGACACATTTTTCTTTGCCTTCCATTTGAAATTATTTTCTTTTCCTTTACTCTTAAATGGCTTCTTACTACCTTCTTCTGGGGTGTTTTTCCCTCTTGCCTCAAGATGGGTGCCTTACACACACCCATCATCTAGATTATTGGGATTAAACATTAATATAGTATGCCTAAGGTAGCTATGCAAAACTCCTATGTACTTCAGCAATGTGTCTAGTGATTGCAAATCCACACCTAAAATCAAAGACCTTTTTCTGATTCCTTGGGTGTAATCTTGCACATTTTGACCTTTTAGCTATCTAAAGCTCTGTTAATTCATGATAGATTTTTGCATATAAGCTAGAGGGTAGAATTGTGTTTTAATTGCAATAGTGAAATCATTCCAATAAATTGAGATCTTACCGTGTTTTTTAATCTCCTCTTGGGTCTTTGATTTCCACCATACTAGTGTTGCACCCTCCATTCTCAAGGAAGTTAACTTAATATTTATGTCATACTCTTGAATGTTTTGAATCCTGCAATACACCTCCAACTGATGAATCTAATTATCAAGATTCTCTGCATTCAATTCACCATTATACATGGGCAACTCAAATTTACCATCAATTTTTAAAAAAGGTGATTTACCAGTTCCTTTTGAAGAATGATGATGAGTATGGGTAAGGGTTGTGTTAGTGGACGAGGGTGAAGATGCTTGTGAAGAAGAAGCTGAGTAAGATGGTGGAGAGGGTGGAGGTTTGTCTCCATTTCCATTACCTCCTCCTGAAGAGCCTTCTTCATTGGGAGGTTTGGAACTTTCTCCTTGCAACTTGGTATTCCTCTCTTCATATAGGACCTTCACTATCTCTGTCATATCAAAGAAAGCCTTTCTGAAAGTCTTCTCATATTTTGTCATGTTTGTAGGTTCTCCTTCATGAGACATGACCTTTGGAGTCTCAACTACAACTTGAGGCTGAATTGGTGTTGGAGATTGTGGCAACCTTGCTCTCCTTCCCCTTGACCCAAATTCAGGGTTTCCAAACAAATTTCCTTCACCTCTTTTGAGTTTTAACCTTGTAAGCATGAAGTAAACTTGCAAACAATTAAATCCCTCTTTCACAAAGAAAACCTGGTGCTCTGATACCAAATTGATCCTATTTAGAATATTATATTGCAGTGCTAAGATCTTCCTCATACTATTAAAAAAATGCTTTCATTGTGCTTAAGGACTCATGAATTTTTGCAAGTGAAATGAAGAGTTTGTATGTTAATTTTACGCGCAGTTTAACATAAACCAAAAACTAAACAATAACATAAACATGTACAAAACATCATAAAAAACACATTACAATAAGCACATAATAAAGGAGTTCACCCCTCCTGGGCTATGTCTCCTTGGTCTAGCTTACAATGGCTTGGGCCTCTCTATTATGCTCAAAAGTGTAAAATTATGTGTTTACAATGCTCAAATGCTTCTTAAAATTGCTCCAATGAGTCAAGAATACTAAAAAATGGCTATCTAGCCTCTTTTTTCCACCAATTTGGTGGAAAAATGAAGAAGTTATGAATTTCCCTTATTTTCGCATTATTTTCTCCATAAATTTCTCCACATCCGACATGAACCCACAATTTCGCTCCAAAAATCTGCTAATTGAGAGAAAATTTTGCTGTGTGACGGGCCATAATCTTCTAGCACCATCTGTCTTATAGAAAATCGCAATTGGCATAGTTTTACAGGCTTATGGTCCGTGAACAAGGCAGTCAATGTGCAATTGCGATCTGGCAGACCCGATGGGACATTAACTGCAACCTATAACCTTATCGCATGCGGGAACCCAATCACAAATTGCAATCGGTGCTTTCTATCGGCAGACACCAAAATGCATACAACTGTGGACCCACCGGGATTATCAAAGCTAGTCCATAAAATATTAGGTTTGGAGCCCCATCGCAAATCGCAAACGAGATTATTGCCGGGGTCGATTCTGTAGTGTTGTGCGAGATGTGTGATCGCATTGCAACGCGGTACCTGCCAAGGGCCGATTCTGTAATACCTCCCTTCGCCGATGTGCAGTTTGTGAAATGTGGGGACCAATGGCAGCTTGCAACTTGGCACCTCTCGATTCGCTGATGGAACCTACCACATCATCCAATCTTGCCATGTGAGCAAGTCAAACCTGAGCTTTTACTTGCTCTAACTTTTGCATGTGAGCTCGGATTTGAGTGTTGTTCACACCATTGGAATCAGAATGATGAGCTCTTCAATTTGAAGCTAAGTTTAACAATATTCTGACACTTTGATTTTTTAGAATAATTTTGAGCACCTAATCGTTACCTGCAAAGAAATCCTGTTGTACTTGTTGATCCCCCAGTATCTTTGTGCTTCCCTGCTTTCCTTTGTCTTCTTTATTCAATCCAAGTGAGTACTAGAGTGCCCCAAGCATGCTCCAAAAATAATCTAATTGTGCAAGAGTATGAGAGAGAGAGAGAGAGAATGAACAAGAGCTCCAACCCAAAACTGTAAAAAATCTAGACAAAAAATGACAAAAGATGTGAATTGTTTCTTTGAAGCCTTTTTATCATTGATGTCTCTATTTGTTTCATTTTCCCTCTAATTTCCCTTGCATGCAAATTTGTGTCTCTTCATCTCCCTTTTCTCCTATTTTCCTTTATTTTCATAATTAAATGCCAATTAATGTCTCTTTGCCCTTGCCAATGCCTTTGCAAATTTCCATAGCCATAAATGAATTACAAGTGATTCCCATCACTATGTTTTAACCACCATTAATCTTGGAATATGTTTCCCATGACCTTGGTCTTATTTTATTTACATGGAAAATCAACCAAGGGTTGTTACAATGTAGTGGGTTCCCCATTTGGATTTCCTAATTAGTTCTCAGGTTCCCTATGGATGTGGGTTGGGGTAGAATCTTTGGATACTTAGAACAACTTGTGTCCCTGGAAGTTTTGGGTTGAGATGGTAGTTATTTGGAGCCCTGTAACAACTTCGGTCCTTGGAGGCTGTGGGTTGAGATAGAATTCCTAGAGCCCTGGACATCTTGGGAAGAGACCAATCTAGTTGGTATTGATGGTTTTGGACTAGTTAGGTGAAATCACTATGGTTGAGGTGGTTTGCCATCTAGAATCCCTATTTGGTTCTATTTTGGTTTAACCAATATGATCCCACATTCATGCTTGGAATATGGCGTGAGGGTGATTAGATGAAAGAGAGATTTGGTTTAGCACAATCTATGGTTGGGTGGTACGTGGAAGTCCCTAACTTGGTTGAAATTTTCATATGTTAATATGAGCTATTTTCCCTATTATGATTTACGAGCACATGTACTAGTTATTATGTGATTTTATGACTAATTTGTCATGGTTCCTATTCTGGTTATATGCATGGTTCTATGATGTGCTCTAACTATGGCTCTTATTCATGATTTGATAAGTTATTGAATGGTTGATTAATGCATGGACTAAAAAGTGTTGTTGCAGATAGCTTGAGAGGGCATTGAACCTTGGTGATTCTCAAATGAAGATTAAAAGTTTATGATTAAATATGCATTCATGACCTGCAACTTCTATGTTTACTATCTATTTGACGGAATGTGTATTATGTATTAGGCATGTCTTGGTCAAGATATTGCTTGAGTATTGATTTATTAGCATTGTTATCATATTAGACATGTTTTGGGTAGTGGCCTAAAGGCCATCCTTAAACAAATGGCACAAATCCCATAAATGCTAGCACAAAATAGAGAAATTTAAGTCATAACCGCATGAAGGCAGGCTTATGGGTGTGGTTGGAGCCTCATAATCGCATGTACCCCATATTATGGGTGCAGTTGGGGTGTTAGGCTTGTGAAAAAGATGTTCCAGCTCAGGATATGATCATCAAAGGTTGTGGGCTGACATTTGGGTTACCTGGTGTTTTTGAGAGGTATCACTAAGCTTCTAGTTTGTAGGCCCCACTTCCATAACTAGAACTTGGAGGTCGTATCATATCAGAGTGACACTCAGCTCATGTTTACCCTGGAGAGCTTGTAAAAGTGGGTAAATGTGGGGTGAGGGCATTACACGTTGGTGTTATAACATCATTTAGCATTATTGTAGTTATGATGCTCTTATATGGCCTTGGGCAACCCTTTCCCATTTAGACTTGATCACTTATTAAAAAACAAATTTTTAAATTCCGTATGCGACTTTGCCCTTATAAAAGCATGTGTATGCGTGTACCATTATACCAAACCCACGTACATAATTTAAAATATGAAAAAAATAAACATTTCCTATTTCTTGGGAGGGGTTTACGGGTTTCACTGAAAGCCCACTTACAAGAGCCCATGGCCTAACTGTATCAAATAATTTCTAGTGGTATTTATACACCTCATGGGAATGCCTAAATCAGAGAAGGAGATAGGATATCGACATTATAGTCCCTTGGTCCCTAGATCAAGTCTGATTTTCCCTGTGCCTCCTACACTACCAATCATAGGAAACCCTTGTATCCTTGTAGAGATGATCATCTTCTATTATAAAGAAACCTTCCCCAACATTTCAAGCCAAAAATTAAAAGTTCACCAAATAAAATAAAAAATAAAAAATATGAACTTTATAAAATGGGTTTTTAAAATTTCATTATAAAAAGAGATTTCAACTCACCACAATTCATTTTGACTTGCAAGCCTTGAGAGTTTGAGAGTTTGGGAGAAAAAGTTTGGGAAACCACATTCCATGATTTTCTCAACCCATTTGTTAACCACAGGCTTCTAGGTAATTTCAAAACTCAACTTGTCACCTTTTCATGCATTTTGAATAAATTCAAGTGATTTTTCACCATTGGGATTTTTAATTTAAATTTTGCTTCTGCATGTATGTGGGTTGACCCTTTGAAAGTCACGTGTAGAAAGCCCTACATGCAAGTTTTCAAAGGAAAAGGAATGTGTACACGCGATTGTCATTTAGAAAAGTCGTGTATGCGCAAACAAATTTGAAACAATCAAATTCTGGATGAAATTTCTTCAAATCGCAGGATGTCAATTGTTTGGAAGGAGAGGGATCATAGTGAAGTTGATGCATTGGAAGGAGAATTGGATGCATTAAGAAATTGTGGATTGCTCAAATTTTATATGCTGTCAAACATGAAAACCCAAACTCGGTTGCTAGAAATTCTTGTTGTTTACTGGGACCTAAACCAAGAGGCCTTTATGACAGATCAAATGCCTTTGGCAATAGATGTAGAAGATATTTCCCTCATCACATGGCTTTCTAGATTAAATATACACATTGGAAAATGAAACTCTTTCGAGCTATAGTTGATGAAAGGGCCTCCACATGTGTCATGTCGATGTCATGTTGGAAGGCTATCGGATCTCCGGAAGTTGTTCCTTACCTTACTCTCCTTACTGCATTCCATGGTCATTCTCATAGGCCTCATGGAATTCTTCCAGCCTTTCCTGTCTTTGTTGGGGGAAAGGTTGTTAATGTAAAGGTAGAAATAGTTGATTCCAATCTAGATTATAATCTTTTGTTGGGTTGAAATTGGGTTTATGCAATGGATGTGTAATAGATCTAACCTACAAATATATGAAAATAGAAAATATACCTAGAACAAGATCGATCCAATAATATAACATGAAAATTCTTCTTTATTGATCAAACCCTTGAGGTAGGGTAACACCATACAATCACTCCTTAAGGAAGGAGAACACTCCACAAGCCATATGCTTGCCAATACAATAATCCTTGACATCTCTCAATGGGGAGTCTCTAGCCTCTATATATGATTCATACATATAATACCATGGGTCATTACCATGGTTCTCTCAATACCATATATCTAATACCACAGGCTTACCTTATAACTATGGCCCATCCCATTATTACATTATTCCCTTGGGTACCTCCCTCTGTACCCCATACTATCCCCCTAGGTATACTACATTCCACCCCCCTTAAACATGTTTCATCCCCGAAACATAAGAAGAACACAAATAATAAGATCTACTCAAAAGAGTAGTCCACTGGTACCATGCATGTGCATCTAGCCATCCAAGAGAAAGGTGAACCCTCGATCTAGCTGGTGCCTCGCTCGCTTGAGATGGAAGTTGACCCTGGCGACTCTTCTGTGTTGATGTGTTGTCGGCGGATCGTCGCCCCTCTCTATCTGTTTTTTGGGGGTTGTTGTCCTTGTGGCTAATTTGTTTCTATCGTGTTGGTTGTTTTCTTGCGGGGTGATGTAGGTGGTGATATACTGATGTTTTAACCAACGATGTATTTTTCTTTAATTCACCACCTAATGGAGCCTGATTGGTATCTGGTACATGTTGTGGCGCATGCTGTTGTTGCTTATCTTCCAATATTACTTCAACTACGGATTCCTCATCTGATGTATCAGTACCTGTAACATTTTCTACTTCAGTGTCCTTGGACTCTATCGGCGTATTGATGGAAATATCCTGTAAAGTAATTTTCTTCTTTTTATATCAGAGTTTCAGGAATTTCTTTTGCACATTAATATTGATAGTACCTGTTGAGTCTTGAAAATTTCATTCATTTCCATTAAACTTTCACTATTAGGTCCATTATATCACCTCCATTTCACCTCCATTTCACTACTATGTCACCACATTCATCCCACTTTCATTATCATTGGGCCACATTTATGTTTTTTCTAATCTTTATTAATTCTAAGCCTTTTAAGTGAATTTGTGGTTAAAATTTAGAAAATAATGTGCATATTCTTATACCTAACAAATGGGTTGAGATTGTTGACATGTGTAGATTGAAAGGAGGCTTCTAGAAGACCCTTATGTGGCACTCTAGGCCAAATTTGAATTTGAGAGGAAAGAATCATGAGATCATGAGGATATGTGTCACATCTCCTAATTATATTAACTCTAAGAAGATATGTGTCTTATCAGTTCCTATTTTGATTAGGACTCTAGAGGTAGAGGGAGAGATTCATGGAATCTCATTAATGAGATGACTTCTCATCTTTTTGTATAAATAAGAGATCTCTCTCCTTCATTTGTTAGCTTGTTAGTCTTTTACCTTGTAAGTTCTTTAGCTTGGAGTTTGTAGTTCTTTCTTGATGGCTTTTGAAAGCTTTGGAGAGCTTTGTTGTGCTTTGTAATTTTGAAGAATTTGAATAAAACTTTGATGTTCTCAACATGGAAGGAGATGTGAAATAGATGTCATGGAGCATATTAGAATGTAAGGTAGAGTAGATTTCATTTTGTAAATTTTGCTTTGATTTCATTGTCATTTGATTGCTTTCAAGTTTGATAGAGTAGATTTTTCATTCATGCAATTTTAATTCATGCAAGTGTGTTTAACCGGTTGATTGTAGATTAGTAATACACATAGCTTTTTAATGACTAATGACACGATGGAATCATCTTGTCCTTCTGCTGATTTATTTTCTGAGTTCTAATTCCAGCATTGTTATTTCTTTCAGTTTTGTTTTGTTCATTTACTTTTTTGCAAGATAGATATTAGACTGCTCATGTCATTTTCCGTTACCTCCTATAGCCAGAGCGACTCAAATGGTTAGGGATTGAAGTATGAATGCGTAGTTTAATATTAGTTTATTTTTTTGCAAGTTAGTTATTGAATTACTCATGTCATTTCAGTTACCTCCTATACCCAGAGCAACTCAAATGGTGAGGGATTGAAGTATGATTGCGTAGTTTGATATTAGTTTATTTTTCTGCAAGTTAGTTATTGAATTGCTCATGTCATTTTCAGTTACCTCCTATAGCCAGAGCGAGTTGAATGGTGAGGGGTCAGAATATGAGTTGATGTAATATGATTTAATTTATCTTGCTTACAGTTTTTGAATTGCTTTAAGTTCAGTTTTCTTTTTATACAACAACAAGGATACTGGGTTTCATAGTCACTAGCTCATTGATTGGTTGTTGCATTCCATTTTGATTGAAGTAGCTGCATATTTACACTTTTGTTTAAGTACGAATTCCATCAATAACATGTTTTGAGATCTTTTGAAGTGCTCAGTTTTGGAAGTTACCATTAGGGACATAGGCCTTGTCTTGAAATCTCTATCCATACTTGTCCTTTAAAAGTATTCTTAAGACCTTAGAATAGGATTTCCATTTGCATTAGACACTTTAGGAAACCAACAAAAATAAAATCCCAAAACAAAATAAAATCTATAAAACAACGAAGTAAGAAAAAGGTTAACTAAGCACATATGGTGCACCACACTTCATCAGTTTATGGTACCTGGATTGATAATTTATGTAGAGAAATTTAAGACATTAAATTGATTAGACGTTTTGGCGCCGTTGCCAGAGAAGTGTAATTAGGAGACCTTATTTCTTACATCTCAAAAATTTTAATAATTCTTGAGTATGCTCTCCCCCTGCACTTCGTGTGATCTGGAAGATCAGAAAAAGGATTGTTAAGTAAAAAAAAATTAATAACTCTTGAGTATGCTCTCCTCCTGCACTTTGTGTGATTTGGAAGATCAGAAAAAGGATTGTTATGTAAAAAAGGAAAAAGAAAAAAAAAGGAGACAAAATAAACTTCATCATTTCAATTGATTCAAAAAATAAATAAAAAAAAATGGAACTCAACTGTTTTGATAGGTTCAAATTGCTCAAAATTGACTGATTATGGTTTGTAGTGGTCCTCAAAACACTATATCCTGTTTTAATAAGGTTTTGCAACTTAGCTGCGGAAAGTGCCCTGATTCCGCAGCTGTTTCAAGGTTTAACAGGTTACAAGCGTCCAATGAAGAAATCGACCACATGGGCATCTCCAGAATTGTCTCGACATGGATCCTATCCTAGTCACCCAGCTCAGATCGATGAAAAAACTAGCCTAAGACCTCAGTCAAAATCCTACTTTTAGCATGTTGTCCTTGAAGTCTTTGCTGCCTGAAATTGAAAATCATTTATCCTTCTTATAAAAATTTACAATTTCAGAGAGAAAAAAAGAAAAAAACAATCTATGGCTATCTTCAATCCTAGCTGGCCTCAATAATAAATCTGCATCCCTGTTCAAGTTTTTGCCTTAAAACAAACCTACAAGAACATTTAAAAAAAAATAGATCGAATTGCATGGACTGTTGTGTTAAAATAAAAACTCTGTGTTTTTGGGATTTGGTTGGACTCTTGTTGATATGGCTTTCAAAGAAAGGATAGGAAGGATTAACTGGATATCTTGTAGAATATAATAACAATGAGTCAAGGAAAACGATTAATTTTAATGAGTTTGAAATTTTTGAGAATCTAAGAGAAGATGAACTTTGTATGAGAGATTCTCTTGTTATTGTTCGCATTACTACTGAGGCAGCAGCAAGATTCAAGTTGCATTTCAAGAACACTCATTTAAATTAAGAGTAAAGACATTTGAATCAGCTGACAATCGTCTAACCAAAGAAGAAACTTTTGAAGTGATCGCTGTCCTTAGGATTTAAAAGGCATTTTGGAAACACCATGAAAAGAAGTAGATTGTTGAGTCAGGCGTATACCATACAAATTCTGCGATTGAAGGCTCACAAAGATTTTTTTTTTATAGCATCTCCTCCCCTGACTGATTCATTTGTTATTGACTGCATCTGAAAACAACTTTTCCCCCTCTGAGATTGATCTTAAGGCCGAATGCAACAAATTCATAAAAGGCAGAACAGTGAAAACATTAACTCAGAAAAACGTAAACAACAAAAAAAACGTCAAACTTTGAGAGCACGGTTTGTCCAGACGGAGGCGAATTTGAAAAAAATAAAACATGGGTTTTTTCGCCAGTAGGGTCAATTAGATAACCCAAAAGCCGTGTTAATAAATTCGTAGCGGTCTAGGAGAAATCCTTGGTTCTTTGGAGCCCATTTTTGCTTGCTGCGTGTAAAAAAACGGAATTTCAATTAAATGAACAGGCTGTGATGTAATTCGGCATGCCTGAGGAAGAGAAATCTAATTAGGAATCAACTATGTGCTGGTGTTCAATGTTAATTACACGTCTTTAATGGCTAACAGTCCCATGCAACGCGTGATTGTGCTTCAGTTTCACGACCAACATCAAAGACGTGTCCAAAAATCATACGGCTCTGTTTTAACTCCCTTACATAAATCATTGAATAATATACCAAATGTTGTTTTTCAGGAGATATGAATTAGGATGATAAGTTGGATGGTGCTCCTCCTCTTCCTTATGGATGGTATGATGCTTGGGTGACGCTGAGACGTGGTCAGGATGGCTGGACATATGATACTAAAGCTAATCAAATGCTAACTGGAAATCGTTTCTTGCAAAAGCGTTTGGATAGAATGTTTTGCCATTTTCAAAATTTTGAGAGTATTGATATGATAGGGACAAATCCCATACCTGGTCTCTCCCATAAAAAGAAGAAGAAAACCAGAGGACGGTCTCAAATTTTGACTCTTCCTCTGTTGCCAAGTGATCACTTTGGGTTTCTTTTAGAGCTTAGACCAAAAAATATAAAAATATAAAAAAAATATAAAAAAAAATGATGGGGCTCATTGGGAGAACTAAATCAGTTGAACATACTTAGACTTGGACTTTCTTTAGCTAGATAAAAGGGGCAGTAATGGATATTCGTCTGATGGTTTACTGTTTCAACCACTTTCCGCAACTAATTCATCTTTTCGCAGCTGGTTCAACTTTCCGCAGCTATTTTGTTAAACTCTAGGTTGCAGGTGTCATCAAACAAAACAAGCCACATGCGTAGCTGGGGGAATGTCAGTACATGGATGGTGTCCTATTCATTTAATCCAATTCAATGAAAAAAACCCCGGTCAAAAGGGAAGTCAAGTTGTGTGTTATCACTGAGTCGCCACACTAAGTCACTACATGTAAAAAAAATAATAATTTTGAATCAATGAAATGAATACGTTATTTGCTCAATTTTCTGAAGGTATTGATTAATTTTGGATTGATGATAAAAGATGAATGGCTAAATTTTTATTCAAGATTTTTAGCTACAGAAACTGTGCACATTTCGCAGCTAAAGTCCAATTCCGCAACTGTTCTCTAATTCCGCAGCCAGAAAAACCTCATTGTTCAAATCAGCCTAAATTTTTCATACAAAATCAGATTTTGATGATTTAAGTACCATTGGAAAGATCTCAACAAGATCTACACAATGAGAAATCCATCATTTGAGTTTGAAATGACAAATAATGAAATAAATTGCTGAAAAGAAGCAACATCAACTTGAGACACTAATTCCAAATCAGGTATAAATTCTTTTGATTTTTCCTTTAAGAACTTGTTTCATTAATACAAATTCTTAGTTTTGTGTGTAAATATCATAACTAGAGAGATTGGCCATCTCTCTCCTTTGATAATCTTACATTCCATTGCAGAAGAAGCATTAGTTTTTTTGCAGGTTCTAGGAGGAAGGACAAATGACTACAAGAGAATGGTGTCTCTCTAAGAGACAAATTTGTTTCATAAGAGGATGATCAGCAACAAAGAGGAAATATGATGATGCAAAATCAGATCCAAACATTTGAAAAACTTTCAGATACTATTGTCTCCATCACATCCATCCATCACATCCATACTTCATAATAAACCATTCATCTCATTTTCCTCCATATTTTCCATTTACATTTACATACACTTTCCATCTCTTTTTGTCCATTCATAACCCACAAATAAAAGCAAGAGGCTCATTCACATACTTATTGCCCATTGCCATTTCTACTCTCCATTGCCATTTTCCATTTTCATCTTCCATTCCTTGTCATTTTCATTCCGCAAATAAGCCCTGCTTCAATGAAAATTATTGAGTCCATAGTCCTTTGAGTCTAATTTCTTTGTAAAAACACCTTGAGGCTTGCATGCCTTAATGGCAAGTCCTCATGCTGACAAACAATGGGAATACATTAATGTCCCTTGTTCGTTAGATATTCTAAGTGACTCGACATCGAAAAATCCATTCGTACTTATCAAGATGTGTTTAGGCATATTGACTCTCATTGTCATCAATGGTGAGAGTTCTTGTGTTGACTAGTGGCATCCATTAATGGCCATTAAGACAACAATTTCCTACTATGTTCGACATCAGAACATCTTTTCACATAGTAGGAATTGTGCCAATGAGTTTTGAATACATGAAGACTATTATTTTCAGCATTTTGGAGCAGACTCAACAAGTTTTAGTAGAAGCAATAAAAAGTCATCTTATCTCTTTATCCATGACTCCTCTTGTTCAGCCACTTGAAGAAGAATATGATCATAATTTTGCAGCCACCACACATACAACTCATCCATTCCAAAGGGTAAGTGAAGGTATGTCATTTTCTAACTTTTGACCATAGAATTCCATAAAAAGCTAGAATGATAATTGTTGGAAAATCATTTCTCTTCCTCATTTCATAAAATTGCCAATACCATCAATTGGGGGGGATACATTCATATTCATATCTTGCTATGTCCATATCATATTCAGAGGCCCACATACTTTCAACATATATTAGTTATTACATTGCTATTATGAGCATACAATGGCTTTTGAAAAAGTGCTTAAAAGATAAATTGGATACAAACAAAATCATGGTTGTCACATAAGAACCAACCATCATGCAATCTAATAAATATATGCTTTACAACAATAATCAAAATATCATTATTCAAAGTTCAAAGATCAAAATAGAAGGCAACAACAAAAAAATGGTTGTAACACAAGAACCAACCATGTTGTAATTCAAGTAAAACACTTTGCAGAAATATGAAGTTATCAAATGATATCATGTAAAGCTAAGCCAAAACTCAAGGATCAAAAGAGTTAATGTAATATATATTGCATGAGGACATGCAATAGCTTCAGTTGGGGGGTATGTTGAGTCTTGAAAATGTCATTCATTTCCATTACACTTTCACTATTATGTCCATTATATCACCTCCATTTCACCTCCATTTCACTACTATGTTACCACATTCATCCCAATTTCATTATCATTGGGCCACATTTATGTTTTTTTCAATCTTTATTAATTCTAAGCCTTTTAAGTGAATTTGTGGTTAAAAATTAGAAAATAATGTGCATATGTTTATACCTAACAAATGGGTTGAGATTGTTGACATGTGTAGGTTGAAAGGAGGCTTTTAGAAGACCCTTATGTGGCACTCTAAGGCCAAATTCGAATTTGAGTGGAAAGAATCATGGGATCATGAGGATATGTGTCACATCTCCTAATTATATTAATTCTAAGAAGACATGTGTCTTATCCGTTCCTATTTTGATTAGGACTCTAGAGGTAGAAGGAGAGATTCATGGATTCTCATTAATGAGATGGCTTCTCATCTTTTTGTATAAATAGGAGATCGCTCTCCTTCATTTGTTAGCTTGTTAGTCTTTTAGCTTGTAAATTCTTTAGCTTGGAGTTTGTAGTTCTTCCTTGATGGCTTTTGAAAGCTTTGGAGAGCTTTGTTGTACTTTGTAATTTTGAAGAATTTGAATAAAGCTTTGATGTTCTCAACATGGAAGGAGATGTGAAGTAGATTTCATGGAGCATATTAGAATGTAAGGTAGAGTAGATTTCATTTTGTAAATTTTGCTTTGATTTCATTATGTCATTTGATTGCTTTCAAGTTTGATAGATTAGCTTTTTCATTCATGCAAGTGTGTTCAACCGATTGATTGTAGATTAGTAATGCACATAGATTTTTAATGATTAATGACATGATGGAATCATCTTTTCCTTCTGCGGATTTATTTTCTGAGTTCTAATTCCAGCATTGTTATTTCTTTTAGTTTAATTTTGTTCATTTACTTTTATGCAAGATAGATATTAGACTGCTCATGTCATTTTCAGTTACCTCCTATAGCCAGAGCGACTCAAATGGTGAGGGGTTGAAGTATGCATGTGTAGTTTGATATTAGTTTATTTTTCTGCAAGTTAGTTATTGAATTACTCATGTCATTTTCAGTTACCTCCTATAGCCAGAGAAACTCAAATGGCGAGGGATTGAAGTATGAATGCGTAGTTTGATATTAGTTTATTTTTCTGCAAGTTAGTTATTGAATTTCTCATGTCATTTTCAGTTACCTCCTATAGCTAGAGCGAGTCGAATGGTGAGGGATTGAAGTATGAATGTGTAGTTTAATATTAGTTTCATTTTATGCAAATTAGATATCAGATTGTTCAATTTGTTTATGATTATCCCCTATAGCCAGAGCGAGTCAAATGGTGAGGGGTCAGAATATGAGTTGATGTAATATGATTTAGTTTACCTTGCTTACAGTCTTTGAATTGCTTTAAGTTCAGTTTTCTTTTTATACAGCAGCAAGGATACTGGCTGTCATAGTCACTAGCTTATTGATTGGTTGTTGCATTCCATTTTGATTAAAGTAGCTGCATATTTACACTTTTTTTTAAGTACTAATTCCATCAATAACATGTTTTGAGATCTTTTGAAATGCTAAGTTTTGGAAATTATCATTAGGGACATAGGCCTTGCCTTGAAATCTCTATCCATACTTGTCCTTTAAAAGTATTCTTAAGACCTTAGAATAGGATTTCCATTTGCATTAGACACTTTAGGAAACCAACAAAAACAAAATAAAATCTATAAAACAACGAAGTAAGAAAAATGTTAACTAAACACATATGGTGCACCACACTTCATCAATTTACGATACCCGGATTGATAATTTATGTAGAGAAATTTAAGACATTAAATTGACTAGACATTTTGGCGTCGTTGCCGGGGAAGTGTAATTAGGAGAGCTTATTTCTTACATCTGAAAAATTTTAATAATTCTTGAGTATGCTCTCCCCCTGCACTTCGTGTGATCTGGAGGATCAGAAAAATGATTGTTAAGTAAAAAAAAATAATAACTCTTGAGTATGCTCTCCTCCTGCACTTTGTGTGATCTGGAGGATCAGAAAAAGGATTGTTATGTAAAAAAAGAAAAAGAAAAAAAAAGAGACAAAATAAACTTCATCATTTCAATTGATTCAAAAAAAAAATGGAACTCAACTGCTTTGATAGGTTCAAATTGTCCAAAATTGACTAGTTATGGTTTGTAATGGTCCTCAAAACACTGTATCCTATTTTAATAAGGTTTTGCAACTTAGCTACGGAAAGTACCCTGATTCTGCAGCTAGTTGAGAATTCCGCAGCTGTTTCAAGGTTTAGCAGGTTACAAGCGTCCAATGAAGAAATCGACCACATGGGCATCTCCAGAATTGTCCCGACATGGATCCTATTCTAGTCGCCCAGCTCAGATCGATGAAAAAACCAGCCTAAGACCTCAGTCAAAATCCTGCTTTTAGCATGTTTTCTTTGAAGTCTTTGCTGCCTGAAATTGAAAATCATTTATCCTTCTTATAAAAATTTACAATTTCAGAGAGAAAAAAGAAAAAAACAATCTATGGCTATCTTCAATCCTAGCTGGCCTCAATAAGAAATATGCATCCCTATTCAAGTTTTGGCCTTAAAACAAACCTACAAGAACATTTAAAAAAAAATAGATCGAATTGCATGGACTGCTGTGTTAAAATAAAAAGTCTATGTTTTTGGGATTTGGTTGGACTTTTGTTGATATGGATTTCAAAGAAAGGATATGAAGGATTAACTGGATATCTTGTATAATATAATAACAATGAGCCAAGGAAAATGATTAATTTTAATGAGTTTGAAATTTTTGAGAATCTAAGAGAAGATGAACTCTGTATGAGAGATTCTCTTACTGCTGTTCGCATTACTACTGAGGCAGCAACAAGGTTCAAGTTGCATTTCAAGAACACTCATTTAAATTAAGAGTAAAGACATTTGAATCAGCTGGCAATTGTCTAACCAAAGAAGAAACTTTTGAAGTGATCGCTGTCCTTAGGGTTTAGAAGGCATTTCGGAAACACCATGAAAAGAAGTAGATTGTTGCAGTCAGGCGTATACCATACAAATTCTCCGATTGGAAGGCTCGCAAAGATTTTTTTTTTTTATAGCATCTCCTCCCCTGATTGATTCATTTGTTATTGACTGCATCTGAAAACAATTTTTCCCCCTCTGAGATTGATCTTAAGGCCAAATGCAACAAATTCATAAAAGGCAGAACACTGAAAACATTAACTCAGAAAAACGTAAACAACAAAAAAATGTCAAACTTTGAGAGCACGAATTGGCCAGAAGGAGGCGAATTTGAAAAAAATAAAACATGGGTTTTTTCACCAGTAGGGTCAATTAGATAACCCAGAAAATGTTTTAATAAATTCATGGCGGTCTAGGAGAAATCCTCAGTTCTTTGGAGCCCATTTTTGCCTGCTGCGTGTAAAAAAACTGAATTTCAATTAAATGAACAAGCTGTGATGTAATTCGGCGTGCCTGAGGAAGAGAAATCTAATTATGAATCAACTATGTGCTGGTGTTCAATCTTAATTACACGTCTTTAATGGCTAACAATCCCATGCAACGCGTGATTGTGCTTCAGTTTCACGACCAACAGCAAATACGTGTCCAAAAATCATACGGCTCTGTTTTAACTCCCTTACGTAAATCATTGAATAATATACCAAATGTTGTTTTTGAGGAGATATGAATTCGGACGATAAGCTGGATGGTGCTCCTCCTCTTCCTTATGGATGGTATGATGCTTGGGTGACGCTGAGACCTGGTCAGGATGGCTGGACATATGATACTAAAGCTAATCAAATGCTAACTGGAAATCGTCTCTTGCAAAAGCGTTTGGATAGAATGTTTTGCCATTTTCAAAATTTTGAGAGTATTGATATGATAGGGACAAATCCCATTCCTAGTCTCTCCCATAAAAAGGAGAAGAAAACCAGAGGACAGTCTCAAATTTTGACTCTTCCTGTGTTGCCAAGTGATCACTTTGGGTTGCTTTTAAAGCTTAGACCAAAAAAAAAATAAAAAAAAATAAAAAAAAAAATGATGGGGCTCATTGGGAGAACTAAATCAGTTGAACACACTTAGACTTGGACTTTCTTTAGCTAGATAAAAGGGGCAGTCAGGGATATGCGTCTGATGGTTGACTATTTCAATCACTTTCCGCAACTAGTTCAACTTTCCGCAGCTAGTTTAATTTTCCACAGCTGGTTCAACTTTCCGCAGCTATTTTGTTAAACTCTAGGTTGTAGGTGTCATCAAGCAAAACAAGCCACATGGGTAGCTGGGGGAATGTCAGTACATGGATGGTGTTCTATTCATTTGATCCAATTCAATGAAAAATACCCCGGTCAAAAGGGAAGTCAAGTTGTTTGTTATCACTGAGTCGCCACACTAAGTCACTGCATGTCAAGAAAAAAATAATAATTTTGAATCAATGAAATGAATAAGTTATTTGCTCACTTTTCTGAAGGTATTGATTAATTTTGGATTGATGATGAAAGATGAATGGCTAAATTTTTATTCAAGATTTTCAGCTACAGAAATTGTGCACATTCCGCAGCTGTTCTCTAATTCCGCAACCAGAAAAACCTCATTGTTCAAATCAGCCTAACTTTTTCATACAAAATCAGATTTTGATGATTTAAGTACCATTGGAAAGATCTCAATAAGATCTACACAATGAGAAATCCATCATTTGAGTTTGAAATGACAAATAAAGAAATAAATTGCTGAAAAGAGGCAACATCAACTTGAGGCACTAATTTCAAATCAAGTATAAATTCTTTTGATTTTGCCTTTAAGAACTTGTTTCATTAATACAAATTCTTAGTTTTGTGTGTAAATATCATAACTAGAGAGATTGGCCATATCTATCCTTTGATAATATTACATTCCATTGCAGAAGAAGTATTATTTTTTTTTGCAGGTTCGAGGAGGAAGGACAAATGACTACAAGAGAATGGTGTCTCTCTAAGAGACCAATTTGTTTCATAAGAGGATGATCAGCAACAAAGAGGAAATATGATGATGCAAAATCAGATCCAAACATTTGAAAAACTTTCAGATACTATTGTCTCCATCACATCCATCCATCACATCCATACGTCATAATAAACCATTCATCTAATTTTCCTCCATATTTTCCAGTTACATTCATATACACTTTCCATATCTTTTTGTCCATTCATAACCCACAAATAAAAGCAAGAGGCTCATTCACATGCTTATTGCCTATTGCCATTTCTACTCTCCATTGCCATTTTCCATTTTCATCTTCCATTCCTTGTCATTTCATTCTGCAAATAAGCCCTGCTTCAATGCAAATTATTGAGTCCATAGTCCTTTGAGTCTAAGTTCTTTGTAAAAACACCTTGAAGCTTGCATGCCCTAATGACAAGTCCTCATGCTGACCAACAGATTCTATCCAAGGGTATCCCAAAACAACATCCACATTAGCCATATCTGAAGCATAAAAATCAGAATGCAATACATACTTATCCATAAAAATATTCAAATCTTTATAAACTTGCGCCTACTCATTATTAACCTGTGTGTGCTCCATTTGTTTAGTAGAGATTTCCAATCTTTTTTCCAAATTAACATTTATAAATTTTTTCTTGCAACTAGGATTTATAGATACAATTATCTTCTCCTTCTGAATACATCCATGAACCTGTAATAAGGAGATACCATTAGAAAGTAATCCCTTACATGTCTTATTCCCCTGTTTTCTAGCATGAGACCATTTGTCCAAAAAGAGTTTTTCAAATTCTTCATCCGAAAGTTTGGACGACTGCTTGTTGTCAAGTGAGTTCCACCATATGGCAGCCTTATCTTTCATACTAAGCCATACTAAACCTTTCCAATGTTTTGGCCATAATGACTTTTCTCTTTCGATGAATTATTTAATAGTAGGACCATTATCTTTCCCTGTAAAATATGTCTTGTTAGAAGTCATGAAGAGGATTTTGAAAAAAGTCACTTGGTGAAAATTTAAAATGGCCACAGTTCGGTCAATATTGCTAAGAATCTTTATTATGACTTGTTTTCGGAAATGAACAACCATTCTACATCTTCCCATGTGATAGAAATTCCAATCTAGGCACTAAAATTCTAGATTTGCATTGCAACTATTGCACCGTCACAAAAATTTATGAAAAAGGAGCTGATTTTAAATCAGCGATATCTCCCTCATCCGGACTCCGATTCGACCAATTTGTTTTTTGAAATTGGGTAATTTTTCAAGAGGATCTCAGATTTGCAATTAGTTTCTCAAAATTCACCACAAAAATGACAAAAATCAGCTGGATATCTGCCGTCAATGAATTTTCGTCAAAACATTTCTGCAACACAACTGATTTTTAAATCATCGATATCTCCTTTATCTGGACTCTGATTTGGCCAGTTTTTTTTTTTTTTTTAAGCAAAGAATCTAGATCTACAATTAGATTCTACAAATTTTACACCAAAAGTTTCAAACCTGATATGCAAACTTGCCACCCAAAAAAGACCTGAAAAAATAAAAAAATATTTCTTTGCTTGCCCGAGAAAGTGCTCCGATACCACTTGTAATAGATCTGATTTGCAATTATATGAAATGATCCAAATATACCCAATAACTGCAATTAAACCCAAGAGCCAATATAAGAGAAAAATAGATAAACTTCAGATTTTTATTAATATCAAACCCTTGAGGTAGGGTAACACCATACAATCACTCCTTAAGGAAGCATAACACTCCACAAGCCATATGTTTGCCAATACAATAATCCTTGACATCTCTCAATGTTGAGTCTCTAGCCTCTATATATGATTCATACATACAATATCATGGGTCATTACCATGGTTCTCTCAATACCATATATATCTAATACCACAAGCTTATGTTATAACTATGGCCACAATTCGGTCAACATTGCTCAAAATCCTTATTATGACCTATTTTCGGAAATGGAACATCCATTATACATCTTCTCATGTGATAGAAATCCCGATCTAGGCATTGGAATTTCAGATTTGCGTTGCAACTGTCTCGCTATCACAAAAATTTCTGAAAAAAGAGTTGATTTTAAATCAACGATATCTCCCTCATCCGGACTCCAATTCGACTGATTTTTTTTTTGAAATTGGGTAATTTTTCAAGAGGATCTCAGATCTGCAATTAGTTTCTCAAAATTACCCACAAAAATGATAAAAATTAACTGGAGATCTGTCGTCCATGAATTTTCATCAAAACATTTCTGCAACACAACTGATTTTTAAGTCAACGATATCTCTCTTATCCAGACTCCGATTTGGCCGTTTTATTTTTTTAAATTGGGTATTTTTTTGCAAAGAATCCAGATATGCAGTTAGATTCTAAAAATTTTACACTAGAAATTTCAAATCTGATCTGCAAACTCGCCGCCCCAAAAAATTCCTACAAAAAAAAAAATATCTCTCCCCTTCCCCAAGAAAGTGCTTTGGTACCACTTGTAATAGATCTAACCTGCAAATATATGAAAATGGAAAATATACCCAGAACAAGATTGATCCAATAATATAACATGAAAATGATTCTATTGATCAAACCCTTGAGGTAGGGTAACATCATACAATCACTCCTTAAGGAAAGAGAACACTCCACAAGCCACATGCTTGCCGATACAATAATCCTTGACATCTCTCAATGTGGAGTCTCTAACCTCTATATATTATTCATACATACAATACAATGGCTCATTACCATGGTTCTCTCAATACCATATATCTAATACCACAGGCTTACCTTATAACTATGGCCCATCCCATTATTACATTATTCCCTTGGGTACCTCCCTCTGTACCCCATACTATCCCCCCTAGGTATACTACAGGATGCTATTGTATCATCATTGTTTTATGTCCTATGATTCCGCCACAAAGGGAGAATTGTTATGATTGATAAAATGTCTTATTCTCCTAACGATCCCAATGCATCTTCTAATTCTACTGTCCCTTGGTGAAGAATACCAAGCAACATGTGGATAATTTGGGAGTTGGAATGTATTCCTCATTGATGGGTACTTTTGATCTTCCTTCTCCTATTTCTCATGTTAATGTTATTTCATCCTCCATGGTCACACCTCTAAAAGGTCCCTTAAGAACTCATTATTTTTCTGATCCTTGGCCCTTACCCCCTTTACTGCCACATTAGAGGAAGGGAAAGTGGGTGGAATGGCATACCCTATATCTGCAGCGGAAATCACGTACCAATCTATAGTGAATTCTGCAGATTTCGATCCCATTCCTCTCCCATCAAAGGATTTGGATGGTGATGTGGCTTCGGTCTGGACTCTTGACTCTACTTCAGCTATGGACTACCTTGACATAGTCTTACCATTTGAAGAGGAAATCCTAGAAGCAATGATTGGTGTAGAAATATCGTGGGATGATTTGCATCATTGGTCATATTTTCTCCCTGACTTGCATCAAGTTGAGTCAAATTTTTTTGGTCCTTCTTCAACTGGAAGTGTTCAAAAAATCTTAAATCCTTTGGCCCCAACACAAATTTTTGCCGAAGGTAATATGTCCAATATTTCGGAAACTATTCTGGTGAACATCTCTAGGAATCCCAATATTATCGAAAATATCTTCATTAGAGCTACATGTTACCCCAAATAAATCAAGATTTATACTGGCCTCTTTAAATAATTTTGATATGTGTTTGCTTGGTCTTATGAGGAAATGTATAGAATCAATCCATCAATAGTTCAACATGAGATCAATACTTATGAAAACGATAAGCATGTACAGTAAAAGATTTAAACAGTAAATACTAGGAAAGAAACAACTATTAAAGATGAGGTTGAAAAGATGCTTAAGGTGAGTTTCATATACCCCATTCTGTTAACTGAATGAGTCTTGAATCCAGTCCCTGTTGATAAAAAGCAAGGAACGATCTAGGTATGCATTCACTTAGGGATTTTAATAAGGATTGTCTTAAAGATAACTTTCCCACTCCGTTTATCGACTAGATCATTGATGAGTGTGCTGGAAATGAGGTGTTCTCGTTCATGGATGGTTTTTCAGGATATAATTAAATAATTATCCGTCCTAAAGATCAACACAAGAAAACATTTATTTTCCCTTGGGGTACATTTGCATACAAAAAGATGCCTTTTGGCCTTAAAAACGCTGGAGCGACTTTTCAATGGTCCATGTCTTATTCTTTCCACGACATCAAGCACATTATAGAAGCATATATGGATGACCTAGCTGGTTGTTCTCGAAAGAGAATTGATCATCCACATCACCTTCATTTGGTTTTTGGATGATGTCATTACTATAAGGTTTGGTTCAATCCTAATAAATGCATTTTCGTTATCACATCCAATCAGTTATTGGGATTCATTTTATCAAATGAAGGGACATGTTGATTCCTTCAAGGTTGAGGCAATAATTCAGTTGCCTCCCCTGTCAACAGTTCGCCAAATTCAAAGTCTCCAAGGTAAAGCCAATTTATTAAGGATATTTATCGTAAATTACGTTGAGATTACAAAAGGATTTATGTGATTACTAAAGAAAGGAGTCCCATTTTTTTGGGACGATTTTGTTCAATGCTCCTTCGATGCTTTGAAAAAGGCATTAACCTCTGCTCCTCTTTTGATTCCACTCAGTTATAGCAATGATTTTCTCTTATATCTTACTGTGGAAAATCAACGGCTAGGTTGGTTGAGATCTGTCTCACTTCCACCTTCTTCAGTTTTGAAGGGGAGTTCTTCGAGCAAACATGTGGGGTTGCAATGGGATCCCCCCTTTCCCCTGTTGTTGCTAATCTGTTTATGGAAGATTTTGAGTCCAAGGCTCTGAACTCTTCCTGACTCCTTCCTAAACTATGGAAGAGGTATGTGGATGACACCAATGTCATCTGGTCTCATGGCCAGGATGAGCTTGATCTCTTCTTTGATCATCTTAACAAGCAGTCCTCAGCCATTAAGTTCACTAAGGAGCAGGAAGTTGAGGGACGAATTCCTTTCCTTGATATTCTTATTTCTAGGAATGATGATGGTTCCCTCGCCCATCAATTTTTTCGAAAGAAAACTCATACGGAGCAGTATCTTCATGCCAGTTCCCACCATTTCCCCGCTCAAAAGATGGGTTTCCTTGGTACCCTTGCTACTCGGGCCCTGAGGATCTCGAACAAGAAGAGCTTTGAGAAGGAAAAATCCCATCTGCTGGATGTCTTTGTGGAGAATGGTTACAGTAGATACATGGGTCATAGGGCTTTCCTTAAAGCTTCCAAGAATTTTCTGGCGAAAAGAGAACCAAAAGATCGTGTTCCTGGTGTCCATCTTCCTTATGTTCAAGGGACCACTGATAGAATTGGTAGGATTCTCAGGAGACATAGTATCCCTGTGTCCTTTAGGCCCCTGAACACCATTCGTTCGTCCCTCAGATCGGTGAAGGATCCCATCGACCCTAAAGATATGAAGGGTGTTTATATGATCCCTTGTTCCTGTGGGACCCCATATATTGGGGATACTGGTCGTTCCATTAATCAGAGGATCAGCGAGCACGCAGCGGATCTGAAGCATAGGAGATCTAAGTCTTCTGCTTTGGCTGAACATGCTGAGAAAACCAATCATCATGTTTGTATTGAAGAAGCCAGTGTTATTGCTAAGGTTTCGCATTTCCATCATCGAAAATTCAGGGAAGCGCTTGAGATCGAAAAGAGACCAAGCAATCTCAATAGAGAGGATGGTTGGAAAGTCAGTAGGTGTTGGGTCCCAGCCCTCTCTTCCTAGTCGTTTTTCGTCCTCTTTGGTTTTTGGTGTCTTTTATCTTTATTTTCACTTATTTATTTATTTTATTATTATTATTATTTTTATTGATTTATTTATTGATTTATTGATTTATTTTTTTGGTTATTTATTTATTAGTTTTTAATCGTGTGTATAGCACCCTATTTCTTCTGATATTTCAAGGTCCTTTATGCCTATTTTTCCATTTTAATTCCTATTATTTTTATATTGATTAATTTATTTAAGGGCCTCCATATAACTAATTTTCCTTTCTAATTCTTTACTGCTTATATTTTTAACTAATTTCCGATCTATCATATCATCCTTTGATTTTCTTTATTACCTTTTATTAATTAACACACAATTTTTATAATATTTTTAAATAAAATTAATTTATACATTACTCTATACATTTAACTTTTCCTTTATTATAAGGTCATTTGATTAACTAATTTTCCATTTAAGGTCCTTCTTATAGCTTAATTACATTTTATACATTTTTAATAATACTTTTATATAAAAATCAATTTATATATTACTCCATCCTTTATTACAAGGTCATTTAATTTAATAATTTTCCTTTTAAATTATTAACTAACTTATAATTTTTATTAACCTGATTCTCTTTATTACCTTTTATTATTAACTTACAATTTTAATAATACTTTTAAATAAGATTATATTTTCTTCATTTAACCATTTTCCTTTTTAAATTATTAATTAACTTACAAATTTTTTTATTTATTAGGTCTCATGCCGAATATAGGTCATTTAATTAACTAATTTTCCTTTTAATTGTTAATTAAATTATAATTTTCAACTATTAACTTTGATTTTCTTTATTACCTTTTATTCTTAATACTTTTAAATAATATTATTTATATTTTTAGGCCTTTCAAGGTCATTTTTTGACTAATTTTTTTTTTTTTTTTCTCGATTAAGACTAATTCTATTAAGCAGTAAAATATTGTACAAGAGGATACATTCCAGAGATGCAGGATACCGGCAACCGGAAATGATAGGACTATCAACCTCGGTTCCGGGGAAGGAGTTAAGCAAGCAAGGAGCTGCAACTAGTCACTAAAAGCTTAAAGAAGCAATGAATGCTACCCTGAAAGGGTAGAGGCTTCAACACAAAGCTTTTTCCCTTTCCTTTTTTAACTTCAACCCAACCATTTTGGGGTGGATGGGCGATTACAACTTGAAGATTGGGGTCCTCCAAAGGGGAGCCCTCTTTTTCTGAATCTGAGGAGGAGGACAAAAGGACATGTTTCTGAGCAATGGCTAAATCAGAGGAAGGCGCCAGGCCATCGGTGGAAGGGGCCACGAAATGAGGGGCCTGATTCAATTCTTCATCGCTATCTTCATCTTCAGAGCTGGAGGAATCAGAATCCACGACCGGAGGAGGAGAGAAGGGAGCCCATCGTTTGGACTTGGGCTTGGAGACGTTGGCCTTGTTCTTTTTTGCCGGGTGAGATGGGCAAGTATTCTGCAAATGCCCAGATTGGTGGCAATGGCGGCACCGAAAAGCAGTATTCTCGTAATCCAGTGTCTCGGTCCAGACAAAGTCATTTATCTTGAGATTGATTTGTTCTGGAAGACCTTTGCTCAGGTCTAACTCCACACATATTCTTGCATATGAGTAGAGACCTTTGGATTCCCGCCAAAAATCTCCACTGATGAAGCTGCCCAAGGTGTCTCCTATAGCTCTGAAGACACGAGTACTCCATAGGTGGGCAGGTAAGTTTGGAAGCTGAATCCATACCGGTGTCTTGGTAATGACTGCAGTAGCTGGATCAAAATTTGGGAACCAGGGAGTCAAGAATAGCCCTGCAGTTCCCATGAACCAAGGGCCCTCTGCTAAGGCCTTTTCATAGTGCTTATTGTTATCAAATAGAACAATGAAATAACCTTTCGAACAAAAAAAGATCTTACAATGATGTGTGCAGTTTGCATGGATCCATGCATAGAGATCCTGAGATTGCGGCCACAATCCATTAAATCTGCAAATGATTGCTCTTTCTGCAAATTCTTGAAGATGGGAAGCCAGATCTTCATGTATGAGTTCAACAGAGGGAACTTCTTCAATTTTGTCAACCAAGAAGGCCTTAGATTTAAGGGCTTCCAGGGGTTTGGGGTTCTCAGAGTGAACTGCGTCCTTATATGAGAAAGGCCGAGTAGAGGAAGATTGTTCTGCTGCACCTCCTCTCAAACGAAGGGTCACCACCACCGAGCTGTTCTTGGAAATGCTGTAAGCAGAGAGGGAAAGAGGGTTTTCAAGTTGTTTACCTTGAAAGAGAAGTCGCAGAAGGCTAGATGGGATCCCCATTCTGCGCTCTAGATTCAGTTTGAGTTCCTGTACCAGATCTGAAGGGCGAACCCACTGCATGATGGTTCTGCCTGAAGGCTGAGAAATTTGGATCTGAAAGGAGTCAGATGAGGGCCTTGACCCCATGCAGATCTCTGGATATGGCCAGAGCGCGGGCTTTTCTGCCTTCTGGATGACCAGATCTGGCAGATCTTTGTCAAATCTGAAGCTGAGACTGCGTTTCGGAGAACAAGTGATTGCCTCAGATCCATACAAAGACCATGCGGATGATGCATTTTCCTTCTCTCTCTTGCTTGATTCCAATGTTGGCACGGAAGGAAATAGAGCCAGAGCCGTGGCCTTGAGATCTTGAGGCCCCTGCTGCTGAGGGTGCAGCGTTCGAATCCACCGGGGGTTGCGCGTCCGAGCGAGCGCAGCAGAGGCCCTGTCGTCAGTGGCAAGAGCGAAATAGGTCTTCACTTTTACGCCGCGCAAGACCCTAGCGGCATCATCGTATGCACGGGCTGCCTCCTCGGCTGTGTCGAATGTGCCGGGCCACACTCGAAATTTCCTCCATGGATCTCTGATCTCCACTGCGAATCTCCCCCAGGGCCGCTTTCTTACGCTCCTGAGATGGGTTTCTTTGAGGGCCCGGGATTCGTTCTCGTGACCTCCGATCCCTCCACTCGCTCTCCGCTCGGTCTCCACAGCCATCGTTCGGATCCGTAAAGATTATGCGGAAGTACTTACTCTCCTTTCATTTGAACTATTATTTTAGTTAAATAGAATTTATAAATTAGAAAGTGAAAGATAATTCATTTTTTGACTAATTATTAATTAACTTATAGTTTTTAATTATTAGGTCTCGTACCATTTACCTTAATTTATTTATTTTTACAAATTAAAATATTATAATAATTTTGACCCATGTCCTTAAGTCAAACTAGCCATTAGAGATGTTAGCTGTTGGAGGCTTCGCTCAGAATATTTAGCATGATGAGCTAGATTTGTTTCTTCAACTTGTCCTGACGATGAACCACACTAGTTGGTTCGAAACGCGTCGACAAATGAGATTCCATGTGATTTTCGCCGAAATCTTTCTCTAACATTGGGATAGTTATGATTCATGGAAGACCATGCTCTTAGAGAGCATGTGATTTACTATATGAGCTGAGGCTTAGTTGGTCTTGAACTTCAGTATTCTCCTTTAGAGAAATTAGCTTTGGCAGCAGTTCACACTGTCCAGCGGCTTCGTCATTATATTCTGCTTAGAAATAATTTTGTGTTGGCTGATGTCAACCCATTTCAGTTTGTCCTTAGTAGGCAAGTGATTGGGGGGAAATATAATAAATGGATTGTCATATTACAGGAATTCGATCTCGAATTCATGTCAGCCAAGTCCAAAAAATATTTAGTATTCACATAATTGATCTCAGAGTTGCCTTGTGAAGAAGATGTTGTTTATGAAGAGTCATTTCCTGATGAACATCTCTTCCTCATTTCTTCACAAGATCCTTGGTATGGAGACATCATAGTATATCTCTAGACTTCAAAGTTTCCTTTGGCTTTTTCGAAGGATGAACGCAAAAAATTGTGTCACCTAGCTAAAAATTATATTATTATCGGTGACACTTTGTATTATCGCGGGATTGATTCACTCCTTAGATGTTATTTCACTGTAGAAGAAATTGAGTCTATTCTTAATGATTGCCACAATGGATCTAATGGAGGTCATCTATTTGGGCTTGCTACAACTCAAAAAATATTGCATGTAGGTTATTTTTGGCCCTCAATTTTTAAAGATTGCATGAAAGTGGTCAAAAAGTGCCATCCTTGTCAAATATATACACGGAAAATGCGTGTTCATCCAGCTTCACTTTCCCTGTCATCACTGTCAATTCATTCACAAAGTAGGGTATTGATTTTACGATTTTCACTCGACTTCAACGAAGGGTCACATGTACATTATCGTAACAGTGAACTACTTTACGAAGTGGGCTGAAGCTATGCCTACTTTCAAAAATGATGGTGAGACAACAACTCTTTTCCTTTTCAACCAAGTCATTTATCATTTCGGTATTCCAAAGGATATTTTCACTGACCATGGCAGTGATTTCCAGAATAAGATGATGTCTGAGTTGGCTTTGAAATTGGGATTTCAGTAAATCATTCATCTCCGTACTATCCTCAAGTTAATGGTCAAGTTGAAGATGTGAATGAAACCCTCAAAACTATCCTACAAAGGACAATCAATAAAGCTAGATCCAACTAGCACATCATGCTATATCCTACACTTTGGGCATACCGGATGTCGGTTAAGACCGCCATGGGTTTTACTCCTTTTCAACTAGTTTACGGTTTGGAATCAATCTTCCCTGTAGAATGTGAGATTCCATCTCTTAAATTAGTAGTTGAAATTCTTCTAGACACATCTAGTCTTGAAGAACACCTTATTCATTTGGAACATCTTGATGAGTAGCGTCGAGATGAAACCATAATAAATGAGGTTCATAAAAAGAGTAAAAAATCAATATGACAAGACTGTGCATCCTATGGTTTTCTATTAAGGTGACCTTGTCTTTGTCTATGACCAAAATAAAGACACCTTGGGGGCAGGCAAGTTCAAACCTATGTGGTATGGTCCATTCATCATTAGAAAGGTCTTGAAGAAAGGTGCCTATGAGTTGGTTGACTTTGATGGAAATGTGTTGTCGGAGCCCATAAATGGGCTCTATATTAAGAAGTATTATGCCTAGGCTATTGCCTAGAATTTGCTTTGTTTTGTAAATATTGTACATAGTTGTTTATTTCTATTTATGGGTCTCGTGGTGATGGTGGTATTTTGGTCTGCTTTGGCAAGTGTCAATGGGTGATCTGGTGTATCTGGGATTTTCTGATGGTGCTAGTAGACATACTCGGAACTTAGCTTCCACCTCTTGGGTAATATACCATCCATCTAGTCAATTTTTAGTCACAAGAGGCACATGTATAAGTCCTACATCTAATAATATGGTTGAATACAATGCTATTATTAATTTACTATCTGAAGCAATATCTTCTGGTGTTGAATTGTTAATAGTTTATTTGGATTCACAACTAGTGGTGTCTCAACTAAATAACATATATCGTGTGATATTATTACAAAGATCATTTAATTTTATTACTTTCATTCATATTCCACGATCAGAAAATTCATTTGTTGATTCTATAGCTAATCAAGCATTAGATTGGCATATTAATCATTCATCACATTAAAATAAAAATACCATGAAATAATCTGTATATATGATCAAACCATCAAGAAACTGTCTGTATATAGATAGGAATAATATGTTCAAAATATTACAAAATGTGGACAAATGTCCTACAAAATTAGGGCTTAAGCCTGATCATGTCCATAAAAGATCAGTCATCTAAAATCTAAGTTTGTGGGCCCTACCCTAGATGAGCGTCATGAAAGAAGACGATGGCATTTTCCACTCATTGAAAGAGCTGCACCCACTCTCATGGTACTCCTACCACCCGCCTTTGAATGGCCTCAGGGAGATCCTCTATAACTACCATTGGAACCTGGCGAGTTAAACCCTCCAAGTTCCTTTGCACTGTATGTAAGACTCTCTCGGTCTCAACTGTTGCTCTCTTCGTGTCCCTCACACGACACCTATGCCTAGGCAGATCCTTAGGTCTCACTAGTCTAA
Source organism: Pinus tabuliformis (assembly GCA_031772625.1). Taxonomy (NCBI): domain Eukaryota; kingdom Viridiplantae; phylum Streptophyta; class Pinopsida; order Pinales; family Pinaceae; genus Pinus; species Pinus tabuliformis. The sequence goes on along the minus strand of CM062811.1, from coordinate 180,089,951 downwards.
CATATGTATCATGATAAAATAATCTTGTAAGATTTTTGTTTCAAGAAAAAAGATTTTTTTACTTCTTAAATATCATATTAAAAAAAATAATCAAGTAACATAAAATCTAAAATTTTACCCATCTCACCCCATGCAGTGCCTTCGGGAAGGGATAGATATGGGTCCTCTTGGTAGTCTATGCCTGCATAGGGATAATCATCTATAGATATGATTTTTTCCTCCCACCAAAGGAATAACTCATCATCGAATTCTGCTCGGATGACCTTGCCCCCTCCTAGTCGCCCGATAAGATCTGACCACATAGCCATCCTTAGATCTCTAAGAATGTTGATGGTGGTAGACACTCTGGGTCAGATTGATAGTACTATCTCAAAGAAGAAGGAGAAAATTATGCTACCATAGATGAAATTAATTTTTTCCCTCATCTCATTGAAGTTAGTTGATTTTTCATATTAGTGAGGAGGCATGTGCACCAATCAAATACTTTTGGATGAAGGCACTCTACTGCCAAGAACATGGTTGGTCGAGAGGCCTGGTGTAGAGTTGCCAAGCCTACCACTCTAACAATGTTAAAGAGAATGATCTTGATTGGCAAGCTTCTCACATTCTTGATCAAAATTTGAGATCTGACCTTGTATGTTCCCTCTGTGCAGTAGATGTCTATGTAATCAGAGACATTTAGGCCTCCTCGGGCCCTCTCTTTTAGATCAACTGCATCCCCTTTTCGGGAAATCCATGTAATGAAGTAAATATCTTCTACATCTATTTCCAAAGGCATTTGATATATCATAAAGACCTCTTGGTCTAGGTCCTAGTAATGGACAAATATTTCTAGCATCCGAGTTTAGGTTTTCATGTTTGACAACATATAAAATTTAAGCAATGCATATTTTCTTAATGCATTCAAAGCTCGTTGATCTCCTAAAACTGCAGTATCAACTTCACTATGCCCCCTCTCATTCAAAACAATTGACATCTTTCAATTTGAAGAATTTTGATCCATTAGAATTTGAGTTTTTCAAATCTGTTTGTGTGTATGCGACTTTTCTAAATGACATTCGCGTGTACACACAGATTTTCCTTTGAAACTCACGTGTAGGGCTTTCTACATGCGATTTTCAAAGGGTCGACCCATGTACACACAGAAGCAAAATTTAAATTAAAAATCCCTACAATGAAAAATCACTTGAATTTATTCAAAATGCATGAAAAGATGACAAGTTGAGTTTAGAATTACTTGGAAGCCTTTGGTTGACGAATGGGTTGAGAAAATCGTGGAATGTGGTTGCCCAAATTTTTCTCCCAAGCTCTCAAACTCTCAACACTTGCAAGTCAAAATGAATTGTGGTGAGTTGAAATGTCTTTTTATAATGAAATTTTAAAAACCCACTTTTATAAAGTTCATATTTTTTTAATTTTTTATTATTTCATGAACTTTTAATTTTTGGCTTGAAATGTTGGGGAAGGTTGTTTTTCAGGGTAAGTGAAGAATTTGAGACATTTTTTCAACACTTCAACTCCATGATCGCAGACCTATCATGGCAAGTATCATTTTCATTACTGGCATATAGGTTAGGATATATCACTTTCTGCTGCATTATCCACTTTAACCTCATACTGCGATATTTTTCCATAGGGTCAACCCCATTATGTTGCGGTTTTCAACCACTTTCACTCGTCGTCTTATAAAATCGTAACATAATGGTAGAGCCATTCCTTACATGGGCTTCCTAGTTAGATCCTTGCTAGCATATGTTTCCCATGCTGCAAGAAGTTCTTAGGCTTGGGATTCCTCTTTAGTCCTACCATGACTTTGCGATGAAGCCTCATTTCTCTTCTTCTTCACTATTTTTATGGCTTTATAACCTAGAGGCTCCCATGTTTTAAGTTGTATTGCTAAATTTCATATTGACTACTTGTACCCTTTTGGCCTTAACTTGACTTCATTTGGACTCGTGTATAAGCCATTTTTTACCATGGCCTTTCTGCAAATTCAAAAACATGCATTCATTAGCCTCTGCGACTTGCCACCTTTCATCTGTGAAAGAACATTCCTTTGAGTGTCAATGACCAATTTTTCCACCTTGCATTGAGCATAGGAATGTTCCAGCCCCAGGATCTAGAGAATCCATTTTTTGACACTCATTCTTTCCACTGCACTATAGGCATTCTTTTGTTCCTTTTCAAGCTTTAAATATGAAAAAGACAAAAAAAAATTATATATTCCAAAAAGAGTGAGAACGGGACATTTACTTCCATATTTGATGGCAACAAGAGTCAGTTATGTCGCCCTTGAACAAAGCACTCAAAATAAGTCTTTCCTCCATTTGGGATGGGACTTAGTTTTACTTTAAGAGAGCCATAACCTTATTATTGAGTCAATCCTCCTCCGGTTGGTTATCTCTTTCAATCATATGGAGATTTTGTTGATGCCTCTTGCATAGCAAAATTATATAAATTTATTTGATGTTGCCATATAGTCACATATGAGTCGTGCTTTTTTTCAAGGGAATTTAACCTGTGTCGGCCATTCTGTGGCATCTCTGGACTCATTTTCATTCAACCATACCTGGTTTGTCAAAGGTATCTTCATTATCACATCAATTATTTGGTCCTTTGCTCATGCTGGTTAAGAAGGTCTTCATTAACTTCTTGCTAGTGGGTCTGCTCTTATCGACTCCGAAAAATTTCTCTGAGAGTAGGCCTAGATACGCACCCTAGCCCTATTTACATCATTGATAGGTGACCCTGTGCTCAACATCGATCAGTATCATGGGTCTTTGACTGAGTGGTTTCCCTTGTGTTTGAAGTTAGCTTACATTATCACACATTGGGATTCGTGCAGTACCTTAGTTTCCATTTGACCCTATTGGTGGATTCCTCGTTTCTGTGTCAACTTTCATGATTGGTTGGCTCAAAGGATTTCTTTCGTTCACTAGCCACATCTTGTGTATGCTAGAAACGTAATTTGGAATGGTTACTTCATCTCTTTTCATCCAAGTTCTTCCAAATTATTGGCCTGCATGTTACACCCACGCTGGTTGATGTGGGATGCCTTAATTCCTTCCTTCCAGCATATCTTTTCCCATCGAATCCAACTCATTGCTTTGGTAATAAGATCTAGAGTCCTTTTTTAGTACCTTATGGTTTGCAATCATTAATGGCAGACTCCTTCACTATCGATGGTGAGAATACATAAATGTCTCCTGATTGATAGATTCTATCAAGTTTTTGACTTCAATGCATTTATTCACACTCGTTAGATTGTACTAGGGTACCTTGACTCTCATCACCATTATCGGTGAGTTGCCTCGTGTTTATTAATGGTATACATCAATGACCGATAATCAAATGAGTTCTCACATGGTCGACTTCAACTCATTTATTCCCATAGTGTAAAAAAATACCAGCTGTGGTCGGTGAAGACCTCGGGTTTTGTCAGCATCTTGGTTTGCTTATCAGTCCTTTCAGTTTTTTGCCAGTGCTACCATCCACCCTTATATGTTGCAGTTCACTTTAGCAACATTCTATATGTTGACACTTGAGTTTTATGTAGTACCACTATTTCAACTATATGACATGGTACTATTATGAGGATCAATTATGCAACATTAGTGATTAGACATTATTCGAGCATCACTGATAAATTTTTATATATGTGATATTGAGACATAGCTCCACTATGTTCCTTTGCGGCTATGATCAGACAATCCACTATGTATTCTCTAGTCTTCTTTGTACACTTATGTATACATGATGGATCTGCTTTGTACTTGATCAACATACATGCTTTACTATCTCTAAGCATGGGTATTCCTGCCTCAGAATTGAGTCTTATTTCTGATTCCTTCTATAGGTATTCAGAGGGTTGGAATATGGTGATTTCCTCTCAGGTTCTCAAATGATCTCTCTTTGTACTTAATATATTTCGGCCATCATGTACCCCTTCTGACCTCATATATTAGGGGGCATCTGTTATAGTATCATTCAACACTCCTGTAGTTATGATGCCCTTATATGGCCTTGGGCTATCCTTTCCCATTCATACTTGATCACTTACTGAAAAATAACTTTTTAAGTTATGTACGTGAATCTGCCCTTATAAAAGCATGTGTACATGTGGGTACCATAATACCAAACCCGCATACATAATTTAAAATATGAAAAAATAAAATATTTCCTATTTCTCAAGTGGGGTTTACGGGTTTCACCGAAAGCCCACCTACAGGAGCCCGTGACCTAACTGAATCAACTGATTTCTAGTGGTATTTATACACCTCATGGGAAGTCCTAAATCATAGAAGGAGACAAGATATCAAAATTATAGTCCCTCTGTCCCTAGATCAAGTCTGATTTTCCCTGTGCCTCTTACACTCCCAGTCATAGGAAACCCTTGTTTCCTCGCAGAGATGTTCATATATTATTATATGACATCTTTTTGCACATGTTGAGAGGTGATATTTGAGGCTTGGGCTGGATGGATCCATAGGAAGGTTTTGTTAGTGCTGTGGTCTAAACAGGTTGTATTCTTCCACTCCTATTTGATGATATCAATAAAGAAGCTCTGGCTTGTTCCTGAAATTTTATGATCTCATGTTTTTAATCATTCATGTCTAATATATCATGCTTTATATATTTATTCTTGATGACCTTAACATGTTTATTATGCACATTCTTTGAGCTACTTGCTATGTATATGCTTATTTGAATTTTGTTGCAGGTCTGATCACTTTGGAGGAAGCAGAGGGTTTGGACCCTAAGGGATTGACATTAAACGTAGGACCTCTGGGTACTCTTCACAAACCCAGATTTAGTAGTTTTCATAGTTTTATTGCTTAAATGTATGCTTCTTCTTGATTGTCAACCCTGACCTTAGGGAGGTTTTTCCTGCAAATAGGTGGTATTAGAGCTTCCAAGTTTAAACACTTGGATTGGATGGGATAATTATATATTGTTATGCATGCATGTCAATTGTATATGTGTTTACTATGCATGCATTGTTTTGGTATGGTTATTATGCATGAAGTTATGTATGCAACCCTGGTGATTTTATATATGTAGCGCACTAGTGCTACTTGTTCCATGAAGTGCACCACAAAAAAAACATTTGCTATAACCTCCGTTCGCCCAAATTTTTCAGTTGTGATGAAGTTCCATTATAATCTCTGCTAAATATCTGCTATCAAAAATGTACTTTTTAGCGGATTTTTTTTGATAATTTTGCCAATTTTATAACACTAAAAACCTTTGTTATAATCTTTGCTAGAAGGTATTTTCCTTGTAGTGATGTTACCTGTAAAACAATCCAGTTGTAGTGTTTGATCCCACAATCTCCTTATGCTTCCTTGATTTACTTTGTCTTCTTTCTCCAATCCAAGTGAATACTAAAGTACTCCTCTCATGCTCCAAGAATGCTTTAAGTGTGTAAGAGTATGAGAGAGAGAGAATGAACAAGAGCTCCAACCTAAAATTGTCAAAAAGCTAGCCAAAAAATGACAAAAGATGTGAATTGTCTCTTCGAATCCTTTTTATCATTAATGTCTCTATTTTCTCCAGTTTCCTTCATTTTACCTCTAATTTCCCTTTCATGCAGATTTGTGTCTCTTCATCTCCCTTTTCTCCTATTTTCCTTTATTTTCATAATTAAATGCCAATTAATGCCTCTTTTCCTTTGCTAGTACCTTTGTCAATTTCCATAGCCATAAATAAATCACAAGTGATACCCATCACTATGTTTTGACCACCATTAAGTTTGGAATACATGTCCCATGACCTTGGTCTTATTTTATTTACATTGAAAATAAATCAGGGGTTGTTATAATGTAATGGGTTCCCCATTGGGATTTTCTAATTGGTTCTCAGGTTCCATATGGTTGTGGGTTGGGATATAATCTTTGGAGCCTTGGAACAACTTGGGTCCCTAGAAGATGTGGGTTGAGATGGTAGTTCTTTAGAGATCTGTAACAGATTGGGTCCTTGGAGGCTATGGGTTGAGATAAAATACCTAGAGTCCTGGAAATCTTGGGAAGAGACCAATCTAGTTGTTATTAGTGATTTTTGGACCAGTTAGGTGAAATCATTGTGGTTGAGGTTTGAGGTGGTTTGGCCTCTGGAAGTCTTGGTCGGCTCTATTTTTGGTTTAACCCATATGATCCCACATTCATGCTTGGAATATGGCGCGAGGGTGATTCAATGAAAGAGAGATTTGGTTTAGCCCAAGCTATGGTTGGGTGGTACGTGGAAGTCCCTGAATTGGTTAGAATTTGCATATGTTAATATGATTTATTTTCCTTATTATGATTTACGAGAACATGTACTAGTTAATATGTGATTTTATGATTGATTTTTCATGGTTAATATTCTATTTATATGCACGGTTCTATGATGTGCTCTAACTATGGATCTTGTTCATGATTCGATAAGTTATTGAATGGTTGATGAATGCATGGGATAACAAGTGTTATTGAAACTATATTGAGAGGGCATTGAGCCTTCTTGGTGATTCTTAGATGAATATTAGAAGTTTATGATCATATATACATTCATGACTTGTAGCTTCTATGTTTGCCATATGTTTGACGAAATGTGTATCATGTATTAGGCATGTCTTGGTCAAGACATTGCTTGAGTATTGTTTATTTAGCATTTTTATCAACTTAGACATGTTTCTGGAAAGTCTTTCGTAATTTTGGGTAGTGGCCTTAAGGCCATCCCTATAAAAGTGGCACAAATCCTGCAATCGCTTACACAAAACAAAGCAATTTTGGTCATAACCGCATGGAGGCAAGCTTATGGGTGTGGTTGGAGCCTCATGTTGGAAATAATACTGAGAGGGGGGGGGGGGTGAATCAGTATTATCAAATTCTTTTCAATATATCTTCCAGATTTATACTTTAATTTATTCTTCAGATATTGATCATTAGTTTGTATGTCAGTACCATATAATAATGAGCAAGAACAGGAAAAACAGATAATCACACCAAAGAACACCAGATATAAGGTGGAAACCCAATGTGGGAGAAAACCACCTGCTGCAATATGTCTCTATCTTCTTTCAATTAGAAACTTCTTTTACAATGATTTTGTACTAGTGCAGTCCTTTACCAGTACGCAGGCTGCAACCTGCAGAGAGCTACAACTCTCTCTCGTTTTCCAGTCTCTCCTGGAAGGGAGCTACAACCCCCTTAGCTCTTCTACTTCTTTAAGGACCACGTTTCATTAATTTTCAGACTGGATCCAAGAACATCAAATAATCATCAAGTACATGTGAATCAACCAATCTCCTTATACAATCAACCAATGAATCACCCAACTTATCAAAATGCTGTAAACAGAAAAGCAACACCAGTAATCTAAACCCAGAACTCTGCAGCAATAGATAAAAGGCATCCAATACTTATTTCAAGAAAAGTCCACAACTTCACCAATATAAGCCCGCGGATATCTGCAGCTCTTCTGTGTCTAAACTGTGTAGATCCGCACCTGGTCCTTCTTCTGCTCTGCATAACTCCGCACCTACTCCTTCCGCTGCACTGCGTACCTCTGCTCAGATCTGCACCTGGACTGTCTGCTTGACAGCGTACCTCCACACCTGGTCCTTCTCTTCCTCTGCGTACCTCCACACTGTGTTTTCTTCTGCGCTGCGTACCTCCGCACTAGTGCCTTCTGCTTCATTGCGGATCCCCGCACCTGTGCCTTCTGCTGCGCTGCGGACCTCCGCACCTGCGCCGTGGATTGCCTGTGGACCTCTGAATAGAGCCAAATTAACAGTCCTCCAATGTGCCATAGACAGTCAGATCCACAGATCTAATCATGCCCCCAAGAGATCACGACCTATCAATAGATCCACATTACACTTTACAGATTTCACCTTGACTTAGATCTAGCTTTTTAAACCGATTACCCAAAATTTCAGATCTTAAGATATTCAAATTTCACAAGTGTCAAGCCAAGTGATCTCCTTTCCTTTTTATAGGCAAGACCTTATTCAAACCATGGGACAAAACCATCGAAAACCAATACAAGGGATCCAAAACGGGGTTCAATAATTTAGATCCTATACCATGGACCAAAACCATAGGATCATGAACGACGGGCTAAATACCAAGGGCCAAACATAAGAATTCTCTGCATTGGAGTGAGTGAACTGGGGTCCGCACCCTCTGAACGGAGCACCTACGGGTATGTCCGCACTTCTTGGTCGGTGTACCTGCAGGTCCGCAACTTCTCTTAGGATCACCTGCGGGTATCTCATTTTCTAAGATTTTGAGAGCTTGAACAGAGATCTTCCACTTGAGTGAGTTGCCATCAAGTACAACACCTTTGCCATAGCGCCAAACCTGAATCATAATGCCAACAGTCTCCCCCTCTGGACTTGATGGCAACCCCAAGATCCTCAAAGTCATTCTCTCCCTTTGACATCAAGGTTAAAGGGTAGACCAAGATATTCTCTTCCTTTGTTGTCCATACTCCCCCTGAGCACCTACTGAAATTTCTGAATGAGCTTGCCCTGATTATAGACCAGATCTACAAAAGAAAAATTCTTCAAGAAGAACCATAATCTACCATACACCATACATGACCTTGACAAAAGAGATAGAGACATATTAGCAGCAATATTCAGATCAGCATCCATGTTCTCCTTCTGTACTTTCTCCTCCAAGATCTTCTACCATAATGCCAACAATGCATTATTAGAAGAATATATGCTCCCCCTGAACCTGTGCCATTCGATCTTCGACCAATCCATAACCCAACAAATGTACGCGTATACCCCATATGAAACTCGCGTACAACCAACAATCTCTGAAACAGATGAGATTCAACAACAAGATGATGCATCAACTACCCCCAGCTTTTGCCTGAGGTATTCAAACGTTTCCCTGGGTAGTGGTTTGGTGAGAATATTAGCAACTTGTTCCTTAGAAGGAACATACTCCAATTTGACCTTTTGTTCCAACACTTGTTCCTGGAGAAAGTGATACTTGATCGGTATGTGCTTGGTTTTTGAATGCATGACTGGGTTCTTCAAAATGCTGATTGCACTTGTATTATCACAAAAGATGGAGATAGGTGGTGTACAAGTGATTTGAAAATCCTGCAAGGTCTGCATCATCCAAAGAAGTTGAGTGCAGCAAGATGCAGCAGCCACATATTCCGCTTTAGTTGTAGATAAAGTAATCGAACTCTGTTTCTTGCTGAACCAAGATACTAATCTGGAACCCATAAAGAATGCACCACCACTTGTGCTCTTTCTGTCATCCACGCTTCCAGCCCAATCTGCATCTGTATATGCATGAAGAGTGAGATCTGTATTTCTAGGATACCATAAGCCATAGTTTTGAGTTCCTTGAAGGTACTTGAAAAATCTCTTCACTTCCTGAAGATGAGTTTCCTTTGGGTTTGCCTGAAATCTTCCAACTATTCCCACTGCATGCATGATTTCTGGTCAAGTACCTGTCAATTAAAGTAGACTTCCAATCATAGATCTATAGGTTGGCTGATGCACTGTTGTTGATTCATCATTTTCACTGAGGCTGCATCCCGTAACCATGGGGGTACATACTGGTTTTGCATCTTCCATGCCATATTTCTTCAAGATCTGCTTGAGATACTTGGTTTGAGACAAAAAGATACCGTATTCATTTTGTTGGATTTGCAAACCAAGAAAATATGTCAGTTATCCAAGAAAAGACATTTCGAATTCTTTCTGCATCACCAAGGCAAAGCTTTGACTCATGGCTTCTTCATTGTTGCCAAAGATAATATCATCTACATACACAACAAGTATTAGCAATTTGTCATTTTCAATTTTTATATAAAGATTGCTATCTGCTGATCCTTTTGAAAAACCTTGTTGATGAAGATATTTGTCCAAACGGTAGTACCAAGCCCTTGGAGCCTGTTTAAGACCATAGAGAGCCTTTTTCAGTCTACATACAAGATTTGGATCATTCCCAAGAATGAAACCATCTAGCTGCTCAATGTATACTTCTTCTTCTAAGTCTCCATTCAGAAAGGCTGATTTCACGTCCATTTGAAATACTTTGAACTTCTGAAAGCTTGAGAGAGCAAGGAACATTAGGATGGCCACAAGTCTTGCAACAGGAGCAAAAGTTTCTTCAAATTCTATTCCTTCTTGTTGAGCATACCCTTTACAAACAAGTCTGGCCTTGTTTCTAATTACTTCCCCATTTTCATTCAACTTATTTTTGAAGATCCATTTTGTCCCTATGACATTCTTATCTTTTGGTCTAGGAACCAACTCCCAAGTGTTGTTCTTTTCGATCTGCTCAAGTTCTTCATCCATTGCCTTGACCCAACATTCATCTTTGCATGCCTATCTTACATTTTGTGGTTCAGTGGAGGAGAGTAATGCCAAATAGCTTGAAGCTTCTGCAATTGTTCTCCTTGTTTGTACGCCTGCCTCCTTTTGCCCCAATATTTGAGATTCTGGATGATTCTTTTGAACATACCTGGATGGAGTCTTCTCTTCTATCCTTGTCTATTCCTCTGGTGCCTCTTGAGGTTCTTCTTCATCTTCAGTCTGATTTGGAGGGTAGTCTTCATCCTCTTCGATATTTTCTTAATTTACTTGCCTAGGAATGTTTCCTTTTTCATCAACCACCACATCAATGCTGTCAACAATTCTTCCAAGTATTTTATTGTACTTATATGCTTTGCTATGGGGAGAATAACCAAGGAGAATGCCTTCATCTGCTCTAAGTTCAAGTTTGCTAAGTTGTTCATCATTATTCTTAATATAGAATTTGCTTCCAAAAAATTTTGAAGTGCTTTACCGAAGGAGTCTCACCATACCAGAGCTCATGAGGAGTTTGAGTGTTGTTCACTCGGACATTTGTTTTGTTGAGAATAACAACCGCAGCAAATGCAGCTTCACCCCAGAAGGTTGCGGGAGTTCCAGACTCATCAAGCATAGCACGAGCCATTTGTTGAACCATTCTGTTCATCCTTTCCACTACTCCATTTGGATGAGGAGTCCTAGTTGTAGAGAATTCCCTTCTTATTCCATGTTCTTCACAGAAATCGAAAAATTCATTTGAGGTAAACTCCCCACCTCTGTCAGACCTGAGGCACTTAATTTTGTGATCTGATTCGTTTTCAGCCAAGGCTTTGAAAGATTTGAATTTTTCGAATGCTTCGTCTTTGTGTTTCATAAGTCCTAACCAAACCATCCTGGAGAAGTCGTCAATGAATAATTTAAGGTATTCTTCTCCTTGAGGTGACCTTGTCCTAAATGGACCACATACATCTGTATGGACTAGTTCAAGAGGCCTGCTGGCTGATCCTTCCTTCTCAGGGAAATTAGTTCTGGTTTGCTTACCAAACTGACATGATTTGCATATGGTGTTGTCTAGAATTTTGATATCTGGAAGACCACGAACTGCCTGGTATTTGCATGCTTTCCTTATTTGTGAGAAGCTTAGATGCCCCAACCTCCGGTGCCATAACCAATGTTCATCATCCTTGCTCAAATAGCATTGTTGTTGTCCTTCTTCAAATATGTATAAATTATTTGGAGTTCTTCTGCCTTTGATCACTGTTTTTCCTGTATCAAGATCATGAACACTACATCCATTTGATCGAAATATTACCTCGGTTCCTTGATTGCACATCTGACTGACACTCAGTAGATTATGATTCAAGCCATCAACATACAAAACATTTCTAGCTTTGACCTTTTCTTTCAACTGAGCAGTGCCTCTTCCTTTTATGACTGCAGGGGTATCATTTCCAAAAGAAACTTTCTTTCCCTTTTCTAAAGCACTATATGATTCAAGTTTTTCTTTATCACCTGTCATATGCTTCGAACATCCGCTGTCGATGTACCATTGATTTTCCTGTCCTTCTGCGTAAAAAGCTATCCCACATCTTTCTGGTTGTGGTTCCTTTATTCTCCATGTTCTGGTACTTGAGGCTTGTTCCTTTGTCTGCCAAAACCTGCTGCTGCATTCAGAATATTCATGACCAAAGTTATTACAAATAGAACATTCAATTTCATTTTCAAGGGCTGAAAAGTTGTTATAGGTATTTTTCGTGATCCCAGTCATACTCCTTTGTTTTTGAGCTTCTCTAGTCATGATTGTTTTATAGGCAACACATTGAGCTGCTTTGTGGCCAAAGTTATGGCAAGAGAAACATTGGCCATTGATGAAACTTCTGCGATTATCAATTCTACCTGCCAAATGATTTTAGTTTCTATTGTCATCCATTCTTGAGGAAAATTGAGAAGATTTTACCTGTGGCTGGTTGTAGCTTTTGTTCATCCTTAAGGTGCATTGCCCCCGATTTACCTGGTAGTCTTTGTTTATTCTTGATGTAATTCGTCCCTGTTTTACCTGGTGATCTCCATTGGGCTTTTGCTCATTCCTCCTTGCTGCATTGAGATAACTCTTTGAGGTGGATGCTTGAGAGGCTTCTCCATTATACCCCATACCTGTCTTGATTAGTGGAGAACGCTGTACATTGATAATCTCATCCAGAGTTTCAGATCCTTTAACAAATTTAAGATTGAGAGCCTTTGTTTTCTCAATTTCTTTTCTAAGGCCAACAATTTCACATTCTAACTTCTCAAAACATTTTTCTTTTTCATCAAGTTGGAATTGCAGAGTATGAATGATCACATTATTTTCTTCTAAACATGTTTTGAGTCTAGAAATCTCTTCATAAAAGCCATCCACATCTATAGCATCCATGTAATCATCATCTTCAAAAGCCATTAAAAGTTTATGGTTATTACCTCGTTCATCTTCATCACTATTTGAAATACCATCACTATCTTCATGAGTGTAGTAACTTTTCTTAGTTACATTCTGTTTCTTGTTCCATCTAACAGGTTCCTTCCCTTTGTCAGTTTTATCCTTATGAGGACATTTGGCAGCATAGTGACCGACTCTCCCACAAGCAAAACATTTGAAAGGTAACTTACCTCTGAATCTTCCAGCACCCCGTTGAAGGTTTGATTCTTCTTCCTCTTCTGACGCATGTCCTAACTCATAGTAGTCTCCTTTGCCTGAAGCCTTGAAAGTTGCTTCTCTCCTGTCTGATGGTCCTCCTTTCCTCATTTCATAAGCAGTTAGAATCCCGTGTAGCTGTGACATGGTAAGGTTTCGAAGATTCTCCTTTTCTTCTATTGCAGAAACTTTAGATTCAAACTTAGGGGACAAAGATCTTAGAACTTTTTCAACCACAACAACCTCTTTTATTTCTTCACCCAAGTTTTTCATACAATTAACAATCTCATCTACACGAAGGAAATAGTTAGCCACATTTTTTTTTTATTTTTTTTTTTTATTATTATTTTTTTTTTTTTTACAGTGGAATCGGCAACAGGGGCAGCCTCGCGACTCGCGTTACACGGGGTCGATTCTGACCGCTACCTATATAACCACTGGGAGCATGCGCCCGCCCCTCTCCACAGCTCCGTTTTAGTCCGGGGGATTTGAACTCGTGACCTTCAGTGCGGAGTCGCCTTTCTAACGACTTCCCGCGATGTGATTACCAACTCGCCTACCCCCATGGGGCTAATAGTTAGCCACACTTTCATCATTGTGCATTCTGAGATTTTCATACTGAATCCTGAGGGTTTGAATTTTTGCTCGTTTTACCTGTTCATCTCCTTCATAGCTCAGAACAATCTTGTCCCATATTTCTTTTGTGGATTTATACTGCATTACCTTGACAAATTCTGATTGAGATAGGCATCCTAATAGGGTATTAACTTCTTTTGCATTTGTTTCATATTTCTTCTCTTCAGTCGGATCTGTAGGAGTTACTGAAGGAAAAGTGTACCCTGTATCTATGATATCCCAGACTTCTGTACCCAGTGATTGAAGATAGGCAGTAACTCTTACCTTCCAATATACGAAGTTTTTCCCATCAAAAATCGGTGGCCTGATAGATGCTTCTCTCTCGTAGTTTCTCATGATGATGGATCTTCCTCCAAGAGATCAAGCTTCTTCAGAAGGACCTGCTCTGATACCAATTGTTGGAAATAATACTGAGGGGGGGGGGGTGAATCAGTATTATCAAATTCTTTTCAATATATCTTCCAGATTTATACTTCAATTTATTCTTCAGATATTGATCATTAGTTTGTATGTTAGTACCATATAATAATGAGCAAGAACAGGAAAAACAGATAATCACACCAAAGAACACCAGATATAAGGTGGAAACCCAATGTGGGAGAAAACCACCTGCTGCAAGATGTCTCTATCTTCTTTCAATTAGAAACTTCTTTTACAATGATTTTGTACTGGTGCAGTCCTTTACCAGTACGCAGGTTGCAACTTGCAGAGAGCTACAACTCTCTCTCGTTTTCCAGTCTCTCATGGAAGGGAGCTACAACCCCCTTAGCTCTTCTACTTCTCTAAGGACCACATTTCATTAATTTTCAGACTGGATCCAAGAACATCAAATAATCATCAAGTACATGTGAATCAACCAATCTCCTTATACAATCAACCAATGAATCACCCAACTTCTCAGAATGCTATAAACAAAAAAGAAACACCAATAATCTAAACCCAGAACTCTGCAGCAATAGATAAAAGGTAGCCAATAATTATTTCAAGAAAAGTCCGCAACTTCACCAATATAAACCTGCGGATATCCACAACTCTTCTGTGTCTAAACTGCGCAGATCCGCACCTGGTCCTTCTTCTGCTTTGCGTACCTCCGCACCTACTCCTTCCGCTGCACTGCGTACCTCTGCTCAGATCCGCACCTGCACTGTCTGCTTGACAGCGTACCTCCGCACCTGGTCCTTCTCTTCCTCTGCGTACCTCCACACTGTGTTTTCTTCTGCGCTGCGTACCTCCGCACTAGTGCCTTCTGCTTCGCTACGGATCCCTGCACCTACACCTTCTGCTACGCTGCGGACCTCCGCACCTGCGTCGTGGATCACCTGCGGACCTCTGAATAGAGCCAAATTAATAGTCCTCCAATGTGCCACAGACAGTTAGATCCACAGATCTGATCATGCCCCCAAGAGATCACAACCTATCAACAGATCCGCCTTACACTTTACAGATTTCACCTTGATTTAGATCTAGCTTTTTAAACCGATTACCCAAAATTTCAGATCTTAAGATATTCAAATTTCACAAGTGTCAAGCCAAGTGATCTCCTTTCCTTTTTATAGGCAAGCCCTTATTCAAACCATGGGACAAAACCATCGAAAACCAATACAAGGGATCCAAATCGGGGTTCAATAATTTAGATCCTATACCACGGACCAAAACCATAGGATCATGAACAATGGGCTAAATACCAAGGGCCAAACATAAGAATTCTCTGCATTGGAGTGAGTGAACTGGGGTCTGCACCTTCTGAACGGAGCACCTGCGGGTATGTCCACACTTCTTGGTCGGCGTACCTGCGGGTCCGTAGCTTCTCTTAGGATCACCTACGGGTATCTCATTTTCTATGATTTTGAGAGCCTGAACAGAGATCTGCCACTTGAGTGAGTTGCCATCAAGTACAACACCTGTGCCATAGCGCCAAACCTGAATCATAATGCCAACACCTCATAACCATGTGCATGTTGTTGTATGGGTGTAGTTGGGTTGTTAGGCTTGTGAAAAAGATGTTCTTACTCAAGATATGATCATCAAAGGTTGTGGGTTGACTTTTGGGTAATATGGTGTTCACGAGAGGTATCAAAAAGCTTTCGGTTTGTATGCCCCACTTCCATAACTAGAACTTGGAGGTCATGTCATATCAGAGTACCACTCAGCTCATGTTTACCTTGGACAACTTGTAAAAGTGGGTAAATGTGGGGTGAGGGCGTTATATGGTGGTATCATAGCTTCTTGGTTTAAACACTTGGACTTGATGGGCTAAATGTATATTGTTATGCATGCATGTAATTTGTATATGTGTTTACTATGCATGCATTGTTGTGGTATGGTTATGCATTAGTTTTCGTGCTAATATGGATTGATTTGTATAGCTGAAATAGACTCCCCTAAGATACACTAAGGTATGATTTGGATTATTTCTCTATTTGGTTTATCTAACATTGTATGTTTACATGAAATAGAAGATGAAATATGAAGAGAAGAATGATGGAATATAGTTCACATGACTACCCTTATAGACCAGATGTGAATTCAATGGAATGGGAAAGGTTAGTCGAGCAGCAATGAGAAGAGTATTCTATTGATCTAACAAACACACTGAAGAGTCTAAGGCTAGAGATCAGAAGTTGCAAGGCAAATAATAACAAGTTGATTGAGGCACATGAAAGACTTTCTAGAGCTCAGGAAAATAACGGAGAAGTCAATGCAATCATCCTTTAGAGTCTTTTAGATTTGCAAAAGATAGATGAATGGGGATTAGTTATGGATACGAGGAGAATAATATTTGGGCATATGGTAGTAAGTCGCATAGAGGACATAATATGGACAGGGATGATACAGTCAGAGGTGCCCGATCTTTGGATACACCTAACAAGAGGGCCAGTACTTATGGATTCATTCTAGTTCCAACCTAAGAGACATCATTGCCATCATTTCCATCATCCTTATAAGAGGAGTGAGAGGGGATATTTTCCATTGGAGTTCAAGAAAGCCAAACCTCCTATATTTGATGGAGAGATGAAGAAATCAAAAGATGCAAAAACATGGCTTCTTAGGATGAAGAAGTTCTTCAAATTGCATGAATATTAAAAGAACATGAAAGCCAAGATAACTACCTTTAGTCTCAAGGGAAAGGAAAATATACGGTGTGAAGATGTAAATAATGTAAGAGGCATTAAGTAAGAGGAGCTAATTTTGGATGAGTTTGAGATACTATTCAAGAATTACTACCTATCGAAAAGATACTATGATGATAGGGTCAAGGAATTTTATAAGTTGAATATGGGTCCTATGATAGATGATGAGTATACAAATATATTCCTGGATTTGTTGAGGTATGTGCCTTATCTCAAGGATGAGAAAGAAAATATTAAAAGGTTCATTAGTGGGTTTCTAGTAGCATTCAAAGACATGATTGAGTTTGATGAGCCTCGGTCTTTGAAGGGAGCCATTATAAAACTAAAGCATTGTTATGAAAAATCAAAGCACAAACCTAAGCTTAAGTGAGATGGGAGAGGTAATGAGAATACTAAAGGAAAATGGCCTAAGAAAAGAGGAAGACATCAAGATGTAGGTGACAAGGAGAATGTGGCACCCTATAACAAGTTCAATGCAGTGGAGAGAGGACATGGGTCTTAGTCTGAGGAGAAGAACAAGGGCGATGGTAGGAAGCTTTTGAGGTGTTGGACTTTTGGTGGAGAGCATCACAGGATAGATTTCCATCACACCTGCGTGGCAGCCTCAACTTTATGGTGCTCATGAGGCACAAATAGTGGGAGATGTTGGTAAGATAATTCCTGTATTTATGCAGTAATGGATAACAAACATTAATATTATTAGGCATCCATTATTGATATGGAAGGTAAGATTTGTGATCAAGTTGATTCTATTTTGATTGATCTTGGATCAAATTATAGTTATATCAGTCCTGACTTGGTGGATAAGTGTTGCTTGAAAAAATAAGTGCATGTAGAATGTTGGTTGGTGTAGTTGGATACAAGGACTAAGAAAAGAGTTCATCATTGGGTGAGATCTTGTGCATTTGAGATTAATGGTATGCCTACATCAAAACATCTAAATGTGCTTCCTTTGGGATAATATAATATGATTTTGGGCATGGATTGGATGTTCATTCACAAGACTAAAGTGGATTTATATTACAAGGATATTGAGTGCCTGGATGATGATGGAGAAAAGAGAGACTTGCAGGGAAAGTAGAAGCTTACATTAGTGAGAATGGCTACAACTATGAAAGAAAAGTGCAGCCGCATGAAACAATGTTTATTAATTGCAGTGCATATCTTCAGTGATAAAGGTAAGGATGTTGAGGATGAGGAAGTCCTAAAGAGGTATCCTATCTTGAAACAATTCTAGGATGTGTTTCCTATAGAGATTCCAGAGCTACCGCCTCATAGGGAAGTGGACTTCTCTATTGAGTTGATGCCAGGAGCAACATTATCATATAAAGCACCTTACAGGATGAGCACTCTGGAATTGGTGGAATTGAAGTTGCAAATTAAGGAAATGCTTGAAAATGGATACATAAGGCCAAGTGTATCACCTTGGGGTGCACTAGTGTCATTTGTAGGAAATAAGGATGGTACTCTTGGATTGTGCATTTGTTATGAAGAATTTGGTATCTACGGATAAATACTAATTTCCTAGATAAGTAGCCATATCTAGAACAATAGTTTAAATCAATTTAACCTTTTTCTATAAACAATAGATAAGACAAAGAGAATGAGAGGACCTACTTGTACTTTCACTTTCCTCTTGCCTCCTTTGTATCGGTCCTGTCACTCCTTCTTGTACTTAACACGCTTGAGAAGTACCTATAAACATCAAGAGAAGACAAAGAACCAATCAAAGCAAAAGATATATTGATTACAAGTAAATGGAATCATATACATTCACACATATAAGCATCACATATCAAGATAAGTATATGGAAAAAGGTATAAATACTTTATTGAATAGCAGGAATAATTACAACCATGAAGCCTGATTCAAAGTCACTCCTCCAGCTTTGGTTCCATCCACATCACATCATAAACATGACAATCTAGTAGCATAATGACACTTAACATAGTCTCAATTCTCAAAATAACATTATCTCCTTACAATTCATCAAAGTCTAACCCCTGATCATTTAGATGAGTGCTCAATTTATAGGAAGATGGAGGAGGTTTTTTCATCAATGATGGTATTGAATGATCTTCCCTAGTTAGAATTAGTTCCATGGAGGAAGGGATGAGAAGATAGGAGGTATATTAACTCATTCCTCATCCATTTTCGAGCTCATAGGAGATGATAAGTGTGGGAATCTTCTAGAAGGCTCTAGAAGATAAGAATATTCCCCAAACCCTATGTGAATTTTGCTCAAACTCACACAATGGAGGTTAAAGAGCACCTAAGTGATCTACAGAGCACCTTGGCATGGACTTAACTACTCTGCAGCGCACCCTTGCATGGGCCTACCCGTGATGGTCCCTCTAGAGGTCATTTTAGGATGTCTTCAGGCCATGAAACTGTCTAGGAAGGAGGCATTCAAAAGTCTGACTTGTTTATGGCATGTAGCAACTGAAATTAGGGTTTGATGAGCCCTAAAACAGTGATCTGGATGATGGGAGTGATGTGTCTGTAATAGCATTGATTACAAGCAGTTGCCCAAGGTGACTATCAAGAACATGTACCCATTGTTGTGGAGTGATGACTAGTTTGATCAGTTGAAGGAAGCAATAATGTTTTCAAATATTGATATAAGATCATGATATCATCAGGTGTGCATCAAAGAAGAAGACATCTACAAGACTACATTCCATACGAGGTATATGCACTATGTGTTTGTGGTGGTTCCTTTTGGTCTTACTAATGCTCCAACCAATTTCATGTGTTTGATGAACAATGTGTTGCATCCTTATCTGGACAAGTTTATGATAATCTTTGTTGATGATATATTGGTATATTCCAAGAATTAGGAAGGGCATGCAGAGCACCTAGTAGTAGTGTTCAAATTTTTGAGAGAGAATTGGTTATATGCCAAGCTAAACAAGTGCAATTTCTTTTAGTATCAAATTCACTACTTAGGGAATGTTGTTTCCAAGGAAGGGATAACAGTGGAACCAGAAAATATTAAATTGATCATGGATTGGCCTACTCCTAGGAATGTGGATGAGGTCAAATAATTCATGGGACTAGCATGTTATTATAGGTGGTTCATCAAGAAATTCTCAAGGATTGGCTATACTATCACACCATTGTAGAGGAAAGGGAAGAAGTTTGAATGGGCTGAGGAGTGTGTAGCTAGTTCTTAGAAGTTGAAGCATTTTCCTACAAATGCTCCAGTATTGAAGATTGAAATACTGACAAGGAGTATGTGGTTCACACAAATGTTTGCAAGGAAGGAATTGGTGGAGTATTGATGTAGAAATGACAAGTAGTTTGCTATGAATCAAGGAAGTTGAATGAGCACGAGTAGAACTATGTGACTCATGATCTTGAGTTGGAAGCTATCATTCATGCATTGAATATTTTAAGACATTATATACTTGGTAGGAGGTTTGTCTTGATGAGTGATCATAGTGAGTTGAGGTACTTAATTGACTAAATTAATATAAATGTCAAAAAAGCTATATGGTTGGATACTCTCAGTGTGTTTGACTTTGAGATCAAATACTCAAAGGCAAGGAGAACAATGTTGTAGATGCTCTCAGTAGGAGAGTGAAAGTGAATTACATTTCAGCTGTGAGTTCATATTGGACAAATTTACATGCTCGGATCTTGCATGTAGGGAAACATGGTGAGAACTACCAACAACTAAAGTAGAGATTATAACAATAGGGTGAAGGTGATAGGGATGAGGAGTATCAACTCACAACATATGGCTTGGGTAGATTCAAGAACAAGATTTATGTGTCGCATAGTAGTGAGATGAAGAATAATATCTCGAGGGAGTTTCATGTCAAGCCATATTCAGGTTACCTGTGATACCAAAAGACTTTCAAAACTATTAAGAAGTTATACTATTGGCCGAACTTGAAGAAATAGATGGTTGATTTTGTTGTAAGGTGTTTCGAATGTCAGCAGGTGAAGGCTAAGTGTAAGCACCCAACTAGTTTTTTACAAGATATTTCAATTCCAGAATGGAAATGGGAAGTCATTTCCATGTAATTCATTATATAATTTTCTATGACATCGAAGCAACATGATTCCATCATGGTTGTGCTTGACAGGTTGAGCAAGGTAGTTCACTTCATTGCAGTGAAGTCTACAAATTCAACTAGTGAGGTAGCTGAGATCTTCATCAGGGAGATAGTGAGGTTGCATGGAGTTCCCAAGAAGATTGTATCAGATAGAGATTCCAAATTCACTTCCAATTTTTGGAAGGAGTTGTTTGCAGGCTTGGGGAAAAAGTTAGCCTTTAGTACAACTTATCATCCACAGACAGATGGACTAACAAAGAGAGTTAATAATACTCTTGAGGATATGTTGAGGATGTATGTCATGCATCAACATAGGAAGTGGGAGGAGTATCTTCCATTGTCGAAGTTTGCTTATAACAATGGGTATCAAGAATACTTGAGGATGAGAACATTTGAGGCTCTCTATGGGTAGAGTTATAATACTCCTATCAGTTGGATTGATCTAGTGAACAGGGCACTAATTGGACTCGATATGTTGGCTGAAATGGAGCAGGAGATGCATGTTATTAAAAGGAAATTGAAGGCATCACATGACAGGAAAAAGAGTTATGTGGATTTTCATAGAGCATTGAAGGAGTTACATATTGGAGAGCATTTGTATACACGCCTCAAGCCTAATACGAGCTCCTTGAGTATTGGATCAAGTGCCAAGTTGGCACCTCAGTATTGTGGGCCTTTCGAGATCCTTGAGAGGATTGGACTAGTAGCCTACATAATTTCCCTTTTGCCAACATTGAAAGTCCATGATGTTTTCCATGTTTCATTGCTTAAGCGATATGTCGAGGATGCTGGTCATGTGATTGATTGGTCTATATTGCAGGTGGAACCGAAGGGAGAGTTCTAGCCAGAACCTCGGTGCATTTTGAAGTGGAAACAACTCATGATCTAGAACCTAAAAATAGAGCAAGATTAAGTGCAGTGGAAGTGTTGGGTGTGGAGCCTGATTATCTTCTATATTCAAAGGTATCGCCACATAGGACCCCAGTTCGAAATGGGGGCGGCAACGCCGCCCGTAAAATGTTCGTTGCAGGGGGGGTCCGAAGCTAAAAACAGCTGTAAAATTGCCTTTTAAAAGTATAGTAATTTCTAGTCAATCTGGGCCGTTCATTAGGCGGATGATCTGACGGTAGAACTTATGTTTAGTTTAGGGTTTTTTGCCCTAGAAGGCAACCCCTCTCTTCGTATGAGGGTATTGTATTTGAGGCTGTGTGATAGATGTGTATTCTGTGAGCGAGAAATAGAGAGGTGAGACTGTGAGAGAAAACAGAGGGTATTACAACGGATTTGCTGTAGGTTGTGTCTCTTCATTTTGCTGGATAATAGAAAGGAAGGACTAGCTGTTCGGGGTGGACATAGCCCAAACTGGGTGAACCACGTATATCTGTGTCTCTCTTGTTTTGTGCGTTTTCTGTGTTTATATTTCTGCAATATTTTATGTGTTCCATTGCTCCGTAATATATAATTTTCTAACAGGAAGAACTTTGGGCCCGATGAAGCTACATGGGAGATGGTTGATCAAATGCAGGCTTTGTATCCTTCCTTATTTCCTGGTTGAGCATATGTGTTTAGTATATGTGTTTTGGTTTATGTTTATATATGCATATGTGTATGTAAATATTGCAATGAGTTGTGTTATAAAACTCCAATAAGTAGTATGTTGTAAATACTACAATGAGTTGTGTTATAAGGCTTTAATAACCAATATGGTGATCATGTTTTCAGTAGTTTGGTATGTCGTAAATGTTGCAATGAGCCGTGATATAAATCTCCATATGTGACATGTTTTGCAGGTTATAAGCATTAGAGAACACAAAGGATGGTGTTCTCCCAAGGGGGAGGGGTTTGTAACAACCCCTGGTTGGTTTTCCATGTAAATAAAATAAAACCAAGGTCATGGGACACATATTCTAAGCTAAATGGTGG
This sequence comes from Pinus tabuliformis, assembly GCA_031772625.1. Lineage (NCBI taxonomy): Eukaryota > Viridiplantae > Streptophyta > Pinopsida > Pinales > Pinaceae > Pinus > Pinus tabuliformis. The sequence continues at coordinate 180,067,222 of CM062811.1, read as the reverse complement.
GAAAAATCTATAGTGGGCATCACTTGTGGTTTATTAATGGCTATGGAAATTGGAAATGTAATTGGAAACGAAAAAGAGACAATACTTGGCATTTAGTTATGAAAATAAAGGACAATAAGAGAAAATTAAGGCAAAGAGACACAAATATTCATGCAAGGGAAATTAGAAGAAAAATGAAGGAAAATGTAAGAAAATAAGACATCAATGATAAAAAGGCATTAGAGAAACAATTGATATCTTTTGACAATTTTGGGTTCAACTCTTGTTCATTCTCTCATACACTCTTGCACACTTAGATCATTCTTGGAATATTCTAGCATTCACTTGGACTTGGAGAAAGCAAGAAAAGGACCAACAAGGAATTTCTAGGCATTAGGAAAGAAGGTTGGATGAACAAATAAAACAAGGATACATTTCAAGTAACATGTTTCATGTGTGATATCCTTTCTGGTTTTTGGATGCATGATACATGCATGTGGTTCCATGGTTATTTGTTTCCAGTGGCTTGAAGATTTTCCTGGATTGAAAATTATTTCAACCTTGCCTTGATATTTCCTAGATAGCCATGATGTAGTGGGTTCCCCATTTGGGTTTTATGATTAGTTCTCAGGTTCCCTATGTCTTTGGGTTGGAATAGAATCTCTGGAGCCCTGGAACAACTTGGGTATCTGGAGGCTATGGGTTGATATGGTAGTTCTTTGGAGCCCTGTAACATATTAGGTCCCCAGAGGATGTGGGTAGAGATAAAATCCCTGGAGCCCTAGACAACTTGGGAAGAGACCAATCCTGTTGGTATTAGTGATTTCTGGACCAGTTAGGTGAAATCACTACGGTTGAGGGTTGAGGTGGTTTGGGCTCTAGAAGCCGTGGTTCATTCTATTTTGGTTTAACCAATATGATCCCACATTCATGCTTGGAATATGGCGTGAGGGTGATTGTCTCAAAGAGAGATTTGGTTCAACCAAATCTATGATTGGGTGATATGTAGAAGTCCCTAACTTGGTTGAAATTTTCATATATTAATATGAGCTATTTCCCATATTGTGATTTATGAGCACATGTATTGGTTATTATGTGATTTTATGATTGATTTTTCATGGTTTCTATTCTGGCTATATGTTGGTTATATGATGTGCTCTAGCTATGGATCTTAGTCATGATTTGATAAGTTATTGAATGGTTAATGAATGCATGGGATAACAAGTGTTGTTGCAGCTAGCTTGAGAGGGCATTAAGCCTGCTTGGTGATTCTTAGATGAAGATTAGAATTTTATGGTCAGATATGAATTCATACCCTATAAATTCTATTTTTACTATTTGTTTGACGAAATGTGTAAATATATTCAACATTTTTTGGTCAAGATCTCCCTTGAGTATTGATTGTTTAACATTTTTATCATCTTAGACACGTTTCTATAAAGATATGGGAACTTATGGGTAGTGGCCTGAAGGTCATCCCTGAAAAAGAAGCACAAATCCCACAACTATTGGCACAGAAAAAAGAAAAGTCATAATTGCATGGAGGAAGGCTTATGGGTGTGGTTGGAGCCTCATAACCACACGCATGTTGTGTTATGGGTGTTGTTGGGATGTTAGGCTTGTGGAAAAGAAGTTCTAGCTCAGGATTTGATCATCAGAGGTTGTGGGATGGCTTCTGGATGATCTGGTGTTCTTGAGAGGTATCAATAAGCTTCCGGTTTGTAGGCCCCACTTCCATAACTAGAACTTGGAGGTAGGGTCATATCATAGCAACACTCAACTCATGTTTACCTTGGATAACTTGTAAAAGTGGGTAAATGTGGGGGAAGGGCATTACAATATATGAGAAAAATGATCATGCATGAAGGGTATATGATAGAAGCAAAAGTGCTCCTCATTTAGTAATTTTTCAATGAACCATAACCCTCGATCAAGATTAAGACATTCCTTCTAAATCCTATTTTCATCATTGTTGTAGTCCACATAAATGTGTATGTAAGAAAAATAAACATAAGAAAGTTTGATCCTATGGAAATCCTCCAAAATGTGAGAAAGATGTAGATTGTGACATTGTTGAATATCATTAACCCAATTTATGACCAACAAATAATCACAAAACACTTGAAGTTTATCACATCCCTTTTCTATAGCAAAATCCAATAAAGAATGAAAAGATAACAATTCTACCAAATTGTTTGTTCCCCTCTAGAAACCCCTACTGACTTTGAAAAAATGTTGTTCAATTAAATTTAAGATGAAACCACCAACACCCAACTTATATTCCCCCTGCAAAAACCCATCAAAATAACCCCACGTGTGAGATTCATCAGGTTCCTTTGATATAGCCAAAACTTTAGCAACCACTCCATCTGAAAAGAAATTTTTATTTTGAAAGATTTATTTATTTCATGCCAACCAAATACACCAACATATGAGCAGGGGTAGAGCTATGAATGTTTTGGTATTCCTATTTTGGACCCAAATCCTCTACTTCTCCTTAACGCTAGGTTCTTTCCAGACACAACCTTGGCCTAAAATAAAGCTACACATATTGCAGACTTGACATAAAAAAGTGAATTCTACAAAAATATGCTCTTTGGATTCACTATTTGACTTACATAAGGAGCACCAACCCAGGCCAATCTTATGACATTTTTGCATTAAATCCCATTTACGTACTTTCTCGGCTAGTAAGCACCACATGAAAAGGTGATATTGTGTCTGGAACTTTACCTTCCATACTGTTATAGACATTTTTCGGCACTACAACCCCAAGCATGAAATGTCCATAAACCAAGGGCTCCTAAGTCCCTAAAAGTGTTGTTCTAACCCCTAAAGGAACAAGGTCAACTGATTACAGCTTCTCCCAGAAGTTCTCCATGAAAAACTGCTCATAACTGGTCAAAACAGGATCATTTCAGTTGCTCCATAGGCAAAGTGCATTGCATATCACCTAAATACACTGTGTGGGTGCGTTGCATTTCAAAAAGCCCTTCTATGGGGTGCGGTGGGCGAGAAGTGACAAATGGCAGTGTCATTCCGCGAGGTGGAGAGGCATGGAATCTTCCAGAAACTTCTCCTGTGACACTTGCCTCTCTGAATTCGACCAAGGATGAGTAAGAGATCATCAATCTCAAAGTGGAAGCAAGAACTATCAGAGGGAAGACACTAATCAAATCACAAGCTGACTCATCTCCCTTACAGATAGCTATATATGGATCCCTCATCCCAGAGATCCAAAGGCTGGAATTTTGCATATTGTAAGGAATTGCTGTTGGTTTCTTGAGACAACATCAGAGTGTTGGGTGATCTAAGCTTTGTATGAGGTGAAGAGGGGCTTACTTGCTGAGAGGATGATGCTGGGTCAGAACAACTGGTTGTATCTCCCTTGGCTTTTTCTTGTTTATCAATAAAAGCTATTCAAGTTTTCCTCCATACTCTTGTGTCATTTATGTTTTATGCATTTGTATGGTCAATTTACATCTAATCCTAGATTGTTTATGATTATAGATCCATGTTCTGGTATAGTGCTAAGCTACTGTGATCTTACAGGTACTCTGTGAAGTTGAGCATACAAGGGAGCAAGTAGCGAAAGACTATCAAGAGAGAGGAATCGAACTAGGAGATTAGCGCCAGACAGAGGTTGGTCTTCTTTCTTCTTCTCTCATCTATATTTCATAAAGGAAAAACGAAAGTAGCTTTACTTTGTTTGTTTCTAAGGTAGCTATCACACCTTAGTGGGATAAGCAGTTCTGTGTAGACACTTTTCCCTGTAACAAAATGGCGACTCCACTGGGGACGAATTAGTTTGTTTGTTTGTCTTCCTTGTTGTTTATTTTATAAACTTACAGACATAGCCTGAAGTCGAGCCAGGTAGCTTTCGAACTGCATTTGCTATGCAAATGTAAAGTAGATAAATACCGCTTCAGTCAATCTCCGGGATTTGTTTATAACTTAAACAACTGATTCACAAACTCTCTAATTGCCCCTTGTGGTAGCTCTTAGAACCTCCTTAGATCTACCCCTGATTGTTGCATTACTGATTACCATTTGCTCGGCCAAAACCCATGAACTGAACTGCAAACTGTGACTCGGAACCCAATCAAAGTCTCGTCTCTGGCCCAGTGCAGGTACTGTTCTATGAATCTGAAATTCAGCGCACTTCCCGAGTGTAGTAGGTGCGCAGCATTTCAAATTCCCTGTGTTACAGGTGCGCTGATCAGACTAGGCATTGTTCAGTTTTGGTTTCTGTGACTCATTCTTTTCAGTTCTATTCATGAATTTTGTTGCCTGTAATTAGTATATCTATGTTTGAAACCCCTTTTCCTTGCTGTTATTCCGCCTCGTTTGTGCAAAAGAACTGTAAATGTTTTTGTGTATTTGTTGAGTCATTTTCAGTTCTCCTTTGCAAAAAGTAACGTAATCGTACTGTCGTCCTTTGATTTTAAAGTGTTGCAAGTGTCGTTTTCAGTCATAGGAAAGAGTTTGGTTGCTATTGATAGTCGATTATCCTGTTACTATTGTATTTGGTCTGAATTTGTAGTTTTTCTAGTGTCAAAAACAAGTATTCATTTCCAAATCATAAAATGTTGTGATTGTCTCCATTTTTGATTTTGAAAAGAGACTTGTTAATAATGGTCGCTTGAAAAGTAGTTTAGATTTGTGCATTAGCTTTCTTTTTACCATTCACATACTAAGAAAGCCGAAAACAAATACATGCATGTGCATTTGCATTTAGACTATTTGATTGGTTTGATTTAGGACAATGCATTTAGAGTGTGCTCTTTGCTCTTTGTGAAAGAATACTGTCTCTCTTTCCTTAGTAGCTAGGATTTTCATTGCACAAAGAAGATAAAAGACTGTTTATCATCTTAGATTGCATTTTAGGAATTATACATCTACATCTCGCGGTGAACCTGAAAGGAAAATTTCTTAAACAAGATCAACTATAAAATAAATTCAATGAATCTAACAATGCTTTGGAACCTAACGCACAACATTTAGAAGTCTAGGCTAGAGACATATTCCGGCGTCGTAAAGCCTAGTAACTGTTGTTTTCACTGATGGTTGGGTGATTCCTCCACTTTGAGATGATAATTGTCAGTCTGACTTGTGCTCCCACGTACTGTCGAGTATATTTTGGGAGACCACAATAGGCTTAATCCTTTATCCATAGGAATCCGTGTCTTCTGCCCTATCGATCACAATGCACTGAACACAACATTCGGGAAGATTGACTGCCATACCGTAAAAAGTATTCTGCATTTTTGCGATTGGTTTGGTAATCCCTCTATCTAGATTTCCAGAGCAGTCCCTTTCGTTCCTTTTCAGACTCCTTAACGGAAAAGGTCCATCTGAGCACTTGTCACTTTAGGCTCATTAAAAATCGAAGGCGACTAGAGTCATATTTTTTTTTCGACTCTTAAAAATTGAAAAAACAAGTTGTGTCAAAGCGTCTAAAATTCATCTAATTCAGAAACATACTTCCCCTTTATTTTTAGTTGATCGAGTAATCTGCAATCGTGGAAGAAAGTCAATTGAAACCCCGTCGTTCGCGGAGGCTTACGAGTCAACCGTCTTTGTCTCCGGAATCGAAATAAGTACGGACAAAGTGAGCTCGTTTAACCGGTTCCAAATCTCCTGGTAAAGTTAGAACAAGTGTTCCAACAACATCAAAGACTCCAGTTACTCCAAAAATTTCTGGTATCCCTGCCTTTACAGAAGAAGTTCATCAGCCACAGAAGGACAGTAGTACTGATCCTAGTATGAGGGTGAAAACTTGTATCACTGAACCAGTTTCATCTACAACCAGTTCGGAGAGTGTTTCTCCCCAAACATCTGTCACTGCAGATTCCATACCTTCTTCGGCACCAGAAATATTCTACGGACCTGATGGTCTACCCCTTCCACCTGGTCTGATTGCTATAGAAGAGATTGTGGAAGATCCTCCATCTAGTACTCCATCACAATTTGGAGTCGGTATCACTTTGTATCCTTCTTCATCAGAAATTAGTCTACCGCCAGCGGAAGCTCCTGTAGAATCGCTAGGTAATCTTTTGGATATACTAGAAATGTCTGAACAACTGTCAACATCTAGGACTGTGTCGTCTGACACAGCGATGGCAGAACTTCCTACTATCACTCCAACAATGTTCGCTGGTATACCATTTGTCCCAACTAGCTCTCAATCGCTAGAAGGAACCCACTCAGGGGCCATTTCGACGGTATGGTCTGTTCCTGTTTGTTCATCCAGAATAACATCCAGAAACTCTTATGTTGAGTCTCAACAAATTGATCCATTTGGAGGTCAATTTGGGCAGTCCAGCCCTCAAGGGCAAACCATTCCCTTAAGTACCAGATTACCACCGTATGGGGGGCAGCATACCCTTTCATTATCCCCTCCGGGAGGATAGCCATACGAGAGTTCACAATAAAATTCGGGTTATACTGGAATTACGTCAAGCGGTTGGGTACCGATACTACCTCAACAACCAAGAGTTGTATATTCGATGCAACAATGCTTACCTATGTTGAGTATACCAACTACGCCAGCTATTGTGACGGTGTCGCAAGTTTAAGCGCTGCCTATTGTATGCCAACCTCAGGTTTCTCAGGTTGTAATGCAATAGCCCCTTGACCCTGCAACTCAACCACAATCGCCGACTGGTGGAATGACACAGGTTCAAACGGGTACAATTACCCCTCATCTTGGTCAAACAGTTAGTATCGGGCAACAACACATGGCTTCACAACCATGGCTAGTGCAATACCAACAACCGCAGTTCCAACAAGTATACCAAGGTTCTGAGCAACAAATCTTTGCAAATAGTGGGCAGCCGTATATTCAAAATGGTCAAAATCAACCATTTTACAATGGTCATGCCCACCAACCTTACCAAAGTTACCAGCATCAAATGCATTATGCTGGTATGCAAAGACCAACTGCTCAGGCAATCCCATCTTATCCTGGGTATGCTTCACCTAACCTGAATCAACAGTTACCCTTTGTGGCGAATTTAGAGTTACCTGATTTAAATCGGTTAACAAACGATCCAATCGCTTACGCCCCTTGGTGGCCAGCGATTCCGCATAAACTTCCATCAGATATTCCTAAATTTAATGGAAATCCGGGTGAAGATCCGTCGAATCATGTGATGACCTTTCATCTGTGGTGTTCATCAAACACCCTAAATGATGATTCGATTAGGCTTCGCCTTTTTTAGAGGACGTTAACTGGTCCGATAGCAAAATGGTATATCGAATTGCCTAGAGCTTCATTCGAAAACTTCAGTACCCTAGCCACAACCTTTTTAACCCATTTTTGGTTACCGATAAGGTACGAAACGGACACGAAACTTTTTACCAATTTCAAACAAACAACGGCCACTCACATATCTGATCATATACATGAGTGGCGACGTCATCGTAGAATGGTGAAAACGTATGTTCCCGATCAGCTTTTAGCTGAATGGTTTATTAAGTCATTATTGCCTTCCATCACGGAAGATGTGGCAAAAGGGGGAGTCGTCACCGAAGAGCAAGTTATTGCTCGTGCACAATATTTGGACTTGATTTACACTCAGTCCGGCACGCTCTACGATAAAATACCTGACGCTCCTAGACCGTAATTCTCAGTTCCTCCTCCTCCTAAATAAAACAATGACTCTCATGCCGACGACAGCGTGATTGGCGCAATAGATACGAAATTGACGAAGGCTACATCTAAAAAGGCCCGTAAAATTTTTGGTCAAAATGCAAAAGAGGAACTTCTTGCTTCGGAAGTAAATGCCGTATCGACAGATAAAGGCAAAGAAACCAAACCACCAGGGGGCAAGAAGAAAGTCAAAGGGAAGAAGAAGAAACAAGAAGAATCATCACTTGAAAAATCTTATGCGAACCCTTCTGGAAATAAGAAACCAAATCATCCATGCTTTATATGCGATGAGGATCATTGGACATCAAATTGTCCGTATAAAGTTGAGCTTAAAAAATTCTTCAAGAATACAAAGACCTCAGCAGTATTAACTGATCCGTTTCCGAATCCGGGAACAAATCTGGTTGACAGCGGAAATGCTTCCCCGTCTCAAGTGCTAATGTTGTCGGTTTCAAAACAGAAAAATGATGCTTTGATATCGACAAGAAACAAATATTATGGGAATCCACAGTTGTCGAACAACAAGGATAAATAAACCTAGTAGTTCGACAACAACTTCGACAGAAGTTGCACCGCCCATCATTCCTGAATTGACAATAAAACCGCCAAATGGAGTAGCACAGAAGTCGACATTTAATCCTCGTGCTAGAGCAGCACAACATTATAAGATAGTGGAAGATTTGGCCCAATCGCCATCCGCTATGTCGACTCTTGAGGTACTACAAAATTTCCCATCCCAAAAGCAAGCTTTATTATCAGCCATTGGTGGGATAGACCCAAAGGATTCCAATCTTGTATCCTTCGATCATAAAGGATACGATCCTCAGTTACCAGCTCAACTAGCTTTCCTCATTCAAGTGAAAGCCCTCAACAAAACTGTTCATCGAACAATTATTGATGAGGGGGCATCTACATGTATTATGTTGATGAGTTGTTGGAAAACTTTAGGATCTCCAACCTTGTCACGATCTTCGACGACATTAAAAGCATTTGACGGATGAACATATACCCCATATGGTATTCTAAGTAACTTGAAGGTTGAACTAGGAGGGAAGACAGTAGAAATAGATGTTGAGGTAATCGACAGAAATCTCGATTACAACATCCTACTGGGAAGACCATGAATATATGCTATGGCTGCTATTTTGTCGACCTATGTTAGGAAAATTGCATTTCCCTTTCAAGGAGGGATTACAATCATCAAAACTTCCTCCCCAATGGTTCTCAAGTTACGGGAAGCATTCCAATGATCCATGGAAGCCCCCATTCGCTTCAAAATATCAGAGTAGGCCTACTAAAAGATCCTATATTAATGGGAACTTTCGCCCTTCCACCTCCAATCAATTTGGTGGAAGTAGCGTCGGTAGGAACCTACAATATGATATCTTCAAAAAAGATCTCAGAAAACGATATCAACATGGATCATGCGTAGGTTTTGCCTCCAAGCCCAACAAAAATATTGTAGCAATCAATGTTCCTAGCATGGGAGACAAACCCAAATCAACGCTCATCAAGCGTTTGGATAGATAGGTCTAAGGAAAATGGCACCCCTTCAGATCCTTGGTCGAGAGTGCATGTCACCGACGAAGGAATTGTTCAATCAATGGTAATTGAAGGGGCACCATGGGATGATTACCACCATCGTTCCCTTCTTTTGGATTGTGAAGAAAATACTCCAGATGACCTTTATCATCCTTCAGTTTTTTATTTTCTATCAAATACTGTAAACACGGTGGATTCCGAGCGAAACTTGTCCAACATTGAAGAGACTATCGCCATAAATATCTTGACCAAAACAAATGTTGTAGAGAATATTTATGTTGGCAAATGTTGTTCTCCTTCAGAACTGGAAATATATAACGCTCTTTTTCGCAAATTCAGAGATGTCTTTGCTTGGTCATATAGTGAAATGCCAGGCATTGATTCGAGTATCGTTGAACACGAAATCAAGATGTATCCAGATGTCAAACCATTACGACAATGGCTATGGCAGGTGCACCCCAAGAAAGCCGCTGCCATTAAGGCAGAAGTTGAAAAACTTCTCCATGCTGGTTTCATTTACCCGGTTCCTCTAACCGATTGGGTATCGAATATTGTCCCTGTTATGAAAAAAAAAGGAACAATTAGAGTGTGCATCGATTATAGGGATGTAAATCAAGCTTGTCCAAAAGACAACTACCCTACACCCTTCATCGACCAGATAATTGATGAACGCGCCGGATGTGAAATGTTTTCATTTATGGATAATCAAATAAACATCCGCCCATAGGACCAGTCAAACACTGCATTTATTTGTCCGTGGGGCACATTCGCATATTGAAAATTACCCTTTGGTTTAAAGAATGCAGGGGAAACATTTCAGAGGGCAATGAATTATGCCTTCCATGACATCAAAAACATCGTTCAACCATACCTCGACGACCTTTCGGCTCATTCGCGAAAGCGGACTGATCATCCGCAGCATTTAAGAGCAATATTTCTACGTTGCCGACACTACAAGATACAACTCAATCCACACAAATGTGTATTTTGTGTCATTTCTGGTCGTTTACTTGGCTTTGTAGTCTCGAAAGACGGGATTCGTCTCAACCCATGTAAGGTTCAGGCAATCATAAATTTACCTCCACCTTCAAATTTGCTTCAGATTCAGAAACTCCAAGGGAAAGCAAACTTTCTGAGGAGGTTCATTCCAAATTATGCCGAACTTGCTAAAGGTTATACGCGTCTTTTGAAAAAGGAAGTACCCTTTCTCTGGGATCAGGTTGCGCAAGCTTCCTTTGATGCTTTAAAAGAATCCCTAATGAAAGCATCATTAATGTACGCTCCCGATTATCAAAAATACTTTAATCTGTATCTGGCTACAGCGGATACAACCATCGCAATGGTTTTAGTTCAAGAAAACAACGGAATTGAACATCCTATATATTATTTAAGTAAGAACTTAAATGATACAGAAAGCAAATATTCTTATGCTGAAAAGCTAGTGCTCGCAACTGTTCAAGCGATACAGAGATTTCGACACTATGTCCTCTTTCGAAAAACTACCATTCTGTTACATTGCAACCCCATGACTTATATATTGTCGCGACAGTTGCTGTGGGGCAAATATTCAAAATGGATAACAATTCTACAAGATTTTGATCTGGAATTTGTAAAATCCAAGTCAAAGAAAGCTCTGGTTGTCGCAGAATTATTATGCGATCTCCCATCATCGTCCAACGATGAAACATCCGAAGAAACGATCGTGGAAGAAAATTTGTTTCTGATATCTTCAAGCAATATGTGGTATGGGGATATAATCATTTATCTCCAAACCCAAAAATATAGGCCAAATACCTCTCGCTCCGAACAAAAATGTATTCGATACCAAGCAAAAGACTACGTGATTGTTGGTGATACACTTTACCGTCGTGGTATCGATACAGTTCTGAGAAGGTGCCTCACTCATGAGGAGGCCGAAAAAGTCCTGAATGATTGCCATTCAGGTGCGTGTGGAGGGCATCAATCCGGCTATGCTACAGCGCAAAATTTTTTATGAGCAGGATACTTCTGGCCAACAATGTTCAAAGATTGCATAACCGCAGTCAGAAGTTGCCATGCTTATCAAATTTTCGATAGCAAAACCAGAAGACCACCCGCACCTCTGCAGCCAATAGTTGTTGTCGGGCCATTTGCCAAATGGGGCATCGATTTCATGACATGTAACCCCACCTCGACCGGGGGGCATGGGTATATCATAGTCGCAGTTGACTATTTTACCAAATGGGCCGAGTCGATGCCTACATTAGATAATACTGGTGAAACAACTGCCCTCTTCTTTTTCAATCATGTAGTCACCAGATTCAGCGTCCCACAAGCTACAGTCACAGATCATGGATCACATTTTCGCAATCACACGATGGTCGAATTAGCTGCGAAATTAGGATTGTCTCATGACAGCTCTACTGCATATTACCCGCAAGCCAACGGACAAGTTGAAGCAATCAACAAAGTCCTGAAGCGCATGCTGCAAAGGATGATTGGAGTTCACAAAAGAAGTTGGCACCTAATCCTGTACTCAGCCTTGTGGGCTTACTGAACATCGGTAAGGAATGCAACCGGGTTTACACCTTTCCAACTGGTATATGGCCTGGAAGCAGTCTTACCAATCCAGTGTGAAATCTCGTCCCTCAAACTCGCAATTGACCTTCTCCCCGGAACTTCAGAAGAGGAGGCTCGTTTCTTGGAACTAATCCAATTGGATGAAACCCGTCGTGATGCCGCTTTGGCTAACGAAGCCCATAAGAAACGAGTCAAGGCGCAGTTCGATAAGAATGTCAAACCCCGTGTCTTCTCAGAAGGTGACTTGGTCTTGCTTTATGACCAAGAATCCGATAAATTGGGGGCAGGTAAATTCAAGTCTTTATGGATGGGCCCCTATGTTGTTAAGCGAGTGTTAGCAAAAGGAGCCTACGAGTTAATGGATTATGACGGGATTCCACTAGCACAACCTCGTAACGGGTTGTACCTCAAGCGTTACTATGCGTGATTTAGTATAGTAACCTGTATGCTTTTGTTATGTTTTTGTTTTCGCTAAGGTGTTTGTTTTGGTCAAGTAATCCACTTTTTACATTTATTGCAGATGTCAAACCTATTGGAGTCATGTGTTGGATATGCCGACGGAGCGAGTCGTAGTTCGCGGAACCTATCTTCCGCGGCCTGGGCCATTTTTGATCCAAGCGGCGAGTTAGTAAGTTTCAGAGGGGTATGTATTGGTCGATCAACGAATAACATCGCTGAATATAGCGCGTTGATAGAACTTCTCTCTGATGCCATCACACATGATGTACGCCGACTGATTGTCAGGCTAGACTCACAACTCGTCATACTACAACTCACTGGTATCTACTCTGTTCGAAATCCAGCTATTTATCGCATGTTCCTAAGGGTTAAGATTTTGGAAAGGCAATTTGATTTTATTTAATATCAGCATATTTCCAGAACCTTAAACACATTAACTGACTCATTGGCAAATTATGTGTTAGATAGACATTTGCAAAATTTATAAAAAGAAGCATACCATCAATATTTGCATTTGGATCATGTAACTTAACCAAAATAAAACTTCGAAAATCAAAAATATATATATAACTATTTATGGTTTACACATAATGTTCTGTAACCAAGACAAAATTGGTCAAATGACCCAAAACTCAAAACGTCAGGGGGCACCCTAGTCTAATGATGCTCGTGATAGCAAGTCACAGCCTGTGCGATCATGCGTAAGAGCCGAGTCCATCGTCTTGGCACACCAGTAGTATGCTGCTGCAACCTCAAGGGCAGCTCGTCAGTCCTCACATCTGGAATACCAAGAGTGAGGCCCTCAACCTGTTCCTGTAATGCTGTGAGAGTCTCGGCCACATCGAGGTCGCGAAGGATAGCCCTTCCAACAGCCTCTCCTGCTGGGGCGACAGCTGGCACTCTCAGGCGTACTACTGGCTGAACGGGACCAACATATGCATGAACACATGAGTTTTGATTAGTCTTTATAGAATAAATCACAAGGACATTATAAAAGAAAAACGATAAACAGGAATATGGTCAAAGGATTTACCAATAGCACCCCACTGTTCGCCAGCCGGCAGTACTAAATCTGGGTCACCCCGAAAGTCCATACCAGCATATGGATACTCGGAATAAGCCATCTCCTGGCGATCAAACCACCCAAAGAAGGTATCAGAAAAGGAAATCTGAGACTGACCAGCATGCCTAGACATATGGTCGACCCATCTCTGCATATGTGGTTCAGTCGGTGAAGGTAAATTGAGTGCAATATGTTGTGGCTGCATCAGTGGTATCTTTTCCAAGGAAAAGGCGGTCAAGATAGAACCATAACCAAAGTTCTTCAACCTCCCACTCTTCACCTTGGTCAACTGTTCTTTCATCACAAGAAGTACTGCGTCGCACTAGTTGAACACCTTCGGTTGGAGACATTCCAAGGCATACTGCATATAAGATCGATTGGCTACATGAAGAGCCGCACCACCAGCCATCCTACCAAAAGTGAATAGAATAGTCCTGAGGGACCTGTTAGTGACATCACGGATGATGATCTTGCCGTCCTTACTTGGCTGAGATCCCTCTCTGCAATACCGGTGAACATAATCTCTCACAGATTCACCTCCTCCGGCCGAACCTGATAAAGAGATGGGGACACCCCGCCTCAACAAGCCAGTCAAGAAATAGATGTCCACTACAGTCAAGGGGATGGATTTGCCCCTAATCTGGAACACCTAGTTGGTAGGATCCCAAGCATCGAGAAAATACTGCAGCAAGTTGATTTGTCTCTCATGCTAGAAATGTGGAAAAACTTCAACAAGCCACAGCTCCGTAGTGCATTTACTGTAACCGGATCATGTAAAGCAAGCATGTCCTCTTCTTCATGCTCACATTCTCGCCATGTAATAGTCATCTTGCTCCAAAAATCTCTGAAAACAAACAAGAGAAGAGTTAGATCCTGATTTTGGTGAGAAACAGGCAAAATTTCCATCAAAAAACTGTGTATAAAATTCCTTCCTTGCGCCCATCGCACCTACAGTAGTGCTCTGGGTGCATTGCATGTCAGATGGCCAGTAGACAGGCCAACATCCAACGCACCTTTCGATACACAAAGGGTGCGCTGAAGCCAGGGCGAGTTTTTCAAACCCCAGAGGCTCAGAAAAACCAGGAATCAAGCTCAGAATGCAAAATGGAAAGCATGAAATGAAAGAGCTCAAGTTTAGCTCCTACCTGATCCAAACAGTGCCGAGAATCGTCCATAGAATCTCCTGGAATCAGCTGATGAAAATCAAGGGGGAAAAGCACCTCCAAAGCTCCAACAAACCAAAGTTCAAATGAAATGGTAAAATGAGAGGTAAAAGCACTTTTACATTACTTTTTACGTAGTTCAAAGTAAAATATTAGTGTTCTAACTCATTTTTCAAACATATATTGTTCATTTCTGACTAGTTTGATGAAGCAATTGAAAATGCAGTATAATCTTTGAAAGAACAAAGCTATTTATGGTAAAATCAAGAAATGATCGTTGTATCGAGCAGTTTTAGCACATAGTTCAAGCTCATTAAAACATAAACATAAGTCATGAGCAAATGTTTCCCCCAGTGTTTAAGCTCAATAAACAAATGAACCAATTCCCGGTAAATAACCATCGTGAATGTAGTACTTCAGCCTTTAAAGCCTTGGTTGTGTTCTCATCATCACCTCCATTCTGTATTGGCCGATCATTCACCTCCATTTGATTGTTTACCCCTTTTGAGGAACAGCTGCGAAGAGTGATCTCACTAGCCATCCTTGTAACACTACCGTGATTGGAAAATTCCAAACCTTACCTGGAATCAGCTGCTACACAATTTTATCACTCGTTCCTCAAAAGACGAGTCTCCTTTAAGCTCTTTTCAACTGACTCGTAAAATATGAAAATATCGCCGAGCCATTGGCCTATCCAGCTCGTTAAAGGGACCGGAAGTGCTATCCCTCCTCCAGATTTTAATCTTTTTGGACCTGAGGGATTATTACACAAAAAGATCGAGTGCTTGTTTTGTTCGGCTCATTAAAAGTATCGAAAATTCATCCCTTCTGTATTGTTTTATACTTTTTCGGACTTAAGGGATTAGATGACGAAAAAGGAATTTTGGAGTTTCCTTTACGTTCCTTTTCAGACTCTCTAAAATTGAAAAGGACCGAGTTACCTTTGTCGTTAAACTCGTTAAAACTTAATAGTGACAAACTTGTCCATAGCAGACAAGAACGAGTTTCACTATCGCTAGGCTCGTTAAAACATAGCGATGGGTTTGCCCGAAGGAAAAATTATAGAACAAGCATATGTTATCCTCCTCAAGCTTGACAAAAATATTGAGGTAATGGTCAGCAATGACTGGGGAAAAATTGGGAAGAAAACTTGAAGAAACTTTGTTGGTAGCAAGTCGCTCTTGAACATGACACTTTCACTCCGCATCCAAGTCGGGTTGGGTTGTTTCATTCACCGATCACATCACCATGGTCCCATCACACCATCCATATTTGGGGTTAATGCTACCAATCCATCACATCAGTGTCACCGATATGTTCAAGAGAAGTCATTCAGAGAATTCACCTGTGTCTCACCCGCTACAATACATTTATACTCCATCCTTTCATGACTACCACCCTGAACCTTATGTCATCAGATCGTTTTCATCTCCATTAAAATCATTTACTCCGTTTCATGTCATTGATGTGGGATTCATTAAGGCCCTCCTGTGATGGATCGCTTCTTGTCGACATTAGCTCATTATCGAAGAAGTCGATCTAGGAACACCCCGTTCAGTACTTTGAAGCTTGCATGCCTCAATGGCAAGTTTCTCACTTCTGGCGACAGGTTTACATCAATGGCCTTTGACCGAAAGATTTTGCGTGGTGTTCGACGCCAAGTCCTTTATTCACACCGCGTGAATTGTACTGCAGTACCTTGAGGGTCATTATCATTATCGGTGATTCCTCTCGCGCCTGTTAACAGCTTACATCATTGGCTGGTAATCAGGTGATGTCTTTCCATGTTCGACTCCAGAACATCTCTCACAT
This sequence comes from Pinus tabuliformis, assembly GCA_031772625.1. Classification (NCBI taxonomy): domain Eukaryota; kingdom Viridiplantae; phylum Streptophyta; class Pinopsida; order Pinales; family Pinaceae; genus Pinus; species Pinus tabuliformis. The sequence continues at coordinate 180,050,991 of CM062811.1, read as the reverse complement.
GGATAGACTTGTACTTCGAGTGAAGATCGAACGAGACTGAAGACCCTGAATCTAGTTTCATCCATCCGGGATGCGATATATATCCAGGGAAATAAAGACATCAAATGTACATTATTGCTGCACAGATAATCATCCAATCAAAGGGATGATGACTCCACCAGAATCATCAGTCTACACTCAGACGATTGTCTGTCCTATGTACATGAAAATGAATTTATAAAGCTGAGCATGGGAATGCCCGCCTCGGCTAGATCATGAAAATATTATGAAGATAATGTATTGTATTGTATCTTATTACAAGTCTCCTCCCAGCTTGAAAGAACTTTGGATCCTCATAACAAAGCATTTCACCCCACATCAAAAGATTAACGACCTCATGCTTTAGGGGGCAACTGTTATAGACATTTTTTGGCACTACAACCCCAAGCATGAAATGTCCATAAACCAAGGGCTCCTAAGTCCCTAAAAGTGTTGTTCTAACCCCTAAAGGAACAAGGTCAACTGATTACAGCTTCTCCCAGAAGTACTCCATGAAAAACTGCTCATAACTGGTCAAAACAGGATCATTCCAGCTGCTCCATAGGCAAAGTACATTGCATCTCACCTAAATACAATGTATGGGTGTGTTGCATTTCAAAAATCCATTCTATGGGGTGCGATGGGCGAGAAGTGACAAATGGCAGTGTCATTCCGTGAGGTGGAGAGGCATGGAATCTTCCAGAAACTTCTCCTGTGACACTTGCCTCTCTGAATTCGACCAAGGATGAGTAAGAGATCATCAATATCCAAGTGGAAGCAAGAACTATCAGAGGGAAGACACTAATCAAATCACAAGCTGACTCATCTCCCTTACAGATATCTATATATGGATCCCTCATCCCAGAGATCCAGAGGCTGGAATTTTGCATATTGTAAGGAATTGTTGTTGGTTTCTTGAGACAACATCAGAGTGTTGGGTGATCTAAGCTTTGTATGCGGTGAAGAGGGGCTTACTTGCTGAGAGGATGATGCTGGGTCAGAACAACTGGTTGTAACTCCCTTGGCTTTTTCTTGTTTATTAATAAAAGCTATTCAAGTTTTCCTCCATACTCTTGTGTCATTTATGTTTTATGCATTTGTATGGTCAATTTACATCTGATCCTAGATTGTTTATGATTATAGATCCATGTTCTTGTATAGTGCTATGCTATTGTGATCTTATAGGTACTCTGTGAAGCTGAGCGTACAAGGGAGCAAGTAGCGAAAGACTATCAAGAGAGAGGAATCGAACTAGGAGATTAGCGCAAGACAGAGGTTGGTCTTCTTTGTTCCTCTCATCTATATTTCATAAAGGAAAAACAAAAGTAGCTTTAATTTGTTTGTTTCTAAGGTAGCTATCACACCTTAGTGGGATAAGCAGTTCTGTGTAGACACTTTTCCCTGTAACACATACTCCTTTCCATCGCCATGCCCCTCCACATTAATAACAACCAATTTCAGATGAAGATACCCTAGCTTAGGAGTATAAATGCCCATCAGAGAGTGAACCTAGACTAACTTCCCATTATTATGGGAAATTATTATATGTGCAACAACAAGAGCATATAAATAACCATTCTATATCTCGCAGTATCACTGATATATCTGTAAATATTTAGCTAATAACCATCCTTGACGCAAAATAGAAGTATGAGTTGGGTTATTAATATGTGCTAGCCATGAAATACCTTTGTATCTAAGCTGATTCAACTCGTTACCAACCTTCCAAGCAAGACTTGAAACAATACGACCAAAACTTGAAATGTTATCCAATATTCCAAGGAGAACAAACGAATGTACTTCTAATATACCACCAAAGTCCATAGGATGTGATTGGAAAAAAATTCCCAACCAAATTTTACTGCTAAGGCTTTTGAAAACATAAAGATACTTTTGAGCCCCCAACCACCAATTATTTCTAGAAAAACAATACATTCCCATTTAACCCAAGGGAGAATGAATGTTCTTGAGTTCTAGCCCACAATTGAAACACATTCTTGTGGCTTTTTCTAAAGCCCACCTTGGGATCCATGCCATAGACATCCATATCACAAGAGTGGATTCCAATACTGATTTGACTAGAAATATCCTCCCTACTCTTGACAACCACCATAAGCTCCATCCTTTTAATCTTTTCTCTAGCTTTGCAATTAGCTAAGACCAATCTTCCTTCTTATAACAATTAGGTTTCAAATGAAAACCCAAGTATTTTAAACCTGCTTCCAACTCTAATAGTTGAAAAGGGAAAACATTCCTGAGATTCTGCAATTCATGGCCTTCTAGGTTTTGAGTAGAGATAGTATATTTCTTGTCATTTACAACCATACTTGTGGCTTTCCCAAATAGATCAATAATCTCAGATAATTTAGCAACATCTCTAAAAGAACCATTACATAAAATTAGAATATCATCAACAAATAATAAATGGGTGATTGCAGGGTTGGAAGGAGGGGAGGGATTCTCTTTAATCCTGATGGAATAATTGTGGACAAGTATGCATGGGAACTAGGTATTAATACCAAGAACAATCAAGCAGAATTTTATAGCTTATATATGGGAATCCTTCTAGCCAAGAAGAGGGAAGCTAAAATCATCACAATCCTGGGTGACTCCTATCTGTTTATTAGACACCTCAGAAAATCTTCCCTTTCTCAGGACAACCACCTAAGCCAAACTCTTCTTTGTGCTTAGAGCATCCTTCCTTCCTTCAAAATCTCTCAAGCTTGGCACATCCTCTGAAACCTAAATACAGAATCATATTTGATGGAAAAAATCTTGTTGATTATCGGATGGAAGATTGGAAACCAATGGGGACTTTAGTTCTAGTCCTATACCCTAACCCCTCCTACGATAATTCCCCTCATGTGTCCCCCTTACCCTCTCCCTTATCCAAGGTATATATGGAAGGTTCTTGCCACCCATGATATCCACCATCACCCCCCATACGTCACCCACATTATTATCCATTGTCCTTCCCCATTCGTTTGTTTGATGACACCTACCCATTCTCCCCTGTCACATGACCTCCACTATCCTCTCCATGTGATGCTGTTAGAGCTGATTCTGCAGTCAGGCATGATATTTATCACATCAGCTTCAAGGTTCAAGGTTTATTGCAGGTGCACGAAGTTGGTTCCCATGCGATCCCTCTCTCGCTGCGTGCAAAACTTACTCCCCACGACCCTAACTAGACAACCCAACTACTTGAGCATACGTCTGAAAATAATGGCCGGTCTCTCTCCATCTAGGGTAATGATGATGCCATATTGGGATCCTGGTGGCTTGGGATTGATTCTGCAGGGCCACAACTATAAATCACAGATGCGTTCTCTGTTCCATGTCATTATGCTTGTGAATTTCCTTCCATGTTGGATTTGGTTCTGTTTGTCTAGTAATGAGAATTTAGTTGCTTATATGGGGCACGAGATTACAATATTTCTTTGGGACAGGGTCTTCGCCCTCCATTTTCGATAGATCTCTAGTGTGCTCATATATGCTCAGTGTAGGATACCTCAGGAAGGAATCTACTGATACCCCATTTCTTGGTCCAGTCCCATTTTTCAGAGTCATACTGAGAAGATGGCTACAAGTTCATGGGGAAGCATACGCCCTCGCTCTGCCTTGGTGTCAGAGAAGGAGACTAAACGTAAGGCTTTGGGTCATCATCAAAGTTCACTACCCCCCACCTCCCAACTTAGGATTTTTTCTTGTAGTGTGCAAAGGAACTGGTAGAAATTAAGGTTCATCTCTCGGACATAAAGGACCTGTTGTATCGTTAAAGAGTGGTGGCCTATGAAAATTCAAAGAACATTGATGCGAAAGGCAAACAGGTTGACAAGCTTGAGGATAAGGTTTTTGCACTACACACCATGATCGAAGACCTACAACTGCAAATTTCAAAGATAGGATCTCCTCCGGAAGAACATAGCAACCCATCTAAAGTCCAAAATTTGGGCATTGATCTAAACTGCCTAACTAACCCTTTCGCCTAACTACACCATGCAATGTATGATTTCTTCTGTGTAATTTTGTTGTCTCAATTTTTCCAAATATATACTAGTAGGCTAAATAAGAGTATTGCACCATGGTTAGATTTTGTAATGATCATGAATATATGGGCTCTGCAAATTAGGTGCAAAAGGACAAACATAAGCCCAAGGGAAAATTCAAATGTAACTCACTCGTGTATTTTGTTGCGACCGAGTGAAAAATTAATATATCAAGTACTCATTGTTGTTAAAAATAAATAAATAAATGGGTGATTGTAAGAGAATTAGCAATTAATACACCCATGAAGTCACCTCTATGTTTAGCTTCTTCCAACAAATGACTGATAGCTTCGGATACCATTAGAGCAATAAAGGAGACATGGGGAAACCTTGTCTCAGTCCTCTTTGAGCATGTAAAAAGGGGAGGCTGACTTGTTTATCAAAACTACAAAGGAGACCGATCAAATGCAGCCCATGATCCAATTAATGAAATCAATACCTAACTCAAAGTGAGTCAATAAGAGTCTAATATACATCCAACTTACACCATCATAGGCTCTTGAAAGATTAATTTTCATTACAACTCCTTTTAATCTAAAAGTCTTCATACTATGAAGAAATTTTTGGGCCACCTTAAGGGATTTATGAATTTGTACCAAAATTTTCTTTTGATATAGATTTTCATAGGATAGGCTTTAATCTTCTGGAAATTACCTTTGGGATGACCTTTTAGATACAACTGTAGAGACAAGTAGGATGAAATTCTTCAAAGGAGATAGGCTTGTCCAGCTTAGGGATAAAGGCTATGAAAGTAGAGTTGAAAGCCACCAAGAATCAACCTTCACTTATTGATTCATTTACAACTCACGATGAATCCTTACCAATAAGCTCAAAAACCCCTTAAAAAAACTCTATCCCCTACCAATCAGGACCTCGACTTTTGTCTTTCTGAAAGCTAGCTAAACGAACCTTCAATTCGTCTTCATAGACCTCCTCCATCCAAGCTCTATTATCATCATCATCCACATACCTGGGGATTAATTGGGAAACCCTATGTTGATGGTCTGAATTGACCTTATCAACATTGGGGGAAAACCACCCAGTCGGGGTCCTAGTTAGACCCTTTTCCATTTGGAATGATGGCTCTAACTGGAATTATGGGACCAGTTTCCCTTAAATAAAATGTATGGAATGGGATGATTGGTGATGATGATGATGATGTATCTATTTGAGCAAATTGATATATTCTAACAAATTAATTACAAATCTTTGTAACTTATTATAATACCCAGGTAAGATGAAAAATATATGTGCTAGAAAGATGTCATAACCAACACAATAATGTAGATCATTATGCAATTACGATATTAATTCAATTAATTCCATTAATTTAATTAACTAGTTAATTAAATTAATTTTTTTATAACATCACATATGATATAGATCTCGTTGTTCACAATATAAATCAAATTTCAACCAAACATGCCAATAGTGATCATGAAAGACTGACTAACATACATATATGTGAACAATATCATTAAACAATTATTTTCAAAGCAAAGACACAAAAATATAGGATAATAGTACCCAATAAACTGTATATCTACTCATCTTGGAACTACAAGTGGTTAAGCTTATATGAAGAAAAAATCAAAATACAATAGTGCAATTACAAGTCCTATATTTTCAAAATTTAGGACCCCTTTCCTTATCTCGGAGAGGGGGATTTATAGCCTTAATACAAAGGATATAAAAACAAACTCTTCCTTAAATCACTCAAAATAAATAAAAATTAAAAACAAATTAGGAAATTGTTGCAACAACCTTTGAATCTAGGATGAGGACTGTCCAATAGTAAGTTGTTGCAACTATAAATGTCCAACAAGATCGTAAGTTTTAGAGGATGTTTAGGCTTGATTCTCATATGAATGGTGAAAATGGATGACTTCAATGGTGGAAACATCTGTATATAAAAATTGGACAAACAACGAAGAACCAACCATGGGTTGTGAGGCTTAACAAGAAACTGCCAATGATTCTCAAGGTCAGTTTCATATAATTTCTCGATTCTTTCCACCATTGTGTTGCTCTGTTCCACAAAAGTATTCATTAAGGTATTTTCATCTGGAAGTGAATCAAATTTTCTTGTAACAGAGTATCATTGACAAATTCAATGATAGCTCTAGATAGATCTCAGGCCTCCTTCAACCTCAACTTGTTTCATTCTAATTTTCCACTCTCATAAAATTATTGTCTTCTGTGTCTCATCGATTTTAGCAAGCTTTGCTTCTCCGTATTCTCTACTTTCTTGCAAGTTCATAAAATCAGTCAGTTAATCATTTACTTCATCAAAGTAATTCATCATCTCATTTAATTGATCCACTAGAGAGTTTCCCAACTTGCATTGACCTTGAATCAATATGAGCTTGTTGCAGAAGATCTTCTATTGATTTATGAGTAGAGTACTTAACTCTTTGGCTTCCTTCTTAAATTTTGCCACTTGAGGATTAACACTCAACTATTCTATCATTTTATACATATCCTTAAGTTGGTCATCTTTCTCTTGCATTTCTTTGTCATGATGTAATTTCAAAGTATCAAATTTCTTTTGCAGCTCTGACTTTTCATTGTGTCATTGCTCAATAATTTTCTGCTTCACAGAGTCAAATTACTATTCCAATGAGGCAATATTTTCTTATTTTTCTTTCAGCGGTTCTTGGACTTTAGCAAATTTGTCTATTGTGGCATAAGCATAAGCTCCTGTAAGTTGGGTAAAATTTCCTAATTCTTCAGCAGGTGTAGTGGAGGAACCTTTCTACAAGACTTCAAAGGAAGAAAGCTTGCTAGGAACTAATTACTGAGATTGCTTGAGATTTATTTTCTTTCTTCCTCTCTTAACCACTGCCTTATGCTGAGGACTATAAAATATGTCTAAAGGAGGGATTTCTTCCACATTGAGAGTAAACTCTAAAGTATGGAAAGAAAGAACAACCTCAACATAATTCTGATCAAGAATGGAATATTTATCAATAAATTTCTCTGATCTGATATCTTGTCCAACATTCTTAGAAGTTCCTTGAACATCCACTTGCTGTGAAGAAGTGGTAGTTTGAGAAACTAAAGTTTGGGCCTTGATCTTAGGATTAATAATCTTGCTGTACTCATTCCATGCATCTTTTAATTCAGGATTAAAAATAATTTCATCAACCTAAGGTGGAGAAGAAATTATAGCAATTTCTGGATGGTCTTTAGGAGGAATAAACTTCTATTTGAAACTATCAGGCTGAGTAGCAGCCTTCGATGACTTTTCCTGAGGTAACTGTCATAAATTTAATGGAATATTGGATGTTTGAGAATCCCTGTATTGGATAAACTGGTTTTCTCTTCTACAGTCAATTGTTCTTCCATTCTTCGTAGTACTGTAGCATAGGATGAAGATTGTACAAACATATCATAAAAATTTTCTGCTTCATGAACGAATGGCCTAATTCCTTAGAGATGCAGTGAAATTATTCACCACTGAATCTGGATCAAATTGTCTATTGGGAACAGTGGGAAATTTAAGAGCCTGAATGGAAAGAATATCCTTCTCGACATGGCGATAATTAGCTAGAGAAAATATACCAAGCCTTATAGGGAAAATAAGCCATACCCTTTTATTGGATTCTCTTAAGACTTTAGAGATACCATAATCAACAGTCTAATATGCTACCTTCATGTTGACTAACTTATTAGATATGAACAAAGGAAACACATGGGGATGAGTTAGGCTTCCCCAGACTCTAACATAAGTGAAAAATATTCTTTGAATCAGTTTCCAATCATCTGAACGTCATCCATAGCTTCCTGTGACTTGTAGGTGGGCGAGACTCAAATATGGCTTAATATATTGGAACCATGACTCTGTGAAAAATATGGTAGAGATGTTCAATATATTTCGATTCCGATAGGAGGTCATGGTAAATGTGGATGGGTTTTGGGATCCTAAATGGTCCATTTCCAATCCCTAGCAGGAAAATCCATAGAGAAACACAAGGCATCCATAACATAGACTGACATATAGAAAGGGGCAACTTATATACAAAAATATTCCTAGTTGTCCGAAATGCTAAGATATGAGCAGCTAATTTTTTTGAAAGCATAGTTTCCTAATCAAATATATATCCCTCAGAAGCCCCATCACTCAAAGATACCCATGTGTTATGGAATTTTGACACATTAGAGAGTGCATGCAACCAACACATCATAGTTGCAACTTGGGAAAAAGGAGCAACGAGAAAATCAAGCGAGTAATTACTACTCTCCTCAGCTTTATGCTTGTTTGGGTCCTATCTCCAAGGTCTAATTTGTTTTGACGGGTACCCATGCTCCTTTATGAAATCCTTGACATATTCCTTATTATAAAGATACAGGGGATTTAGCAAATGATACATGCTCTCTAAATCCTTGTTGTTAAAGACCCAATTATTGTGCCCCTTTTAGTCTGAATGTACCTATTGGAAATGTCCAAATTCTTGACCACCCAATGGACCATGTCCGTGAGGAAATAATCATGGCCTGGCTACAATTCTATGAAGGAAAGAATTTGTAGCATATATTGTAGTGGCTTCCGAGACATGGGTACTATCATCAGCCATGATTGTACTAATAGTAAATTTGGGGTTCTCTCTTTCAAAATACTGATAAATTGATTCCCATGAAAGAAGTCCAACATCTATGGTACATACAATATCTGAGAACAGTCCTGCTCCTAGAGCTTTATCATCCACATCTTAAAGAAATGCACTGGAAGGTCGCTGCTGTGGAGCCTTCTTCTTTGCTCTAGTGCCTTTCTTCATCTCTAATGAATATCAAGAATCCAATTTTGCCTATAGGAGACAAAAGCAGAGACTTAGCGGATTTTTTTTTACAACACTCACAAACAAGATAAAAATGGGAATAATGTGTAAAAATCCCTTATTAAAAACCCATCACGAAAACCAAATTTTTATAAATGTGAAATTTAATTTGTTCGAGGTTAATAACTAAAGCATTAAATCACTCAAGTGAATGGAAACGGGACCACATGACCACGCCACATCAGATATCGACACAAAGAATATCAACATGGAATTTTAAATAGATTTACGATATAAGGACTTCCTGATATACAAAGCTCCAAGGTTTGAGACCTCGATATGAAAAATTCCGAGATGTACAAGGTCCGATATAAAATATTTCGATATGCGAGGGCTCTGGGATACCAATGTTCCAATACTGGGAGGTTTTGAGATACCAAGGTTCCGAAATACACAAGTTCGATGTATAAGAATACTTGGAAAATAATAATCTCATAAGTTCTTTTAAATGAGAGTTACGATATAGCTAAGTCCTAATATGAAAAAAGACCGATATATCGAAACCCAAAGATGAATTATGTTAGAAGATCGGGAGTTCAGATCTTAGGGAAGTAATATATCGTAACATTTTAATAAAAGGCTCCGATGAAGCTATCCCGAGAAGGCTTATTTCGATAAGGAATTTACTTTGGCTTTCTCTTTAGTCTTTTTAAAATTGAATTTCCCTTTAGTTTTATTTTAAAGCAAAAATAAAAAGGATTTAAAACTAAACAAAAGCATAAAGGGTCCCCATTATTTATTATATCTTTTAAGAAAAAAATTAGAAATGGGGGTTGTTGTGTGTTAAACAATTAGCGAGGCACTAAGCGAAACAATTATCTTTGAATAAACTAATAAAATTCAAAAGTAAAAAGGAACAATTAAGAAAAGATCAAAATGCTAGAGTTTATATTTCACATAAAATTCTCTCTAAAAGAAAATTTTGTTATTTGCAAACCTCACAACATATTCAAATAAAGGACTTAATTTATCCTTGGTAGTCAGTTGTTAATATCATTTATATTAATGAGGTAAAGACTATTTACAAGTTTAGCATTAAAGTAGGCTATGATGTCATAGGTAGTGCCATTGCTACCAGCATGCGTCCACAGCCTCAACAGGGTTACCTTTTAATTAAAAAAAAACTAGTATCCCATCCACTAGTATAGATTTTAGAGAGTTTTAGTTCAAACTTTTTGTTTTTTATTTTCTTTCTTGAAAGTCATTATCCTAGCTTGGTGACCAGATTTTGACAATGCCATTCACAAGTATTAATGATAGTGAACAAGTCAACTCGTGATGAGACCTTATGTCTTACAAATTTTGGCTATAAGACATTACCCTGGCTTGGTGATTAGATTTGGTAATGCCATTACCATCAATACCCATGATCATGGTAAGTTGGCTCTTAACGAGACGCCTCATCTTTCAAGTTTAATATTTTTGAATTACATTATAAAAATATTTAATTAGTGGGTGGGGAGGTAAATATTCTCCTTAAGAGCTGAGGATGAAAGATAGAGTCATAAGATGCTAAACCCTTTTCATAAGCTTTACCTATTTTAGTAACTATTTAAGATGTGGCTTATTATGAGACAAAATAGCCTTTTTATACACTTTAGGTCATGATTAGTTCACAAAACAACAAGGATAGCCTAAGAGATTTTAATATCTATTAAAACTTGAAACAATAGCATCATAATAATCTTATTGATAATTTTCCCTTTTAAATGAATTTCATAGAAATGATTAGAGATTATCAATCAATAAATACTACCCAAGTACAAAACCAAAGGAGTAACAATCAACAAGAACAATTTAAAAACAGACTAGTTTATACATATGATCATTCACATATTTACAAAAGTAGCATGAATTTCAAGAAAAGTATTTCTTAAGGATGTGCTAATTTAGAGGAAGGGATTCCTTCCTCCCTTTCAAGTCTTGGAGGATAAAAGTAGATGGGCTGAGTTTCTCCACAATCCGAAATGATCCTAGCCAAAGCTTATGAAATTTTGTGTGTTTCCCTTTTCCTTAATGGGCTTTGTCCCATTTTAGTACAAGATCACCGATTTCAAAAGCTTTATTTCTAGCTAAACTTGCATCAAACCATGATTTAATAGTATTCTGATGTTTAGCATAAGTGTGTTTTTATTTATCCCTTCCTTCTTCTAATTTCAATAATTGAGATAATCTTAGTTGAAGGGAAGAACATGGATTCTCTTCAATAGATTGAACTAGGGCCAATGAAGGAAAATAAATATTAGGGGGAAATACAACCTATTTTCCATAAACTAAATAGTAAGGTGAAGTCCCTAAGGAAGATTTATGAGTTATTCTATCTGCCCATAGAGAAAAGATTAAATCTTTATGCCAATTCTTTTGATTTTCATCTATAGTTCGTTTTATAATTCTTAAGAGGTTTTTATTTGTAGACTCTACTAATCCATTCCCTTGGGGATAATAATTTGTAGAATATTTAATTTTGAAACCCATTTTTAAAGAAAATTCAATTATCAAGTTGTTGGAAAAATAAGATGCATTGTCGAACATAAGAGAATTTAGAAGGCCAAACCTAGTAATAATACGTTGATCAATAAAAGTAATAAAAACCTCATAATTGACAATCTTTAAAGGAACTACCTCCACCCACTTAGTAAAATAATTAGTAGTAGTGAGAATGTATTTATGTTTCTTAGATGAGTGAGGAACAATCTCACCTATAATGTCTAAACCCCATTGCTCGAATGGTTGTTCAATATTCACTAGTTGCAATGGTAAGGCTACTTTCTTTTCTTTTCCTGAAGCAGTTTGACAGATTTTTCATTTCCTGACATATGCATGTGCATCCTTGAATAAGGTTGGCCAGTAGTATCCAACATGGAGGATTTTATGAGCAGTAGTATCTCCACTATAATGTCCACCAACTGGTCCATCATGCAATTCCTGCAAAACTTTTTTAGCTTTAGATTTTTCAAGACATCTAAGGAGGACAAAATTATAATTCTTTCTAAATAAAATACCATTTACAAGTTGATATTGATTTTCTTTCAGTCTTAATGCTCTTTTCTTTTTGGAATCAAGTTCAACTGGTGCATAACCATTCTTCAAATAGAAAATGAGATATGCATATTGGGATTCAATGTCAATGTTGGGTCTCCCTTTTGACACTTATAATTCCCTAATTAACCTCTCTTTTTGACCCATTTTTCCTTGAATCTATCTACTATTCGCTTATGTTCTCTAAGTATATGCCCTTTTAGCTTTTTGATGTACGTATGAGGTAATCTATATCTCAAAACACAATTTCTATGTTTTCATATAGTAAAAATATCATTATTTGATCTTTTACTCTCTAATTTCTCTGATTGGTTCACGTAGATCTCTGGATTTCCTACTCGTCCAATACTCATTCAACATTTCGGTACTCGTCCAGTTCAACATTTTGGTACTCGGTTAGTTCAACATTCTAGTACACAACATGTTCAACATTCTGGTACTTGGGCAGCGCAACGATCCGGTATTTCCTTCAGTACTCGTTCAGAAATCTAACACTCATCAACCACCTATGCACCTATCTAGTACTCGACCAATAGCTACATTCTCAACGACCGTGCACACCACACACGTGAACTCATTTGAAACTTGACTCGTGGCCCGAGCTTTTGGCTAATGCACTCATCACAGCCATTCCACTGTTTGATTTTGGTACCAAATTGCTCCACTGTTTGATTTTGGTACCAACTACTCCAACTATTCTATCATTTAAATCCAGCACTCATATTCTCTATTCAATTCCAGTACCTATATTCCACTGTTTTGTTCTGGTACCAATGTCTACTGTCTGATTCCGGTACCAGACTTCATCTCCAGACTTAGTGCTTCAACAAACAATCTATGATGGAACCAATGAAGCTGTTGAAGACATCTCCTTTACTTAGTTACTCGAGATCCACTTCCTCCTCATGCACTTCGTGTCATGAGGACAAAGTTACAAATGTAATTTCAGTTTCATTATACATATTGATGATTATCTCCTATACTTTGATTGTAACAACCATCTTCTTTAAAAAATAAAGGTTTATCAAACGATTAGGTTAATATTTTTTTCCTTGAATGGTTAATAATTAATTTCTTAGCCTTCAGATATATTTGAGAAGGGAGATTAGGTTGGAAACATAGCACTCTGAGATTTGTGATGCTGATATTGTAATCCTTCTTTTTCATTAATAATATGAGCTCTGGTTGTTAAGATCAATGTTTTATTTTACTTCCAAGCTCTGTAAGTCTTTAGCTTACCTTGGTAGCTCGGCAAGGGCCCATCGAAGCCATCAAGGCAAGTTTTCCTTATTTAAGTTATGAAATAGTTTAGTGTTTCTAGTTTTGTCTGATGAGTGATGATTTCTTAGTTCAAGTTGTATTTGAGTTGTAGATATAATCATTGATCATTTGAAGTACAGGAAGGATAAAAATTGAGATCTCACCATTCACCTACATGCAACACTAGTGAAGACTCATATTTCCTATATTGATTTTGATTGCCTTATTTAAATGCATAGAATTGATTAAGAGTAATAGTTGCAGAAAACGAAGTTAGATCCATCTTTTTATTTCATGAGACGATAAATGGAGGAATTTGTTACCTGATTTAAAATATTTAGTTTGTAGTACTTGAGCATTGTGTGGATTTTCATTAATTGTGTGACGAAATGAATTACAATTTGTAGAATGAAGTGTTAGTCTATAATACTCACTATGTAGACTATATGTAATAGACAATATAACTTATCTATTTTCAGCACATATAGTGCATCAAATCTACTGATTACGATTCCCAGGTCGATAATTAAGTATTGAGGCAAACACTTATGCACACACACACACACACACACACACACACGTATATATATATATATATACATATATACATACATACATACATATATACATATATATATATATATACACACATATATATACACACACACACACACACATATATATATATGTATATGTACATACATACATACATACATACATACATACATACATACATATATATATATATCTATATATATATATATATATATATATATATATATATATATGCCCCAACATTTTTGGTGCCGTTTCCGGGGAGCTGTAAATGATAGATTTGTTTGATGGATTGTGAGTAATTTTGATGACGAACTAAGGGCAGAGAGAAGATGGTAAGACGACAGGTAAGAAACTAAATATTCACTATGGTGGGTTCACTCCAAAGTTAAGCTGTCCTCTCTTTTGGTAAGTAGTTAAAGTTTGATAATTTTGTTTTTATGAAAAGAATTAGAGATAGGAAAGGTAGATTTATTTCATCTAAAAACGCAGAAAATATATACGGTCCTAAAATTGTAACCCCGACTAATTTTGCTAATCGTTATGCAAGGAAAACACTAAAGGAGGAGACTTCGGTGGTAACAACAGAGGAGACATAAAAAAATCAAGACAGTGGTAGAGGAAGTTCAGACTGCAGTAGAGACAATACCTTGGAATGTTGTAGATAATCTAGTGACTGAACCATCATCTTCTGCAAGTGAGACATCTCCAACTACCACAAATATTAAAGGGCGGGAAGGAACAATGGAAGGAGAAGGAGGAAGAGTCAACAACCTGGAAAACAATGAACCAGAAACATTCAAATTTCCAATCCTTGACATTACCAAGAATGTCAATATGAAGAACATTCCCTTGTCATCATTACCTCATTTCAATGGTATGACATCTGAAGACCCTGATTCATTTTTATTCGAATTTGATATATTGTGTAGAAGTTATAATTATATAGATAATGCTAAAAAACTGAAACTTTTCCTAGCCACCTTAAAAAAGTTTGCATTAAGATAATTTATGAGTCTAGGGGAGCATACTATTACATAATGGATCATATGAAATCAACCTTTCTACAAAAATACCAAGACTACTATAGACCTAGGGATGCCTGGAATGACATATTTAGAATGCAACAAGATGAAGATGAAAGCCTAGAAGACTATTTAGAAAGGTTTCTTTACAATTACCAAAAATCCAAACAAGTTTCTCTTGACCTAGCCACAGTTAAGACCATTTTTCTAAAAGGAGTGCGGGATGACTGTATAGAAGTACTTAACCTTATGAGTTCAGGTGATGTCTATCAAAAATAATTTTCCGAGATTGCTGAATATTGTAAAAAGTACTCCTGTAGTCAAGCCAAAGCTGGAAAAATTCCTAGAGAACTTGCAAGTAGAACTGTCAAACCAACCACAACTGGGGTAACTAGGACATAATTGGGGAATTTGTTGGATAAATTTAAAACTGATATCCTTAGTACCATTAGTAACCAACTAGATACCCTCAATAGAAAAAGGAAGCAAGAACATGAAAATGTTGCTTTAGCCATCTTTTATCCTCATTGTAGGAAGAAACATCCTAAAAAAGAATGTCCCCTTAATACCCTAGAGGTTTGTAAAATTTGCACAAATAAGCACTCAACTGAAGAATGTCCTTCATCACCAGGACTGCAAGTTATATACAAAGGGGGGATAAAACCATAAGATTCATCCTATTCCTATAGGAGACCATGGAGGCAACAAAACCCCTCCATGTCCCAAGATTCTTACATGTAGTTCACTCAATAACAATGGGCCCCTCAGATGCCTTATTCTCAATGCGGACCCAAACCAGTACAAAGAAATTCTTGGAAACAAGGTTGGAGGGGAACTATGTATGGACACATGCTTATACAACCTTACCAAGAACCCTCTTATCCAAACTATACACAATATCCCTCAAACCTTTCTCAGTTATTGCTAGGGTTTAATCCACCCCTCTTACCTTCATTCCAACAACAACAACAACAACTACCCATGAATCCAAATTCACAGTAGCCTGCTCTGCCCATGAATCCACTTCCTCAAAAAAAGTTTCCTATGAACCTAAACCCACAACAACTTACTCTGCCCATGAATCCGAGTCAACAACAAGTACCACCGAATCCAAATCCCCCTTGACCACCTCAATTGCCTACACAACCTATTCCAAATCCTAATAATAAACCAGCTCAACCTGTGTAGAATGTATAGCTATAGACCTTCCATACTTATACCATCACTTCAGTTCCAATCAATGAAATTCGGTTAAGATTTGGGAAGATATTAAATAAAACAAGACTTGCAATCATTATTCAAGAAGAAAAACAACCAAATTCACCTTTTGAGAACGAAGAGGAAGATTTTCCTCTTGGTGAAGAAGAAAACCCTCCAGAAGGAGTAATCGATTTTACTACACCACTCGAACCATCTCAAAAAATTACTCAGCCACCTTACCCATAAAGGTTGCTTGTTAAAAGGCCACAGGTCCCGCCAGAATATGACTTAGAGGCCAAACTGTGAAATCTTTGTGTGAGGATACCCTTGTTGTAATCCATCAAGTATATTCCCATTTATTCCAAGATTGTAAGGGACCCCTGCATTAAAAATCTAGGAATAAAGAGGAAGGATCCCCCTATTATCAAGCTAGTTGGCCAATTATCAGAAACCATGTTAGGGATGCCTTCTAAATACACTGATCCTGGAAACCCGATAGTGACCATACAGATCAATGGTACCTCTTTACCAAACACCCTTATTGATATAGGTGCAACAATAAATGTCACGATTGTGGATATTATGAAAATCTGCAGTTAGAAGGCTTAAGGCCCACTCAAACTTTATTGGAATTAACAAACAAATCTATTCTTAAACCTACAAGAAGCCTGGATGACATAACAATTGTACTAGATTCCTGGGAATATCCTATAGATTTCTTTGTGATCCATCCAAAATCCTCCAAACTTGGACATCCAGTAGTACTGGGTCGACCTTGGCTCGCTACGGCTGATGCCTTCATTGGATGCAGGTTCGGAGAGACAATAATTCCTAATAGATGCCAAAGTCAAAATATTGTTTTATTTCCTCCTGCCCAACCTACTACAAAAGTTCCTTTGTGGTTAGAAATCCCATATGGAGAAGAGGAATGTACTCAACCATTGTTAACAATTGAGCAGTCTAAAGGTCTTCAAGAACAAATCGAGGATCAAGTTTTGAACTTTTTCTTAGCCGTAATGAGATGTATTCATTTCCTGCAATATTTCCAAGAATATGAGCATATTTTCAGTTTTGAATTTTAGGAAACATGTCATCCTTCTACCTCCTCATTGTTTAAAACAACAACAACAAATGAAAGAAAGGAGTCAGTTTTGATGTTGAAATTTATCATGGGAATTCTCTATATATTAATTCTGGTATAGGGTTTGAACAACACGAACAACTGACCCAAATGATTAAAAGGAAATGTGGTGCTTTCACGTGGGACTACTCTGATATGAAAGGAATTCACCGAGATACTTGCATACGCCATATGTATACAAATGATGAAATTACACTAGTAAGGCAACATCAAAGGAGAATGAACCCAACCTTAAAAGAAATAATTAAAGAAGAGCTTCAAAAACTCTTAAATGCTAACTTCATTTACCCTATCTCTGATAGCAAGTGGGTGTCACCACTAGTCATTGTACCTAAGAAAAATTGTAAATGGAGGATTTGTGTGGATTTTAGGGAACTGAATAAGGCCACCTTTAAAAACTATTTCCCATTGCATTTCATTGATCAGGTATTGGATACCTTGACTAGGAAGAAATATTTTTCCTTCCTGGTTGGATTTAGCGGCTATAACCAAATCCAAATTGCACCTGAAGACCAAGAAAATACCACCTTTACTTGTCCATGGGGTACTTATGCCTATAGGGTTCTTCCTTTCGGGTTATGTAATGCCCCTGCCACCTTTCAAAGGGTTGTCCTTGCTATTTTTTCAGATCTAACCCAAGACTGTGTTGAAGTCTATATGGATGACTTCACAGTATATGGGAAATATTTTCAACAAGCTTTAGACAACCTAGAGAAAGTCTTAATTAGATGTCAAGAGACTAACCTTGCCCTTAGCAATGAAAAATCTAGAATGATGCTTACTGAGGGTATTGTGCTAGGTCATCATATTTCTGAAACTAGGATAAGAGTGGATCTTGCTAAAATTGAAATAATTGCTCAAATTAAAACTCCCAGCTCTCAAAGAGAAGTTAGAAGATTTCTAGGGCATGCCAGATACTATAGAATATTTATTCAAAATTTTACCACAATAGTCGCCCCTATGTTTAAACTTCTAACTAAAGATGTAGATTTTCAGTGGAGTCCTCAATGTCAAATTGCCTTTGAAACTCTTAAACAAAAAGTTGTCAACTGCTCCAGTTCTAAGAGGACCAAATTGGAGCCTCCCTTTTCACATTTGTACTGATGCCTCAGACACAACTTTGGGGGTTGTTCTAGGCCAAAGGGAAAATCAAATCCCTATTCCATTTACTTTGTCAGCAAAAATCTCTCCCCTACCGAATTTAACTATACAGTCACGGAAAAGGAATTCTTATCAGTAGTTCATGCCATCAATAAGTTTAGACATTATATAACCGGGTATGAAGTGTTTGTACATACAGATCATTCAACTATTAAATTTTTAATGAATAAATCAATCACTAATGCCCGAGATACTAGATGGTTTTTACTACTGCAGGAATTTAATATTACTATTGTTGATAGGCCAGGAAGAGATAATCTTGTTACTGATTTCTTGTCTAGACTTGTTCATACAGGTGATAGTGCACCATTTGCTGATGATTTTCCGATGAAAAATTATTTTCTATTTCTAATTATAATCCTTGGTATGTAGATGTAGCCAACTACCTGGTTACAGGAAAACTGCAACAAAATTTGTCCTCAAGAGAAAAGCAAAGAATCGTTCAACTCAACACTAATTATATGTGGCATGATGATTGTTTATACCGTACTGGACTAGATCTTGTAATTAGAAGATGTGTACGAGAGGATGAAATGGAGGATATCCTAACATCTTGACATAATGAGCCAGATGAGCCATGTCTTGGACATTCCTTCGACAAAAGGATCACATACAAAGTGTTAGAGTCCAGATATTATTGGCCCACTATTTTTAAAGATGCAAGGAAGTACGTGGCTAGCTGTGAGGATTGTCAAAGGATGGGAAAGCCAACCCCAAAAAATGAAATTCATCTTCAAGCACAATTGGTTATTGAACCCTTCAACAAGTGGGCATTATATTTTGTTGGTCCAATTACTCCAATGTCTAAAAATAAAAAGTATATTTTGGTATGTATGGATTATGTAACCAAGTGGGTAGAAGGAAAGAATTATACTCTTCTAATGAGAAACTAGTTGTTGATTTATTATTTGAGGAAATATTTACTCACTTTGGAGTATTGAGAGCAACAGTAATTGATTAGGGCACCTAATTTACTTCTAAATTGGTCAAAACCATCACTGAGAAATATCCAATAAGACACCAAAAATCTACCCCTTATCATCCACAAGTGAATGGGTAGGTAGAATCCACTAATAAATTTATTGAATCCATTCTCACCAAGACAATACAATTTCATCACAAATACTGGGCCAATAGGTTAGCTTTGTGGGTCTATAGGACAACCTAGAGGAACACAATGAGACGCTTGCCTTATGAGTTGGTTTATGGAAAAAATGTACTCCTTCCTATAGAGTTCAAGATTAAAACCTTCAGAACACCCATGCAACTAGGAATGGATCTGGATAAGGTACAAAAACAAATATTGATGGAGTTGAATGCACTATATGAAATAAGACAAGATACATTTCAAAGAACCATGCTTGTCCAAGATCAAATAACCAAATGGCATGATAAGTTCTTCAAAAAGAATTTTTTTCAACCTAGCAACTGGGCTTTGTTATACGACAATAGGTTTAAAAATTTCAAAGGGAAGCTGTCAACTAGATGGCTCAGACCTTACGAGATATAGACAATATACGAAAATGGCTCAGTTAAAATCAAGACTATTGATGGAGAGTAGACCTCTTTTGTCATCAATGGACACTGATTGAAAGTTTATCACAAGCCACTATCAAAAAAGGATTTTTCCAATCATGTTCTTCAGAATTATGGAATACAATTGGTCGAAGAGAGGAACCCTCCTCTCACTGATCCACCTTTGTAATTTTTGTTGCATAATTAATTTCATTTTGTACATATATGTATATAGGTGTGCTAATGTATATGATGATTTTTGTGTTACTAACAAAAGCAAAAGTTGAATGTGTTCTCATGTAGATAAGCAATAAGGAGAACATCTGCTAGGAGTAGGTTTATTCCTTTATCCAACCCTGGTAGATTATCTATGGAAAAGGGGCTTATGGTGTTTTCTTTAAGTTTTTCAGACTCCTAAAAATTGAAATCGACGATCATGAACTAGACTAGCCTCGAGAAAAATCCACGGGAGAGTGAATGAAGTTTTCTTTAAGTTTTTAAGACTCCTTAAAATTGGAAACACCAGCGAGAATTAACTGATCTAGGCTTGAGAAAAATCCATAGAACAATAGTAGTTAGGTGATTTCCTAATAAAATGGAAATGAAAACAAGAAACAAAGGTCATCTTGATCCCGAGAAGAGGAAGATATCCAACTCCAAAATTATTTTCCATTACAGAACCTTGGAACCTGATCAGTGACTTCTTTTGCTTCAATTTCCACCTCTTCCATTGCAATTTTTGAATTCCTGCACCAGCATGTATTGTTCATTTCCTTGTTTGTTCCAATAAATAGATTCATATGCAACATCAACAATTACCATTATCTACTCTAGATGGATTTTAAAAATGTGTTAAGTTACAAGAGGAAGCTTGTAAAATATCAATTTGGATATTTCACTAAGACATATGCATTCATCCATTACCAAAGAAGTTCATTGTGTTCATCCAATACTGAGGAAGCTCTCAGTGTTCATCTGGTACTAAAGCGCTCTGTGTTCATCCAATACTGAAGGAGCTTGCTATGTTCATCTAGTACTGAAGAAATTCTCAGCGCTCATCCGGAACTAAAGGAAATCTTTTAGGTGTAATCTGGTAATGGAGGTATCCTCATTTTTATCACCCTTTACTTGCTAGTCCTATCC
Source organism: Pinus tabuliformis (assembly GCA_031772625.1). Taxonomy (NCBI): domain Eukaryota; kingdom Viridiplantae; phylum Streptophyta; class Pinopsida; order Pinales; family Pinaceae; genus Pinus; species Pinus tabuliformis. The sequence continues at coordinate 180,030,047 of CM062811.1, read as the reverse complement.
TAATCCTAAACCATTTACCTTTGAAAACAATCCTCTTGTATGATCGAATGGTATGGCTATGGTAGTGATTAATTGAAGTACTGATCCTAATCTAAGCAAGTATATTATCCCTTATTCCACCTTCATGGGTCGTCTAAGTAATGATGATCTCACTATTTCATAACTGTGAAGGTGAATGTTGACAAGAAGGACTAATGAAACTTTGATGTGAACCATACTGTACCTATGTACTCGACCACATCCTATGTATCATATATAACACTCATTCACATAAATAGGATGTCAGATATGGAAATAACTTATGAACAATTTCTACATACGACATATCATTGCCATATACACCACTCACTTACCAATTATGCAGACATTGTAGCCGTTATCATTATCCCTTTGAATTATAAATGCCCCTCTAAATGGCTTCGCCATCTAGATGAGCATTATTTCCATTTTTTCTTTACCTTCAATATTCTATGTAACCAATTCCGATACCCATGTATCCCCATTCACAAAACTGTGTGTCAAAAGTTTCTGGTACTGTGTGTATCGACCATTTCCGATACGATGTATGTCAATTTCATCTAGTACTCCATAAAACTACTTCCAGTACCCTGTGTTAAGTATTTATAGTACTCGTTTACCTTGTCTTGTACCAAACCCCTCTCAAGTTCGAGACTTGTTTTCACTGCGAGCATTGGGGTGGACAGGCACGAACGAGAATTCTAGTCTTACAGAGATATCAAGGAGTATAAATCATGTAGGGAGAAGCTCAAGCGAGTCGGGTGGACTTCATTCCTCAAAAAATTTAAAGGGTATCATGAATTTACCAGCCACAAGGGAGAAGTATTTTAAAGGTGTAGCCATCAATAAGGAGCGTCGTCACAAATTTTTTACTCTAGAACACCAGAACCCAGATTGGACTAAAGGCATTCCAAAAAGTTGGGTCAAAGAAGAGTATCGATTAATGCTTAATGCTTTGCAGAGGTTTGCGACTTGTGAGGGTAGGTATGTTTTTACCTTCCTTTATCATTTGAGACTTTCATTGCATTTTGAGGGAGGTCCTGAAATGAATTTTGCTTATTTTCTATGGATGAGCCTAAAAAACATGGTCAGAGGAATTAATTCATCCTCTAAAAATGTTCAAACTAGTATTTACCACAATGGGTTAATTAAACTATTAGTTGTCCATGAAATCAAGTAGCAGGGCAGTGACTAGAAGACATTTCTAGCACAACACTTTTCTCAAGTATAAGGTTCCCAACACATGGAGGAAATCCTACTAGAATAGAGCACTAAGGACATTGAAAACAAACATGAGAGCATTAAGAAGCATCAGAACAAATTAAAGTCCAAGGAGGCTATTGATAGCCCTACTCAATCGAGGTCTATCAACAAGTTGGATAAGGGTGAAGTCGAAGCAAGATATAAACTTCTGCATCAATATACAAGTCTTCAAAGAGTAAGAAGCCTTCTATTGATTCACCCACTCCAAGCAATATTTCAACCAGTGAGAAGAAGAATAAAATTTCAACTAGCAATGACAATGATGTCACAAGCACCACTTCAGAGGCAATTGTCAAATTACCCAAAGAAGAAAATCCTGCACCAAATGGTAAGAAATCAAAGAGGCCTAAAATTAATGAAGGCAGTGACACGGCTCAAATTTCTGAAAAGAAGAAGGTACATGTATAGGAAAAGGAAGCCACTGAGGCCTTGGCATCGACAAAAAGAAAGAAAAGAAGGTTTTTCGAGGATAGTGAGCCATCAACAACCCTGTGTCGAACCACTAGAAGTATGGAAAAGGAGGTAATAACTACTCCCACTCCTCCTCTTCCAACACATTTGATTGATATCTCTGCCTCTCCTGAAGGAGAACATGTATAAGGAGAGACACTTAATGAAACAAAAGAAATTGTCATAGAAACTTTGCAAGAATTAAGGAAAGAAATAGAATCTAAGAGGAGATTGGCTAAAAATAAAACACATGAGCATGATAGTTCCTTAGCTAGACAACATATGATGGCTAAGATTGAAAAAATTTAGAAGAAAAATGAGAAGCTAAAGGTAGAAGCGAAAGAGTACAGGATGCTGGATGAATATATTAAGAAGGAAAATGAGCAGCTTAAGGAGAATAACCAGAGGCTACAAGTGGAGTGTGATGAGACCTCCAATAAGTTTAAGAAGGTTCTCCGTCATGTGTATTTTACTAGAGTGATTAGGAGGGAACTCAAGGAAGAGGACTCAAGTGTGAAGGTCTTAGGGGAGCATGGGGGAATGTTTGGTCTCCCTTTTGACACTTATAATGCCATAATTAACCTCTCGTTTTTACCTAGTTTTCTTCGAATCTCTCTATTATTCGCTTATTTTCTACAAGTATATGACCTTTTATCCTTCTGATGTTTGTATGAGGTAATTTATATCTCAAAATGTAATTTCTTTGTTTTTTTATAGTAAAAATATCATTATTTGATCTTTTAATCTCTAATTTCTCTGGTTGGTTCACATAGATCTCTGGATTTCCTACTCTTGCAGTACTCATTCCAAATATCAGTACTTGGCCAGTTCATCATTCCGGTACTCGACCAGTTCAACATTCTGATACTTAGGCAGCTCAACAATCTAGTATTTCATCCAGTACTTGTTCGACATCTCCTTTACTCAGTTACTTGAGATCCACTTCCTCCTCATGCACTTCGTGTCATGAGGATGAAGTTACAAATGTAATTTCACTTTCCTTATACATATTGATGATTATCTCAATTGTGACGACCATCTTCTTCATAAAAGAGAGGTATGTCGAACGATTAGGTTAATCATAATATTTTTCTTGAATGGTTAATAATTATTCTCTTAGTCTTTAGAGAGATTCAAGATTCGAGAAGCGAGATTAGGTTGGAAACAGAGCACTCTGAGATTTGTAATGTTGATATTGTAATCCTTCTTTTTCATTAATAATATGAGCAGTGGTTGTTAATATCAATGTGTTATTTTACTTCTTATCTCTGTAAGTCTTTAGCTTAACTTGGTAGCTTGGCAAGGGCCCACCGAAGCCATCAAGGCAAGTTTTCCTTTGTTTAAGTTATTAAATAGTTTAGTGTTTCAGTTTTTTTTTATGAGTGAGGCTTTCTTAGTTCAAGTTGTATTTGAGTTGTAGATTTAATGATTGATTGTTTGAAGTATAGGAAGGATAAAACTTGAGATCTCACCATTCACCTACATGTGCCACTAGTGAAGACTCATATTTCCTATACCGATTTTGATTGCGTTGTTTAAATGCATCGAATTGATAAAGAGTAATAGTTGTAGAAAACGAACTTAAATCCATCTTGTTATTTCATGAGCCGATAAATGGAGGAACTTGTTACCTGATTTATGATATTTAGTTTGCAGTACTTGAGCGTTGTGTGGATTTTCATTAATTGTGTGATGAAATGAATTACAGTTTGTAGAATGAAGTGTTAGTTTGTAATACTCACTATCTAGACTATACACAATAGAAAATGAAACTTATCTATTGTCGACACATATAGTGCATCATATCTACTGAGTACGATTCCCTAGTCGATAATTAAGTATTGAGGCACACACACACACATATACACACACATATACTCATATAAATGCCCCATCGGTCAACAAGACATACCTCTGAAACTTCAATATTTTTACTTGTGTCGGCTTCTGATGTATTCTCAGATGCACCAACTACCAATCTGCAAAAACCTTGACCTCTAACAATTTTAGCACATTTGATTTCAAGGTAATATTCTTGTAAGGATGTGACCTAGTTGGCTCGTTTTTCATCTAATTCTCTTTGAATTAGTAATTGAATAACAGTTGGGAATGGTACAATTAATTTTGTATGTGATTTTAAGAGAAACGACCTAAAATGTTTGATTGATTTGAAGACTACATAAGTTTTCTTTTCAACTTCCGAATAATTTAACTCTGCTCCATGTAATGTTGAGTTGTAGAAAGAAACAAGAGCTTCAACTTGTTCTTGATTCTTTTGAGTCAATACTGTTGCATAAGAGTGATTGGAGGCAAAAGCATACAAAAAAAATTCTCTAGAGTAATCACAAAAAGATAATGAAGGAGCATCAATAATAGCTTGTTTTATAGATTCGAAAGATGTTTTTTTGATCCATCCTCGCTTATAATTTTCCTTATTTTTAATAATATTTCGAAGAGGCATAACAATTTTGTGAGAAGCCACAGAGAGAGTGTTTAACAAAAACTATTTTCCCGAGAAAAGATTGCATTGAAATTTTATTATGAGGTAAAGGAATTTATGAAATGGATTTAACCCTTTCAATATCTATAGAAATTCTGTCTCTTGAAACAATAAACCCTAAAATCTTTCCTTCAGTGAAGGAAAAGAATGATTTATTTGGAGTAAGTGATATTCCAAACTTTCTACATCTTTCAAAAATCTATTTTGGATCATGAAGCTGGTTACTTCTCTTTTTTGAATAAATTGTGATATCATCTAAGTAAACAATAACTGATTTATTAATCAGACCTCTGAAATCTATGTCCATGGCCCTTTGAATGTTTCTCCTGCATTTATTAGGCCAAAGGGCAATTTCTGATATGCATATGTTCCCCATTTGGTTCTTAACGTTGTCTTCAACTTGTTTGTAGGTTGAACAAGAACTTGGCTATAACCATATAAATAATCTAAGAAAGATATTAGTTTAGAACTTGCAACTAATTGTTATATTTGTTCCATAGGAGGCAATGCTAATTTGTCCTTCTCAGGTTCTCTATTCAATTTTATGAAATATACACAAATTCTAATATCCCGATTATTTTTCCTAACTAGAACTAGGTTTGAAACCCATTTGTAATGTCAAACTAGAAAGATGATTTTAGCTTTGAGTAGTTTATTCAATATGAATTAAGGCTTCTATGATCCATAAATCGAATATGAGATAATTTTTGGTGAAAATCACATCATAAGAAATATGTCGATGCATTTCAAACCATCTAGTGTGGTTCATTGTCAGGACAAGATGGAGAATCAGATCAAGGAAACATATTAAATAGAGAGATCCTTAAAATTTTTAACGATTAAATAAACGACTAGATTTGAAAAATGAATTTTAGAATATTAAAAAAGCCTTAATTCAAATAAATAGATTAATTCAATTATTATCCAAGTTGTCTTTAGTGCGAATTTTTTGAAGCTTTTCCGGTGGGGTTTTCTGATCTAATTTCTCTAAAATTTGGTAGGAATTTATTGAAATCACAAGCTTGATGGGTAATCCCTGCACAATCGAAGTGGCCTAGGGGTTTTTCAGGGTGCTGAATCCATATATACAGTAAAAAAAACTAGTTTAAATAACAAAAATCAAGATTTCACCTCAACATTTTCCACCAAATTGCGGCATCGAAAAGTCCAAAAAGTCTTACTAAAGACAACTCCATTATTATCTTATTGTTTATTATTATTTTACTTTTAGATTAAATTAAAGAATATACCAATAAAATATTTATAAATAAAATACAAATAATTAATTAGATTAAATAATTAAACTTAAAATCAAATAATTGAATCAAATCCATATAATTAGATCAAATAAAAAGATGAGAATTCAAACCTTTAATTAAATTAAAATTAAATTTAGCTGGAAGAAATTAATATTATATATATATATATATATATATATATAAAAATAAAAGTAAGAATAAGAATCAAAATTAAGATTGAGGTAAAGGATATTAAAAAAGAAATTCAATTTTAAATTGTAAAGTTAATAAAGATAATGTGAAATATAAATAAAGATTAAATTAATAAAGACACTATAAATTAAAACAATATTTTTTTCCTAAATAAGACTAATTCTATTAATGTAACAAAAATGGTACAAGGAGGCACTAGCCTCTGCAGAGCAAGCCTTAGATTATGCCATGTTTAACAACCAATAACTGAAAGAGACTGCCCACACTGGGGAAACCAGTCCAAAACTAGAAGTGTTTGCTGCCCACGCAGGGGTAACAACCTGTGATGCCAGAGTAGTATAGTTTGTCGAACAAACATCAAAATTAACAAAAATTTCATAAAAGAAACAACAGAATATACCCCTAAGGATGGGAGCCGGGAACCCAAAACCTGAAAAACAACTTTGGCCAGCTAGGTGTCAGTAGTAGGAGGAGGTTCTTCCACTATCAGACACCTGTATGCCTCCATGTCATCTTCCTCATCCTGTTGATCTCTCGGCGTTGCTTCCATAGTCTTGAAGCGGCCTGACTTATTGCATCCCTGAGCTGCGCCTGAGCGGTCCAGAGCTTCTTCATGGCTTCTATGCATCCCTAAGCTGCTGCCAGGGGCTTTTCTTTTGCTGGTGTTAGTCCTCTCCTGAAAGCTGCAAGCTGGGAATTCAGAGCTTTGAGTCTCCTCTCTAAAAGCTACTGAAATGGTTGCAATTACGCAAGGTCGCTCCAACGTGCAGCGGAACTGGAATTGGGCAGAGTGACTAGGTTGCAAATATGGGACAGAGGCAACAGGAGGCAGTAGATCATCTTCAACACGCCAAGAACCTGTTGTCTGATCTCACCCCCAGCTGCTGTGGGTGGCTGGATAACATCCTGTGAAATGAGTCGTTGTCGAGGGGGAAGAAGAGTCTAAAGGGGTCAAGTCAGAGAGGGACATGGAGGGGGGGTGAATTTCTCTTCCTCTGTTGCTACCCCTCCTGCAACGCATCTTATGATGCAGATGAGGCATGTTCACCTGGTCGAAATTGGGCAGACGAGGGCAAGTAGGAGTAGTGCCAGGGATTGAATGGCTAGTGGGAGCAGGAGGACCGGGTATCCGCGGTTTAGAACCAAGATTCAAGGCCGAAGCATCAGTTCGAAGGCAACAAAGGAGACTCTGCAAGAAATGGGCACCATCTACCATCTCAATGCAACAAAGAATTTGGCATCATCTCCCTGTTGACATGCATGAGCTCGGCTCTGCAGTAGCAGGGAAACAATTGCAATTTAGAGTAGGCGGAACAGGGGGAAGGCAGTTCGAATACGCCATCTTAAGAAATAGATTGAGGTTTCCTCGACCTGCACACTGCATTAAAACGCCATTAATGTCGGCGGTGATTTTGTGGGTGGAAGCGTGGGTGACCAGGTGTCCGTGCCACTTGCCAACCCAAATTTGTTGTGTTGTACCAGTGCTTTTAAACACCCGCATCCAGGGAAATTAAAACAATAATTAATTAGATTAAATTAAATTAATTAAATTAAAACATAAGATTAACTAATCAAATTAAATCCGTAAGATTAAGTCAAAAGAAGAGAATTCAATCTAGATCCAGTCAAACTTTTGAATTCATTAAAATAAAAACTAATTGGAATGAATAGTATATAAATTAATATCCTAATATTTAGAAATGAAAGAATAAGAATCAAAATTAAGAAAGACGTAAAGGATAATCCAAAAAGAAATAAAAAATAAAAACAAAGAAAATGGGAAATAAAACTAGAATAATAATAACCATCAAAGTAAAAATTAAAATTTTAAATAACAATAAAATAGTAATTTATATCCAAAAGCATGAAACACACCAAAAGGATAGATGGAGAAGGAACCGTAAAGGGACAAAAGGATACTAATAGATAAATAAAAGAAAAATAATAATAATAAATAATAAATAATAAATAAAAACTAAAAAAATCAATAAGAAAGGGCAGGGACCCAACACCTATTGATATTCCAGCCATCATCTCTATTTAGATTGGCTGGCCTCCTTTCAATTTCTAAGGATTCTCTAAACTTATGATGATGGAAATGATCTATTTTAGCAATGACCCGGGTGTCTTCAATACATATGTGGTGTTTTTCCTTTTCTGCATCTTCCGCAAATGCTAAGGAGCGGGTCCTCCTAGGTTTGATGTCAACCGCATTCTCATGAATTCTTTGATTTATTGACCGACCAGTCTCACCAACGTAAGTTATCCCGCAAGAACAAGGGATCATACAAACATCTTTCATGTCCTTTGGATCTACCAGATCTTTCAGAGATTTAATAGAACTAAGAATGGTGTTAAGGGGCCTAAAGGTAGAGGGAACTTTGTCCTTCCCAAGAACCTTGGAAATCTTGTTAGTGGCTCCTTGGATAAAAGGAATATGCACCCCAAAAATTCGATCTTTAGTTTATTTTTTAATCTTAGAACCGTTGCTAGCTTTAAGGAAAACCTTAAGATAATGATGCTTTTTATAAACATTATTAAGGAAGACATTAAAGAGATGAGTTTTCTCACCATCAAGGTGGTTGACATTGGAAACTCTAAATGCACGAGTAGCTAAGGTGTTGAGAACACCCAACTTTTGAGCAGGGAAATGATGAGACTTGGCATGCAGATATTGCTCCATGTGAGTTTTCTTATGAAATACCTAGTGGGAGAATATACCATCATATTTCCTGGAAATCATGACATCAAGAAATAATAAATCAGGATTAAATTAATAAAGTCACCATAAATTAAAATAATAATTAATTAGATTAAGACATAAGATTAACTAATCGAATTAAATCCTTAAGATTAGGTCAAAATAAGAAAATTCAATCTAGATCGAGTCAAACCTTTGAATAAATTAAAATAAAAGCTAATTGGAATGGATAGTATATAAATTAATATTAGCCTAGCTCTATTAAGTTCACCATGGAATGTGAAGTCAACAAGAGCTTATGTTTTCTTGATGTCATGATTTCTAGAAAAGATGATGGTACATTCTCCCACCAGGTATTTTGTAAGAAGAATCACACAGAGCAGTATCTACATGCCAAGTCTCATCATTTCCCTGCTCAAAAGTTGGGTGTTCTCAACACCTTAGCTACTCATGCATTTAGAGTGTCCGTTGTTGACCACCTTGATGGTGAGAAAACCCATCTCTTCAAGGTCTTTCTTAATATTGGTTATAAAAAGAATCATTGTCTTAAGGCTTTCCTTAAAGCTAGCAATGGTTCTAAGATTAAAAAAGAACCTAAAGATCAGATTTCTAGGGTGCACCTTCCTTTTATCCAAGGAATGACTGACAAGATTTCTAGGGTTCTTGGCAAGCACAAAGTTCCCTTCACCTTTAGGCGGGGCTTAACAACATTCATAGTTCTCTTATATCTGTGAAAGATTCGGTAGATCCAAAGGATATGAAAGGTGTTTATTTAATCCCTTGTTCTTATGGGACACCTTGCATTGGTGAGACCAACCACTCAATAAATCAAAGAATTCATGAGCATGAAGATAACATCAAACATAGGAGGACCCGCTCCTCAACATTGGTGGAACATGCGAAAAACACAAAACACCACATCTGTATTGAAGACACCTGGGTCATTGCTAAAATAGATCATTTCCATCATCATAAGTTTAGGGAGGCCTTAGAAATTGAAAGGAGACCGACCAATCTAAACATAGATGATGGCTGGAATATGAGTAGGTATTGGGTCCTTGCCCTTTCTTGTTGAATTTTTTAGTTTTTATTTATTATCTACTATTATTATTTTTCTTTTATTTATCTATTAGTATCCTTTTGTCTCTTTAGTGTTTTCCTTCTTTCCTTTTGGTTTGTTTTGTGGTTTTGGATATAAATTAATCTTGTATTTTAATTTTTAATTTTTACTTTCATGGTTATTATTATTCTAATTTTGTTTCCCATTTTATTTGTTTTTATTTTTGGATTATCCTTTACCTCTTTCTCAATTTTTGATTCTTATTCCTTCATTTCTAAAAATTAGGATATTAATTTATATACTATTCATTCCAATTAGCTTTTATTTTAATTTATTCAAAGGTTTGACTCGATCTAGATTGAATCTCTTCTTTTGAACTAATATTAATGATTTAATTCATTAGTTAATCTTATGTTTTAATCTAATTAATTTATTTGCTCTAATTAATTATTATTTTAGTTTATAGAGCCTTTATTAATTTAACCTTGATTTATTATTTCACATTATCTTTACTAACTTTACAATTTAAAATTGGACTTTTTTTTTAATATCCTTTACCTCGATCTTAATTTTGATTCTTATTCTTTTATTAAAAAAGATTTAGAATATTAATTCCTTCCAACTAAATTTAATTTTAATTTATTTAAAAGTTTGAATTCTCATCTTTTTATTTGATCTAAATTTAAGGATTTGATTCAATTATTTGATTTTAAGTTTAATTATTTAATCTAATTAATTATTTTTATTTTATTTATAAATCTTTTATTAGTTTAATCCTTAATTTAATATAAAATTAAAATAATAATAAATATTAAGATAATAATTGACTTATTCTATTTATTTGACTTAAGGCTTTTCTGATATTCTAAAATCTATTTTTCAAAACTAGCCATTTATTTAACCGTTAATTTTTTTAAGGGTTTCTCTATTTGATCTGTTGCCTTAATCTGATTCTCCATCTTGTCGTGATGATGAACCACACTAGATGGTTCGAAAGATGTCGACATATTTTTTATGATGTGATTTTCACCGAAAGTTATCTCATATTAGTTTATTCAACTTAGCTTTAATTTGTGACTCGAGATTGGGATGGATTTTCTTGAGCTTTTGTTGTATTGGTTTTACATCTGGCAACATGTGTATTGTATGTTGAATGATAGAAGTATCATAAGTTTTAAATTCATCATAACTCCAAGCAAATACATCTTTGTGTCTTCTTAATAAATGAATGAAAGTGAGTCTTTGATTAGGAGAGAGTATGAGTCCTAAATTAATGTTTTGAGGTTTTTCTTCAGACCCCAAATTGATGAGTTCAAATCTTAAGGTACTGCTTTGGAGTTTACAATTAGTTTGTTTCTTAAATCTATCTTTCAAATCATATAGATTTTCTAACTTCACCACAGGTTTTGGTAATGAATTTTCATTTGAGGATATATTAAGATTTCTATCATGTTCATCCTCATCAATAATTTGCTCTGTGTATGTTCCTTCTGAAGTAGAAAACTTTGAATATTGGCATCATCATTAAAGACTCTCCAGTTGGTGATATTATTGGGGATAGAGGGTCAAAAAATCAACTCTATAGAAAACCTATCAAGACTAAAATCCTTAGGAGGGATGAGCTTAGAAGCAACATTAGCTAATAGATTTTTGCTCACATTTTGAATTCTAGGGATTTTAGATATGTTAAATGCTAAGAAATGGGAAGTCAAGTCTTGGATCAAGGAATGATAATGTTTTAGGTGATTTGAAACAAAATAAATGTTTTTTTTTCTAAATATGCCTAAAATCTATTACTGTAACAAAATGATACATGGAGGCACTGACCTCTGCAGTTCTTAGCCAAAGTTCATGGCATATTGCAACCAAAACAAAATGAATACTGCCCAGAAGAGGGAAACCAGTCCAGTCCAAAATAGATTTGCTGCGCTCGCAGGGGAAACCAGCATGTGAACATAGTGTGATATTCTTTTGAAAACAACTTCAAAACTAACTATTTTTCTCAAAAATGCAGAAATAAACCCATAGGACTGGGTGTCGGGAACTTGAAACCTGAAGAAATGTGTTGGTTTAGTTGTGATTTGGTGTTGATGGGTGTTCTTCAAGAATTAGGCACCTGTACGCATCGAGGTCATCCTCTTCTTTTTGCAGTTCACCCGTGTCTTCCTTCTCACTCTTGCCGACTGTGGGATGGTCCAGATTTTCTCGATTTTTCTCTTACTGCTATCAGAATTGAAAGCCGAAGGCTCGCCTTGAGCAGTGTCGTTCTTCTCCATTGTGCTAGTGGGACGTCCTTCAGCGATGGAAGGCTCCTCCTGAAACGTAACTGTTATGGTGGCCTTGATAAGAGGTCGATCCAGAGAGCATTGGTATGTGAAGTGAGCTGTATAACTGGAATGTTGAGAGCTGGAAGGGAGAGCAGTAGCTGATGGATAGGTTTGCGAAGGCTGGGAGCTAACAACGTGAGTGCGACCCCTACCACTGCGTGTATCAAGATAACGAGCTGAGAAATGATTTGATGAGAGGGAGGAGGAGTCAGAGACAGTTGAGGGCGAAGAATGGAGAATTCTGCCTCTGCTGCTGCCCCTCCTGCAACGCATTCGTTAACGCATCCGAGGCATAATTTCATAGGGAGGAAGGGACTGACTGTGAGGAGTAAGCATGGAGTAGAAATGGTCACTTGGGGTGGCGTTATTAGAGGCGAAAGGCTCAGAAGCGAGGGTAAAGTTACATAGCAGGCTCTGCGAATAGTGGTTTCCCTTCTCGAACTCTGTATAATAGAGAATTTGGCATCTCCTGCATGTTGTCGTGCGAGTGCTTGGCTCCAAAACAACCAGGGGGCACTTACATTTCAGAGGTAGAGGAGCATAAACAGACGAGGATGCAGGCCGAAGAGCGCCTGAGGTCTCCATAATGAAGAGCTGAGGCAGGATGGTGGTGGTAAATTGGTGTGAGTGCAACATTGAAGCGCATTTATGAAGGGCTGTAAGACATTTTTATGGCGCGGTGTGTGAGATTACGGGTGGCCATGTGGCTACGCCACTTTCCAGCCCATATCTCCACCATCGCATCAACCATTGAAAACACCTACATCCAGGAGAAACAAAATGAATGTTATTTCTTACCTATTTAATAAATATTTCAGAATCACCAAAAACCTTGAGAAATTTTACATCAATACTAATAGCTTTATGTAGTCCTTGAACCAATGCTTCATATTTAACCACATTATTCATACATTCAAACTCAACCCTGCATGCAAGCATAATTTTTTATCCCTTCGGACATTAATATACAACTAGATCCTACACCATCATTAGACTTACATCCATAAAAATAAAGAGTCCAAAGGAAATTATCAAGGTTATTTACAGATAATTCTATAATATTTACACACCTTGATGAGTTTGTTTGTGAAAAATTTTCAATCTGTGATGTAACAAATTCAACAGGGAAGGGATAAAATTGAGGAGGAAAACTGCCAAAGAAATATTATGAAGAGTAATTTCCCAAGATATTATTAGTGAAATCTATAGGTACATTCTCTTCATCAAGATCAATCACAATATACTTCATGTGTTTCTCCCTATCAACTCTGACCTAATTAGGTTTTCCATTGTAAGGGAGCCAAAGATGAGACCAATTTGTAGCAAAATAGCTATGTAATGTTGCAGACCAATCCCTACTTAAAATAAGACCATAGAACTCAAGGATGGCAGCCACCAAAATGTATATAATTTGAAACCCCTTTGAATTGGAGATAATATTATTAAAACATCATTTATGTCTCCCAAGACTTTAACTTTTTTTCTATCAAGATGAACTATTTGTACTGCAGATTTGTAGGAATTTACATTTGATTTCAAGCATATCATATAAGGCATAATATTGAAGGATGCACCCGAATTTACCAGACAATTATGATTTTTTTATTGAAAGGTTCAAAGTTAAGAGGAAAGGAGGTGTATGGGAATTAGACCTATCTCCAATCAAAATTGCATCAGAGGGATCCAAATTTTCAAAAGCGACATGATGCAGCTTATTCTTTCCTTTAGATACTTTAGCAGTAACATCAATGAAGGAAATGGAGAAACAAGGACTAAATTTAACTCATTAAGCAATAATTTCTGCTATTGTTTAAACTTACTAACCTCATATAAGGAAATATTTGCCTTGGTTTTCTTCATATCCTCAACTATGTTATATTCAGTAGCATATGAAACTATTAGGGTCTTTGATGTAGGAGAAGCAGGGGAAGGTGATTTAGGAGTATTCAATATAGACTCTGCATATTGATTAGAAGGTTTTTTAGACATACCTTTCTCCTTGGATTAGTTGTCGGGACCTTTTTGACTTTTTTTTGTTGCATCTATAGGTCCCTTACTTCGAGTACTAATAGGAAGAGATTCTCCTTCTTCTTCAGTTTCTGAAGTGGTGAGGATAAAATACCATAGGCCATTTACTTCGATTACTTCTTCATCACTTGTTTCTTCTACTGATACTGCTCCCTCTTCTTCGTCTTCTTCATTTGAATTTGTAGTAGATAACTGACTAGGTGGTTGAGATTGAACAAGATGATTTCTTTTTATCGATCTAAAAGATCTTCTTGTTGAAGTTTTAGCTAGTTGCTTTTTTAATTGTACCATCTCATTGGAAATGGTTATAAGGACAGTTTGTAAACTATCTAGATCATAAGGATCTTTGGACGCCTTCTTTTTAGGTTCTTCTTTGAAAGTGACATTTTTAGATGTTTTTCTTTCTTCAAAAACATATTTATTCTCATGGGCTAATACCCTTTTATCCATGGTCAGAGCTTCTTTCATATTATCACTTAATACTATTTTTTGAGCTTTGTCAACGAACATTGCGATATTTCAAGGTAGGGCGTTGATATACCATTCGATATGAAAATCAAAACCAGGCCTAGAGGTAGTATAGATCTTATTCAAAATTTTATGAAATCTTGAATTAAAATACTAGATTTTCTCATTTGGTGAGGTTTTGAGATTTGATAATTCATTAATTAATGTTGCTATTGTTTTATCATCTTTGAATTTATTGAGGAATTGTTCTTCTAATGTATCCCAATTAGTAATTGATTCAGCTGGTAATGAAAAATACCAAGACCCTGTTGGTCCTTCAAATTTATAAGGAAATAATCTAACACTACATCCTCTTCAAAAACTCCATTAAGATTAATTTCCAACATAATTTTTTGTAGATGTTCTTCTGCATGAAGTCCATCATTAGGATTATACTTAGGTAACCATTTCTCTGGGTGTTTAGGAAGAGCGTGTAGCGGAGGATTCATTACAACTACTCCTGGATTGTTCCATGGTCTGTTAGCCATCCTGGGATTAATACTAAGTAAAAAAGTAGATGTACTTGATCAAGGGGCTGTTGAAGTGTTTACAATTGAAGAAGTTTCCCCTGTAGCACTACTGACAACAAAAACGCTGGTTAGTTGGAGAGGAGAAATATGGGTGGATGTAGGTGTCAAAGGGTGATAGGAAGAAGGTAAAGAAGGTTGTGAAGAAGTAGGATTAATAGTAGGAGTATGAGGTGGAGAGGAAGTAACATTATCACTAGCCAATGATTTAGCACTAGAAATATATTTCTTTTTCTTATGAGTTGGTAATGGGAATTTGAATGGTTTGACTCCAAGCTTCTCACTTTGTGATCTGGTAAGAACTCCAGTAGAATTTAGTGAAGAGGTAACACTACCCTCAAAATTTTTTGGTTGAGTAAAGTTCTGGATTAACTCTCACAATGACCTCTTCATTTAGAGTGAGACTTTCTTGAAATTCATAGTCTATTGGTGCTCATTTTAGTGCCAAAAATGTTGATGGTCTAAATTGACCTTATCAACATTGGGGGAAAACCACCAGGTCGGGGTCCCAATTAGATCCTTTTCGGTTTGGAATAGTGGCTCAGAGTGGAATTATGGGGCCAATTTCCCTTAAATAAAATGTATGGAATGGGATGAATGGTGATGATAATGTATCTATTCGAGCAAATTGATATATTTTAATAAATTAGTTACAAATCACAGTAACTTATTATAATACCCTGGTAAGCTGAAAAACATATGTGCTAGAAATATGTCGTGACCAACACAATAATGTAGATCATTATGCAATTATCATATTAATTCAATTAAAGAAAAATAATTTAATGAAATAGTCAATTAAATTAATTTTATTATAACATCACATATGATATAGATCTTGTTTTTTTTTTTTTTTTTTTTTTCACTTCTGGTTCACGGATACCATGGTCAGTGGTCCGCTACGTCCAGGATCGAAAGTCTCTAGAGTGGACCCCACCCGAAGGGGGTCACACCCCTCGGCCATCACAGACCTAACCCCAAGGGCTTTCGGGTTTCGACCCTGTGACCTCCCATTGGCAAGGCCCCGGCTTGACCGATTGAGCTAACCCTTGGGGTTATGATATAGATCTTGTTGTTCACAATATAAATCAAATTTCAACCAAACATTCCAATAGTGATCATGAAAGACTGGCTAACATACATATATGTGAAAAATAGCATTAAACAAATTTTTTCAAAGAAAAGACAGAAACATAGGATAATAGTACCCGATAAATGTTGAAAATGCAACAAGAAAATCCTATTTTAAATGTGTCCTTGAAGTAAATTGGGAATAAAATTGTAATTCCACATCTCATTAGCTAACTAAGTTAATTTGACTTAGTTGGCTTAGTTAATTCGAGTTGAGGTCTAACTTGAGTCATGTAGAGTGTCTCCTACTTTATAGGACCCCTGGTTGAGTTTTCTTTTAGTGTAATTAATTAATTCAGTTTAACAGATTTAAAGTCAGTTAAACTAGTTCCAACTATTGGAGGAACTGGTGGGAGGTCTAGCAGTGTGGTGCTTCTTGCAATGTAGTGTGGCTTGCCTGTAGTGATCAACCAGTAAACTGATGATTCACTCATAAACAACTCATGCATGTCAGGTCTAAGATTTACCCAATTGAGATTGGAGTTTAGGGACATGTTGTGGTCACCAACAACCCCCCTCTTTGTTTGATATTAGCAATAACACCAAGCAAAGGGGAACCCTTAACAAAAAATCCAAAAAATATTTGTATCAAAATTTTTGTATTTCTACTCCCTAAAGCTAGATCGCATTACGAAGAGAGAGTGAAGCATTTCCTATGCGCATAAATGAGCTGAGAATAAGCGACGCGAAATCATTGCATCGCATATATTGAAAGCGCCCTTAAAAGAAAAACTTAAGGAATTGCCAACGACCGATATGCGACGTCGCATATCGCAGCATCGCATCAACAGCACATAGTAAATGAAAACGCGATCTGCGATCTTGCGATCTGCGATCTTGCGATTTGCGATCATGCGATCTTGCGATCTGCGATGAATGAGACTATCAATTCCTGCGACGACACTTTTTGACATCGCAATCCTCAATACTGCGATGCGAATCGTAGGAACCACTCATCACAGGATTCCCTCGACATGGTCTGTAAACCCAAAATTGAGCGCGCACCTTAAGGGAAATTAATGATTGTACGCCAAAATATCCAAGAATGATTGTGTTGCATTTTTCGAAGAGTCAAGTCATTATGAGTGTCATGATTATGCATTCATTAGAACTTAAAGCTTTCATGTCAATCTTTTCGTCATTTCTCTTTTCCCTTGCGTAAACTGTAAGGCAGCAACTAATATAAATCAATATGCAGGAAACATCTAAGGAAAAGGGGAAAGCGCCAATACTAGGAGAACAGAGAGGAGATGCCTTCGCAAATGGATGCCGCATGCAGTAGGACCACGGATTCCAGAGTATCACTCAACAGACACTGATGAAAATAGACTATCCAAGACTCAGAGTCAAAGGCGCACAAAAGCAGCATGTTTGCAAAAGATCCTGAAGCTCAGACTGGGTAAAGCAAAAAGAAAAACGCTAAAGAGGGAGGACGCTCCAGAAAAGCCTGGAACAAAGAACGGAAGCAATTTTCAATACGGAAGATTGTTCAGGCAACGAAATCCCTAACTCATTGAGTCATTCGCACGGCCGGAAACCGAAATAGCAACAACACAATCAGTTTGAAAGAAATCTGGGTTATACTAAGTATACACACAGCAAATACACCCAGCCAGAGGAATATTTTCGAAAATATCTTCTAGTTTGTCAGAAAGAGGTGCCAGCTTTTGTTATTTCCACTTTTATCGCTCGAACGAAAGGAAAAGACAACCAACCGACTCTTTCCAGGTGAACGTTGCATCGCTTACAACACTAAGGAGCAGATACAGAAACGGTTAGAAATTAGATTCGATTTTTAGAAATAAATTTGTTTTAGTAAAAGGGCGGTCATTTGAAGCCATTTCCTAAATTTGTGTAATTAAGATTAATTAGTTAGTAGTATTTAACCCTTCTCATGGCATTTGGAGAAGGGTCCGGAAATTTGTCAAAAAACTTGTCCTCAGAACATGCACTTTTGCACCCTCGGAGGGGGTTTTTGATGAATGGATGGATCGAGATTTATTTATGTTTGCATTTTAATGTCTGCTACTGATGTTGCACTTCTGTACTCTTAGTAGATATTAGAACAAGTAGAGATAAATCGTTATTGCTTGAAGTTTGTGAGTGAAATCAGTCATAAATGGTACTTTTATCTCTTGACGAATTTCTGCTTATATTCTTAGAGTGATACGCAGCTGAGTTGTTTGTATGTTAATGTATGAATGTGTGGGTTACCATTTGGCACTTCTGTACGGTGGAGTCATTTATTTATGCTTGACATATGAATAACTTATTATGCGATATGCTGTTCACAACTGTTTTGCCTAACTTTTTATGCAGAATGGTTTATCTTAATTGATTTCTATTCTTATGATAGCTGAATAATATTTATTACCAGTTATTGTTCGAAATCTTTTTAGATCGCATAATAGAGGAAATCTACCCCGGGTTAGCGTAGATTAGATGTGTTGTTTTTGTTAGATTACAGTAGCATAGAGTCAGTTTAGAAGTTAGAATTAAATTAGCTTAAATTACTTCTAGATCAGCATCATCGAACTCTACACACACACACACACCCCCTTACATTGGGAAACTGGTCCCGTTATCCCCAGTCAGACCCACTATACAAAACGGACAAGGAGCTTCCAACCAAGTTCCGGACCGGGTGGGTATCCCCCTTGTTGTTGACCCGATTTCCAGGCCCTCAACATATTTGGCGCTAGAAGGAGGGCACGAACTATGAATGGCAACTAAGTCAAAATCTAAATACCATTCTGAGAGTAAATCACCCTCATTAACTCCCCCGACTTCTCCAGTACGGTTAAACCCAGAGTTAGAAGTCGCTCGAGTATCCGCCTTTGCTACCTACCCTAATATATCAGACCAACTTATCATTGAACCCCCTGAAATTCAAACTTTGATTCGTAAACTCCAGGGATTCTCTATTTTTTCTCAGAGGTTTGATAAATCTCACGGCAGCGTGACTTTGCAGTACAATCCTGCTCATCCCCTGACCAGATTGAAGAGTGAAAAATTTGGCATTCAACCAAGTTAACTCCTCTCCCTACTAGGAAAAGAGCAAGGAAAACACCACCAGAGTCTGACAGTGAGACTCTTTCATCTACTTCGTCCATTTCAACCCCCTCACCGCGAAGTCAACCACCCACATCCTCATCCCAAATCACTCATCCATCTTCCACAACCCTTCCTCTTCAATCATCAAAGATCATAATATCTTCATCATCTCAGCATCAGGGACCATCCTCTGCACTTTCATTAACTAGCAGCTCAACGATGGCCCAGTCTCCATGGAACAATCCTGGGGCGATTTTAATGCCTCCACCCCTGAGCCCAATACCGGCCCATCCTGAGAAATGGCTACCTAAATTCAATCCAGAAACAGGCATGCTAGCTGAAGAGCATATCAATAATTTCATGCTTTTTGTTAATCTCAATGGAGTTACCAACGAGGATGTTGTCATCCGGCTTTTTCCCTATACAATGCAAGGAACATCCGGGTCATGGTACTTTTCGTTACCTTCCGGGTCTATCACAAGTTGGGACATTTTTCAAAGTCAATTCCTCACCAAGTTCGGTGATGATAGATCAACAACAACATTGATCAATGACCTATCTAATCTTAAAGCTGAGGCTAGAGAACCCATTAAAGATTTCAATTTACGGTTCAATAAGATCCTCAACAAAATTCCCGCTGCTTCTCAACCCAGCGAGGAAGTAAGATGTGAATGGTATATCACGGCCTTACCATCAAACTTGGCTATCTTCGTAGATAGGGCAAACAAGACGACCTTAGTTGAAAACTTGACAGAGGCGTTAGCAGTAGAAAAGCGCGTAGTAGCCCTAGAAAAGAGATCTGCAATAGAGGAACGCAAAACTAAGAAAATCTCTTTCAAAGAAGACACCAAGAAGAAGCAAATGAAAGATCCTTTCGATATGGAAGGATTACAAAAAGTGTTAAAGGCCATGTCCAATGAGATGATTGACATAAGAAAACAAGTAGCAGAAACTTCTTCAAAAAAGCCCTACAGAGATTTTAAAAGAAATCCTCCCATGGAGGTGAAACCACCCAATGCTGTCTCAAACATCGAATCTGAAGAAGAAGAAGAAGAAGAGAATACCATTGAAGGGCAGACCAATGATGAAGAAGTTGTGGAACTACAAGGAATGTGGGATTTCATCCTCCCACAAGAAGAAGATCAAGAAGCATTTCCGGTTAGCACACGAAGCAAAAATCAACTTGATCCTCCCCAAACTACCCCTAAATAGAAGGGCGCAAGCCCTGCAACAAAAGATAAGGTCGCAACAAAGAAAACAACCGCTAGAGCGACCCAATTTAGCCCAGTCCAATCAGATCAAGCACCTCCATCAAGAACACTGATAGTGTCGGATGAAATGGAGTATAACATTATCGATGACATGAAAAAGACTAGGGCTAATATCACTCTTTACGAATTGAGCAAATTGAAACATCAACAGAAAATAATGATGAAAGAATTACATGTCATGCCTACTACATCTTTACCTACAGCTGTAGCTTTCCACAACATGGGAAGACCTCCAACCAACATGATCAATAAGATTGATCCAAATGACATTGCCTTGATTGGAGGAAGATCAAGATCTCATACTCCTCCTTTTCTTCTCACCTATGAAATTTTCAATAAAAACATGCACAATTGCTTGGTTGATTCTGGTGCTTCAACGAATATTTTACCCAGATCAATATGTGCCAAATTGAATGTTCAACCACAAAAATCCGCAGTGCGCATAGTTCAACTTGATCGATCTCAAGTCGAAGTGATTGGTGAACTTAACCAGGTGACCATAAGATTGTCGTCTAACCCGAAAGTATGCCAGGTTATTGACATTCTAGTAGCTGATATCCCTGAATTCTATGGTTTAATTCTTAGCAGGGATTGGTCCAAAAAACTCCACGGATATTTCTCAACCGACTGGTCGCACATGTGGTTACCCTACAACGGTAAACCGAATCAAATAAAGGTTGAACGAGAGTTGCACCAAAAGTACATAGTGACTGAATTGGAAGGAGAGAATGAAGCAATAGCATACAACAGTAGTATCATAGGCAATTACTTGGTAGATTCTTTCCTCGGCAATTTCAATGCTCATATTTCACCTTACTTAGAAAATTCAGTTTTGTCCCAAGTTGAAATTTTTTCTCAAACTGATAATTCAAAATGTGTTAATTTTTTAGACAACCCTGTAAATACATCTTTGTTTTGGAAATTATATTTTGATGGCTCTAAATCTAACGAGGGAGAAGGAGCAGGATGCGTTCTGATTAGCCCAGACGGAAATAAGACCATGCTTACGTGCAGACTTGAGTTCGATTGCACGAACAATACAGCGGAATACGAGGCCTTGGTGCAAGGCCTATACAAAGCAATCAGACTGAACGTTAAGTATCTTCAAGTTTTTGGAGATTCTGAGATTGTCGTCAAACAGGTACGTAACACCATACATTGCCTGTCGAGCCATTTGAAGCACTATCAATCTTTAGTACAAGATCTGACTGCACATTTCATAGCATTCGATATTTCTTCAATCCCAAGACTCCAAAATGCGAGCGCAGACCTGTTAGCTAACGTAGCCTCTAGACTTATTCCCTCCGAAGATTTTAGTCCAGATAGACTCTCAATAGAATTAATCTTTAGACCATCCATCCCTGACAACATCACCAACTGGAGAGTATTTAACGACGATCCTGACATTGTAAATTTCCTCACTTCTGAAGGATCCTACTCAAATAAAATAATTGACGAAGACCATCATGATCACCAAATACAACAAAATAGCACTGATAATGCTATACCTAAATCGGTGGTTAAGTTAGAAGATTTATAGGATTTAAAAAGTCGGTTTAAAAGGTCTGCCAATTCTAAACTCTACAGTTCAACTCTGAATTATGAATTAGTGAACCTAGGAACCGATGAGAAGCCATAAAACGTTAATCTAGGCCACGGCCTAGCCCTTGAAGAAAAATCAGCATATATCCGTCTTCTGAGACAATACAAAAACGTTTTTGCATGGAATTACGATGAGCTGAAGACATACAACACTTCTATCATTCAACACACTATCCCTATGATTGACAATGAAAAACCTGTCCAGCAGAAGCTCAGAAAAATCCACCCTAACTTAGAAAATCAGATAAAGACTGAGCTAAATAAGTTGTTGAGAGCCAGAATAATTTTCCCCGTTAGACATTCCAAATGGGTATCCAATATGGTGCCCGTTAGAAAGAAAAACGGAGATATCAAGATCTGTATTGACTTCCGGAATCTCAACAAAGCCTGTCAAAATGACAATTTCCCCTCCCACCTATGGAGAAAATATTACAGGCAGTAGCAGGCTCAGAGTTAATGTCTTTTCTGGATGGATTTTCAGGATACAATCAAGTGCTGGTACATCCCGATGATCAGTTAAAAACCACATTCCGAACTAAATGGGGCACATACGCATATCGGAAGATGCCATTTGGTCTGATCAATGCCGGTGCTACCTTTCAAAGAGCCATGGACATCGCGTTTAAAGGTTTAGTCAGTAAATCAATAGTGATTTACCTGGATGATATAACAGTGTACTCCAAGAAACGAAGCGACCATCTCAAAGACTTGAAACAAATCTTTCAAAGATGTTTAAGGTATGGGATTTCACTTAACCCAAAGAAATCTTTTTTCGCATTAAGTGAAGGGAAATTGCTAGGATTCATAGTGTCAAAGTCTAGTATTCACATTGAACCTGACAGAATCAAAGAAATTTCCGAAATATCCATACCCCATAACAAAAAGGCCATGCAATCTTTCCTTGGTCAAATCAATTTTGTAAAGAGGTTTGTCCCGGATTTTTCACGTATTATTTCTCCTCTACAAAATATGATAAAAAAGAATTCAAATTTTAAATGGGGTCAAGATGAACATGAAGCATTCAACTTAATCAAGCAAGCTATCATCAACGCTCCATCTTTAGCAACCCCAAATTTTTCAGAATCTTTTATCTTATACACATTTGCCTCAGAGAAATCTTATGCCGCGATTTTAACTCAAGCAAATCAAGAGAAGGCGGAAGCTCCAATCGCATTTTTTAGCTCGAACTTACAAGGTGCTGAACTCAATTATTCAGACGTGGAGAAACAGGCATATGCCGTTTTCAAAGCAATTAAATATTTCAGACCTTTCTTACTTAAAGCCCATACCAAAGTCGTAGTACCATTTCCAGCGGTAAGAAACCTTCTGATACAGAAGGATGTGGGTGAAAAGAGAGCAAATTGGATTACCGCCTTACAAGAATACGATCTTGAGATCAAGCCAACAAACATCGTAAGAGGTCAAGGCTTCTGCAAGATGTTAGCTGGAGCATCGCAAATTCCTGAGAACTCATCTGAAGAGGTACATACATATGAGGTAAGCCTAAACGACGCAGAATCATTATATGCGGACACCATTTATTATCTTAAGAACGGGTATGCTCCATCACACCTGGACCACACCAAGAAAAGAGCTCTGAGATTGAAAGCTAAACAATACCAGCTCATAAATGATGTTCTGTTTAAAAGGAATTACGATTCTGTACTTCTTAGGTGTCTTGAGAAAACTGAAGCCGAAAAGGTTTTGCAGGAACTCCATGATGGACCAGCAGGTGGACACTATGCTGGAGAAGCTACTGCACATAATATCTTACGTGCAGGATATTATTGGCCCACGCTATTCAAAGACTCATACAATTACGTAAGGAAATGCCAAATCTGCCAGACTACTGCAGGGAAACAAAAGAAATCGTCCATGCCACTACAACCGGTTAACATCGAGCAACCATTAAGCCAATGGGGCTTGGACATAATAGGTGAGATCGTTCCTCACTCTTCTAAGCAGCATAGGTATATCCTCACGGCAACAGATTATTTTACTAAATGGGTAGAAGCAGTTCCTCTCAAGACAGCTAATTCTGAAAACATTATTGAATTCATAAATCAATTTATCATCACTAGGTTTGGATTGCCAATGGCCTTAATGTTTGATAATGCATCATACTTTTTTGGACATACAATGACTGAGTTTGCACTTAAAAGAGGGTTCAAACTGAAGTATTCTGCCAACTACTATCCACAAGGTAATGGGTTGGCTGAATCAACAAACAAAAACCTAATCAGGATTATTAAAAGAACAGTCGACCAAAACCAAAAGAATTGGCACAAAGCGCTGGTAAATGCTTTATGGGCAGATAGAATTACGAAGAAAGCTTCAATCGGCACTTCTCCCTTTAATTTAGTTTATGGGAAAGAAGTGGTTCTTCCAACTCACTTAGTCATTCCCTCTTTGTCTTTAGTACAACACATCGATGAAGTATCTACTTCCTCCTTACAATTGAGACAAATGGAAATAATCAAACTAGAAGAACGACGAGAACAAGCTAAGAAAACCCATGCTCACCACCAAGCGCTAATAAAATCCTCTTTTGACTCAAGCATAATGACCAGAAAAAGCTTTCAGATGGGAGATTTAGTTTTAAAATGGGATAAGGCTCATGAAGAAAAGGGCAAACATACGAAATTTCAGAAGCTGTGGCTTGGTCCTTTTCAGATTGTAGAAGTCATAGGCCCATCGACGTTTGTGTTGCAGGATTTGGCAGGTAGAAGAGATTCTTTGCCTGTGAATGGACAGATTCTTAAAATGTATTTTCCATAGAAGATCATTCTTCTATTTTTGTAGTTTAGTTTTAGTTTTTATTTTTATTTTTATTTTGTTTTTCTCTTTCTTATAAATAAAACCGGTTGTAAATGATCATAAAAAAGGATTCATGAAAGAGCACACCAATTCTCTATTAGATTTTGATTTCGCTTGTACAAATAGCAAAACTTTTCGAAAAATCTGAGTTTTATTATTGACAAATAGAGTTAACTTTAGCCTAAATATGATGTTAGTTTCAACCTCAAAAAACTTTGATGAAAGTAACCTTTGGTAAAAAATTGTTTTATGTCAGCACAATGAAAGGTATCATCAATAATAAAATAAATATTCTCTGTAAAGCTGCTGTTTTCAAACTCTATTATTGTCGTCCAGAGCTTTCTTAAGGAAAAACAATGACTTCCTCCCTGCTAAAGGAAACCGCAGCATTCAGAGAAACAATCTGAGAAAACGCTATATCTCAAAGAATAAGAGGTCTCATCACGAGCCGGCTTATCATGATCACAGATATTATAACTTGCTGACTTTGCCAATACTGTCTATCAAAACAGGGCAACGACTCAAGATTGTTGCAATCAAAAGACAAGGGGTCTCATCACGAGCCAGCTTGTTCAGAAAAATTGTAAATCAAGTGAATGACTGTGTCATAATTTGGCCACCAAACCAAGACATTGTTATTTAGAGAATAAAAAGGAAAAAGTGTCAAAAAGGATTTTTCTCTGAAATGTTGTAAATAACCTCAAGCAGGATAAAGGATCATTGCTGGATAACAGGTAACCCTGTCGAGGCTATGGACGCTTGCGGGCAGCAGAGGCTCTACCTACGACAAATGAGCATATTTTAAAAGCCAGTACGCAGAGAAGACCTTATTTTATCTTTAAAAAGACCGAGTAATGTCTGGTATGAATGCAAGAATTAAGCCTGAGGAAGCAGACAATTGGAATAAAAAGGTTGTGACAAAGTATCATTGACAGGATAAGGAGTAATGTACTCTATCTGTCCATAACAAAATTTAGGCATATGAAAATTTTTCTGTTTCGGAAGTGAAAATTCAATAGAAAAGAAGAGATAACTAGTTCTTCACAGTGAATCGCCATTGTTGTGGTCACCAACAACCCCCCTCTTTGTTTGATATTAGCAATAACACCAAGCAAAGGGGGACCCTTAACAAAAAATCCAAAAAATATTTGTATCAAAATTTTTGTATTTCTACTCCCTAAAGCTAGATCGCATTACGAAGAGAGAGTGAAGCATTTCCTATGTGCATAAATGAGTTGAGAAGAAGCGACGCGAAATCATCGCATCGCATATATTGAAAGTGCCCTTAAAAGAAAAACTTAAAGAATTGCCGACGGCCGATATGCGACGTCGCATATCGCAGCATCGCATCAACAGCACACAGTAAATGAAAACGCGATCTGCGATCTTGCGATTTGCGATCTGCGATCTTGCGATCTGTGATGAATGAGACTATCAATTCCTGCGACGACACTTCTTGACATCGCAATCCTCAATACTGCGATGCGAATCGCAGGAACCACTCATCGCAGGATTCCCTCGACATGGTCTGTAAACCCAAAATTGAGCGCGCACCTTAAGGGAAATTAATGATTGTACGCCAAAATATCCAAGAATGATTGTGTTGCGTTTTTCGAAGAGTCAAGTCATTATGAGTGTCATGATTATGCATTCATTAGAACTTAAAGCTTTCATGTCAATCTTTTCGTCATTTCTCTTTTCCCTTGCGTAAACTGTAAGGCAGCAACTAATATAAATCAATATGCAGGAAACATCTAAGGAAAAGGGGAAAGCGCCAATACTAGGAGAATAGAGAGGAGATGCCTTCGCAAATGGATGTTGCATGCAGCAGGACCGCGGATTCCAGAGTATCACTCAACAGACACTGATGAAAATAGACTATCCAAGACTCAGAGTCAAAGGCGCACAAAAGCAGCATGTTTTCAAAAGATCCTGAAGCTCAGACTGGGTAAAGCAAAAAGAAAAACGCTAAAGAGGGAGGACGCTCCAGAAAAGCCTAGAACAAAGAACGGAAGCAATTTTCAATACGGAAGATTGTTCAGGCAACAAAATCCCTAACTCATTGAGTCATTCGCACGGCCGGAAACCGAAATAGCAACAGCACAATCAGTTTGAAAGAAATCTGGGTTATACTAAGTATACACACAGCAAATACACCCAGCCAGAGGAAGATTTTCGAAAATATCTTCTAGTTTGTCAGAAAGAGGTGCCAGCTTTTGTTATTTCCACTTTTATCGCTCGAACGAAAGGAAAAGACAACCAGCCGACTCTTTCCAGGCGAACGTTGCATCGCTTACAGCACTAAGGAGCAGATACAGAAACGGTTAGAAATTAGATTCAATTTTTAGAAATAAATTTGTTTTAGTAAAAGGGCGGTCATTTGAAGTCGTTTCCTAAATTTGTGTAATTAAGATTAATTAGTTAGTAGTATTTAACCCTTCTCATGGCATTTGGAGAAGGGTCCGGAAATTTGTCAAAAAACTTGTCCTCAGAACATGCACTTTTGCACCCTCGGAGGGGGTTTTTGATGAATGGATGGATCGAGATTTATTTATGTTTGCATTTTAATGTCTGCTACTGATGTTGCACTTCTGTACTCTTAGTAGATATTAGAACAAGTAGAGATAAATCATTATTGCTTGAAGTTTGTGAGTGAAATCAGTCATAAATGGTACTTTTATCTCTTGACGAATTTCTGCTTATATTCTTAGAGTGATATGCAACTGAGTTGTTTGTATGTTAATGTATGAATGTGTGGGTTACCATTGGCACTTCTGTATGGTGGAGTCATTTATTTATGCTTGACATATGAATAACTTATTATGCGATATGCTGTTCACAACTGTTTTGCCTAACTTTTTATGCAGAATGGTTTATCTTAATTGATTTCTATTCTTATGATAGCTGAATAATCTTTATTACCAGTTATTGTTCGAAATCTTTTTAGATCGCATAATAGAGGAAATATACCCCGGGTTAGCGTAGATTAGATGTGTTGTTTTTGTTAGATTACAGTAGCATAGAGTCAGTTTAGAAGTTAGAATTAAATTAGCTTAAATTACTTCTAGATCAGCATCATCGAACTCTACACACACACACACACCCCCTTACATTGGGAAACTGGTCCCATTATCCCCAGTTGGACCCGCTGTACCAAACGGACAAGGAGCTGCCAACCAAGTTCCGGACCGGGTGGGTATCCCCCTTGTTGTTGACCCGATTTCCGGGCCCTCAACAGGACAATGTACTACCAATTGTATAATCATCCGAATTGTACAGGTGGTGCATGTAGTTAGAGGAAGGTATATGAGAATTGCGTAATTCCAATTGAGGAATTTACCTAATTAATAGGGATCCAATTCCCAAGGAAACAATGCAAGGAAATATGGACTTGGCAAAGCATAAAATTGGTCAAGTATTAGCATGGGCTTGTCTAGGAAGCAGTGAGACAGATAAAGATAGTGCAGAGGTTGCTTGGGCTTGAGCAAAGCATTATAATATTCTCATATTTTTGATCTAATGTAATATATAGATAGCAGAGGTTTTTATCTATGGATTTCCCCAGGAAATCATTGTATAATGTGTTGATTGAATTCTTTCTCTTGTATGCTTCGTGATTTCACGATTGTTGAATTGTTTATGCTGATGAGTAGAGTATATTCAAGTATTGTTTTAGCAAATTACAATTAGTAGTTTGAATATACAAGGAATTTATACATGGTATCAGAGTAGAAATCACTCTAGAAGAGGAGAATACGAGTTTGTCTTTTTAGGTGAAATTGAATCTATAGTATCATACTTTAGATTAAGCAGGATGTCGTTCTATGGATTGAGACTTGAATATGCCCTTGAGGGTAGTTTGAACTATATTTCTTGGAAGGATAGGATGGAGGTAGTGTTGGAAGACAATGAGATTAAGGATCTCATAGACAAAGATATTCCTAAGCCTCCAGCAGCTGATGCTCAAGATTTGGTAGAGTGGAGAAAATGTGTTTCAAAGGCGAGAAGGATTATCCTAGAAGGAGTTCGAGATCATATTGTCTCGAACATCCATGGTAAGGGGACTACATATGCAATGTGGAAGGCCTTGACAAACCTATTTCAAAACAACAATGACCACATGAAGCTGGAACTGAAGGATAAGCTCAGGAAAATCAAGATGGATAAGGGCGACACAATACCAAAGTACTTGAC
Source organism: Pinus tabuliformis (assembly GCA_031772625.1). Taxonomy (NCBI): domain Eukaryota; kingdom Viridiplantae; phylum Streptophyta; class Pinopsida; order Pinales; family Pinaceae; genus Pinus; species Pinus tabuliformis. The sequence goes on along the minus strand of CM062811.1, from coordinate 180,001,146 downwards.
CAAGTTCGCCCAATGTCAGGATGAGATTGGAAGTGTTGATGCGACAGTTGTTGAAGACGATCTGGTCAACCTAGCACTTCTAGGCCTTCCAAAGAGGTGGCACAACTACTAAGACTCAGTAAATGGGAGGGAGAAGTTACAAGAGTGGGAGTGTTTATGGTCCAACTTGGTGTAAGAAGAGATTCAACGGAACACCAGAGATGGATCCTCATCCAAGCATGATGATGAGGGGAATTGTGCCTTAGTTGGAAAGGAAAAGAAATGGAAAGGGAAGTAATCCCATTCCAAATCATATTATAGTCAGGGTGGCAAGAAGAAGGAAATGTTGAAGATTAAATGTTTTCACTGTCACGAGTTAGGACACTATGCCATGAAGTGTCCATACAAGAAGGCTGGAAATAATCTCTCAAGAGGAGTGGCAGGTGAATCTCTTGCTTCAAAATTCATGCGGGATTTCACCCTAATCGCCTGCATTATGACATCGATGATGGGTAGTGTGTGTTGTATCTGGATAGTGGAGCCTCATTCCATATGACCAAAAACAAATAATTCTTTAGTGACTTGGAGGAGAAGGACCTCCAGATGCACATCAAAATGGGAGATGATGGGAGGTATGGTGTGACCGACATTGGCAATGTTAACTTTCAGAGGAAGTCTGGTTCTCCTCTCACATTAAAATATGTCATGTATGTTCTAGATTTGAAGAATATTTTGGTTTCAGTTTCCATGTTGGAGGGTCATGGCGATGATGAGATATTTAGAAAAGGAAAGGCTTTCCTTCGTCACATAGCCTCAGGACAAGTGAAGCGTATTGGGGTTTGGTGAAGAACCTATAGAAATTGAATGTAGAAGATTGTGATTCTTTAAGCACAAAAACAGAGAAGGTGCAGAGCCGAGACATCAGTGAGTTGTGGCATAGAATATTGGGTCACTTGCACCACGAAGCTTTGAAGAAATTCTTGAAAGATTTCACTTAGATGTGTGTGGACCATTCTCGACAACCTCCATGGCCAAGAACAAGTATTATGTAATATTTGTAGATGATTTTTATCATAAGTGCTATATTCTATTCATGCAGAAGAAAGATCAAACATTCACTTAATTTTGTGAATTTAACTCACTTGTTGAGAAAGATAATGGCAAGACAGTTAAATCTCCCAGGAGCGATAATAATGGAGAATATGTGTCAAATGAATTCAATAAATTCTGTGCATCAGAAAGAATTCGAAGAGATTTAATAGCACCCCATAACCCACAAAAAAATGAAGTGGCTGAAAGGAAGAAAAAAAATATCGGGGAAGCTACACGGGCGATGTTACATGATCAAGGCCTATCGTTGCACTTGTGAGTTGAATCATGCAACACAACTATATATGTGTAGAACATGAGTCCTACTCGGATTCTTGGGATGAATGCACTAGAAGAAGATATTTTAGGTAAGAAAATAAATGTGGCACACTTCAGGATCTTTGGTTCATCAGTTTACTGTCATGTTACCAAGGATGCAAGGAAAAATCTAAAAACCAACAACTGAGTTGGGAATACTTGTGGGGTACACTGATACACCTCACAACTATTAGGTGTACCTTCCATATCAAAAGATGACAATGGTTCATAGATATGTGAATTTCGATGAAGAAAAGGCCATGAGATGTTCCCTTGATATGGAGATTCAGTTGCATGGAGAAGAGGATCTTTTAGCTCCAAAAGAAGAACCTCATGATGATCTGGAGAGACCACATGCAGAGGAGCAGAGAGTGGAAGAACACATTCATGCAGAGACTTCTAGAGATGGAAGTGAGCATACCAAAGAGGTTGACATATTGATGCGTGATTCTAGAGAGAATCTGGGAGCACCCACATCACAATGCATGTAGAGGAGGTCACCGGATCAGTATAATGTCTACATGGCTTTGATGAGAGAGCATGTAGAGGTTGAGCCTTCCTCATTCAAGGAAGCAATGTAGAAACCTATATAAGTTGATGCCATGGTTGAGAAGTATGAATCCATTATTAGAAGCAATGTTTGGGAAGTGGTATGAAGACCAGTAGACAAGTCTGTGGTGAGTTCTAAATGGATTTACAAGTTAAAGAAATCAGCATATGGGAGTGTGGAGAAACAAAAGGTGATATTTGTGGCTAGATGGTTCTCTTAGGTGGAGGGAATTGATTACAAGGAGACCTTTTCTCTAGTAGCAAGGAATTGTTCAATTAGATCTATTCTAGAAATTTCAACATAGATGGTATGGAAGATACATCAAATGGATGTGAAGACAACATTCCACAATGATGTGATTGAAGAAGAGGTGTACATTGAGTAGTTGGAAGGATTTGAGACCTTCAATAGAGAGTTTCATGTGTGTAGACTCAAGCGAGCATTGTATGGATTGAAACAAGCACCCCGTGTTTGGTACACTATGATTGACAATTATTTCACTAATTTGGGCTTCACCAAAAGTGAAGTAGATGAAAACCTTTACCATATTGTGGTTGAAGTTATATTGTTGATTATAATATTATACATCGATGATTTAATTCTAATAGGTGATTAGAATCTTGTAAAATCTTGCAAAGAGGATCTTGCAAGAAAATTCAAGATGAAGGACATGGGCTCATGCATTATTTCCATTGGTATGGAAGTATGGCAAGGAGATGAGAAACTATTTGTCTCTCAGGGAAAGTATGCCAACGAGATGTTGAAGAAGTTCCACATGGAGAGCAACAAGCCCATGGAGACTCCTCTAGCAGGGAATTGGAGGAAGGAAGATGCTACTTTAGGTGATGTGGTGGAGGCTACTATTTATAGGTAGCTTGTAGGGTCACTTATGTATTTGGTGAACACACAAATGAACATATGTTTTGTAGTTAACCAACTTAGTCAAGCAATGGTTAAACCAACCAAACTCTATTGGAAGGAAACTAAACATGTGTTGATATACCTCAGAGGCACCATTTATTTTGGTCTTTGGTACAAACTGATAGAGGGAGTGAAGCTTCCAAGCTTCACATAAGCAGATTGGAATCTTTAGCATTGGGTCAACAATAGTTTCTTATTACAATAGGAAGCAGAGATCAGTTGCACTCAGTTTGGTAGAAGCATAGTACATGGCTGCTAGTCAAGCACCTTATGAGGCTATCTAGATGAGGAAGATCCTTGTTGGGTTATTTGGTCAATAGATGGAGCCTACAATGATTTATTGTGGAAATCAGAGTTGTATCAAAATTTCTAAGAATCTAGTTTTTCATGATCAGTCCAAGCATATCGACATCTGGTATCACCATCTACAAGATTACTGATCTGTATTTTAAATAGTGAGTTCATACTTTCATCCTTCTATTCACAATAGGTTTCCCACCAGTCCTTGACATGGGGGGTAGCTTTGAGAAGAGAAAAAGTAATCTTTTCTCAGCTGGAAAAATCATGAACAGAAAAATATCCTTCTAGCAGATTCAACCATTTATCTATGGCATCTACATCTATTTGACCCTCGAATATGGGGATTTCAAAATTAACTTGTACCTTAAAGGGTGTGGTGTTTCCAGAGCAGCTATTAGATGTGTCGCCCTTGGGTAGTCGCTAAAGGATCTAGGCAAAGTTGTCCATCATCACATTCCTTTTCCGCTCGAGGGCTTCTTTGAGCAAGATTTTGATAGGATCTCCTACCCCCTCATCTTTCTTTTCATTAGCCATGGGAGGTCGTCGAGATTTGCGAGGCTGGTCTTGCAAAGGTTCAACCAGTTCAAACCCTAACTCCTTATATCCCAACCTCATTGGGGACATGCAAAGAAAAACAAAGAAATAGCACACTGCTCTGATACCACTGATCTAAATTTTAAACAGGAATGCAACAAATACAAAGATAACCATAAATACTGAGATGCAGTAGAAATAATACTTCATTTCATTAATGTAAAATACTGAAATATGCTTACAAATAGAAATGGAAATAAACTAGCGCGGGCGATGGTAGCTTATCTCTGAGGAGAGATGTGGTAGCTACATGCCTATGAAATGTGTTATAATGAGGCTCAAGGGCCTTTTTATTATTTAACAATAAGAGAAAACCCTAAACAAACAAAACCCTAACCTGAGGAGATGTAACACCAAGAGTTTATGGGCCCCGTTGGGGTTAGTTGGGAAGCCAACTTCCTGGGGTCATGACTTGGTCATGTTATCTCCATTTGATGTGCATGTTGCCCTGTTGGAAAGATCTCTCTGAGGAATACGACAAAAAAAATATTTCTCATCAGTCATTGGCGGTAGATTGCCAAAAATATGTCATTTAGGGCCTCAAAAGTTTAGGACACGAAAAGCTACTAAAAATAGTAAATTGTGCTACAATTAAGGAAACTGAAAAAATAAAAGAGATAGTTGTGGGGGTCCAAGTGGGATAGGTGGGTGACCACCAATATCCGCCTAGATCATTCCTCCCCCCTTAGGAAGCAATGTTCCCCATTGCGTTGAGTGCCTCCATGAGATGGGGAAACTTCTGCTAAACTTGGTCCCTAGTGAGCTGTTCTGCAATCTCTGATGTGTCCAGTAATGGTGGGAATCATGGTCGAGGGCAGTCCACATTGAACACTTAGTGCAAGCCAAGGAATGGGGGAATGCTTTTCTCCAAATAATTGTTTCCCACATCTTTGTTAATGGTGTAAGGACCATATCAGAGTGGTCTGAGCTTCCGATGGGCTCTAGTAAGGCATTCTTTCTGCAAATGCAACCAAACTTTGTCGCCCACCTGAAACTTGTGTGACACCTGACGTTGATCATGTCGCTGCTTGTACTTGGCATTTTCTAGAATGGAGTGATGATATATCAACCCGTTGAGTAGAGGTGCTTTGAGAGTTAGATCAAATGAATGCTTGACTGGACAGTGTAATGGTACCCCTGTCGGTGAGGAGAAGATGTCCCTGTATCCTTTCATGACCATATCCACTTACTTTTGCTGCATGGAGGAACCCTTCCCAAGGGCCATGGATGTGGCTACAATCTTTCCTTACTTTGAGAGTGAACCACAAAGAAAATAAATTTACTAGTATGGGATATGATCTTACTGCCTTTCTTAGAAGAGATCAAAGAAGTGGCGGTAGGTGGGGCTATCTCCGGTATCCTATATAATGTATTACACAAAGAAATAATAACAACGTGAGGCCTTGACTCATAAATAACATGTCTCTTCCACAAGTATGGTTGGCCTAATAATACATCATAAACATGCAAAGGTGTAACATCACACAATACCTCATCTGTGAAGGGCTTGACGCTGTAGGGAAGGCGACACTACTGGTGGAATCAGAGATCTCATCCTTGGTGAAGCCACCTGATGTTGTATGGTTGTGGGTGTGGTATGGTCAGTAATCCCAGCCACTTCATGACCTCTGCTGAAATGAGGTTCTTTTGGCTCCCTATGTCAACAATGAATTACAACAATGAACCCTTCACCCACATCTATGAGTGGAAAAGTCGGCCCCCCTCCTCTGGATCTTCAGGCTCATTCTTTTGGATCTTAATGGTGGAAAAAATGGCACTGCAATATGAATCAATGATCTACTTCCCTTTGTCATTCCTCTTGTTGGGTTTTGACTCAAGGTCAGAACATGCATCTGATTCTGAAACCTTCAACTCGGCCACCAACGACTTCTTGGCCCGACACTCACTTGTGCTGTGAGTGGGTCTCTTATGGAACTCACACCACTTTCCTGTATCCTTCTTTCACTTCATGGTGTTGTTCTTTTCTTGCGGCTTCGGCAGGTTGTCTTGGGTCACCTCGTCTTGGCTTTGTCCTTTATTCTTCAGATTCACAAATCCAAAGTCTCGCTTCTTTTGTTTAAAATTCTACTCAATCTTGACAACGTATCGGTATGCTTTATCGAGCGAGGAGATGTCCAAGAACTCTGTCTCATCTTGGATGTACCTGTGTAGGCAACCACGGTATTTGAGTACCAAATGTTTCTCAGAATCCTTGATACCCAACTTCGTGAGAAGGGTATTAAAAACATTGGTAAACTCCACACATATTGGTCCCTTCCCTGCCATAGTGTGGTCCACTTTATGTATTTGTCCTCGTAGCTCCCAACAGGGTAGTACTACTCCTTGATTTCATACTAGAACGAATTCCAAGTGGGATCATCTAAAAATAGTAAGTTTGTACTTTCATCATTCTATTCACAATAAATTTCCCACTAGTCTTTGACGTGGGGGGGGATTTTGAGAAGAGAAAAAGTAATATTTTCTCGGTTGGAAAAATCATGAACAAAAAAATATCCTGCTAGCAAATTCAACCATTTATCTATGATGTCTACATCTATTTGACACTCGAATATGGGGATTTAAAAGTTAACTTGTACCTGTGTGGCGTTTCCAAAGTATCTATTAGATGCATCGCCCCTGGGTAGCCGCTCAAGGATCTGGGCAAAGTTGTCCATCATTACGGTCCTTTGCCACTCGAGGGCTTCTTTGAGAAAGATTTTGAGAGGATCTCCTACCCCCTTGTCTTTATTTTCATCTGCCATGGGAGGTTGTCAAGATTTGTGAGGCTAGTCTTGTAAAGGTTTGACCAGTTCAAGCCCTAACTCCTTGTATCCTGACCTCATTGGGGACATGCAAATAAAAACAGAGAAAGAGCATACCACTCTGATACCACTGATCCAAATTTTAAATAGGAACACAAAAAATTACGTAGATAACCATAAATATAGAGATGCAACAGAAATAATACTTCATTTCATTAATGTAAAATACTGAAATATGCTTACAAACAGAAATTGAAATAAAATAGCTCGGGCGATGGTAGCTTATCTCTAAGCAGAGATGTGGCGGATAGATGCCTTTGAACTGCGTTACAATGAGGCTCAAGGGAATTTTTATTATTGAACAATAAGAGAAAACCCTAAACAACCACAACCCTAACCCGAGGAGATGTAACACCAAACGTTTATGGGCCTCGTTGGGGTTAGTTGGGCAACCAACTTATCGGGGTTGTGACTTGGTCATATTATCTCCATTTGAAGCGCATGATACCCGATTGGAAAGATCTCTCTGAGGACTACGACAAAAAAACACTTATCGATTGTCGTTGGTGGTAGATTGCCAAAAAAAAATTGCTTAGGGCCTCAAAATGGCTCTGGAAGTTTAGGACCCAAAAAATTGCTAAAAATAGTAAATTGTGCTACAATTAAGGAAACTGAAAAACTGAAAGAGACAATTGTGGGGGTCCAAGTGGGATAGGTGGGTGGCCACCAACTTCATGGATCATTCCTCCCCCATTAGGAAGTAATGGTCCCCATTGCGTTGAGTGCCTCCATGAGATGGGGAAACTTCTGTTGAACTTGGTCCCTGGTGAGCTGTTCTGCAATCTCTAATGTGTCTAGTAATGGTGGGAAGCATGGTCAAGGGTATTCCACATTGAAAACTTAGTGCAAGCCAAGGAATGGCAGAATGTTGTGTTCCAAAGAATTGTTTACCACATCTTTTTTAATGGTGTAAGGACCATATCGTAGTGGTCTAAGCTTCCGATGGGCTCTGGTAAGGAATTCTTTCTACAAATGCAACCAAACTTTGTCGCCCACCTGAAACTTGTTTGACACCTGACATTGATCATGTCACTACTTGTACTTGGAATTTTCCAGAATGGAGCGCTGATATATTGGTCCATTGGGTAGAGGTGCTCTAGGAGTCAGAACGAACGAATGCTTGACTCGACAGTGTAACAATACCCTTGCTGTTGAGGAAAATATGTCCTTGTATCCTTTCATGACCGTATCCACTTGCTTCTTCTGTGTGGAGGAACCCTTCTCGGGGGTCATGGATGTGGCTACGATCTCCCCTTACTTTGAGAGAGAACCAAAAAGAAAATAATCTTCCTAGTATGGGAGATTATCTTACAGCCTTTCTTAGCAGAGATCAAAGAAGTGGCGGTAGGTGGGGCTACCTATGGCATCCTGTATAATGTATTACACAAAGAAATAATAACAGTGCGAGGCCTTGACTCATACACAGCATGTCACTTCCATAAGTATGGTTGGCCTAATAATACATCACAAACATCCAGAGGTTCAACATCACACAATACCTCATATGTGAAGGGCTTGATGCTGTAGGGAAGGCGACACTGTTGGCAGACTCAGAGATCTCGTCCTTGGTGAAGCCACCTGATGTTGTAAGATTGCGGGTGTGGTATGGTCAGTATTCCCAGATGCTTCATGACCTCTTTTGAAATGAGGTTCTTTTGGCTCCCACTGTCAATAATGAATTGCAGCAGTGAACCCTTCACCCACATCTATGAGTGGAAAAGATGCTCCCCCTCCTCTGGATATTTAGGCTCATTCTTATGGATCTTAGCGGTGGCAAAAATGGCATTGGGCTTTGCATCAATGATCTACTTCCCTTTGTCATTCCTCTTGTCAGGTTCTGACTCAGGGTCGGAACATGCATCTGATTCTGAAGACTTCAACTTAGCCACCAACAACTGCTTGGCCTGACACTCACTTGTGTTGTGAGTGGTGCTCTTGTGGAATTCACACCACTTTCCTGTGTCCTTTGACTTCGTGGTGTTGTTCTTTTCTTGCAGCTTCGACGGGTTCTTGGGTCACTCGGCCTTGGCTTTGTCCTTTGTTCTTTAGATTCACAGATCCAAAGTCTCACTTCCTTTATTTAAACTTTTGCTCGATCTTGACAGTGTATCAATATGCCATGCCGATCGAGGAGATTTCTAGGAACTCCATCTCATTCTGGATGTCCCTATGTAGGCAGCCATAGTATTTGAGTACCAAATGTTTCTCAGAATCCTTGGTACCCAACTTCGTGTGAAGGGTATGAAAAACATTAGTAAACTCTAACACATCTTGGTCCCTTCCCTGCTGCAGCATGGTCCACTTTATGTATTTGTCCTCGTAGCTCCCGACAGGGTAGTACTGCTCCTTGATGGCATCCCGGAATGAATTCCAAGTGGGAGTCGCTGAAAACTGTGAGTTCGTAGTTTCATCCTTCTATTCACAATAGGTTTCCCACCAGTCCTTGACATGGGGGGAAACTTTGAGAAGAGAAAAGGTAATCTTTTCTCGGATGGAAAAATCATGAACAGAAAAATATCCTTCTACCATATTCAACCATTTATCTATGATGTCTACATCTATTTGACCCTTGAATATGGAGATTTCAAAGTTAACTTATACCTTAAAGGGTGTGGCATTTCCAGAGTAGCAATTCGATGCATCGCCCCTGGGTAGCCACTGAAGGATCTGGGAAAAGTTGTCCATAATTGCATTCCTTTGCCACTCAAAGGCTTCTTAGAGGAAGATTTTGATACGATCTCCTACCCCTTTGTCTTTATTTTCATCCACCATGGGAGGTCATTGAGATTTGCAAGGCTAGTATTGCAAAGGTTCGACCAGTTCAAGCCTAACTTCTTATATCCTATTGACTGTGTTGGAACCACCAACATTGGGGGATCACCTCGGTATGAAGTCCCAACTAGACCTCACACCATTTGGTATGGGAGTCCCATCTGGTATGATGGCCTAGTTTCCATTGTCTTAAGGATTTTCATCAACTCTTTCTTGTCAGCATAGGAGAGTGGTCTGCTTTGCCTTTGAGAAGTGAGGTTCGCGTGCTTGGTGAGTGTAAGTGTCACTTGTGTCAATGGTTCTTTCACTGTAGAGGGAGAGGGTGGGATGAGTCCCAAGTTTGTTGGGATGAATTCCCAACTCGGCTAGGAACACACAACATAATAGGATGTGCACAACTTCGTGAGGAGCAATCCACACAAATGCAAAAATCACAACACACAAGGTAATATAACACGTATAACACTCAGTGGATGAGTCCACACGAGTGTAATAGTTGTTACAACAAGTATTATGTGAAAGGTCTGTCTGGTTTCCGGGAGAGTAGTCTACACGGTCGAGACAAGGTTAACAACATATACAACACATTTCCATTAATATATTATGTATTACAACAAGTGAAATAGTTCAGATGTAGAACACAGGTTAAAGCAACATGCATCACAAGTGTTAAAGATTAGTCTTACAAAAATTACAATACATGTGTGAAAACGTGCTGGCTTGTTAGTAGGCTTCTGAATTAAGAGAATTTTCCAAGACATATCGTTACACCATACATCACTAATCCCGAGTGCGGGGCGTTGGAGCCACTACTTACTCCTCAAAGAAAAGATTACAGACTCTCTTGGCTATGTGAGAGGAGTTGAGGTGAAAAGTCCTTTGCATGTACAAATGAGGGGGTATTTATAGCCAGGGGTGAAACTGACCCTTGTGGCTATTTGACTACCCTCATCACTATTTGACTTCCATGACTTTTCAACTTTACATGACTCTTTGTACAACAAGTGGGTCTCTTGGACTTCCATGTTACATCTCATTGATTGACAACATAGCCCATAGTAGCGATATGGGCAACATGAATCATGACATGACTCGACATGACAGTGATGGTACATTCATGCTGATGCTAGAGTGCATGTCGACCTACAGTGCTACTGGGTGATGGATGTATTCATGGTGTATCACGACTTCACCTCCACATGGCGAAGTGCGTAGAGTCTTTGATGGTCTTTGGTTCGCTTGATGAAGCCTTGGCATGTTGTTCCTTGCTTGCATGTTGGGGAGGCTTGACAGGCTTATCTATTTGCGAAGGTGCATGTTTGTCCATTCGTTCGTCGGTGAGCACATCTTGCATGTTTGCTCATTTGTTCATCCGCGAACACATCTTTGCATGATAATCTATTCGAGAGCACCTCTCTTCTCATGCATCATTCATTCGTCTATTGGTGAACCTATCCTTCTGCATGTGCTCCCTTCGTTCATCCCTTTCATTGTCGTGCCATGTTTTTTAATGTACCTGTACCTACAGTCACTCATGATGAGACGAAATCAAATCTAAAACCTCCTAGTCTACCATGACACATGATCATTTCAGATGTAGGTGACCGAGAGAGGTAGCAAGGTTGTGAAGCAAGATGATGGATCCAGGCACTGCTGATGAAAACTGCACAAGAGTCATTGAGTGACGAAGATGGGAAATCCAAGTCAACAATGACTGTCTGCGAGGTCTGGCTCGACTGGAAGGAAAAATTGCGCAAGTTTTGGGAGGGATAGTCTGGGGTGTAGGAAGGCAGGGTAAGCAAGATACACACAGTTTCCAGAATGAGTGGGTGGCAAGGGCTGGAAGGCCAAATTTGTGTAATTTTATGGAGGAATAGGCCAGGCTGCAAGGAGGGTCAACAGGCAGAGGTTGCGCAGTTTTTGGTAGGAACTGCCCGAGAGCTTGGTAGCAAAAACTGTGCAATTCCCAAAGGGAACTGGTAGTTGGCTGTTGGGTCATTGGTAGAAAAAACTGCACAATTCCCAGAGGGAACTGGCAGTTGGCTGCTAGGTCACTGGCAGCCAAAACTACGCAATTCCCAGAGGGAACTGGCAGTCGGCTGCTTGGTCACTGGCAGTAGAAACTGCACAATTCCTAGGAGGAATTGGAAGTTTGTTTCTAGGAGCTGATGGCAAGGGGAACTGCACTGAGGCTGGGAGGCCAGCCTACTGATCATCTCTACATAATTTCTAAGCTAAGTGGACTACTGGGTAGCAGAAGGCCTGCTCATGAAAACTATGCAATTCATTGGATGAGCAGCCAGTCGATTGTCGGGATGACTGACTAGGAAAACTGTGCAATTGTCTGAGGGAGACATGGACTAGTGCTTGGTGTCTGTCTAGCCTATCTGCGCAACTTCCTCAGTCAATCGAATGGGCAAGGTCAGTAGCCTCTATGTAATTTTGTAGTGGAGTTAGTTCTGGGGTGGCTTCTGGGTCCGATTGTTCGGGTGGCCGCATGAGATCTGATTGAATTGCTTGTGATCAATGTAGCTTGGAAATACTTGCTTAATGCTTCTGCGTCGCTATGGGTGATATTCGATCGAGTTGATGGTGAGGTGATGGTATCGAAAAATGACTAAGTGTGTGAATGATCTAAATATGCATAGGTGATCATGCAAACACACTCTCACATGGCTGGACGATGAGACGGCTCAAACCATCCAAACACACATGCTCAACATGACTAACCGATGGTGCAAGTGACAAGAGCGACACTCGTGACTAATTTTTGATCGACCGTGATGATGCTTGTGTGAGAGTAAATGTGACTCCATGTGTGAGTGTGACAGATGCGTTCATAGTGAACACAACAAGCACACATGAAGCGAAGACTTTGAGCATAGCCAGAACATGGTCACAAGCATGACTTAGACACCAACATGCAGAAACTTGAATGAAATGAATAAGAAAAGCAGATGCAAGGACTCACACGAGCTCATAGAGTGAACCCAAGTGTGTGTAGTCATCAAGTGGAACTCTCAAGGGAGGCTCCGAAATTAGGTTCAGGCCAAAATTTTGGAGGGTGGTGTAGCCACTACAACACTTGGTGACACACTGGTAGAAATCCAGCTTCTCTATTTTGGTTCATTGCTAGCACAGGGCCTTGGTATTTCAAGGAGTATTGAATCATTGTGTGGGTTGCTTCAGCTTCCCCACTTACCCTATGGACATACATGGTTCACCCTTTGACATCTCAGTCAAAGACAATCATAAGTTCAGCTTGATTTCAACATTTTGAATTTGGGAAGGGTAGTTTAGCTCGTGAGTTGAAGATTTTCAGAGTATAAGTTTTCATCTCTAGTGTTTCTCCACTATCGACAGGCCTGGATAGTGTCCCAGCGGAGTCACGCAGGAACACACACATTTCTCCACTTCCAGCGAGCCTAGTCAGTACCCCAGTGGAGTTTCATGCTTCACCTTTCTGTGCAAGAAGCCTTTCTCTTCTTTTTCCTTTGTATTTTTGTTTTAAGAGGACTGTGCATAGGCATTTATTTATTTTTGGGGTGGAAGAGGGATCCAAACTTATTGAGAGAAGAAGAGGTTGTTCCTTCAGAGAAGCATGTAAGACCTCTGACATAGGTTTTCTCGTTTATATTTCCCCTTCTCCGCTTCTACTAGTTGGATGAGCTTGAACACATAGAGAAGAAGGCTGAGTACATGCATGGGGCTTCCTAGTGTGGACATAGGTTCATGGTTGGACCAAAACTTCCCTTGCAGATGATTCGTATTTTCCATCAAGACTTCATCGGCCGAAGGTTACAACCAAGCACAGAGAAGACGGACACAAGACTGGCCAAGTGCTATAGTGTCACAAGTTTCTTCAAATTTCAACCACATACTCCATTCAGAAACCATAACGTAGTAGTTGGAAGCACTTATTTCTGGAAACAAAAATAGTAATATATCAAACAAAGAAAATGAACATCAAAAAAATAGTAAGCATAATCAAACAAAGAAAAACAAAGATAATAAGCAAAGTAAACAAGATGAAAACAACAAGCAACAAGCAGACTATGTACATGGTGTAGATTTTTTCTACAAATTAGTTAGCTCTGATACCATGTAAAAATTCCCACCTGTAGATCACCTGGTAATGCAATATACTAAAGCAAAACACTTGATCTACTTCTACAAACAATTTAGCGAAAGCTTAATCGAACATGAGCAACATCAATAAGAACACATATAACTGATAAGAAGGAATCAATCACACATAACACAGAAGATATAACCTAGGGAAAGCCTCAGCCTAAAACCCCACTCTCTGTATTATCATACATAGGATTTATACAAAGTCGTAGCTCTCACGCAGCTAGCCAGATCTCAGTACAATCCTCACAGATGAAGGTGGAAATACATCAGGATTACACAAAGCCTCAACTCTCATAGCTAGCCAGCTCTTAGTGCAATCCTCCTGGATGCTCACAGGAAATCAAGACTTCTCCTAAGCCTTCTCCTTTGCCCTCCAAACCTCCTATTTCCTTGCGCAGTTTTTCCTGGGTGATCTTTTTGTTACCAAGTGTAACACTGATCTCACACCTTATAAAACTGCACAATCCTCAAGGAACCTTGATCCTTATGCTTGGATGATTTTCCTTTATAGGAAAAAATCCATCCAACTGATATTACACTGTCCCTCCTTTGATCTCAACTGGGTCTTTCTCTGAAATGACATGCATGAGTTATTTATGAGAGAATATTCAGTTATCTGAAGTGCAACAGTTATATGCAAGCATGCATTAACTAACTAAACTTACTTAATTTAAACAAATTGTTTAAATTAATTATAACTAGACTTCACTTAGTTAACTGAGCCAACTAATTACTACTCAATATAGAACTCATCCTTATCTCTTTAACTGATGGATAAATTCCTCAATTGATGGATAAACTGTTGCATGTCCTCACATAAAATTCATGTGTGATTTTCAACAACTAATTAACTCATGGAGAATTAATTAATTTATTTTCAAATCGCTGTTAAGTTCAAATTCAAATTTTACTTCCTATTTTAGTCCAGGGACTGACTAAAATTAGGAATCCATCCTGAATTGCTAAAAATAGAATGATGTTTTTAGCACTTCCATTTTTCATTCCATGTTGCTCAATCTAGCACTGGTACCCAAATTGTTATTTATAGTAGTGCTATTTTTATCATTTCTTGTTGCCATTTTCAATACTCCCTCTCAACAAGAAAGGCTTCAAATCGAACCTGATCCTGTACCTTTAGAATGTTCTGCATGCAACACTTCTACCAAGTGTGGTTGCTCCAACAACTCTAGAAACAAAAAAAATCCCAATTGACCTCTTTGTTGCGCTAGAAAAATACTCTGATGTTGAAGCTCTACCTGCTGCTGACAAGTGCTCTCTCTTTGACCTCTGAGCTTGCTACAACACTCCATGAATCTCACATTGTTGCACACCTCTCTGTGCCATCCTGCACTAGTGCAACAATCCTGTGCCTCTCGCATTGTTGCAGCCTGCTAGCTCTGCACTGTCTTGGGATTCCTGTACTGCAGCTCTCTTTGGTGCTCCATTCGCATCTGTCTCTACCTAATCAATTAGTCCTGCTACTCCTCATCGAGGATCTTGTAGCAAAGTCGAATCAAAGAGGTTGGGCACATCAAGGACCTTGCCCTTCCTCCTTGGGACGATCACTCCACATTGCCCCACCTCCTACCTGGAGGTATGGCTACATGTGATCCCTCTGCCCACCTGGCTCGAAGTTTCCCCCTACTGGAGGTCCCTGCATGAGTGGATACCTCCACTATGTCTCATCTTGACTTCCCTAGTTGTGGCTACTCCACAACCTCCTGAAGTTGCTTCACCAATCATGGCTTCTCCACAATTGTCCAAGACTTCTTTTGGCGCTGCATGTTGAGAGGTAATTTACTCTCCCTCTCAACCACCAAGTATCTAACCTTTGACTTGCTCCTCAAGGCTTTGCATGCATATTTTACCTCAAGTGCATATAGGATCTTGGCTAGCACATCAATCTGTTTCATATTTCTCACCGTCACGAAATTTTTTGGAAAAAGAGCTCATTTTAAATCAACGATATCTCCCTCCTCCGAACTCGGATTTAGCCGATTTTTTTTTTTTGATTTTGAGTATTTTTCCGCAAGGAATCCAAATCCGCTATTTTTTTATGAAAATTTTATACAGGAGTTTTTAGATCTGCTTTGCAAACTCTTGGCCGAAAACTCAAAACTTTGAAATTTCCTCTCAGTATACTGTTCTCTCCTTTGATCACCTTTGCTCTGATACCATGTAGAATTTTTCCTACAAAACCTTGCTCCGATACCATGTAGAATTTTTCTACAAATCAGCTAGCTCTGATACCATGTAAAAATTCCCACTTGTAGATCACCTGGTAATGCAATATACTAAAGCAAAACACTTGATCTACTTCTACAAACAATTTAGCGGAAGCTTAATCGAACATGAGCAACATCAATAAGAACACATATATTTGATAAGAAGGAATCAATCACACATAACACAGAAGATATAACCTAGGGAAAGCCTCAGCCTAAAACCCCACTCTCTATATTATCATACATAAGATTTATACAAAGTCGTAGCTCTCACACAGCTAGCCAGCTCTCAGTACAATCCTCATAGATGAAGGTGGAAATACATCAGGATTACACAAAGCCTTAGCTCTCACAGCTAGCCAGCTCTCAGTGCAATCCTCCTGGATGCTCACAGGAAATCAAGACTTCTCCTAAGCCTTCTCCTTTTCCCTCCAAGCCTCCTATTTCCTTGCGCAGTTTTTCCTAGGTGATCCTCCTGTTACCAAGTGTAACACTGATCTCTCACACTGATATCACACCTTGTAAAACTGCATAATCCTCAAGGAACCTTGATCCTTCTGCTTGGATGATTTTCCTTTATAGGAAAAAATCCATCCAACTAATAGTACACTATCCCTCCTCTGATCTCAACTGGGTCTTTCTCTGAACTAACATGCATGAGTTATTTATGAGAGAATCTTCAGTTATCTGAAGTGCGACAGTTATATGCAAGCATGCATTAACTAACTGAGCTTACTTAATTTAAACAAACTGTTTAAATCAATTATAACTGGACTTGAATTAGTTAACTGAGCAAACTAATTACTGCTCAATATAGAACTCATCCTTATCTCTTTAACTGATGGATAAATTCCTCAATTAATGGATAAACTGTTGCATGTCCTCACATAGACTTCAAGTTTGATTTTCCACAACTAATTAACTCATGGAGAATTAATTAATTTATTTTCAAATAGCTGTTAAGTTCAAATTTGAATTTTACTTCCTATTTTAGTCCAGGGATTGACTAAAAATAGGAATCCATCCTAAACTACTAAAAATATAATGCTATTTTTAGCATTTCCATTTTCCATTCCTTGTTGCTCAATCTAGCACTAGTACCCAAACTGCTATTTATAGCAGTGCTACTTTTAGCACTTCTATTTTTAGCATTTCTTATTGCCATTTTCAACACATGGCATGGGTATGGTCCGACCTATTGACAGTAATGCTTGAGATCTTGGTCTTTGACAAGAAGGATGTCGATCCTCCCGTCAAATGATTGCAAGTGATATGTGTGTGGTCCAAGCTTCTTATAGACGAGTGCAAGTCCACCAGGCTCCACTACTGGAACCTGATGGCATTCCAAAAGGCCTTTAAGTGAAGACAACACCATTGTTTTAGGTATTGTGTGCAATCTGGGCTTGGATGATGGCACAAGGTAGTTGTTTTTATTCTGTGAACGTTTCAAGTTTCTAAAATCGGTGCATAAGTGGATTTTCCTGGATTTCTTACGTACGAAATTTAAATTGGAAAACCAAGTATGATGACGAACTTTGCAAGTAATCCAACCATCCAAAATGTTAGTCAATATTTTCTATGTAAGGAGTGCAAACAACATGTGTGTGTTACCTGGTCTTTGCTGCAATATCTTATCTCCTCCTTTACCTAGAATCCCATGTTGGATTGCTCGCGTGTAGTGTGTACTCAGGTCATCAATTGCCCATGCAGATCCATCCCCGTACCGTTCAATCAAGCAGTCAAATACTTATCACTGCTGCAATGTGTAGCTTTTACCAAGATTGGTTATCTTTAGATCATGATAGGTTTCCAGGTTGCTCTGTTCATTCATAGTGGTGGTCCTTTGTAAACTCAGCACGAGTGCTTCATACTTAGCAGTGTTGTTTTTGCATTCAAATTTCAAGTAGCTTGAGATCATGTATTGTTTGTTGTTTTGGATAACTGAGATACAACTGGTCCTTGAGCCATCATGTGTCTTTGATTCGTCAAAATCCATGGCCCACAACTGATTTATACGCAGACCATTTGGAATGCTAGTACTACTGCTAATACTCTTGTGGCTACTACTGCTACTATCAATGCAATGAACTGTACAAGTTTCATTACCATCAGTTGGGTAAGGAAGGAGTCCCAATTGCATGTCTGATGAGGTTGGAGCTGGTTGTGCAAGATAACAATCCAATTTCATATCAATGAGGCAGTTGCCAAACATGATTTCTGCGAAGGCTAATGGTTCTTTCTCACCTTTAAAGGGAGCGACATTGTGTTTCATATACATCTCGGATAACACCCAGATTTGGTTGCATTTGCCCTTGTACGGAAGCCACATGTGAGACCAGTGTGTAGCAAAATATTCATCTAACTTGCTGGACCAGTCTCTGCTGAGTAATAGACCATATGCTTCTGGTATGTCCACAACAACTATGTTAATGCATTGGCGGACTTACCAAGGTGTCTGGGGTGGAACGGATGTCCGTGTTGTCCGACGGGGTGTTTTGCAATTTTCTTCTCATTGATGTAGTCTTATCCACCATTGTCTTCCCGGACTTGACTTGTGTTTTCTTCCTTGGGGAGGCCGATGGATTGGACTTCTTTATCAGTAGTCTCACCTTCTATTGCATTTCCCCAAGTGTAGGGGGGTCCCCTTTACTCCTGATATTGTAATGATAATTTTTCTTTTGGGGGTGCTTCTCAGTGTTTGTCTTTGACATTATTTGCGAGCACTGCTATGCATTCACCACATGCCCAAAACTTGACGTTTCATCAGCTATAGCCTCTTCATCATCGTCAGTGTCTTATGGCTACTCATGCATATTACTTTTTGCATCTAGTGTATGACTGTTGATAGAGCTAACGACTCGCTTCCAATCCGAGCAAGAGTTCTCGGGGTGATGTTCTTTGTGGAAGGAACAAAACTTAGGATCTGGGCACTGTTTGAGTTGGAACACAAGCTTCTGCGTAGTTTTTGAAGTGAAACGATTATTGCTTAATGAGCCAGTTGATGAATTGTTTGATTGTCTCTGTCTCGGTGGATGACTGCTTGCAAATGTGTCTGTTTTCCATTTCTTGAGCTCGGACACTTCTGTGGTCAAGTTCTTGAAAAGGTGAGTGACAGTCTCAATATCAGTTGCTTCCTTGTATCTACCTTTGCTCGCCATTTCTTGGGGCTTCTTGCTCGCATCCTTGGAGTCCTTCATTGATTCGTCATCCTTGATGACTCCGATTGCGCGCAATTATTTTTTAACAACAATAGACTCTTCACAACTTTCCAAGAGTGCTGGTTTCGCAGCTCGCTTGACGAATTGTGCAATGCTGGTTGGCAGTGTGGATGTGTAATAGTCAACATTGATGGAGTCATGAGGTTTAGTGTCCACTGCAAACTTGTTCAAAATATGTGTAATCCTATGATTGAAATCTTTCACTTCCTCTTTTGCCTCCATCTTAAGGCTTCCCAATTATTTGAGTAGCATGGTTGTGGTCTTGTCATCATTGAACTTTTCAAGGAACATACATTTGAAAGCAACCCAATTTTGTATCGAGTTTGGTGGAAGGTTGTGATACCAAGCAGCTGTCCAAGGTACATGGGAGCAATCTACATGCTACATCATCATAATGTACCTCAAGGGTCTGCAGTTGTAGGTAGAATTTGTCTAAGTGGTTTTCTGCCTTCACCATGATATTAGGGTTGAACTTAATGTTCATTCTCTCTGCTCACTTTGACATCTTGTGCAGAATAGCTAGGAGAGCCAATGGTCCCTGAGTCATCCATTCAAGATTTGGGTCAGCCATCTCTTCTTCTTCTTCGTCCTCTTCCTCTCCTTCGGAGTCTGATGGTTCCAGATCTGAGTCGGTTGGTTCGTCTCTACCTCCACCTCCTCTGCTGCCTTCCCCTTCGCCTCCTATACTAGAGTCTGATCCCAAGATCAAAAGAGTATCTTGTTCGCCTTGCCAGAAGACTAGAGGTTCCTCTTCATCTTCAATAGCTTCTTCCAGACCTTCAAGTGTGGCGAGGACTTCTTCTTCCACCGATGATACAACAACTCCACTAGGGGTGGATTTTGAATTCTTTGATGCATATGGAAGATGATGTATGCGTGGGATCAGTCCAACTGCTTTCGTGAACTAGCGAGTGATGGGACGAACGGAGCAAAGGTGTTGATATGGAATCTCATGTTCAATTCTGAGAGGTGAGGAGTAACCAACTGCAGAGTCACGTGTAGGTGAGAGGAAGTGTGAGTTACTGCCTTGACGAGATGGTTGATGAATGAGTTTGAGGGGAATTTCATCCATATACAACTGGCTGCCCTCCTTCTAGTGCCATAAATGTTGACGGTGCTGGACCTGCCAACATTCAGGAGATCACCCCGGTATGAAGTCCCAACTAGAACTCACACCATTTGGTGTGGGAGTCCCATTTGGTATGATGGCTCGGTTGCCATTGTCTTAAGGATTTGCCTCAAATCTTGCTTGTCAGCATAAGAGAGTGGTCTGATTTGCCTTCGAGAAGTGATGTTCGCGTGTCTGGTGAGTGTAAGTGTCACTTGTGTTAATGGTTCTTTCATTGTAGAGGGAGAGGGTGGGAGTGAGTCGCAAGTTGGTTGGGATGAAGTCCCAACTTGGCTAGGAACACACAACACAACAGGACATGCACAAATTTTGGAGGAGTAGTCCACACGAATGAGGCAATCAAAACAGCCAAGGCAATATAACATGTAAATCACTAAGCGGATGATTCCACATGAGTACAATGGTTGTTACAACAAGTATTATGTGAAAGGTCTGTCTTTTTTCCAGGACAGTAGTCTACATGGGCAAGACAACATTAACAACATATACAACACATTTCCATTAATAGTTTATGTATTACAACAAGTGAAATAGTTCAGATGTAGAACAAGTGTTAAAGATTAGTCTTACAATAATTACAATACATGTGTGAAAACGTTCTGGTCTGTTAGCAAGCTTATGAATTAAGCAAAAGTTCCAAGACACATCGTTACACCATACATCACTAACCCCGAGTGTGGGGCGTTGGAACCACTACTTACTCCTCAAAGAAAAGATTACAGGCTGTCTTCGCTATGTGGGAGGAGCTGAGGTGAAAAGTCCTTTGTATGTACAAATGAGGGGGTATTTATAGCCAAGGGTGAAACTGACCCATGTGGTTGTTCAACTACCCTCATTACTATTTGACTTCCATGAATTTTAGACTTTACATGACTCTTTATACAACAAGTGGGTCTCTTGGACTTCCACGTTACATCACATTGATTGACAACATTGCCCATAATAGAGATGTGGGTGACATGACTCATGGCATGACTCGACATGACAATGCTGGTACATTCGTGCTGATGCTGGAGTGCATGTCGAGCTACAATGCTACTGGGTGATGGATTTATTCATGGTGTATCACAACTTCACCTTCGCATGGTGAAGTGCACGGAGTCTTGGATGGTCTTTAGTTTTCTTGATGAAACTTTGGCATGTTGTTCCCTGCTTGCATGTTGGGAGGCTTGACAGGCTTATATGTTTGCGAAGGTGCATGTTCATTTGTTCGTCCATCGGTGAGCACATCTTGCATGTATGCTCATCCGTTCGTCTGCAAACACATATTTGCATGATCATCTGTCAGTGAGAACCTCTCTTCACATGCATCGTTCATTCGTCCATTGGTGAACATGTCCTTCTGCATGTGATCCATTCATTCATCTCTTTAGTTGTCACGCCATGCTTGTTAGTGTACATGTACCTGCAATCACTCATGACAAGACAACATCAAATCTAAAACCTCCTAGTCTACCATGAAACATGATCATTTCGGATGTAGGTGACTGGGAGAGGCAACAAGGTTGTGAAGCAAGATGATGGCTCCAGGCACTACTGATGAAAACTACGCAAGAGTCACTGAGTGATGAAGATGGAGAATCCAAGTCGACAGTGATTGTTTGTGAGGTCTGGCTCGGCTGGAAGGAAAATTTGCACAAGTTTTGGGAGGGAGAGTCTGGGGTGTAGGAGGGCAAGGTAAGCAGGATCTGTGTAGTTTTCGAAACGAGCGAGCAGTAGGGGCTGGAACTCCAAATTTGCACAATTTTCTGTAGTAATAGGTCGGGCTGCAAGGAAGGTTAGCCGGTAGAGATTGCACAGTTTTTGGGAGGAACTACCCACGAGACTGGCAGCCAAAACTGCGTAATTCCTAGAGGGAACTGGCAGTTGGCTACTGGGTCACTGGTAGCTAAAAATGGGTAATTATCAGAGGGAACTGGTAGCTGGCATTGGGTCATTGGCAGCCAAAACTGCGCAATTCCCAGAGGGAAATAGCAGACGACTTCTTAGTCACTTGCAGTAGAAACTGTACAATTCCTGGGACGAACTGGAAGTCTGCTGTTAGGAGCTGCTAGTGAGGGGAACTACACTGAGGCTGGGAGGCCAACCTGTTGATCATCTCTGTGCAATTTCTAAGCTGAGCGGATTGCTAGGTAGCAGAAGGAATGCTCATGAAAACTGCACAATTCATTAGATGAGTAGCCAGTCGACTGTCGGGATGACTGACTGGGAAAACGACCCAATTTTCAGAGGGAGATAGGGACAGACACTTAGGGTCTATCCGGCCTGTCTGGGAAAATTCCTCAGTCAGCCGAGCAGGCAAGGTCAGTAGCCTCTATGCAATTTTGGAGGGGAGTGAGTCCTGGGGCGGCTGTCGGGTCCCACTGTCTAGGTGGCCAACATGAGATCTCATTGAATTGCTTGTGATCAACGCAACTTGGAAATACTTGCTTAATGCTTCTGCACTACTTTGCGTGACAGTTGATTGACTCGATGGTGAGGTGATGGTCCGGAAAAATTACTAAGTGTGTGAATGATTGAAATATGCATAGGTGATCATGTAAACACACACTCACATGGCTTGACAATGAGACGACTCAAACCATCCAAACACACATTCTCAACATGACTGACTGACGGTACAAGTGACAAGCACGCAACTCGCGACTGAACATTGATCGACTGTGATGATGCTTGTGTGATAGTGGATGTGACTTCCTGTGTGAGTGCGACAGATGCCTTCATAGTGAACAAAACAAGCACACATGAATCGGTGACTTCGAGCATAGCTAGAACATGATCACAAGCATGACTTATACACCAACATGCAGAAACTTGAATGAAATGAACAAGAGAAGCAGATGCAAGGACTCACATGAGCTCACAGAGTGAACCCGAGTGTGTGCAGTCATCAAGTGAAACTGTCAAGGGAGGCTCCAAAATTGGGTGTAGTCCAAAATTTTGGAGGGAGGTTGTATCCGCTACAACATATCCTGACCTCATTGGGGACATGAAAAGAAAACCAAAGAAAGAGCAGACCGCTCTGATACCACTGATCCAAATTTTAAACAGGAACGCAACAAATTACTTCAGAAATAATACTTCATTTCGTTAATGTAAAATAATTAAATATGCTTACAAACAGAAATTGAAATAAACTAGCTCAGACGAGGGTATCTTATCTCTGAGCAGAGATGTGGCAGCTACATGCCTCTCAACTATGTTACAATGAGGCACAAGGGAATTTTTATTATTGAACAATAAGGGAAAACCCTAAACAACCAAAACCCTAACCCGAGGAGATGTAACACCAAGAGTTTATGGGCCCCGTTGGGGTTAGTTGGGTAACCAACTTCCTAGGGTTGTGAATTGGTCATATTATCTCTGTTTGATGCGCATGATACCCTATTGGAAAGATATCTTCAAGGATTATGACAAAAAAGCCATATTCAACAAAGTCCCTGGCGGTCGATTGCCAAAAAAACATCATTTAGGGCCTCAAATCAACTCCGGAAGTTTAGGACTTGAAAAACTGCTAAAAATAGTAAATTGTGCTACAATTAAGGAAACTGAAAAACTGAAAGAGAAAGTTGTGGGGGTCCAAGTGGGATAGGTGGGTGGTCACCAAAATCCACCTGGATCATTACTGCCCCCTTAGGAAGCAATGGTCCCCATTGTGTCGAGTTCCTCCATGAGATGGGGAAACTTCTGTCGAATTTGGTCCCTGGTGAGCTGTTCTGCGATCTCTGATGTGTCCATTAATGGTGGGAAGCATGGTCGAGGGTGGTCCACATTGAACACTCGATGCAAACCAGGGAATGGGGGAATGTTGTGCTCCAAATCATTGTTTCCCACATCTTTGTTGATGGTGTAAGGACCATATTGGAGTGGTCTGAGCTTTCGATGTGCTCTAGTAAACCAAACTTTGTCGTCCACCTGAAACTTGTGTGACACCTGACTTGATCATGTCTCTTCTTGTACTTGGCGTTTTCCAAAATGGTGTGGTGATATATCAGCCCATTGGGTAGAGGTGCTCTGGGAGTCAGATCAAACGAATTCTTGAACAGATAGTGTAACGGTACCCTTATCGGTGAGGAGAAGATGTCCTTATATCCTTTCATGACCGTATCCACTTGCTTCTGCTGCGTGGAGTAACCCTTCTCGGTGGCCATGGATGTGGCTACAATCTTCCCCTTACTTTGAGAGTGAACCAAAAAGAAAATAAATTTCCTAGTCTGGGAGATGATCTTACTGTCTTTCGTAGAAGAGATCAAGGAAGTGGTGGTAGGTGGGGCTATCTCCAATATCTTGTATAATGAATTACAAAAAGAAATAATAACAATGCGAGGCCTTGAATCATACACAACATGTTGCTTCCACAAGTATGGTTGGCCTAATCATACACCACAAACATCCAGAGGTGCAACATCACACAATACCTCATCTATGAAGGATCTGATGTTATGGGGAAGGTGACACTACTAGTGGACTCGAAGATCTCTTCCATGGTGAAGCCACCTGATGCTGTATAGTTGCAAGTGTGGTATGATCGGTAGTCCCAGTTGCTTCACGACCTCTGCTCCCACTGTCAACAATGAATTGCAGCAACGAACCCTTCACCCAGATCTGTGAGTGGGAAATATGTTCCCCCTCCTTTGGATCTTTAGGATGATTCTCTTGGATATTAGCGGTGGCAACATTGGTGTTGGGCTCCACATCAATGATCTTCTTCCCTTTGTCATTCCTCTTGTTGGGTTCTAACTTAGGGTCGGAACATTCATCTGATTCTGAATCCTTCAACTCGGCCACCAGTGACTGCTTGGCCCGACACTCACTTGTGCTGTGAGTGGGGCTCTTGTGGAACTCACACCACTTTCTTGTGTCCTTCGTTGACTTCGTGGTGTTGTTATTTTCTTACGGCTTTGACGTGTTGTCTTGGGTCACCCCGCCTTGGCTTTGTCCTTTGTTCTTCGGATTCACAGATCCAAAGTCTCGCTTCTTTTATTTAAACTTCTGCTCAATATTAACAACATATCGGTGTGCCGTGCCAAGCGAGGAGATGTCTAGGAACTCCATCTTGTTCTAGATGTACCTGTGTAGGAAGCCATGCTATTTGAGTACCAAATGTTTCTTAGAATACTTGATACCCAACTTCATGCGAAGGGTATGAAAAACATTAGTAAACTTCGACACATCTTGGTCCCTTCCCTGCCGCAGCGTGGTCCACTTTATGTATCTGTCCTCATAGCTCTCGACAGGTTAGTACTACTCCTTGATGGCTTCTTAGAATGAATTCCAAGTGGGAGAAGCTGAAAATAATGAGTTCGTACTTTCATCCTTCTGTTCACAATATGTTTCCCACCAGTCCTTGACGTGGGGGGCGGCTTTGAGAAGAGCAAAAGTAATATTTTCTTTGATGGAAAAATCATGAACAAAAAAATATCCTTCTAGCAGATTCAACCATTTATCTACAATTTCTGCATCTATTTGACCCTCCAATATGGAGATTTCAAATTTAACTTGTACCTTAAAGGGTGTGGCATTTCCAAAGTAGCTATTAGATGCATCAGCCCTCGGTAGCCGCTAAAGGACCTGGAAAAAGTTTTCCATCATCGCGTTCCTTTGCCGCTCGAGGGCTTCTTTGAGCAATATTTTGATAAGATCTCCTGCCCCCTCGTCTTTCTTTTCATCTGCCATGAGAGGTCGTCGAGATTTTTGAGGCTGGTCTTGCAAATGTTCAACTAGTTCAAGCCCTAACTCCTTATATCCCGACCTTGTTGGGGACATGCAAAGAGAAACAGAGAAAGAGCAGATCACTCTAATACCAATGAACTGAATTTTAAGAAAGAACAAAAGAAATTACAGAGATAACCATAAATACATAGATGCATTAGAAATAATACTTCAATTCATTAATGTAAAATACTGAAATATGCTTACAAACAGAAATGGAAATAAACTAGTTCAGGCGATGGTAGCTTATCTCTAAGGAGAGATGTGGTGGCTACATGCCTCTGAACTGTGTTACAATGAGGCTCAAAGGAATTTTTATTATTTAACAATAAGAGTAAACCCTGAACAACCAAAACCCTAACCTGAGGAGATGTAACACTAAGAGTTTATGGGCCCCGTTGGGGTGAGTTGGGCAACGAACTTCCCGGGGTTGTGACTTGGTCATATTATCTTCATTTGACATGCATGATACCCCATTGGAAATATCTCTCAGAGGAATACAACACAAAAACCCACATGTATATAGTTGTTGGTGGTATATTGCCAAAAAAATGTCGTTTAGGGCCTCAAAATGGCTCCAAAAGTTTAGGACCCAAATACTGCTAAAAATAGTAAATTATGCTACAATTAAGGAAACTGAAAAACTGAAAGAGACGATTGTGGGGGTCCAAGTGGGAGCCACCAACAACTGCCTGGATCATTCCTCCCCCCTTAGGAAGCAATGGTCCCCATTGCTTTGAGTGCCTCCATGAGATGGAGAAATTTTTGCTGAACTTGGTCCCTGGTGAGCTATTTTGCAATCTCTGATATGTCCAGTAATGGTGGGAAGCATGGTCGAGGGCGGTCCACATTGAACACTTGGTGCAAGCCAAGGAATGGGGGAATGTTGTGCTCCAAAGTATTGTTTCCGACATCTTTATTAATGGTGTAAGAACAATATCGGAGTGGTTGAGCTTCCAATGGGCTCTGGTAAGACATTCTTTCTGCAAATGCAACCAAACTTTGTCACCCACCTAAAATTTGTGTGACACCTGACGTTGATCATGTTGCTACTTTTACTTGGAATTTTCTAGAATGGAGCGGTGATATATTGGCCCGTTGGGTAGAGGTGCTTGGGGAGTCAGATGGAATGAATTCTTGACCGGGCAACGTAATGGTACCCCTATCAATGAGGAGAAGATGTCCCTGTATCCTTTCATGACCGTATCCACCTGATTATGCTACATGGAGGAACCCTTCCTGGGGGCCATTGATGTGGCTACGATCTTCCCCTTACTTTGAGAGTGAACCAGAAAGAAAATAAATTTCCTAGTTTGGGAGATGATCTTAAAGCCTTTCTTAGTAGAGATCAAAGAAGTGGCAGTAGGTGGGGCTATCTATGGTATCCTGTATAATGTATTACATAAAGAAATAATAACAACGTGAGGCCTTGACTCATACACAACATGTCGCTTCCACATGTATGGTTGGCCTAATAATACATCACTAAATACCTCATCCGTGAAGGGATTAATGCTGTAGGGAAGCCAACATTGCTAACAGACTCATAGATATCCTCCTTGGTGAAGCGACCCGATGTTGTATGATTATAGGTGTGGTATAGTCGGTAGTCCCAGCCACTTCATGACCTTTGCTGAAATGGCTTTCTTTTGGCTCCCACTGTTAAAAATGAATTGCAGTGGAAAACCCTTCACCCACATCTGTGAGTGGAAAAGATTTCCCCCCTCCTCTAGATCTTTGGGCTCATTCTTCTGGATCTTAGTGGTGGAAAAAGTGGCACTTGGGATCCATATCAATGATCTGCTTCCCTTTTTCATTCCTCTTGTCAGGTTCTGACTTAGGGTCGGAACATGCATCTGATTCTAAAGCCTTCAACTCGGCCACCATTGACTGCTTGGCTCGACATTCACTTGTGATGTGAGTGGGGCTCTTATGGAACTCACACCACTTTCCTGAGTCCTTCTTTGACTTTGTGGTGTTGTTCTTTTCTTGTGGCTTCGACAGGTCATCTTGCGTCATCTCGCCTTGGCTTTGTCCTTTGTTCTTCAGATTCCTAGATCCAAAGTCTTGCTTCTTTTGTTTAAACTTTTGCTCGATCTTGACAGCGTATCGATAAGCCGTACCGAGTGAGGAGATGTCAAGGAACTCCATCTCATCCTGGATGTAGCTGTGTAGGCAACCACGATATTTGAGTACCAAATGTTTCTTAGAATACTTGATACCTAACTTCGTGCGAAGGGTATGGAAGACAATTGTAAAATTCGACACATCTTGGACCCTTCCCTGCCGCAGCATGGTCCACTTTATGTATTTGTCCTCGTAGCTCTCGACAGGGTAGTAATTTGCTTTGATGGCATCTCAAAATGAATTCCAAGTGGGAGCGGTTGAAAAAAATGAGTTCATACTTTTATCCTTCTGTTCACAATAGTTTTCGCACCAGTCCTTGATGTGTGGGGCACCTTTGAGAAGAGAAAAAGTAATCTTTTCTCAGCTGGAAAAATCATGAACAGAAAATATCCTTCTAATAGATTCAATCATTTATCTATGGAATCTGCATCTATTTGACCCTCGAATATGGGGATTTCAAAGTTAACTTGTACCTTAAAGGGTGTGGCGTTTCCAGAGTAGCTATTAGGTGCATCGCCCTTAGGTAGCTGCTGAAGGATCTGGGAAAATTTGTCCATCATCGCATTCCTTTGCCACTCAAGGGCTTCTTTGAGCAAGATTTTGATAGGATCTCCTACCCCCTCCTCTTTCTTTACATCCGCCATGGGAGGCTGTCAAGATTTGTGAGGTTAGTCTTGCAAAGGTTCGACAAGTTCATGCCCTAACTCCTTATATCCCGACCTTGTTGGGGACATGCAAAGAAAAACAGAGAAATAACAGACTGCTTTGATACCACTAATCCGAATTTTAAATAGGAACGTAACAAATTACAAAGATAACCATAAATACAGAGATGTAGCAGAAATAATACTTCATTTCATTAATGTAAAATACTGAAATATGCTTACAAACAGAAGTGGAAATAAACTAGCTCGGGTGATGGTAGCTTATCTCTGAGGAGAGATGTGGCGGTTGCATGCCTCTGAACTATGTTACAATGAGGCTCAATGGCCTTTTTATTATTGAAAAATAAGAGAAAACCCTAAACAACCAAAACCGTAACACGAGGAGATGCAACACCAAGAGTTTATGGGCCCCGTTGTGGTTAGTTGGGCAACCAACTTCCCGGGGTCATGACTTGGTCATATTATCTTCATTTGACGCGCATGATACCCCGTTGGAAAGATCTCTCCAAGGACTACGACTAAAAGATAACTTTTTAAATATCTCTTGCAGTATATTGCTAAGAAAACGTCGTTTAGGGCCTCAAAACGGTTCCAGAAGTTTAGGACCTGAAAAACTGCTAAAAATAGTAAATTGTGCTACAATTAAGGAAACTAAAAAACTGAAAGAGACAAATGTGGGGGTCCAAGTGGGATAGGTGGGTAGCCACCGACATACGCCTGGATCATTGTGTGTAGAGAAGAATCACGTTACTGGAGTACATTCCTATAGAGGAACATGGTGCATATATTTTGACAAAGGCATTGTCAAGATGCAAATTCAATTTTCATAGAGGCAGGATCATGGTAGTAGATAATCCCTTTCTTGTTGAGAGGGAGTGTTGAAAATGCAACAAGAAAATCCTAATTTAATTTTTTCCTTGAATTGAATTGGGTATAAAAATTGTAACTCCACATCTCATGACAGCTTGTATTAGTTAACTAAGTTAATTAGACTTAGGTGGCTCAATTAATTCGAGTTGAGGGTCTTACTTGAGTCATGTAGAGTGTATTCTACTTTATAGGAGGCATGGTTGAGTTTATTTTGTGTTGTAATTAATTAATTCAGTTTAATTGAGTTAAAGTCAGTTAAACTAGTTCCAATTGTTGGAGGAACTAGTGGGAGGTCTAGTAGTGTGGTGCTGCCTGCAGTGTAATGTGGTGCTGCCTGCAGTGATCAACCAATAAATTGATGATTCACTCATAAATAACTCATGCATGTCATATCTGAGAGTTACCCAATTGAGATTGGAGTTCAGGGACAATGTACTATCAGTTATATAATCATCTAAATTGTACAGGTGGTGCATGCAATTAGAGGAAGGCCTATGAGGATTGCACAATTCCAATTGAGGAATTTCCCTAATTAATAGGGGGCTAATTTCCAAGGAAAAAACACAAGGAAATAGGTACTTGGGCAACCAAAAATTTGGTTAAGTATTGGCCTGGGATATTTTAGGAAGCAATGAGATAGATAGAGATAGTGCAGAGGTTGCTTGGGCTTGAGAAAAGCATTGTAATCTCTCATATTTTTTGATCTAATGCAATATATAGATTGCATGGGTTTTTAGTTGTGGCTTTCCCCAGGAAATCATTGTGTAATGTGTTGACTAAATTATTTCTCTTGTATGCTTCATGATTTTGCAATCGTTTAATTGTTTCCACTGATGAGTAAAGTAGATTTAAGTCTATTGTTTTAGAAAGTTACAATTAGCAGTTTAAATCTACAAGGAATTTCTACAATAAACTGTATATCTTTTCATCCTAGAACTACAAGTGGTTCAACTTATATTAAGAAAAACTCAAAATACAATAGTGCAATTTCAAGTCCTTTATTTTAAAAATTTAGAACCCCATTCCCCATCTCAGAGAGGGGGATTTATAGTCTTAATACATAGGAGATACAAAAGAACTCTTCCTTAAATCACTTAATAGAAATAAATAGTAAAAGCAAATTAGGAAATTTTTGCAACAAATTTTAATCCAGGAGGAGGATTTTCCAATAGTAAGTTACTGCAACATGAAAATGTCAAACAGGCTCGTAAGTTCTGGAGGATGTTTAGGCTTGATTCTCATTTGACTGGTGAAAATGGTTGACTTCAATGGTGGCAACATCTATGTAGAAACATTGGACAAGCAACAAAGCACCAACCATTGGCTATTAGGCTTAACATGAATCTTCCAATGATTCTCAACATTGGTTTTGGATAACTCCTCGATTCTTTCCACCATTGTGTTGCTTTGTTTCACCCAAGTCTTCATTAAGGTCTTTCCATCTAGAAGCGAATCCAATAGACAGTTGGAAATAAGATTTTCTTGTAACATTGACAGATTCAATGATAGAACTAGATAGATATTGGGCCTCATTGACTACAACCTTAACTTGTTTCATTCTAATTTCTGACTCTCAGAAAATTATTGTCTTCTGTGCCTCATCAATTTTAGGCATATTTGCTTCTCTTCCTTCTCTACTTTATTGCTAGCTCAGAAAATCAATCATCTAATCATTGAATTCATGAAAATAATTCATCATCTCATTTAATAGATCCACCAGAGAGTTTCTTACCTTACCTTGATGTTGAATCAACATGAGCTTGTTGCATAAGATATTTTGTTGATTTCTGAGCATAGTATTTAACTCTTTAGATTCCTTCTTAAATTCTAAATCTAAGGATTAAAACTCAACTATTTTATCCTTTTCTTCATATCCTTAATCTGATCATCTTTCTCCTGCATTTCTTTGTCATGATGTACTTACAAAGTATCAAATTTATTTTACAGCTCTTCCAGTGGATTCTGCATTGCTTAGTAATTTATGCTTCTCAGTGTCAAATTCTTATTTCAGTGAGGAAATAGTTTCTTCTTTTTCTTTCAACAGTTCTTGTACTTCCGCAACTTTTTCTATTGTGACATAAGCATAAGTCCCTGTAAATTGGGTCAATTTTCCTAATTCTTCAATAGGTGTAGTGGAGGAACCTTTCCAAAAGACTTCAAAGGAAGAAATATTGCTAGGAACTAATGACTAAGATTGAAGTAGGGAAACTAAGAACAACCTAAACATATTTCTGATCATGAATGAAAGATTTCTTAGTAACTTCCTATGATTTGGTATCTTGTCCAACATTCTTAGTAGTTCCTTGAACATCCACTTGCTGTGAAAAAGTGGTAGTTTGTGAAACTAAAGTTTGGGCCTTGATATTAGGACTGATAGTGTTTTTGAACTCATTCCATGCATCATTTAATTCAAGATTAAAAATAAATTCATCAACCTGAGGTGGAGAAGAAATTATAACAACTTCTAGCTGGTCTTTAGGAGGAATAACCTTTTGTGCAGAACTATCAAGCTGAGCAGTAGCCTACGATGATTTTTCTTGAGGTAATTGTAATAAATTTAATGAAATTTAAGAGCCTGAATGGAAAGAATATCCTTCTCAGCATGATGATAATTAACTAGAGAAAATATACCAAACATTATAGGGAAAATAGGTGATACCCTTTTATTGGATTCTCTCAAGAGCTTAGAGATACCATAACCCACCTTTTGATATGCTACCTCCCTGTTGATTAACTTATGAGGTATGAACAAAGGCAACACATGGGGATGAGATAGGCTACCCCAAACTCTAGTATAAGTGGAAAACTCTTCTTCAAATAAGTTTCTGAACCTCTGAAGTTCATCCATAACTCCCTGTGACATTCTAGGTGGATGAGACTCAAAGATGGATTCATACATTGGATTCATAACTTTGTGACAAATCTGGTAGAGATGGTCAAGATATTTTGATTCCGATAGGAGATCATGGTAAATGTGGATAGGTTTTGGATCCTGAATGGTCCATTCCGAACCCATAGCAAGAAAATACATAGAGAAACACAAGGCATCCATAACATAGGTTGAAATATAGAAAGGGGGCAACTTATCTTCAAAAATATTCCTAGCCTGGGAATTTTGACATGTTAGGGAGTGCATGCAACTAACACATCATAGTTGCAACTTGGGAAAAAGGAGCAACAAGAGAATCAAGTGAGTACTTACCACTCTCCTTCACTTTGTTCTTGTTTGGGTCCTGTCTCCAAGGTATGAATTTATTTTTTATTTTTTATTTTTTTTTATGGGTGCCCATGCTCCTTTATGAAAGTCTCTGCATACTCATTATTACAAATATACTAAGGATTTGGAAGATGATACATGATTTGTAAATCCTTGCTAGTGAAAGACCCATTACCGTACCCCTTTTTGTTCAAATGCGCCTATCATAAATGCCCAAATTCTTGACCACCCAATGGATCATGTCTGTTTAAGGAAATAATTGTGCCCTGGCTATAATTCTGTGAAGAAAAGAATTTGTGAAATCTCTTGTAGTGGCTTTCGAGATAGGGGTACTATCATTAGCGGTGACTACCCTGACAGTAACTTTGGGGTTCTTGCTTCAAAATACTGAGAAATTTATTCCCATGAAGGAAGTCCAACATCTCTGGTACATAAATTATCTAAGAATAGTCCCGCTCCTGGAGCTTTATCATCCACATCTTTAAGAAATGGATCGACAGGTTGCTGCTATGGAGCCTTCTTCTTTGATCTAGTGCCTTTCTTAATCTCTTTTGAATATCAAGAATATAAGATTGCCTATAGGAGACAAAAGCATAGACTTAGCGGAAAATATTTTTATAACAATAAAAAATGATGTAAAAATGGGAGTAATGCGTAAAAATTCTTTATTAAAAATCCATCATGAAAACCAAAGTTTTATAAATGTGAAATTTAATTAGTCCGAGGTTAATAAATAAAGCGTTAAATCACTCAAGTGAATAGAAATAGAAACATGTGACCACACCACATTAGGTATTGTCACGAAGAATATGTTGGCTTGTGTTATATTCTTTCCACGACTAACACTATATTAGGTTGGGAAAACCTACCTATGGATTTTTGTCCATGGTTTTGGATGTGATGGTTTTTGGTCCATGGTATTGGATGCTTCGGCATGTATAAATATGTATTGTAACATTGAAAGGAATATAATGAAAAATCAAGCTGGTAGTCCCGGTTTTGGGATCCATGGGAAAATCTTTGTGTATATGTGTTATGCTCTTGCATTGTTTATTTTCTGTGTTTTAGAATTCGTATGTAGGTAATTTCTGTATGGGGTTAAAACCTACAGAATATCGGAGGGGCATTTGATATAGAGTTAAGATATAAGTACTTACCGATACAAAAAGACCCGAGATTTGAGACCTCGATATGAAAACTTTTGAGATGTACAAGGTCTGATATAAAATATTCCAATATGCAAGGGCTTCGAGATACGAATGTTCCAATACTGGGAGGTTTCGAGATATCAGGGTTCCTAAATACATAAGTTTGATGTATAAGAATACTCATAAAACAATAATCTCGTAATTTTAAATGAGAGTAAGTATATCTTTTTAGACATGTTATTATTGTATATTTATTAACAATATATCAGTTACAAATATGTAACAAACAATTTCTCAGTTGTGGCTTGGCCACTAGTTTTTTGATATATGCATTATTGAAGCATCTACAACATGTAATTTTCAAATACATAATGAAAGTTACTATGTTTCCTTGGGGAAAAAAGAGACTATGATATAGCCAAGTCCCGATCTGAAAAAAAGCTCAATATGTCGAAAACCAAACATGAATTATGTTAGAACCTCAAGAGTTCGAATCTCGGAGAAGTAATATCTCGTAACATGTTAATAAAAGGCTTCAATGAATTTATCTCGAGAAGGATTATTTTGATAAGAAATTTGATTTGGATTTCTCTTTAGGATTTTTAAAATTGACTTTCCCTTTCGTTTTATTTTAAATCTAAACAAAAGAATAAAGGGTCCCCATTATAATTTATTATATATTTTAAGAGAAAAATGGAAAATGGGGGGTTGTTGTGTGCTACCACACCCTAATAACTTCAATGATATTATCCCTTTCAGGCCCCTTAAACAAATTATAAAGATGATATCAACCTAAGGAAGCAAGTCCTTCAAAATTAGAGACCTCCCTACCTTCCCCATCTTGAAGATTCCAAATTGTATTATACAACTTCCTACCCTTGGTGTAAGCTTATAAGAATTTTGTATTCTTGTACCCACATTATAGCTATATGGTTCTTCATTTTAATCTCTATGACGTTTCTTATGCCTTTAAAATGGCCTTCTCGAGGGATTCTAGATGAACCAAGGTTTCTCTAGATTCTGTGTTCATATATCCCCCTTCCCTTGAATCCAAGACAACTAGAATATCATTTTCTCTATCAATGAGTTCCTCATCTCTCCTACGTTTCATCTTATCCCAATCAACAACCATACTCTTTACATGCATAAGGTTCTCTTAAAACTGTTGAGCAACTAAAGACCCATTATCTGGGTCATAAGAGATATAGCCATCAGTGAAGAATTTTACAAACTCTTCATCTTTTATCCATGTAGAATTTAATTTAAAATGGCTACCGGAATTGGGACCTTGACCTTTAAGCTCCATAAGAATGGGTGAATTTTCCAAGTCCCCCCCAAAGCCTACCCATTATCATATATTTTTGAAACAATCCACCAACACTTATGCAACAAAAAATATGTCAATCCTTTTTGTAATTTTATCCTCCCGAAGACAATGATTCCTCCACGAAGGTTTTAGTTTTACAGGCTATATATCCAACAATTTGTTTTCCACTATCTTATTGACAAAGAAATAAAAAACGTTATCAACTCCATCAATTGGCCCCAAACATACAAAGTAACCAAGGATAAGTTTAAATACCCCCCAATAATCAAATTCCCACATTCCATCACCTTCATCCCAAAGGAACTATTCCATAATTCCACTCTAGTTTCACAAGGCCAATAGAAACTTATGCAAGTAAATGGAGCACCTAGCTTTGAGGAGGAAACTTCAATCCTTGTCCCAGAACAAATACTCCAGAAATTATGCACAAGAATTTTGTGACTTTCCAAACTAGCAAGAAGAACCCTTGAACGATCACATGAATCTGAGGCTAAGAAATGCCAGCCTCCCAAAAAAGATTCCAATGTTTTTGAGATTTCCTGCCCAAAAATGGAAAAAAGTCTACCACCAACCATATCTTCTTTAGATTTCTCTTTGGTTTTGGACACAATTCATTTCCTCCCGTGAGTATTGGAACTAAGAGAGGAAGGCATAATTTTTCCTAGACCTCCTGACTAACCTTCGTCAAGAGGGAAAATTTGTCTAGATATTAGGATATAAAGGATATCCCAAGCTTATTGATCCACAAAACACCTAGAATATGTACATGCTCTTAGGGAGGAAATGACCAACAATGGAGACAATACTGTGAAATTTCCACAATTGCAATAAACTAGAGTTTAATCTCCTATCTAATAGAGATTATTTGTGTTTTGTAATTGTTTTTACGGAAAATAATAATTAAACTAGTATTGAATGTTGACATTATGATGCATGTGTTGTACTTGATGGCAACCAACTCGTAGAAGATCAACTCACTTATATATATCTAGATGAATTTACGGAAGAGATATCAGATGTGACATAGTGCATGGGATGCCGGACAACTCAAAGGAATCATATGACAGTTCTTAGGTTAGCTTTGCCATCAAGTCCAAAGGGGGAGATTGTTGGCATTATGAGACAAGTGTTGTCCTTTATGACAAATCACACAGATGATAAATTATAGTTCAGCAAAGTTATTTTCAAGTTCACGCACTTTCATGCAGAGAAACGTTTCTTTCATATGGTGAAAAGTTCATGCACTTTCATGTAGAGAAAAGTTTCTTTTATGTAGAGAAAAGTTCATGCACTTTCATGCAGAGAAAAGTTTCTTTCATGTAGAGAAAAGTTCACGCACATTCATGCAGAGAAAAGTTTCTTTCATGTAGAGAAAAGATCACGCACTTTCATGATTGGTTCATGGTATTAGTCCGAAAGTTTTTGATCCTATGGTTTTGGTCCGTGGTATTGCATCCAAAAGTGTTGATGCCAAGTATTGGGTCCATGGTATTGAATCGTTATGGTTTTTGGTCTGTGGTATTGTGAAAGGCCTAAGGCTATAAAAAGGAAAGGAGGTCATTTGGCTGCACACTTATGGGTTGAATATCTTAAGGTGAGCTAGATCTGAAATACTTGTGATCGGTTGGTGAGTGATAGCTA
The DNA here is from genome assembly GCA_031772625.1 of Pinus tabuliformis. Lineage (NCBI taxonomy): Eukaryota > Viridiplantae > Streptophyta > Pinopsida > Pinales > Pinaceae > Pinus > Pinus tabuliformis. The sequence continues at coordinate 179,964,388 of CM062811.1, read as the reverse complement.
GATCTGAATGGGTCGAGATCTCCATGGCACATGATCAGATCTGTAGATCTGATAGTCTGGGGTATGCTTGAAGACTAAAAAAATATCTATACCCGCAGGACCGTAGGTGCGACGCAGTGCAGGTGCGGATACCCGCAGAGCAGAAGAGTGCACAGGTGCAGATACCCACAGAGCAGAAGAGTGCGCAGGTGCAGATGTAGCCACAGGACCGCAGGTGCGACACGGTGCATGTGCGGATACCCGCAAAGCAGAAGAGTGCGCAGGTGCGGATACCCGCAGATAAGAAGACTGTGCAGGGGCGGATACCCACATATCAGAAAGCAACACAGGCGCGGATGTTCGCAGATGTCTATTGGTGAAGTTGTGGACCCTACTTGAAATTTGTTTTAACTGCCTTTGACTATTCTGCAGGGTTCTGGGTGCATAATTGATGTCTGGTTACTGGTATTGAGTTCTGATAACAGCATGATTATGTTTAGCTTCAGTATTGATGGTTGAATGGATCAAGTTCTTAATGACTTATCTTTATGTGATCTGATGGACTAGATCTGGTTGATAACTCACATATTATCCTTGTATATGTATTGATCTGGTGTTTGGGTGATTCAGAAGATTGATTGATTATGTGCTTCAATGATATTAATGGGTCCAGTATGAAAATTGGATGAAACGTGGCCTTTCAGATTATGTGTTGTGCTTCAGGAGTATCCAGTCTGAAAATGTATGAAACGTGGTACCTGGAGGAGAGAAGATTGTAGGCTGGTGCCTACGTACTAGTATCTTAGCTAGTACAAGAGCTAAGGGGGTGGTAGCTCCCTTCCAGTAGCAGTTGAAAACTTTGGAGCATTGTAGCAGGTAGCAGCCTACGTACTAGTAAATGGATCGGCTAGTACAAGAACTATGGGGGTTGTAGCTCCCTTCCAGGAGAGACTGGAGAATGAGAGAGGGTTGTAGCTCTCTGCAGGTAGTAGCTTGCGTACTAGTAAAGGACTGAACTAGTACAAAACTTTTGTAAAAGGATTTTCTTATGAAGAAGAAGATTGAGATGACTTGCAGCAGGTGGTTTTCTCCCACATTGGGTTTCCACCTTATATCATGGTGTTCATGTGTGGGGCTCATGTGTGATGATCTGTTCTATTTTACTGCACCTGTTTACTATTAATATGGTTAATAATGTTCTAATGCACTCATGAAGATCAATTAACTGAATCATAAGTTTACTGAATATACGCGGGTATTCTTAACTGAAGCAGCATATATGAATCAGAGTATGGAAATGAAAAAGTTTTATTGACTTAATAATACTGATTCACCCCCCCCCTCAGTATTATTTCCAACAATTGGTATCAGAGCAGGTCCTTTTGTAGAAGCTTGATCGCTTGAAGGAGATCTGTGGAACAATGGGAAAGAAGCTTAAGAAGAAAGTGCCTAAGCAGAAGAAGACATCTCAGAAGAACTATGACAATGGGAGAATCGATTGGGGATTATGTGGAAGAAGCACTTCAGATTCAGAATCATTTCAGAATGAAGATGAACTATCAGGTATGAATTTGTTATCCTCTGATGTTCCAGCTATCTATCCATTTGGAAAAGATGAAAGTGATAGCGAAACAACTAAATTTGCTTTTATGGGTGAGCAAGAAAGATATCAAATAGAGGCAGAATTTAAAAGGCTTACAGACAAAATTAGAGATCAACAAGATCTATTGAACAAAAGGGAATGTGTCTTCAAAGAAGAAGCTGCCAAACTAAAAGCTCAACCAGAGGAACGAAACAAGGTAAGGAAGTTATTCAAGGACAAATATAAAAAGTTGCAGGATGAAGTAACATCTCTAAGAGATGAAGTCAATGAAAGAAGCACAACCATCAAGAAACTCAGAGATAGATCTAGTTACTATGAAAGTCTTGAAGCCACGATCCGCTCGCTAAAAGAAGATCTTGAAGAATCAAAGAAGCAGAATAAAGAACTACTCCAAGCTCATGAAAATGAAGTTCTTGAACTAAGACGTCAGTTGGAAGAAGAAAGAAACGTTGAAGAAAACGTGAAGAAGCAGTATCTTGAAAAGGAAGAGCAACATCAAGTTTAGGTAAATATTCTAAAAGATAAATTAGAAGAAAAGGATAAACTGTTACGATTTCAAGATAGTACTAAAGTCTTGGATGATATTCTTAATAGTCAAAGGTCTCCTGCTATCAAAACTGGTCTTGGTTTTCATGAATCTATTGAAGGTGAATCTAGTTCACAAAGTAAGATAAGGGACTCGACTGCAAAATCTGAAATGCTCAATAAGGAGATGAAAGGTCAATCTCATCATCAACCAAGGAAAGAAATTCTTCAAAGAAAATCTTTTACTCCTCCTATGAATAATGTTGAATGTTATGTATGTCATATTCTTGGACATGTTGCAGTCAGATGTATAAGAAGAAGGTTTCAAGACCATCATGCAGAAAGATCATCACATGGATATTGCTTTGCTTGCAATATGTTTGGTCACAGAGCTGTTGATTGCTATAGAAGAAATATGAGACATGTAAGATGTTACACATGTAACAAGCTTGGACATATAGCTAAGGAATGCAGGAACAAAGTATGGGCACCATACCAAAAGGAGAAAACATCATCATCACACTTGAAGATGTGGAAGAAGAAAGAAGTACAGTCAGAAAGAGGCGGCACAACACAACATACAGACATAATAGAATCAGAGGGAGCTGGAAGTGTAAAACTTCAGTGTCCTAAATCTCATAAGAAAGTTTCTTAAAGAGAAGTCACGTATATACACGAGTTGGTTATGGTATAGTCGCGTATATGAGGAAAGGCAGTTGGGACAGGTTTAGGAAAAGGATCAGTTATGATTCGGTTTATTATTTGCGTTGTTTGATAATGGTTACAATTTGCTGATGATGTGTGGAAATGACTTGATGGTTAGAAGTGTTTGTTTTCTAACTTGATAATGATGATGACTTGATACTTCTTGCTGATATGCATGATCAGATCTGATAGTAAACAAGATGGCACAGGTTTAGGGGGAGCATATGCTTTTTAATGCATTGTTGGCATTATGGTTAATAGTCCTTGGTGATGATGCTTATATGGATAAATGATTCATCTTGCCATGATATGGTTATGAGTTGTTCAAATGATTCTTGGGGCTACATAGTTGATATTTAGATCAGATTTGTGGTTGATTCTCTAATGGTGCTTACATGGTGATCTTCATAAGGATAAGGAGAAGTACATAGCTTGAATTCACATCTTCTTTAATTGATGATGAGTCACTCATATGTTGTTGTCTTCATATGATAAAGATCGTATATTACAGTTATGATGCCGGATTCCTACTGTTCTTGGCATATATATGGATGAGGATTGTTGGCTGGATACATGGATGACTATTCAAAGTTGCATTGTTGGAGACATGATGATGATGAGTTCTTACCTATATGATGATAGGTTGTTTCGTACATATGTTGATTGATGCAGATATTCCCAATTGATGATACTTGGTCCATGCAGATTTGGATGGCTATGGTGTTTCTCACATATGATAGAATGATTCTGCATATACATAATTCTGTTCAAAAGGAAGAGTTGATACGGACATACCTTGATGATTCATGCACTAATACAAGTTGTTGTTGACAGATGCTATGGAGCAGATCATACAGTGTCGTTGCTGATGTTTATCATGATCTTATTTAGGTGTTTGGTCTCTGTTATAAATGTCATGTATATCATTCGATGTAAAGGTCATATCAAGACTCATGATGTAATAATGTGTCTCTATCTATTGTAGTCATTTGATGAGATCTCTTCAGGTCATGTAACGGCCTATGTTGGTTTCCCCACTATGCCTGGGATGAATGATGTTATTCTCTTATGTTATCATATGTAAACTTTTGGTATATCACCATTGTGATGGGAGATAGATGTATGTATGAGTCTTTGGTGATAGGAAGGTCATTTATGATGTATAGAGTCATGTTCTTCTTGTAGAAATCTTTTTGCAGACCTTGCTTACAGTCAGGAGGAGCATGAACAAGCATATTTCAACAGAGCAGAGATTTCAGCATGTTCTCAGAAAGAGCATGGACAGATTGGTGCACCATGGCATATACAAAGGGGGAGCTCATTCAGAGATTTCAGCAGGTACTCAGGGGGAGTATGGACAACAAAGGAAGAGAATATCTTGGTCCACCCTTTGCCCTTGATGTCAAAGGGGGAGAGTGATTTGGTACTATTGCCATCAAGTCCAAAGGGGGAGATTGTTGACATTATGATGCATGTGTTGTACTTGATGGAAACCAACTCGTAGAAGATCAACTCACTTATATATATCTAGATGAATCTACGGAAGAGATATCAGATGTGATAGAGTGCATGGGATGCCGGACAACTCAAAGGAATCAGATGACAGTTCTCAGGTTAGCTTTGCCATCAAGTCCAAAGGGGGAGATTGTTGGCATTATGAGACAAGTGTTGTCCTTGATGGAAAATCACACAGATGATAAATTATAGTGTAGCAAAGTTATTTTCAAGTTCACGCACTTTCATGCAGAGAAAAGTTTCTTTCATATGGTGAAAAGTTCACGCACTTTCATGCAGAGAAAAGTTTCTTTCATGTAGAGAAAAGTTCACACACTTTCATGCAGAGAAAAGTTTCTTTCATGTAGAGAAAATTTCACACACTTTCATGCAGAGAAAAGTTTCTTTCATGTAGAGAAAAGATCACGCACTTTCATGATTGGTTCATGGTATTAGTCCGACAGTTTTTGATCCTATGGTTTTGGTCCGTGGTATTGCATCCAAAAGTGTCGATCCCAAGTATTGGGTCCATGGTATTGAATCATTATGGTTTTTGGTCCGTGGTATTGTGAAAGGCCTAAGGCTATAAAAAGGAAAGGAGATCATTTGGCTGCACACTTATGGGTTGAATGTCTTAAGGTGAGCTAGATCTGAAATACTTGTGATCGGTTGGTGAGTGATAGCTAGATCTGAATGGGTCGAGATCTCCATGGCACATGATAAGATCTGTAGATTTGATAGTCTGGGGTATGCTTGAAGACTAAAAAACTATCTATACCCGCAAGACCGCAAGTGCGGATACTCGTAGAGCAGAAGAGTGCGCAGGTGCGGATGTAGCCGCAGGACCGCAGGTGTGACACGGTGTAGGTGCGGATACTCGCAGAGTAGAAGAGTGCGCAGGTGCGGATACCCGCAGATAAGAAGACTGTGCAGGTGCGGATACCCGCATATCAGAAAGCAGCACAAGCGCGGATGTTCACAGATGTCTATTTGTGAAGTTGCGGACCCTGCTTGAAATTTGTTTTATCTTCCTTTGACTATTCTGTAGGGTTCTGGGTGCATAATTGATGTCTGGTTACTGGTATTGAGTTCTGATAACAACATGATTATGTTTAGCTTCAGTATTGATGATTGAATGGATCAAGTTCTTAATGACTTATCTTTATGTGATCTGATGGACTAGATCTGGTTGATAACTCACATATTATCCTTGTATATGTATTGATCTGGTGTTTGGGTGATTCAGGAGATTGATTGATTATGTGCTTCAATGATATTAATGGGTCCAGTATGAAAATTGGATGAAACATGGCCTTTCAGATTATGTGTTGTGCTTCAGGAGTATCCAGTTTGAAAATGTATGAAATGTGGTACCTAGAGGAGAGAAGATTGTAGGCTGACACCTATGTACTAGTATCTTAGCTAGTATAAGAGCTAAGGGGGTGGTAGCTCCCTTCCAGTAGCAGTTGAAAACTTTGGAGCATTGTAGCAGGTAGCAGCCTGCGTACTAGTAAATGGATCGGCTAGTACAAGAACTATGGGGGTTGTAGCTCCCTTCCAGGAGAGACTGGAGAACGAGAGAGGGTTGTAGCTCTCTGTAGGTAGTAGCCTGCGTACTGGTAAAGGACTGCACTAGTACAGAACTTTTGTAAAAGGATTTTCTTATTAAGAAGAAGATTGAGATGACTTGCAGCAGGTGGTTTTCTCCCACATTGGGTTTCCACCTTATATCATGGTGTTCATGTGTGTGGCTTATGTGTGATGATCTGTTTTATTTTACTGCACCTGTTTACTGTTAATATGGTTAATAATGTTCTAATGCACTCATGAAGATCAATTAACTGAATCATAAGTTTACTGAATATACGCGAGTATTCTTAATTGAAGCAGCATATATGAATCAGAGTATGGAAATGAAAAAGTTTTATTGACTTAATAATACTGATTCACCCCCCACCCCCCTCAGTATTATTTCCAACATTGAAATCTTCACAATTAACAAGATTGCAGAATATGTAAATTGAAACTGAGAAAATATGCACACACACATAAAAATGTAATGCCATTATTTTTGGATAATTGTCCCTAGAAAAACCCCAAAAGGAAAACCAATGCAATAGATGAGGGTTTTATTATTTTTCAACGATTTAGGAGAAATTACAATGAACTAATTTCCTTTTATTGGAAATCCTTCGACAAACTAATATGGAGACTATATGTCTCCTCTGCTACTTGATCTGGCTCTCTATTGACAACTCACACTCTCTAAGGCTATTCGCATTGCCTCTAGGAAATACACACTGTTGTTGCTGGCAAATTCATACAACCCTGGAATCACCTCCTAAAAAGTCGTTCTGCCTCCTCCTTCCTCAAGAAAATAGATCTTGACTCTAGCAAATGAAACATGGTCCCCTCCAGTAACTCACACTGGGAAGTCTGGCTACTTTCCCTAGCTATAATAACCTCCTTTGTAGATGAATTCAAACTCCTATTCCTGTCTCGTTGAAACTAGAAAATACTGAGGAAATCTCCTCTAGGTTCCTGCTCCCAAATCTCTGTTGAAACCCCTACCTCTCATGCTCCCCTAACTTCAATTGTGCCCTTGCTAAACTTGGTAGTCAAACTACTCAACTCCTAACTAATCTAATGTCCCTTCTCTAACCCCTTCAACCTGCTCTTATAATCTCTCGTGGGCTTCACTTGTTGTGCTGCATGGCTAAAGGGGTATTGGAAAAAGCAATGGAAAAAAGGTATTTTTGACATTTATTTATGAAAGTAATAGAAATTAGGAGAAAAGGAAGGTGAAAGATCACAGGTTGCATGTGAGGAAGAAAATGAAGGAGAATAATGGAAATTGAAGAAATTAGAGGCATAATCAATAAAAATACCCCAGAGCATCAATCTTTGTCAGTTCGTTTTTGGAGTTAGCCTCAGAGAGGAGAAGAGCACAAAGAGGAGAAAGAAAGAAAGTAAGAAAAAGAAGGACAATGAAAGCAAGGAAAGCAAGGATCAAGCAAGGAAAAGTTGGATCAAGCACCTTCAACGGGAATACTTGTAGGTAACAGGTTGCATGTATGATTTCCTAGCTGGTTTTGACATGCATGGTATGTGCATGCTGGTATTTGGTTCTTTTGTTGTCATTGGCACGGGTTTTTCTCGGTTGGACAATGGATTTTAGCCTTTCCTTTCCATTTCCAAATGGCCATGGTGTGATGGGATTGTTCTCAGTTTGAGCTTTGGATTGCCGAAATATTTTGGATCTAGGTGAATTGGTCTTAGGAAAATTCCCAAAGTCCTAGGAATCCCTTGACCAATAATGGTGGGATACTTGGTAATGCATGAGGGTGAATACAAGAAAATTCCTCAAGGTAATGGAGAATAAATTCTAAGGCATCCAAGCTCGGTTTTGTTTTATGGTCTCGATACCAGTTTAGGTGAGATCATGGTATGCTGAGGGTGGATGTGGTTTAACCTTTGGATTCCCTTGGTTGTTTTTCGATTGGTTTATCCCATGAGATCCCACATTCATGCTTGGAATATGGCATGGGGGTGCTTGGCTGAAAGAAAGATTTGGTTAAGCTAATCTATGGTCAGGTGGTATGTGGAAGTACCAAACCTAGTTGGCTTTTGCCCATGTTTAATAAGAGCTAATTGTCTCTTTCTTTTGATGAGTAAATGTACTTCTTATTATGTGGCTTTAATGGCTGTTTTCTCATTGCTATTTATCTAGTTATATGTTGGTTATAATAAAGGTTATATGATAATTCTTAGTCATGACTCTTTTCATGTTTTTACTTGTAATTGAATGAATAATGAATGCAAGACCTAATTGGTGTTATGACAACTAATGTGAGAAGGTAGTGACCCTTCTTATTAAACCTTAGACAAGTTTTCAGTTCCTTATGTTCAAAATTTAATTCATTTCCTATAGGTTGTGTTAGCACTTGAAATTTCACCTCAGGCTGAGAAAGGCAAACCTCAAAGCTACATCAAACCATTCAACCTCGTAGCTAGCCCTACGAGGCAGGAGAAGGCTCTCTCCGGTCAATCTCGGTAGATCTTCAATGGGATGAGATGACCAACAAGGTAACACTGATATTAGGCTAGTAAACTGATTAGAAAGGTTGATTTGGGGTTTTTTTGGGGTTTTTGGTGGCAAATTGAGGAGCTGCAATTTAGGGTGCGAGGATTTGACACAGTTTCTGCAGGGGGGTCTTTGGGGCGAGGTAGGAAACAATATTGATGCCTTAACTTGAGATGGATGATCAGGAATGAAAGATGAGGAGCTAAAGAGAGCAAACAATCACTTTGAATTCTCTTTAGACAGAAGAAAACATTGAAATTAAACAAATTTAAAAGCAGAGCATGGCTAGCATGAATTCATACTTTAACACTTCATTTGTTTAATGTGCAGCAGTAAAGAAAGGAAATGAATCACATAACAAAGCTTATAAGAACATGAAGAAACACACCATCAACACATGAGTCCACAAGAATCCCAAAGATGACTGCAAAACCCTGGTCTTCCTTAGCCAAAAATTGCAGAGATACAAGTGAAATAATACAGTGATAGCTTCTCCCTCAAGAGTCCAACCATGAAAATGAGCAAGAAAGTACATAATATAGATGATCTAACCTCTTTCCCTGCCTCCATGGGTCGAGCTCACTATCCTAGGAGCTGTTTGAACCACTTCTAAACTAAGCACTACAAAATAGGCAGTCAAAACAACTTGCCTCTATAAACTTGGAAACCAGTTCATACATTCAATTTTTACCCTTTACATGAAAAAATCTTCTAGAAGTGTTAAACAAGAGTGAAAGTATCCAAAAAGTGTCACAATTACATCCAAGAGGACCATCATTAACCTCAGAAAGTCGAAAAGAGTCAAATCTGCATTTTTTGGGCTGAACTGGTCAAATCTGGCAAAATCTGCTCAACGGGTCGCGCCCCTTTTCTCAACGGGTCGTGCACTTTGGAGCTCTGTTTGGGGCACTTCCAGGTGTCAGAATTGGGTGCAGGATAGCTCGTTGGAAAGGTCTGCGAGTCTACTTTCCAACCCAACTAGAATTTTTGAATTTGGAGTTCATTTTCCCAGTCAAAACTCAATTCTCCCAAGACTGCTTCTGCAACTCAAAAAGGGGCAGAAAGTCAAATTTTGCATGTATTTTGACCTTCTGGAGGCCCAAAACTCCATAAAAACTCAAGTCCATCCATAGGCATATGTAAATTTGCATGAAAAATCTAGAAATGCTGAGTTTTTGCAAAAAGGAGCTGCCATGACAAAGGGTCTCACCGGGGGTGAGACCCATTGAGGAGCCAAAACCTGTAAATTTCCAAAAAATGCCAAAATTACCCAAAACTTTCAGAATTTTTTGGGATTTGAGCTGTGGCTAGGCTAATGAGTGCCATGATCCTTGAGTGAAGCCTCAGCCAAGATACGGAGTGGATTGGTCTTCTTTTTCTGTTTTTGTGCCTTGGCCAAACTCCTTGGATCCGACGACTGTAATTTTGGCATTTCTCTAAAACCATGACACCTGTGCAAAAAGTGAAGGAGGTTTTTCTTCTTTGGCATGTTATGGACAAAAACCTCTCTCAGTTTTCCAAAATTCATCTTTTATTGCTCTGAAACATCATTTGAGTGCAACTTGTCCCGATGTGTGAAACAAGGGATTTTGTCGAAATGGAGCGAAATGAAGGGGATAGGGGGCTTCTAAATTCTTGGGGAAATTTTTGGGAGTGGGGAGGGATGTTAGGAAGCAGGGGAAAGTGGAATCTCAGAGATTGAGTGAGGGGAAGGGGTCGAAAAGGGAAAAACACAGGCCAAACCTAGAAAATTGCCAGGTTGTAGCTAGAAACTAGGGTTTGTGCAAAAATGAGGAATTTGGCGGATCTAAGGGATGGGAAGTGTTTGATAAGGTACTTTAAGGATAGGGAAAGGTGTATGAACATCAGGAAACAAGTTTTTCCGGTGATTTGACCATCCAAGAGAAATTGCCTTCAAAACCCTAGGAGAGGGAAATGACCTTGCCTAGGTGCAACTGAAGCATGAACAAGGTGTGAAATGACTCATTAGACACTGACATGATAATGAAAACCCTATGAATGATGATAAAATCAGCTGAATGGTGACATGGACTGACATTTGGGAAAACCCTAGACCTAATGCCCAGTGACCAAATTTTGCTTGAAAACTCTTTGAAATGACAAAATTTGACCTTGACACTCTGAGACCACTTTGTAAGAGCATATTTGATCACTGGAGGAAGGCTAGGAAGACTGACACTAACAGGTTGCATGTTTACCAAGTGTTTGACAGAATGTCAGTCCTAGTTGGGGAAGGCCAGGTCAAGTCCTGGTTTCAGTTTTTGTTTACAAGCATTATTTCTATGTCATTTATCATCTCTGGAAGTTCACTGAGTTCTGGGAAGAGGCCTAAGTCCTAGCCCTGAAAAAGTAACTGAGAATTCGGGGTCACTGGCATAGAACTGAGGAAAAAAGTCCATAGTCGTTGGGATGCAGGCCTATGGGAGCGACTGAAGGCTCATAGCTACTTGGAGGCCTTGGAAAGGGAGTGACTAGGGCTCTAAGTTAGGGAAAAAGAGAGTTATCTCAGGGGTTGGATACCTGAGGGAAGTCAGTAAGGTCTTAATTTGTCGACTCCATTTACTTAAGTTCATATAGGAGGTTGAGTCTTATCGTCAGATTTATGAAGTTGTGGACAACAGGTAGGCTGATCACCAGGATTCTATTATTGAGATGGACAGTAAGCTTTTTGATCAAGTTATTTATATTTTTATTGATCATAGATCTAATTATAGTTGTGTTAATCCTAACTTGGTGGATACGCATGGCTTGAGAAAGAGTGCATGCAGAGTCTTGGTTGGTTCAGTTGGCTACAGGTACTAAGAAAACAGTTCATCACTAGGTAAGATCTTGTGCATTTGAGTTGAATGGTATGCCTACAACAACACATTTGAATGTACTACCATTGGGATCATATAATATGTTGTTAGGTATGGATTGGATGTATCTTCACGTGACCAAAGTAGATCACTATGACAAGGCTATTGAGTGCTTGGGAAAATATAATCTTGCAGGGAAAGAAGAAGCCTACATCAGTGAGGATTGTCACAACTATTTAGGCTAAGTGTAGTTGTAGGAAAGGGTGTGTGATGTTTGTAGTTCATATCTCTAGTGACAAGGGTAAGGATGTTGAGGATGTAGAAATATTCAAGAGGTACCCTATACTTCAACAATTATAGGATGTGTTTCTAGCAAATATTTTGCAGTTGCCTCATTGCATGGAAGTGGAATTTTCTATTGAGTTGGTACCAGGGGAAACATCAGCGTCAAAGGCACTTTATAGGATGAGCACATCAAAGTTGGTAGAATTGAAGTTTCAGTTGAAGGAAATGCTTGATAAGGAATACATTAGGCCAAGTGTATCACCCTATGGTGCACCAATATTGTTCATAAAGAAGAAGCATGGTACTCTTAGGCTGTGAGTCGATTACTGTTGGCTTAGTGGGTCTTGAACCAAGTTCAAAGTTAGTTGTGCCAAACAAAACCCTACACCGTTGACCCTTTCAACATCAACCCACATAGCACAGACTGATGTTAGGATCCTATACTACTAGTGTAACCCCTTATTGTTATTAGTACAACCCCCTTATTATATTGTTGTGCCCATGTAGTCCCCATATTGTTATTATTGTGCCCCATAGAAGCCCACTATTGTTATTAGTGTGCCCTTAGATTATTATTCTTATGTCGGCTCTGATTATATTATGACCCCTTAGAATCCTATATAGAAAGGAGGTCTTGTCATTTGTATCATCCAAGAATTGTTCATTTGTGTAATGTAAAGGAGGTTTCCCCCTCAAAGAGGCTAAATTCTAAGGCATTCATCTATCTTTTCTATCTTTTTGTGAGCTGGTTTCATAACATTTGGTATCAGAGCTTTGGATTCTATGGTTTTTCTGCTCCAAATAGACCATTGTGGAATTTTCGCTATAACATTTTTTCCAAGACATCTCAGAAGCAAAAAAAAAACCCATTTGAGATGAAATCATGCTGAACCTCAGATCCGAATTTCATATCTTGTCTAGCTATATTTTTGGAGATATGATCTAAGGAAGTTAGCGTTTTTCCAAGCTCTAGAATTTCATTTAAAACAGGTCATCATGGAATGTTCGCTATAATGCTCTCGATACAAAGTTTCAGAAGCTAAAACAAAAACCAATTTAAGAAGAAATCGGTCTAAACCATGACTCCGAATTTTAGATCCTTTCTCGCTATATTTTCGGAGATATAGTCTGAGGAAGTTAGGGTTTTTGCAGACCCATGAATTACATTCCAAACAGGTCACCTTGGGAAAATCGTCATAGTTGTCTCTCTGAGCATCAGATTGAAATTTCGTAAGAAGTTACATAAAGAGGACGGACTGTAGTTTCCTGTGTATATTTTTTAGAACCAATGGTAAAAACAGTCACACGTGGCACTTCATACAATTTCTCTCTTCTGAAAAGGTATATAATCAGGTAATTTTGAGAGATTGTGCATAACCCTTTCTTGGACAATCCAATTTTGATCAGAATAGTGGCATTGGAAAGAGGGCGCAAAGGACTACCACAGATCACAATTTTAGAACTGGAAGATCTGAAATTACAGAGTTACGGTCGTTTCAAGATCGAGCTCCTAAAATCAAGAAAAAGAAAGAAGAGGAAGTTTGATGGCAAGGATCTGGTAAATTGGATACTACAGATGGAGAAATATTTTGATCTACATGGTGTACCATTGTTACAAAAGGTATGTATTGCATCTAATTATTTAGAACTGAATCAATTTTTATGGTGTAAAGGGCTTTGTTCTCATAAACTGCTTTTCACGTGGTCAATTTTCACGGAGTAAATGATAGCACATTATGAGGATACAAAGAGAAACACCTTATTTAGCCAATTGATAAATCTCAAACAAAAGTGTTCAATGGTAGAGCACATTGAGGGCTTTCAAAAATTGAATATTAAGGAAAAATGATATTCCAGAGAAGCATAGGATTGATGTCTCCATAGGGACTTTAAAGGATAACATTCAACATGAGGTTTGTCTTTGGGAACCTGATTCATTGGAGAAGGCATTCAGGGTCGCAAGAAAAGTGGAAAGAAAAATTATGGAAACAAGGAATTCTACCCCTCACAACTATAAACATGGAAGTGTTGTTTCTCCTAGCCTTCCACAACCTACAAGGGTGACACCACAATAATTGGAAGAAAAAAGAGAAAAAGGACTTTGTTACAATTGTGATAACAAATAGATTAAAGGTCATAAGTGTGTTGAGAATAAATTATTTTACATTGATTGTGAAGAGGAGGAAGAAAAGGATCAAGAAACATCAAAAGAAGAGGATATACACTAGGAACCAACCCCAGAGAAAGAATAAATGAATTCGACCATATCTTGTAAAGTATTGGCAAGAATTACCACTCCTCAAACTCTCAAGATAGAAGGACATATCAAGAAGAAAAAGGTTCAAGAAGTGAAAGATCACATCAAGAAATAAGAAATGAATCTAACCATATCCTGTAATGCATTGGCTGGAATTACCACTCCTCAAATTATCGAGATAGAAGGACATATCAAGAAGAAAAATGTTCAAGAAGTGAAAGATCACATCGAGCATCAAGAAATGAATTTGACCATATCTTGTAATGCATTGGAAGAAATTACCACTCCTCAAACTCTCAAGATAGAAGGACATATCAAGAAGAAAAATATTCAAGAAGTGAAAGATCACATCGAGCATCAACAACAAGTTCTCCAACTTTTAAAGGATAACGCCACTTTGGTGCAGAATCAAATGAAACAAGAGGCAGATCAACATTGCAGTGAAATAAGTTTTGATGTAGGCGATTAGGTATTTTTACGGCTACAACTCAAGCAAGATATTGATGAGAAGGAAACGTTGGCAATACTACATGCACTTAAGAAATGGCGACCTTACCTAATGGGAAGACACTTCAAGGTAAAACTAGATCATGATAGTCTGAAATACTTTTTAGAACAAATATTATCTTTAGAAGAAAAGAAAAAATGGGTCACAAATATGCTGGGTTATGATTTTGAAATCATCTACAAAAACGGGAAGCCAAATGTTGTTGCAGATGCACTCTCAAGAAGGGATGAGGATGTGGAAGCATTGTTTTGTGTTATTTCTAGTATCCAACTAGATTGGATAAATGAAGCAATGGATGAATGGAAGAAGGATGAAGAAGTGTCGCCACTCATTCAAAAGTTGCAGAAGATCCTAGTTCAAACAATATTGCCAGAACTTGAGGAGGAAGGAAAAATCATATTAGAACCTGGAGTAGTCACAGAAACAAGAACCCAACAACTACAAAATTGATCAATTTCAGAGTATCTCAGTAAGTGGAAGAACTTACTCACTGAATATTCCACATGGGAGGACAAGAATTTTATACAGAAGCATCAAGAACTACTCAAGCAATGAGGGCAACACTTTTTGAAGGAGAGGGGCATGTTAGGTCCCTATACTACTAGTGTAACCCCTTATTGTTATTAGTACAACCCCCTTATTATATTTTTGTGCCCATGTAGTCCCCATATTGTTATTATTGTGCCCCATAGAAGCCCACTATTGTTATTAGTGTGCCATTAGAGTATTATTCTTATGTCGGCTCTGATTATATTATGACCCCTTAGACTCCTTTATATAGAAAGGAGGTCTTGTCATTTGTATCATCCAAGAATTGTTCATTTGTGTAATGTAAAGGAGGTTGCCCCCTCGAAGAGGCTAAATTCTAAGGCGTTCATCTATCTTTTCTATATTTTTGTGAACTGGTTTCATAACAACTGAAGTCTCACCCGAAGTAGTGTGGGGGGATGCTGGAACCAAGTTTCTGCATCCAGAGATCAGTGTGATGTATTTTTATGCCCTGGATCTACCTCCATGCAGATCTATATGCCCTTAGGGTTTAGTAATATCACTCCCTTCAGATGACCCCTAGATCTCTGTGAAGCTCGACGATCAACTTTTGTGGACCTTGAATAGACGAATTACCTACTTACGCGCACCATAAATTATCCTTAGATCAGAATCTACTCAGATCTACTTAAGTGCTTGATAAATGTAACATAAGGTATTATGATCTTCATGTAAATACTTCACATGTATTGTGTTCAGTTAATAAGACTTATCCATTAGATTCACGCATCAATACATCATTATTTCATAACAACATATATCACAAACATAAACAACAGAGGTAAACAGATAAAACACATGAATTATTTCAACAGTCTTCTTTATTGATCTTTAGTATCAGGTTACAGACTCAAAACTTCCCTGTGCGCTCAACTGTAGGGGCTTGCACACTCAATTGAAAACACTACTCTAGGCCTCTACGCACTCATCTGCAGAGCCTTTCCCCCTCTAAGAATTCCTTTTATATGCTAACTCTCTAAGACTCCATCCTTTATACCCATTACATTGACATAGATCTCTAAGACACACCTATTTATAGCCTTTTACATATAATCCCATGGTCTACGGACCATGGGTGGATCTCAAAACTAACTCAACTTTACATAAATGAGGGTAAAATCCCTTTTTGACTCCTAGCTACCTATGCACTCCGCATCCACAATTTTCAGAGACTTTACATATTTTCATCAAAATTTACAACAAAACTTGGGTTTTTAACCCCAAAACTGACCCAGGGGATCCCATCCCAATATGCCACCAACACAAATGTCATGACTCACCCTCGAGTCACTCGGTTGGTGCTTTGATATTGCTACATAGATCCCCTAGCTAGACCTGCACAATTGCGACCTTGACAACACTCTGTGTAGCTGCTTGCTTGACTTTCTCGACGAGCTACTCCATAGCTGGTCGTTTTACACCTAGCTTCATCATTTGATAAGTCTTCTGCAAGACCATCAACTTCTCCTAAATGTTAGTGGTAACCTGGTAAGCCTCATCTAACCAAGGTACCAACCTTACCTTTGGTATGATCTCCTTCCTCTGAGCTACTTCAACTTGCGCGTGGAGCTGTTACCCCTCCTACAGGTTGGCAAGGTGCTGCGTTGAAGCAATTGAGCGCATCGTCACCCTGACCCCATCATACTGTCGTTGGAGCTCGTAAAACTTTGTATTGAGCATCTGTAGGTTTGGGTCCTCATGTAGATTCATGACCAATTCCATTGCCTGCTCAAATAAGGCCGAGTAGTCAGCGACTGCGACATCTAACGTGGTCATTCCTTCTATGATCGTGGCTCCACATTGTTCCTTGACCTTAGGCAGAGTCGAAGGTTGTGATTTGAGCTACAACTCTGTGATCTTCAGGTTGAGTTCAAATTGAACTCTCGAAAATTCGGCCTTTGTGTCGTGGACACATGCAACTAATTATTGTATCATGGCCTCTAGTTGCGTGTCCTCAGGTATGTGCAACTGAGGCACTATTCTGCATGCCTCTACAAGCATGGCCGCCATCTTGGAACTCTGTTCCTAGATAGTATCTCTTTCCTTTAGGGCCTGTGTCTTTTCGGCGAAAATTTGTTAATTGTTCACCTAGTACTCGCTGATTACACTGAGAGGGCATTACTCCCGAGCTCTCAATTCCGCTATCACTCCTGTATACAACAAATGAAGAAATTTGTTGGGGAGTGCTGCAATATTTAGGCCGATGTTCTTAAGGGTACTTATGATGATCTTGTCATAGGACGATTATACACTCAGGCACCCTTTTGGTAAAGCAACTATTCTAAGGCCCACTGTCCTTACCAGTTCTGCATCTTGTCTTGTCCCTGGTGCCAGGATTGTTTGTGCGGTGCTCTCTTGACCTACACCCACCTGTATCCTACTTGTTTGGATCTGCAGTTTGTGCAGATCCTTCTAGACATTTCCCAATGACTGCATGTACTATTTCTTGAATTGCTACAATAGTTCGGATGTAGCATCCCACACTTTGTCATTGATCTCGTCGAGATTTCCCTCTGTCAGGGTGATGGGATCCACCTGTGTTTTAGATGACTTCTTCTTCTTGCGGGAACCCTCCTACTATTTTTCTCTACGCTTCCTTAGTCAAAATGGGGTACTCTTCCCCTCATCACCTCCATTGCCTTTCGCAGATTGCTCTTCCTCCTTGGTTTCGGGCAAAGGAGATTTTCCGCTTTGCTCGAAGTCACGTTGTTCTTGCTTAGCCTGTTCCTTTGCAGCACGCTCCTTTTCCATGCGAGCCTTCTCATTGGATTCCTTTTTCCGCTATGTGGCCAACTTTTGTGTCGCCTGTTTTGCTAATACCTGCATCCTTTCATTTCTTCTCAGCTGAGCTCACCGCGCCTTTTCTAGTACCTATATCCAAGTCGAATGGGGTGTGCCAATCTTTTGGCCAACACTTGATCACTTCCTGTATGGCATCATTGGTGACCAAATATGGTAAATTGAACCACTTTTGTCGCGGGTCCTTCCACACCTGAATGTAGACACAGTGGAAATATTCCCTAAACGTAGCATAGGCGGATAACTTCTCATACAAGATTGGCGGCAACCTTGGGCACCAGTTGATGGCCGTGTGGAAGCTCGCTTCCATTAGCACCTAGAAAATATTTGTCTCTATGATCTGCGCGGGGTCCTTCATGGCCTAGAGGGAGGCGAACTGTGCAACCTTCGGTAATCCTTCCTTCAATGGAGGAAATTGATTTTCCTTCGACAGCTCCCAAGCTAACAACAAGATGGAGAGCAGCAACCATGCATAGTTGAAGGGCTTGCTCTCATCCTAGACCTCGTGATGATTCGCAAGGGATTCAATGCAGAAATACTGTGACGAGTTAAACTGCATGCCCTCCGTGCATTGTGCAGCTAACAATATCACAGGTGCTGGAACCTCATCCGCGCGACGCTTCCTCATAACCTTTCCGACCAGTATTTGGATGGCAATATTCACCATAGGATCATTAATGGACATGATGGAATAGTCACATGGATTCTTGACAAGCTTAAACTTCTTTTTCATCTTCTCCACCAAGTCTCTTTCTCCTGCCTTTCTGCCAAACTCCTTGGTTGGATTCAAACCCTCATGTGGA
The DNA here is from genome assembly GCA_031772625.1 of Pinus tabuliformis. Classification (NCBI taxonomy): domain Eukaryota; kingdom Viridiplantae; phylum Streptophyta; class Pinopsida; order Pinales; family Pinaceae; genus Pinus; species Pinus tabuliformis. The sequence goes on along the minus strand of CM062811.1, from coordinate 179,945,978 downwards.
AAGTGCATGATCCTATGGATGAGCATGTACGTGATGGGAATAAGCATGCCAAACCATAAGCACCCATCATGCATGAGAGTAAGTAACTTCCACACACAGGTGGTGTTAATATTAGTATGGTGATAGTGGGGCACCCACGACAGGTTTAGCAATCCGGAGTTCTCCACTCCACGGATCCATTCAACTATTTCTAACTCAGTGACACCTGAGTCTGGGTAGTACACTAGCGTCATGTAATTTTCTCTCACGAGGTGAGGGGACCACTCATGGTCATCTAGTTCTAAATCCTCCATTTTTAACAGGGGAACTCACACAAGGTGCAGACCTTCAAAAGTTATCTATAACGACAATAGGGTTGTATGAATAAGGAACTTATTTTAGTCTGGGTCCTTGGGGACCTTCATCTTCCCTTTTAGCGGAGGGATATATTCAGGAAACTTGGCGAGGGGCTCTGCTTTCTCACCACCTATATCCTCAGTGCCCTGTTCGGCTTCCAAATCCACAACCTTCTCGGGCTGCTTGTCCTTCTTCTGCATTTGAGTGGTAGTATGTTTCCTAGGTGACTCACACACTAGCACCGACCTCTTCTACTTGTATTTATTCATCTTCCAGGTTTCTCGCACAGGTGTAGGCTTCGGCCTAGGTGACCTTGGCGCTATAGGCATAGGAGCCAGAGCTTCCATACTCACTACCTCTGGAATAGCCCCTTCGAAGGTGACAGTTCCTCCAGTGCTTGTAATCTCAGTTGGACCTAGTCCTAACATGGTACCATAGATGAATTTCTACATTAACTCTGGTAAATTATTGAATGTAGGGCTTGCAAACAAATCCTCGAAGAACCCACGATTCATAAGTGATGGACAACACAACTCAGAAACTCTAAGGGTGCAAAGTGTTCTCTTCTAGACTGACACGTCTAATCTATAGGGAATTTTGAATTCAAATCTAACCATTCCCCCCAAAATTCATCTATTAATGTTATTTTAGCGACAGAGCTTCAAAGATTTTGGCCTTAAATGTTTCCCACTCGCTCCTCTTAACCATCTCTTGGCTGTCAAATCATGAATAGTGACTCTAATGGTTACTTTCTGGTTGTATTGTGTGGTATCTCCTTTCCTAGTTTAGCTCCCTTCGCGCAAGTTTTGTACTATGATGTCACCCTTTTGCACGTAGCCCCCCCCATGTAGTTCCTCAAACTGGGTTGTGTAGTTTATAGTCCTGTGCTTCCTTGCAACTGCCTGGAGCTCTAAGACTGTCCTGCTATCATGTAGTCATTGAGTCGGATCTCTTGTATATGGCTTCAATTGACTTCCATTCACCCTTCCGGGAAAAGGTTCTCCATTCAGCTTCGCAAGATGAACCATGCCTCCCTCTGTAATTTCTTTAATGACATATGGCCCAAGCAGTGCATCTGAAACTTTCCTGGGAACTTAGCAAACTTACTATCATATAATAAAACCAAATCATTTACATTGAACATGTGCAGCTTGATGTGCCGATCATGCCAAGTCTTTTCACGTTCCTTCTGGACTTGCTAATGGAATCCATCCAAGGATTTGTCTTCTTCAAGTTCCATTAGCTGCGCGAGCTGATTTTCTAAGGCTCCGCGATCTGTCATCCCCGTGAAATTTTCTGTGCGTAGACTAGGAATGATATGTTCCATAGACATTACAACTTCTATGCCATAGAGAAATCGAAAAGGCATCTGCCCTGTCAGCTTCTTGCAAGTAGTCTTGTACGCCCATAATACTGCAGGTACGCACACGTCCTAATCATTTCATTGCATGTTGCAAATATTTGTTAGTTTATTCTCCAATATTTTATTGAAGGCCTCAACTATTCCATTATTGTAGGGATGATACGGTGTGCTTTTCTGATGGTAAACCTCAAATTCTTCAGTTAGTGCGCTGATCGTTTCATTGAGGAAGTGCATACCCTGATCACTCATCAACACTTTTGGGTAGCCAAACCTAGTTAGCACGTACTCAAATAAGAATTTAGTTGTTGTAGCTCCTGTACAGTCCTTCATAGGTTGTATCTCTACCCATCTGGTCAGATACTCCATCGCAGTGATGATACAAAGTAAATTGCCCATTTTTTGAACGATTGCAATGATATCTGAGGATTTAGGGGAAACTCATCCCTCCATGATGGCATGCCCGTTCTTTGACATGCATCACATGCTCTACAATACGCTTTGGTATCCTTATGAAACGGAGGCCACCATAACCCTACACGCAAGATCTTTTGTGCTGTTGCCTTTCCTACATAATGTCCCCCTGCATCCCCAACATGAGCTTCCGCAAGGATGTTTTTCTACTCAAAATCAGGCACATACCTTCGCAAGATCTTGTCAGCACCCATCTTATACAAATATATAGTGATCACCGAAAAATATGTCATGCACACCACTAGTTCCTTATTTTACTGACTGGTATATCCTTCTGGAGCAATTCCGGTAGTAAAAAAGTGGATAATGTATGTAAAATGATTATCCACTACATGTACCACGAAGAGTTGTGCATCGGGCAACCCTTCCTCCAAATTAGTGGGCTCCTCTCCTGTCTCAATTTGCGACAGGTGTTCAGGTCCTACATTCAACCTACCTCGCTTCACAATGACCTCAAAGTCATATTATTGAAATAGAAATAGCCATCGACAGATCTTCCCCCCAAACACAGGCTTATTGACCAGGTATTTCAAGGTGGAATGGTTGGTGTACATTTTGAAATTTATACCCAACAGATAATGCCTAAACTTTTGAAGCACATACACCATAGCCAATCCCTCGCGCTCTGTCATTGAGTAATTATTCTTGGCTTTGGATAATTTCCTGCTCGCAAATGCTATAGGGTGTTCCATCTCTCCTTCACTAGCTTGTGTTAGCATTGCTCCCAACGCAATACATGATGCATCAATGTACACATGGAATTCCTTCTTCCAATCTGGGAAGACCAAAATCAATGCATGACCATCTTCCCTTTAAATACATCCAGACTACGCTAACATTCTTCATCCCAACAGAATGTAGCATCCTTCTTCAATAGCTTCTCCATAGGCGCAGTAATCAGAGCATAAGTCTTGATGAACTTCTGACAATATCCAACATGGCCCAGTGTTGCGCATAGCTGTTTGACACTCCTGGAGGCCTCCAAATTTACTATCATTGCAATCATGGCAGGGTCCACCATCATCTCTTGCTTGAATATCACATGGCCCAGTAAAATTATGAAAGGGACACAGAACAAACACTTCTTCAGGTTCAACACGATCTGGTATCTTCGACACGTATCCAATATTAAGCATACACTCGCTACATGGCGCTTTACTAACCTAAACACTTTCTAGTCATCAAAATACACCTCCAAGAACTTGTGAATAAATTCCTTGAACACCGCAATGACTACATGAGAGAATATCGTCGGTGCATTCTTGAGTCCAAATGGCATCATCGTATACTGGAAGCAACCCCATGCTATCATGAAGGTTGTTTTTCTCCTGTCTTCTAATGTGATCTTAATTTGATGGTACCCAGAGAATCCATCAGTGGATGAGTAGGCTTCCTGCCCTCCAATATTGTCCAACAGCTCGTCTGTAAATGGTGTCAGAAAAGGATCATGGACACTTGAATCGTTAAGATCTTAGATTTATGCAAATCCTTATTCCTCCCTTTTGTTTCTTTTCCTGAACCACCATTAGGCTTATCCAATCAGACTCTTCAACTGGTTCGGTGATGCCAGCTTCTAGCATCTTATCCAACTCTAAACGAACCTTTTCCTTGTATTTGGGATTAAGGTGATACAGTCTTTGCTTGATAGGCTTCACGTTCGGCTTCAAAGTAACTTTCATCACCCCCAAGTCACCTATGATGCCTTTCAGGTTTGCAAATTTTGTAGGGAAAAGATCTTGGTAATCAAGATTAACTCAACAACTTTATCCACTATGGCATCATCCCAGTAATCTCCGATCTTTGCAAATTTTAGCTCTGCTTCAGTACCAATTTTCACTTCCTTGGTTTTTAGCGACACGGTGATGTCCATATTTTCTATCTGCAGACCTTCGACCTCGCAGTGGCCTTCTGCCTCTGGGATACTAATACTTCTTGGATCTTCATCGTCCCCCTTAGCAGTCACATTATATCATTCTAGCGCATGGCATAGATGGGTGCTCCAATCTGGTTGAAGAAACTCCAAAAGATCCAATGGAATTTTGAAGATCACTGCCTTAACCTCTTGTAGAGCTTCATCAATGATTTTGAATCCATCTTCAAAACTAAAGGTCATTAAGAAACCCTCCCTTAATATATCCCACTCCACGGTGCCATGGAAAAGCTATGTTTCCAGGTACCAATTCATAGGGATTATATCCAAAGTATGATAGAATAAGTGCACCCACTCTAGCTACGACTCTGTTTCATAGACTTTAGTCCGTTTTTCCAAATGATCACGTGGATAATTTCTCCCATCATATTTCTCAGTTAATCTCACTTGAGGACAAATAAATCGCAACCTCATCATTCTCTTGTAGTCGCACCATTCATCAAAGATTTCCTTGTGTGTACCCCACCACCGTGCGGGCATAGCGCGCAGTGCCAAATCGAGCACTTGGAAGTGATGATCCTTAGGGACTTCTCTTTCAAAGGCATCCAACAATTTATCTACATCAGTTAAACCATCATAATAGGGTAAATTTATTACCTTCGATGACACACAAAGTAACGATTTAGTCATCATGTTGCAGCGCAACGTGGACACTTCATGCAGCCTATTCTTTGAATTCTCCAGTTCTTGATCTGAATCCGAGGTATAGGAACTTTTGAAGTCCCATGAAATCCATCCATCGGCTGTTGGATTAATCTAATCTTGGTCTCAGGTGGTTATTTTGTTGATCTGATCCAAGTCATCATCACTCTCTTCATAGTTGCGGATTGGTTTAGTATAGCGTGGTCCCTCCACAGGGTCCAATGGTACTAAACACGAAGTGATTTTCTTTGAAACGACATTGTCCTTTTCTTTAATTTGATGACTCCATTCATATCAATGGACCAATCGATTTCGAGGAGCGTGGGATATGGATTACTATCATCGACGATCTCTATTACTTCAAAATCAGCTAGCACGCTCGCACCTTCTATATCTATAGTGACTCCATGTAGTCATCCCATAGGGATAATATTCTGTTGGTTCGCCATTCTTAGTTGAATCAGAGACCACTACAGCACAGGTCTCCCCATTCTCTCCCATGCTTGTTTAGGAAAAAAGTTCACGTCAGATCCTAGGTCCAAAATGACCTCGTCCATCTCACAATCTCTTATCTGCATAGTGAGCCTCATTTCGCGCCTAGTTCTTACCTTATGTTTTCCAATATTTCTTACTATGCGATGTCCATCAGGAGAATTTTCCTTACCAACACACTTGTTTATCAACTCTTGTAATCCTTTCACAACCTTGCTATCATGTAGAAGTTTCATGCAAGTCTCCAGGTGTTATCACTCAGGTTGTTCCATTTGACTCCTAAGGGAATACGGCTGAGGTAACCACAGACCAATCTTTGGATCACAGGTCCTAGCCTACCTGCAATCAGAGAGGGATCTCTCTTTAGGATTTAGCTTTGTTTTGATAATGTTTAGGCTAGTTATGATGTACTGAATTTTGTTTAAAGTTTTGGTCGAATGATGTCTTCTAGCAGCTGAGATGAGATCTTCAGAAGGTTCAGTCCATTGGGCAATGGAGTCTGTGATTATGTGTTGTTTGAGGTATTGAGTAAGAGTGATGAAACTGCAGGGCCATATAGATACTCATGAAACAAACTTCAAATTGTGAAATATGAACTATTTCCAGCCAGTGACAGGCAACTAAGAATCTTTCACTAAGCTGGTGATGTGGAGAAAGGAAATATCACTCAGGAGCAGATTAGAATCCCTGAACAGTATTTACTATGAAAGATTTAGTATGAAGGTGAGCAACTAAGAATTACACATTCATAACTAATTCTGAAGAAAACATTCATAACAACATAGATTGAGTTTAGGGTGTTCAATGAACAAATCCTGAACTATTCTTTTTCTGTACTATTAAACCTGTGAAACATAGAGCATGAGTGGATTATGAAAGAACGAAATACATAATAAGATGGTTCAGAAAACTTATTGTGACATGAAATAGCATAGGAATCCTATAGCAGCAAGCAAGCACACCACAACACCTCAAACAACTCAGAACTTCAGAAATTCCATTAGCTTCCTGTATTAAAAGTCTGAAATTACAGCATAGCTTCTTCAGAAGAAAAATCAACAACCCCAGCAAGTTCATGCGTGGGGATATATATACAATCGTTTTACAAAATATCTTAACGCTGAGTCATTTGCTCAATAACTGTCTTTACCAACTTTCAAAAATAGCAGATACAATAGTTATTGCTACTTTAAATGGAAAATGGACGACTTTTCAGCTTTGTCAGAAATTCTTTGACTTTTGGAGGCAACTGGATCGGTTGGGTGCTTCGTATTGATGAGTAATACGCCCTCTATTGCTTTGTAGTGGTGCGGCTATCTCAGCCCCGTCATCTGCATCTGTAGTCATCTGCTTTGGTGGTCAAACTGGATTGCTGAGTTGGCCCTTTTTAATTGCTTTCCTAGTCAGAGCATACATATATTAATTTTCTGAAACTGCTGACTTTGTGATGAAAATACAAAAATATGGTGAACAATCTGTTTTTCACAGCAGTGTTTGTATCATGCCCGTCCACCATTCCTGAGTAGGCAATTGGTGCCTTAAGATTATGCCTAAAGTTTCATCTGCCTCAGTATATTTGTAGTAGTTTGGAGGCACTTCAAAAAGATGTCTGATCTCATTCACAATAAAAAACAAATTCTCTAGCTTGTCATAGAGACTCTGCCCAGAAGGAGGTCCTGTTTCCTCTGGGACACTTGCTGCTACAGTGATCTGATTTGTGGCATATGTATTGACCCTCTTGGCATAGTTTTCATGAGACAGTAACCTTCCTACACTGGTTACTAAGCTGGGAAGGCCTCTGTTATGTAATGCTGTAATTTTCTCAATGAATCTGTTCACCTCTGTCTGCATTTCTTGACACCTTCTGTCCAATGTTTGTACATGATTTCTCAAAGTGAGCACTCTCTTCACTAGTAAAATGGTATCAGTTCTGTTAGTGATACCCATTGCTGCCAGCTGAGGGCCAGTGCGGTTGTTCAGGACATTGATCATCCTATTGGCTATTTCAGGCATATTGCCTAGAGATGCTCTTGCTCTTTGACTTTATTTTTGGGCCCTGCCTATTAGATCCATATGCTCATGGATAGTTTCAATATATTGCCACTGGTCTGTAATAGATTGACCAATGTTGGCCCACAGGATCTTCTTAATTTCAACTACAACTTTATCAAGGGAGAGCTCCTTCTCCAGTTCCTTTATTCTCTTCTCAAGAGCCCTTACCTCTCTTGTTTTTTCAGCTACACTTTGCTTGGATTTATCATACTTTTCCTCAATGGCAGCCAATTTATCCTTGGTTTCTTGCAGCTCAGCCATCTGTGCTTCTAAAGCTTCCAGCTCCTTCATCATGTTCTGCATACTTAGGCTGGGTCCCTGATCTGGTGCTGTTGCTGGCGCTGATGTTGAAGGACCAACCTCTGATGTTTGTCCTGTGGGAGGAGCTGCTGTAGTAGTAGAAAGTGGCACACCTTCAGTGGATGCAGATGTCTGTGCTGGCTGCATTGGTGCCTCACCTTGTCTTGATTTCAGTGCCACCTCTAGTGCACTCTCTGTTTCCATCAACCTCTTGTATAAACTCAGGAGTAAGGCAACTACATCCTGATCCTTCTTCTGCTCGGCCACTTCTCCAGTTTGAGGGTGAAGGCCAGCTGGCAGCTTGATATGCTTTCTCATAGCTGCTATGTCTTCATCCCTTTTCTTTAATAATGCTTGCACACCCTTAGGGTCCTTTGGATCATGACCCAACTCTATGATGATCTCTTCCAAGGACTTGATTCTGTTGTCCTTGGCCTGAGATGATGCCTTCTCCAATTCCAGTTGAGCAGTGGTGTTGTGTAGAGAATTTTGTAATTGGTGTGCCAACAGGGTCTTATCAACTAATGTGGAATATATCATTTCCCTGGTTTGCCTGTGTAGCTCAATTTGATCCAAGGGGTGGATGTCTCTGGCAAAAATTTCCAGATTAGTTCTGATGTAATCGGCAGCTGTTTGAGGTTGCTGCATGGTAGGCCTGAAATGACTAAGAGTCATTTTTTGTTCTTGAATGTCATAGGCAGACATTAATCTCTGCTGATTAGTTGGCGCCATTTTCAGGAGATGGTTGTAGATTTGGTGCTTGAGGGGCTCATTCCTTTTCTTGATGTCAATGAACTGCTGCTTGATGCTAGAGTCTGCCTTTGATTTCTGCCTTGAAGAGCTCACCTCTGCCCCATGTGGAATGTCCTGTCCTTGCTGTAAAGAACTGGTCGATGTTTCGATACTAGGAGGGGGCATATTGTCAATTGGCCTCTCTGGCAATTCCTCCTCAGAAAAAGGGTTTAACCTTTGTCTCTTTTCTCCTTGCTGGTCCATAGAGGTAGTGAGAGGAGTGTCCTCTTGCCTATCCCTCTTCCTTGTCCTGTCCTCATTAGCAGGTGTTTGTAAAACAGAGGACTCAACTGTTACCTCCTGCCTTGGAGGAATTTGTTCATGTGTTTGTTGTTCTGTGGAGGCAGGTTGTTTGGCCCTGCCTTCCTGCTGCTCTACTTGCTGCTCCACATTTGGAGGTGATTCTTCTTGCTGCACTGTTTTGCCTTTAGTCATGTCTGCTGCTGGATTAGCTGTTTTGGCAGGTTGCTGAGGAATGGTGGATGAAGAGGCAGCTTCTCCACGATGCTGAATGCCTGAAGACCAAACCTGTCCAAAATATTCCAAGTCAACTGCCTTTTCTAAAGTTTTAATGGCTTTCTCTGCTATTTCTTCTTCAGTATAATCTTCCACTAATGTGCCTTTTTTCCACTCTATTTGATTAGCATATTTTTCAACTTCTGGAATGCTAATGTGGTCATATGTAGCAAGCCTATGCTTGATTCTTCTGAGGCTTATGAAATGGTTAGGGTCATAGGGTGCCCAATAGAAGCTTGTCTTGAGCTGGAGGGCTTTTAGCATTTGGTCTGCCTCATCCCAAGCTTCTTCTCTCTTATTAAAGATGAATGGACCCAATTGATGCTTAATTTTCAGCTGTGCCTTCTTGTTTTTGCTATGGAAGTGAATCATATCTGCATTGCCGAACTTCCTGAAGTATTCTAGAGCAAAGAGTCTCATGGGAACATACTTTGGTAGCCTGTATGGTGCTAACTCACAGCCATATATCCTGATCACTGTATGGTCTTGGTAAAAGTACCAATCCCCTATGCTATAGTTCTTGGAAAACTGAAGGATTTTCTGCATATCATCAGTGAGTCTAGGAGGAGGGGAACTCTGCAGCAGTGACAAGGCTGGATGAATGAATAGGTCAATAAACTCACAGTAGTTGTACGGTGAATAATGAATGTGATGACAGACTGATGTCCAGAATATTACAGATCTTCTGTTTCCCTTTGCATCTAATTTCTTGAGGGAGACCGGGAAGCTGTCAGGCTGATTGTGTAAAAGAAGATGATATATGTAGGAGGTGTCCTTAAATACCCTCTCTCTCTCCAAGTTCATGAATTGTTCATGAATTTTGTTGGCTATAAATGAGGCATAGTCATGCTGGACAGCAGGGGGCTGTCCTGGGGTAAAAATGGATAGTACCACCAGTGTTGTCTCATCTACAAACTCACTGGTCTTGAACCCTAGGATGGAAGATATAATTTCCACCAGCAGTCTCCCTATGTCATTGAACCAGTCATGCAGAAAAGGGGGAGGCTGTAGGGGCTGGTACTCTGGGCGCATAAATAATTGACCAATTCTTGTAATTTGTGAGTTGGAGAGCTTGGCACCCTGCTCTAGCAAAAGCTGCATGGAAAGAGGAACCAGTGGCCTTGTAGGTTGGAACTGCAGCATTTGGTTTATGGCTTCAGGAGTAATATGGAACAAGACAGAGCTTGAAGGCATCAGAACAACTCTTTGATTGGGGTCATATTTTGTGCAGCATTGGTGAATCAAGTCAGGGAATTCATTGACCTGAGGGAGATAGTAAATTGGCAAATTGGATTTCCAGATTCCTAGGAGGTCTGTACCATCTCTGTGCTTCTTTCTCAACTCACAAACTGTCTCTATATGGTATGTGTTGCACCTCTCTACAGTTTCTCTCATCTGATAGTCTCTGTCAGCAAGGGCTAACCACTCCAGGTTCTTGTGTGGGGCATTTAATGGGGCAATGTTCAATGCCACAGGGGTCTCCATGGTCAATCAATATTTGGAATTATATTTGAAATTGTTTCTTGGGCACAACAATACAGAGCAGTGGATTTTGAATAAGCAGGGCAATTTGCAGAGGGGACGAGGCAAATTGGGGTGAAACTGAGTCGAAATGCTCCTGGGGGAAATTCAACGAGCAAATGTTGGGATTGGGGAATGCTTGTTCAGAGAGCTTGCTTGGCAATGGTTCAGTTTCACAAATGCGGCATAAGCTGTGAATTTGAGGCAATTTGGCAGAATGGGGGATCTCTATGGGTGAACTTGGGATTACATGTGTGGAAAGAAACACTGGTGACTGATGGTTCCTGGTAATTACTGTGTTTTCCCTCTTTTCTAGTTTGTTCGGTGAATTATGCAAAAACCAAGGCGCGGAGGGGGAAACTGATAAATACCTGGTGCAATCGGACAATGGTGTTGATAAACAGGCGAATTTCAAGGCGCCAGCAGCAAGGGAGCAGTCTTCAAAGTTGGTGGGTAAGCGACGTAGCAGCTCATGCAGGGGTACAGTGAGTACTTTTTGCAAATAATGCGGAAAACGAGTTTTTTGGGCGAAATAGGGAAAATTTGGCCTTTGGCGCCTTTTGTTGGATGACGTCATGGGTGGGGTCGGGTACGGAATGGTGACGTGGCAGCCAGTGAGCGACTCTACGTGGATAGGTGACATGGCAGACAGCTCGGAGCAATGGCGGATGGGGCGGTGATGCGACGCTGAGGCGGCAATGACGCAAGGGTGACGTAGGAGTGACATAAGGCGGAAATAGGATGGCGGTAAGCGGTAATATCAGACCGCTCATAGTACGGGTGTGGTTTTGGCAGGAGGCTGCCCGACACAACCCAGGAGCGACACGCGTTCGAGCCCTAACGTAACCCTCTGACAGATTTCGGGCGCTAATGTTTAGGCGTCGGGGGTGGTCCAATATTGTTGTGGGCCGTCGGATGGGAGGGCCCGGATCCGACGGTCGACGAGCTGCGTAGGTGAGGGATGGATATGTCGGGTCCCGGCGGGGATTTTAATAATATTTTCTTTGTTTTTTGCGGTGAGCGCGCCGAAACAACAACTTTGGAAAAGCGGAAAAAGTGGGTTTTTAACAAGGTTTTATGCAAATAGCGCGGGTAATGCACTATAGTGGGTTTGTAAAGGGGATAAGGGTAGGAATAGGTTATTAAACTAACCAAGTGTTAGTTTAATCCCTAACTTCAAACAAACCAAATATAATAAAACTTCTGATTCTGCCTGATTCTCCAGATATTTGAACATATGGCTATAATGCCAAAGGGGGGGTATTTACATATTTTGTGGGCCTTTTCACAATAGAGATATAGTAGTAGGGGAAAAAGGGGAACATAGGGAGTTAAATAATAGGGTTAGGATCCAATGTGAAATGGGGATATGAGAGATTTGGAAGTGAGGAATAGAAAACTAAGTTTGGTGATTAAACTTAGCATTTTTAGAAGTGGATGGGAAATAATTTTACACAAGAAATGTGGCTTCTTTTCGGAGAAGAAAGTTAAAACTTGTCATGAAATTTCCAAGAAGAAATACAAGGAGGATGGTTTAGGAAAGTCCTGAAGTCCTCCATGGGATGTTAGAAAGAGAGTCTTTAGGGGAAAACAAGGGAGTTAGACATGCTTCTATATTTTTCCTTCAAAATGCTGCATATATACCTTTGCAACTACCAACATATGCCTTCTTGATTAAGGCCAAAACTGAATAGGATCAGGATTCTGCAACTTCTGGCTACCTACCCAACTTAGAACCTAGCATTTTTTGTTTCTTCACGGAGGGTGCACTTAGACTTGCAAACCCTCATATGCCCTTTTATTTTTGCTGCCCTCCTATCTAAATCTACCCTTATATCTTCCAAGGGCCCAGATTAAGCTAGTGGGCTCCTTTCTTTCTCTATCCAGCTAGTCATCTGTCAAGCTTGAACTGTTTGAACAGGTACTCATTACCTACTCTAAAACAAGAAATTTAAAACATGGCATGGCCCAACTTGAATTGTTGAGCCATCCATCAAGATAGCAGTGGCATTTTGATTGGCCACTTTCCTGGTCTTTCTTTGGGGTTCATTTCAATTCTTTTTTCTTTTGACCAAATCATTTTCTTGCCCTTTGATTATTCTTTTAAGGCATACCCTCTTTACATTTTTTAACTTTTTGCTTTGTTCACCAAAAATGGAACCTTTGTTTCATCAAAGATGATCATTTTTAGCATTTCCACTGTCAATCATGAAATATGAAACCCTATTGGTATAGGAGGCTAACAGTGGCTCCACTTGGGGATGACTTTTCCAGATGAAAAGTCAAGATCAGCAGGTCAGATTGCCTTCTTTTCCACCTTTCTGCAGTTTAACCTTTCCTTTTGTTGAAGACTGAACATCTGAATCCATGAAACTTGCATGCAATACTCCTTAAGCTGATCTGCTGTGAAATTACAACCCTGTTTTTACCTTGCTTCTCTGATTGTTTCTCATCTCCCAGATAGTTTCCAAGTACTTTCTCTCATTTTCCCATGCCAAAGTGAATAGTATTCATCAAAATAGTGCAGCACCTTAGTTTTTCTCAAAATTTGCTTTATTTGGAGCTCTATCTATCCGCTGAAAATAAACATACTGAAAATACAAATTTATGTACAATATACAATTGAACAGTGCTTGATCAGAGGGGATCAAAGTAGTGTTTGAGCATTCTCCCATTGATTGGGCCTTCCTCAGTGTTTGAGCCGTCCAAGATCTTTAGAAAATAAGTGTTATTACCTTGTACAACATAAATTACAAAAGGTCCCTTCCATAAGAAGTCAAATTTCCCATGTTTTCCTTTGTCCTCCCTTCTGGAATCCCATCTTAGCACTTGGTTTCCTATAGAGAAGTCTTCAGCTTTGGTTCTTTTGTCAAATATTCTTTTGAGATTTTCTTGCAGTACTTGGGTTCTTTCATAGACTTCCTCCCTTGTTTGCTGTAGGTGAATTGTCTGATTGATCCTTCTCTGAATGTCATTTGGCTCAGCTTGTGTCTCCTGCAGTAACTTGATTACAGGAACACCTAGAGATGAAGGGAACCTTGCTTCCATTCCATAAACTAGTTCATATGGACTTGTACCAATAGATCTTTTGGTGGTTAGTTTATCTGCCCATAGAGCATTCATTAACTTCTTATGCCAATTCTTTTTGTTTTCTTCCAAAACTTTTTTGATGATGTTGATTAGGCTTTTATTGGAAGACTCAGCTAGGCCATTGCCTTGAGGATAATAAGCTGTGGAATGACCTAAGGTCATATGATATTTGTGGCAAAAGTTGATCATTTTTTTGGACTTGAAAGCGGCAGCATTGTCTGTGATGATTTTGTCTGGACAGCCAAATCTGGACAAAATGTTGGTCTCTAGAAATTGTATGATAATGGAGTCATTGGCCTGCCTACATGGGATAGCTTCTATCCATTTGGTGAAATAGTCTGTAGAAGTCAGAATCCACCTATGCTGGCCAGAGGATGGGGGGTGAATTTCACCAATAAAGTCTAGACCCCATTGCTGGAATGGTCTCTCAGTTGAAACAGGTTTGAGTGGTAAAGGCAACAACTTTCTCTTCCCTTCAAAGATTTGACATTTGTGACAAGATATTACAAATTTTCTCACATCAGTAAACAAGGAGGGCCAATAAAAACCAGCCCTTAGGATTTTATCAGCTGTGGATTTCCAGTATAAGTGTCCTCCACAGTCACCTGCATGAAATTCTTTGAGGACATTGTCAGTTTCATCCAATGTTAAGCAATTAAGTAAGATCCCTTCATGATTTCTCCAAAACAAGTCACTGTTAATAATACAAAATTTTGATGCTTTCATTTTCAAGAACCTTTTCTTAGTTCTGGACAACCTTGGAGGAGATTGCAGGTTTAACAATACAAAACATATATCAGTATACCAGGGGGATTGCATAAAGGCTTGGTTGATCTGTGGAGTCGCCATCTCCTGTTCATTGTCCAGTTCATTAATGTCAAGGGCTTGGAAATTGGTTTCAGCCATCAACTTGGCTAGACCCTGTCCTTTTATCAGTTTGGTAGGCTTGATTTCCATGTCATATTCTAAGATTTTGGTGATCCATTTGCCCCTCCTACCTTCAATTCCTTCTTGGGTCAAAATGTCTTTCACTACTGCATTTGGGACATAGGAAATGATGTGGGAGTACAGGATATAGATTCTAAAGTCCTTGATTGCTTTCACCAGTGCATAGGCTTGTTTTTCCATGATCTGATATTTCAAGGGGGCATCCCTAAGAGCTCTGCTAAAGAATGCAATAGGTTTTTCACAGCCTTGATCATCTTTCTGTAGTAGAACAACAGCAATTGTATGCTCAGAAGAAAAAGAAAAAATGATGAAATCTCTATCAAATCTAGGGCTTGTTAGGACTGGTGTGTTTGTCAATGCTCTTTTAATATCCTCAAAGGCTTGTCTAGCTTCTAAGGTCCATTTGACCTTGGATTCCTTTTTTAGCATGTTGTTTAACAGTCTTGTGAGCTCAGCCAGATTTGGAATGAACCTTCTCAAGAAGTTGATTTTTCCTAGGAAGCTTTGGAGTTCCTTGATGTTTCTTGGATGTGGTACTTGTAGGATGGCTTGAATTCTGTTTGGGTCGATCCTAATACCATCTTTTGAGATTATATGTCCTAAGAGTTTACCTTCCTCTAGCCCAAACAGTGATTTCTTTGGATTTAAAGATATGCCATATTTTCTACAAATTGTGAAAACTTGCCTCAAGTGTTCTAAATGTTCTTGGTCTGATTTTGAGAAGGCAGTTAGATCATCCAGGTAGACCACTAGAAAATCATGAATTTCCTTGGCGAAGGCTATATCCATAGCTCTTTGGAAAGTAGCCCCTGCATTCTTAAGCCCAAAAGGCATTTTGACATATTTGAAAGTTCCCCAAGGTGTTGTGAAGGCAGTTTTGTCTTGGTCATCTGGGTGTACTAGAATCTGATTGAATCCTGAAAAACCATCTAACAATGAGATCCTAGAGGCTCCCACTACCCTTTGCAGGATATGATCCATTTTTGGTAAGGGGTAATGGTCTTTGAGAGAGACTTTGTTTAAATTTCTTAGGTCAACACACAATCTGATTTCTCCTGTCTTTTTCCTAGTAGGCACTAGGTTTGAAATCCATTCTGAGAATCTGATTGGAGCAATGATTCCTGCTTGATACATACATTTCACCTCCTTTTCAATGAGAGGAAGGAGCACCGGGTTCACTCTTCTAAGTTTTTGTTTAAAAGGCTTTTGATTTTCTTTTAAAGGTATAGTGTGCTGGATGACTGAGGTATCATAAGACTTGAGGTCCTCATAGCTCTAGGCAAAGACATCTTGGAACTCTTTAAATAACTGAATGTATTTCAGTTTCTGCTCAGGTGGTAATGCTTTGGATAACTTTACCATTTTGGGATTTTCTGTAGTCCCAATGTTACAATCTTCAATTTCAGCATTCAATGGTTGCATTTTTGGTTTTCTTGAGATATCATTTGAATCAAACAGATCCTCCAAAGGGGTTAAACCTGTGGGCAAAAAATTATCTTTCAACTCAATTACCTCTGTTTCTATTTCAGCCAGTTCATCTTCATCTATCTGACCCAACTTTTGTATACTTTCATTATTGAAGGTGGTAGGGTGAAAAACCAGATTAACTGTTTCAACTAATATTTTCTGTGTATTGATGTGTGCTTGTGGTTGATCATATCCAGTGATTGAGTCAATGTTAATGCCAGAGAATTCCTCTTTTAAAGTGAGGAAATTATTTATCTGAGTATCACTCTCAAAGACCTGCCAGTTTTTGATGTTGTCTGGAACTGCCGGCCTGTGTTTGATTTCAGCAGTAAAAGTATGATTGGGTTTGAAAGGCAGCTTACAAGTGCTGGCAAAGGTTGCCAAGCTGTGAGCATGAAGATTGAGTTCTCTGGAAATTTTAGTCAACTGTGATTGTGAAAAGGTGTCAAGTACCTGAATAGCTGCTGCCTTATATGCTCTCAACCTTAGATCATTTGTAGTAAAGTTTCCTTTAATTTGTTGTATGATTAGATCTGAATCCCCTAAGATTGAAACTTTGGTTGCACCCAAATTTTTTATGAGTTTGAGACCTAGCAAAAGGGCCTCATACTCAGCCATGTTGTTTGTACATCGGAAGTTTAACCTGTATGCATGACCCTCAGCCTGGTCATTGTGCATATTATGGATCCAGATTCCTGCTCCAGCTCCTAACTTGTTTACAGAGCCATCAAATTCTAAGTACCATAAGGTTTCATGTTCAAGACTTGGATTGAGATTTTTAGAGAGTTGAATCATAGGCAGATTTATTTCCTGCAGATTGGTTGATAGATTGTGTTCTGTTGTTGCCTCAGCTATTCCTACAGTCCTTTGGTCTTGTGGAGCATATTGTTCATTAAATTTCTCTGCCTCTGCTGCTATTAATAGTTCAGAATAAGCCTTGCTGCAGATGTCAACATTGTAGAGAATAAATGAATCCATGTCAGAGTGTATTGAATAGATTGGGAAGTTTTGGGGTTTCTCTTGACTGCTTACCACATATTTCATCAAAGTTTCATGGTATAATCTCTTTGGCTGCCCAAATACTGAGATAGTTGCATAGGACATATCTAATTGCAAAGATCCTTGGAGTTTGTCCCCCCAGGATCTGGACAAGAGCATGCCATACTTAGGGGGTATGTCAGCTACCACCACATCCATCAAGATTTTTTTGGTTGGGTATTGGACCAGGGAAACACATAAATCTTTAATCAATCCTAAGCACCTGACCTGGCTTGAATCAAATGAGAATAAATCTTTATAAGGTCTTGTGATGTCTAGGTCGAGTTTTTCCATTACAGATTTGGGCATTAAGTTGTGTGAGGCCCCAGAATCAAACATTGCATTGTGTAGAACCTTATCATGAATGTTTAAACTGACATAGAAGGGTGGAACCCCTCCATTTTCGGTTTTTCCATTAACCTCAGGGCCAAACAGTAACTCTGGTTGATCATCTAAGACATTCACATCATATTTATTGTCTGATACTTGGAGTGACTTGTTAATCTGTTGTCTGTATATTTCATGTTTGGCTAATTCCGACAGAGGAACTGATATCTTGAGCTTACTTATTTCTGTCTCCAAGTTAAAGGGCTTTTCAATTTGCATCTTGGCATTAAGTGCAGCAGGTTTTTCTTTTTCAGCTGGGTTATCAATGATCTTTTGTTCATGGTTGGTATGATCTTGAGTAAAATTGGTACCATGTTTGTTTCCAGGGGTGTTATCTGACTTTATTTTTGCTGGATGGAGTGGGACTGGCTGTTTTTCAGATGTCTGTTGTTCTGAAATATCCTCCACAGTGACTTCTGAGGAGTGTGGGTTTGAATTGCCAGCTGATTGTGGGAAAGTAGTCTTATCATTGATCTTTTTTGGCTGCTTATTGTCCTTTGGTTTAAGAGTTTCAGGTACATCTATCGTTCTGGTCCTTAGTTTATACTGTTTGTGTACCTCATACACAGCTGCATCATAACCTTCTTTGAAATCAAATGATTCTCCTGACTTAGTGTGGTATTGATTGTCATTGTAAACCTCTTGATCTTCTTGTGTTAAGAAGACTTGATGTTCACTGTCCAAACCCATTAGGTTGATGTGAGGGTCCTCATTAGGTTCACTAGATGTTGAAGCCTCAACATAATTTTCTTGGAAAGGAGGTCTGACATGCTAGTCAGGATCAGTCCTTCCAACATTAGGATTTTGATTCTTTCTAAAGTTTGGGTTTCTAATATTGCTCGTTTGACTTTCCCATGATGATTTTCTTTCTATGGTTTCCACCTGGTCCCCAAGTCTGTCCATACCTTTGATGATTGCATCTAGATTTTGCTCAAATGATGAGGGTTCTTCCTTAAAAGTAGTTCTTCTTTCAGTTCTTGCCCGGTTTCTCTTAGCAATCAGATTTGCCTCTACACTTACAGCTATGTTTTGCATGTCTGCCAGGGTTGCAGGGGTTCTTTCCCTTAGTTGATATGCCATATCAACATCAAACCCATCAGGGAACTTAATCAATGCCAAATCAGGTGGAGGCCTAAGATTTTGAGGAATGGCATTATAGATAGTGTTGAATCTAGTGCAATAGTCCAAGACAGTTTCTTGAGGGCCTCTCCTTATGGTGTCATATTCAGATAAAATGTGTAGAGGATCCTTTTTCTTTTCCCATCTGTTCAGGAAGGACTGATAAAGAGCACCTGAATCAGGTATAGAATTTGCAGCAAGTGCTCTAAACCAAGTTCTTACTTCACCTGTCAGACTTTGTACAAAAATTTTCATTCTCACATCATCATCATCTATCTCATAGTTTTCAAAGTAATCTTGCATTTTCTTGGTATGCTGTAAGGCAGTGTATGTACTGGTTCCATCAAAATAAGTGATCTTACTTTGGTAGTCCTGAGGCATAGCCCCCGGATTACCAGGTAACTGAAGGGGAGCATAACGATTAGCCATATTTGGAGGAATAAGTGGGACAACGGGTAGAAGGGGAACAACTGGAACAACAGGGACAACAATAGCAGTTTGTGTATTGGGTGTAGACAATATGTTTTGTGAAGTGGATGAGGAAGAGGGGGAAGAATGGGTTATATGAAGGTGAACTGATGGTTTAGCAGGGGTTGGGATATAACTTTGCTGAACTGCCTCAGGGCTGGACTCAGCAGATTCTTCTGGTTCCTTTTGGTTCCTGAGAGTCTTAGGGATCAAATTAGGGTTATCAAAAACAGGTGGAGGATTTGGGTCAGGATTTGACCTGGTATGCCTAGTTCTCTTTTTAGGAGCCAACTTCTGAACTTATTTTTGGTAATTTTGAGAATATTTCTAGAATGGTCAAGGGAATGCTTAAATTTTGGAACCACTATCTAAAGCAGACAGTAGTTGACACATTAGTTCCTTCCCAGTGGAGTCGCCAGTTATGTTATCACTCAGGTTGTTCCCTTTGACTCCTAAGGGAATACGGCTGAGGTAACCACATACCAATCTTTGGATCACAGGTCCTAGCCTACCTGCAATCAGAGAGGGCTCTCTCTTTAGGATTTAGCTTTGTTTTGATAATGTTTAGGCTAGTTATGATGTACTGAATTTTGTTTAAAGTTTTGGTCGAATGATGTCTTCTAGCTGCTGAGATGAGATCTTTAGAAGTTTCAGTCCATTGGGCAATGGAGTCTGTGATTATGTGTTGTTTGAGGTATTGAGTAAGAGTGATGAAACTGCAGGGCCATATAGATACTCATGAATCAAACTTCAAATTGTGAAATATGAACTATTTCCAGCCAGTGACAGGCAACTAAGAATCTTTCACTAAGCTGGTGATGTGGAGAAAGGAAATATCACTCAGGAGCAGATCAAAATCCCTGAACGATATTTACTATGAAAGATTTAGTATGAAGGTGAGCAACTAAGAATTACACATTCATAACTAATTCTGAAGAAAACATTCATAACAGCATAGATTGAGTTTAGGGTGTTCAATGAACAAATCCTGAACTATTCTTTTTCTGTACTATTAAACCTGTGAAACATAGAGCATGAGTGGATTATGAAAGAACGAAATACATAATAAGATGGTTCAGAAAACTTATTGTGACATGAAATAGCGTAGGAATCCTGTAGCAGCAAGCAAGCACACCACAACACCTCAAACAACTCAGAACTTCAGAAATTCCATTAGCTTCCTATATTAAAAGTCTGAAATTACAGCATAGCTTCTCCAGAAGAAAAATCAACAACCCCAGCAAGTTCATGCGTGGGGATATATATACAATCATTTTACAAAATATCTTAACGCTGAGTCATTTTCTCAATAACTGTCTTTACCAACTTTCAAAAATAGCAGATACAATAGTTATTGCTACTTTAAATGGACAATGAATGACTTTTCAGCTTTGTCAGAAATTCTTTGACTTTTGGAGGCAACTGGGTCGGTTGGGTGCTTCGTATTGATGAGTAATACGCCCTCTATTGCTTTGTCGTGGTGCAGCTATCTCAGCCCCGTCATCTGCATCTGTAGTCATCTGCTTTGGTGGTCAAACTGGATTGCTGAGTTGGCCCTTTTTAATTGCTTTCCCAGTCAGAGCAAACATATATTAATTTTCTGAAACTGCTGACTTTGTGATGAAAATACAAAAATATGGTGAACAATCTGTTTTTCACAGCAGTGTTTGTATCATGCCCATCCACCATTCCTGAGTAGGCAATTGGTGCCTTAAGATTATGCCTAAAGTTTCATCTGCCTCAGTATATTTGTAGTAGTTTGGAGGCACTTCAAAAAGATGTCTGATCTCATTCACAATAAAAAACAAATTCTCTAGCTTGTCATAGAGACTCTGCCCAGAAGGAGGTCCTGTTTCCTCTGGGACACTTGCTGCTGCAGTGATCTGATTTGTGGCATATGTATTGACCCTCTTGGCATAGTTTTCATGAGAAATTAACCTTCCTGCACTGGTTACTAAGCGGGGAAGGCCTCTATTATGTAATGCTGTAATTTTCTCAATGAATCTGTTCACCTATGTCTGCATTTCTTGACACCTTCTGTCCAATGTTTGTACATGATTTCTCAAAGAGAGCACTCTCTTCACTAGTAAAATGGTATCAGTTCTGTTAGTGATACCCATTGCTGCCAGCTGAGGGCCAGTGTGGTTGTTCAGGACATTGATCATCCTATTGGCTATTTCAGGCATATTGCCTAGAGATGCTCTTGCTCTTTGACTTTCTTTTTGGGCCCTGCCTATTAGATCCATATGCTCATGGATAGTTTCAATATATTGCCACTGGTCTGTAATAGATTGACCAATGTTGGCCCACAGGATTTTCTTAATTTCAACTACAACTTTATCAAGGGAGAGCTCCTTTTCCAGTTCCTTTATTCTCTTCTCAAGAGCCCTTACCTCTCTTGTTTTTTCAGCTACACTTTGCTTGGATTTATCATACTTTTCCTCAATGGCAGCCAATTTATCCTTGGTTTCTTGCATCTCAACCATCTGTGCTTCTAAAGCTTCCAGCTCCTTCATCATGTTCTGAATACTTAGGTTGGGTCCCTGATCTGGTGCTGTTGCTGGCGCTGATGTTGAAGGACCAACCTCTGATGTTTGTCCTGTGGGAGGAGCTGTTGTAGTAGTAGAAAGTGGCACACCTTCAGTGGATGCAGATGTCTGTGCTGGCTGCATTGGTGCCTCACCTTGTCTTGATTTCAGTGCCACCTCTAGTGCACTCTCTGTTTCCATCAACCTCTTGTATAAACTCAGGAGTAAGGCAACTACATCCTGATCCTTCTTCTGCTCGGCCACTTCTCCAGTTTGAGGGTGAAGGCCAGCTGGTAGCTTGATATGCTTTCTCATAGCTGCTATGTCTTCATCCCTTTTCTTTAATAATGCTTGCACACCCTTAGGGTCCTTTGGATCATGACCCAACTCTATGATGATCTCTTCCAAGGACTTGATTCTGTTGTCCTTGGCCTGAGATGATGCCTTCTCCAATTCCAGTTGAGCAGCGGTGTTGTGTAGAGAATTTTGTAATTGGTGTGCCAGCAGGGTCTTATCAGCTAATGTGGAATATATCATTTCCCCGGTTTGCCTGTGTAGCTCAATTTGATCCAAGGGGGGGATGTCTTTGGCAAAAATTTCCAGATTAGTTCTGATGTAATCGGCAGCTATTTGAGGTTGCTGCATGGTAGGCCTGAAATGACTAAGAGTCATTTTTTGTTCTTGAATGTCATAGGCAGACATTAATCTCTGCTGATTAGTTGGCGCCATTTTTAGGAGATGGTTGTAGATTTGGTGCTTGAGGGGCTCATTCCTTTTCTTGATGTCAATGAACTGCTGCTTGATGCTAGAGTCTGCCTTGAAGAGCTCACCTCTGCCCCATGTGGAATGTCCTGTCCTTGCTGTAAAGAACTGGTCGATGTTTCGATACTAGGAGGGGGCATATTGTCAATTGGCCTCTCTGGCAATTCCTCCTCAGAAAAACGGTTTAACCTTTGTCTCTTTTCTCCTTGCTGGTCCATAGAGGTAGTGAGAGGAGTGTCCTCCTGCCTATCCCTCTTCCTTGTCCTGTCCTCATTAGCAGGTGTTTGTAAAACAGAGGACTCAACTGTTACCTCCTACCTTGGAGGAATTTGTTCATGTGTTTGCTGTTTTGTGGAGGCAGGTTGTTTGGCCCTGCCTTCCTGCTGCTCTACTTGCTGCTCAACATTTGGAGGTGATTCTTCTTACTGCACTGTTTTGCCTTTAGTCATGTCTGCTGCTGGATTAGCTGTTTTGGCAGGTTGCTGAGGAATGGTGGATGAAGAGGCAGCTTCTCCATGATGCTGAATGCCTGAAGACCAAACATGTCCAAAATATTCCAAGTCAACTGCCTTTTCTAAAGTTTTAATGGCTTTCTCTGCTATTTCTTCTTCAGTATAATCTTCCACTAATGTGCCTTTTTTCCACTCTATTTGATTAGCATATTTTTCAACTTCTGGAATGCTAATGTGGTCATATGTAGCAAGCCTATGCTTGATTCTTCTGAGGCTTATGAAATGGTTAGGGTCATAGGGTGCCCAATAGAAGCTTGTCTTGAGCTGGAGGGCTTTTAGCATTTGGTCTGCTTCATCCCAAGCTTCTTCTCTCTTATTAAAGATGAATGGACCCAATTGATGCTTAATTTTCAGCTGTGCCTTCTTGTTTTTGCTATGGAAGTGAATCATATCTGCATTGCCGAACTGCCTGAAGTATTCTAGAGCAAAGAGTCTCATGGGAACATACTTTGGTAGCCTGTATGGTGCTAACTCACAGCCATATATCCTGATCACTGTATGGTCTTGGTAAAAGTACCAATCCCCTATGCTATAGTTCTTGGACAGCTGAAGGATTTTCTGCATATCATCAGTGAGTCTAGGAGGAGGGGAACTCTGCAGCAGTGACAAGGCTGGATCAATGAATAGGTCAATAAACTCACAATAGTTGTACGGTGAATAATGAATGTGACGACAGACTGATGTCCAGAATATTACAGATCTTCTGTTTCCCTTTGCATCTAATTTCTTGAGGGAGACCGGGAAGCTGTCAGGCTGATTGTGTAAAAGCAGATGATATATGTAGGAGGTGTACTTAAATACCCTCTCTCTCTCCAAGTTCATGAATTGTTCATGAATTTTTTTGGCTATAAATGAGGCATAGTCATACTGGACAGCAGGGGGCTGTCCTGGGGTAAAAATGGATAGTACCACCAGTGTTGTCTCATCTACAAACTCACTGGTCTTGAACCCTAGGATGGAAGATATAATGTCCACCAGCAGTCTCCCTATGTCATTGAACCAGTCATGCAGATAAGGGGGAGGCTGTAGGGGCTGGTACTCTGGGCGCATAAATAATTGACCAATTCTTGTAATTTGTGAGTTGGAGAGCTTGGCACCCTGCTCTAGCAAAAGCTGCATGGAAAGAGGAACCAGTGGCCTTGTAGGTTGGAACTGCAGCATTTGGTTTATGGCTTCAGGAGTAATATGGAACAAGACAGAGCCTGAAGGACTCAGAACAACTCTTTAATTGGGGTCATATTTTGTGCAGCATTAGTGAATCAAGTCAGGGAATTCATTGACCTGAGGGAGATAGTAAATTGGCAAATTGGATTTCCAGATTCCCAGGAGGTATGTACCATCTCTGTGCTTCTTTCTCAACTCACAAACTGTCTCTATATGGTATGTGTTGCACCTCTCTACAGTTTCTCTCATCTGATAGTCTCTGTCAGCAAGGGCTAACCACTCCAGGTTCTTGTGTGGGGCATTTAATGGGGCAATGTTCAATGCCACAGGGGTCTCCATGGTCAATCAATATTTGGAATTATATTTGAAATTGTTTCTTGGGCACATCAATATAGAGCAGTGGATTTTGAATAAGTAGGTCAATTTGCAAAGGGGACGAGGCAAATTGGGGTGAAACTGAGTCGAAATGCTCCTGGGGGAAATTCAACGAGCAAATGCTGGGATTGGGGAATGCTTCTTCAAAGAGCTTGCTTGGCAATGGTTCATTTTCACAAATGCGGCATAAGCTGTGAATTTGAGGCAATTTGGCAGAATGGGGGATCTCTGTGGGTGAACTTGGGATTACAGTGTGGGAAAGAAACACTGGTGACTGATGGTTCCTGGTAATTACTGTGTTTTCCCTCTTTTCTAGTTTGTTCGGTGAATTATGCAAAAACCAAGGCGCGGAGGGGGAAACTGATAAATACCTGGTGCAATCGGACAATGGTGTTGATAAACAGGCGAATTTCAAGGCGCCAGCAGCAAGGGAGTAGTCTTCAAAGTTGGTGGGTAAGCGACGTAGCAGCTCATGTAGGGGTACAGTGAGTACTTTTTGCAAATAATGCGGAAAACGAGTTTTTTGGGCGAAATAGGGAAAACTTGGCCTTTGGCGCCTTTTGTTGGACGACGTGATGGGTGGGGTCAGGTACGGAATGATGACATGGCGGCCAGTGAGCGACTCTACGTGGACAGGTGACATGGCAGACAGCTCGGAGCAATGGCGGATGGGGTGGTGATGCGACGCTGAGGTGGCAATGACGCAAGGGTGACGTAGGAGTGACATAAGGCGAAAATAGGATGGCGGTAAGCGGTAAGATCGGACCGCTCATAGTATGGGTGTGGTTTGGGCAGGAGGCCGCCCGACACAACCCAGGAGCGACATGCGTCCGAGCCCTGACGTCACCCTCTGACAGATTTCGGGCGCTAATGTTTAGGCGTCGGGGGTGGTTCGATATTGCTGTGGGCCGTCGGATGGGAGGGCCCGGATTCGACGGTCGACGGGTTGCGGAGGTGAGGGATGGATACGGCGGGTCCCGGCGGGGATTTTAATAATATTTTCTTTGTTTTTTGCGGTGAGCGCGCCGAGACAACAACTTTGGAAAAGCGGAAAAAGTGGGTTTTTAACAAGGTTTTATGCAAATAGTGCGGGTAATGCACTATAGTGGGTTTGTAAAGGGGATAAGGGTAGGAATAGGTTATTAAACTAACCAAGTGTTAGTTTAATCCCTAACTTCAAACAAACCAAATATAATAAAACTTCTGATTCTGCCTGATTCTCCAGATATTTGAACATATGGCTATAATGCCAAAAGGGGGGGGTATTTACATATTTTGTGGGCCTTTTCACAATAGTGATATAGTAGTAGGGGAAAAGGGGAACATAGGGAGTTAAATAATAGGGTTAGGAGCCAATGTGAAATGGGGATATGAGAGATTTGGAAGTGAGGAATAGAGAACTAAGTTTGGTGATTAAACTTAGCATTTTTAGAAGTGGATGGGAAATAATTTTACACAAGAAATGTGGCTTCTTTTCGGAGAAGAAAGTTAAAACTTGTCATGAAATTTCCAAGAAGAAATACAAGGAGGATGGTTTAGGAAAGTCCTGAAGTCCTCCATGGGATGTTAGAAAGAGAGTCTTTAGGGGAAAACAAGGGAGTTAGACATGCTTCTATATTTTTCCTTCAAAATGCTGCATAGATACCTTTGCAACTGCCAACATATGCCTTCTTGATTAAGGCCAAAACTGAATAGGATCAGGATTCTGCAACTTCTGGCTACCTACCCAACTTAGAACCTAGCATTTTTTGTTTCTTCAGGGAGGGTGCACTTAGACTTGCAAACCCTCATATGCTCTTTTCTTTTTGCTGCCCTCCTATCTAAATCTACCCTTATATCTTCCAAGGGCCCAGATTAAGCTAGTGGGCTCCTTTCTTTCTCTATCCAGCTAGTCATCTGTCAAGCTTGAACTGTTTGAACAGGTACTCATTACCTACTCTAAAACAAGAAATTTAAAACATGGCATGGCCCAACTTTGAACTGTTGAGCCATCCATCAAGATAGCAGTGGCATTTTGATTGGCCACTTTCCTGGTCTTTCTTTGGGGTTCATTTCAATTCTTTTTTCTTTTGACCAAATCATTTTCTTTCCCTTTGATTATTCTTTTAAGGCATACCCTCTTTACATTTTTTAACTTTTTGCTTTGTTCACCAAAAATGGAACCTTTGTTTCATCAAAGATGATCATTTTTAGCATTTCCACTGTCAATCATGAAATATGAAACCCTATTGGTATAGGAGGCTAACACCAGGAATGTGGTAATTACAGACGAATCAACCTCTGTAGGCGTGCTGGTCTCTGGAACTTTGTTTTGACTTCCTGACATAGATGCCTTAGCAAAGCTTTTCTTGGCCTCCATAAATTTTTCCTTTGCATGCTCCATATCAAAACCCATCTCCTTTTTTGGGGCATAACGGACCCATCCATATTCTTTAAGTTGTTTTCCCTTATCATCCCCAGTCATTACTCTACTTCTCAACATGATATTTACATTTGGGTCTTCCTCACGGGGCTCAGCTCTCATAATTTGTAAGTTCTACGTATGATGTTGCGACTGCACCTTCTTCTCCTACATCTTAGCTATCAACATAGGGTATTCTTCTATAGTGTGGTCAAACTAAGTACAATATTGACATGACGGGTGTGTCTGATTCTGACACTCCCACGCGTAGTGCCTTGGTGTCCCATAGTTATAGCAAATAACCTAACCATGACCTCAAATAGGTCCTCCTTCTCCTCAGCCTTGTCTATGCCCCTGGTATCCTCCACGCACTCCCCTAGCACCCTAATCCGGATTCCAAGTTTCTTCTTGCATTGGATACATGGGCATTCTCTCCATCATCAATTCATAGCTATGACAGTGGCACTCATTGTGGCCCACCGATTTGCAGAAATCGTTGAAAAATTATTGTGGTGTTTGAATGAACTTTTACAGCAAATGACAATTATCTATTACATGTTTTCCAACCACCTGACAAATAGTGCACCATAGCGTGGGCCCCATACTTGGTCCTACTAGAGCTTCCTGCCTCAGGGGCATTGGTCCCCCACCCCCGTGATACAATTCGTGAAGACAAGGTAGTGATCTTTATCATGCCCCTGGCTCTTACACTTGAGGCACCAGACTTCCTCGCGTACCTCCAGCCTAACCTCCTTTTCTTTTCTCAAGCTCTATAATTCCAAGCAGAGGTTTTGCAATTGTGAGTGAATTTGTTGAACTCTGAAAGACGCATCCTAAGTAGGCGTTTCATGCAATCTCATCATGATTTCCAGGGCTTCTGCCTGAGTCCCTATCTTTTGTTGCGATAAAGAAATCCTTAGGTGGGGCAGGGGTGAGGCTATAAACCACTCGTGGTTCTGACTATCTGTGAGATGCATATTAGCTTCGCGGATCACACACTTCAATATTTGATCTAACTCCCAGGGCGTTTCACCAACCCTCATCATGATTTCCATGAATCCAATGACTGATTGCGAGTCATACTTCTGCTTACTGAATTCTTTGTTCAAAGCAGCCTTAGTGTCTGCTAAATGATGCCAAAGGGTTATCAGTGCAATACTTAATGTACCAGGTCAGAAAACAATCTTGCAGAGCGGTAACATCTGCTGCGCTGTCCACACAACATTTGCAACAAACAAAAATTGATCTGTATCTTCGCTCCCTATACCTTTGAAAATGACAGCTTTACTGAGTTCAACATATTGAATGATGAAGGTGGTGGTGGTGGTGTGGGTGAAGGTGTATGCTGTGGAGGTGAAGGTGGAGGTGGAGGTGGAGTGGATGGATGATGTATCCACAGAAAACCTTGTCTTATCATCTAGATCGCACTTCGTGGTGAGGCATGTACCGCTCCTTTGTCATCACTCGAAGGAGGTTCAATCAATGAGATATATTCAAGACTTGTCTTCCCTCGATCTTTGAAGAGTTTCCCACTTCGCGTAGCTCCGAACATCAAGGCAATGGCATAACCTATTTTTCGCACAACAACATCTTAATTCAGGTATTCAAAGATCTTAGGTACTTATCACGCGGTCCTTTGAAGAAGCGTCACTCTACTTTACTGTAGTTGACTGAGGTATCAACTGCAAATTCTGTAACAAATCCTCCTATAACCTGATTAAGCCAATGATCAACAGTGCACATGATTTTATCTTTATAAGCTTCCAACCTCTGCACTAGCTCTGAGGTCCACACTATTGGACCGTTAAGCCTCCACCTTCCTTGGTCATTCACCAACTTAGCTATAGACTCGTATAGTTCGATCAGGAAGGTGTAGAAGAAAATTTCATGTATTTTTGTGTACAAATATCTGTCCAACCGCTGTTCTTTTGATAGGCGTGGATCGATGTTTTCTTGCGTCGCAAATTTGTGGATCTTCCTATCCAACCATTTCTCAATTTCCTTCTTTGTCGGATTCCAGTGATGCGACATCACACATCTCTTTATGCAGATCCCAGTCTCGACAACAAAACCATGTGTTGGCTTAGTGGGTCTTGACCTAGGTTCAGAGTTGTGCCAAACAAAATGGTACACCGCTGGCCCTTTCGGCATCAACCAGCGTAGCATGGACTAAAGTCTCACCTGAAGTAGTATGGGGGTGATGCTAGAACCAAGTTTCCGCATCCAGAGATCAGTGTGATGTCTTTTTATGCCCTAGATCTACCTCCACATAGATTTATAAACCCTTAGGGCTTAGTACTGTAACTCCCTTCAGATGGCCCTTAGACCTCCACGAAGGTTGACGATCAGCTTTTGCGGACCCTGAACAGACAAATTACCTACTTACGCGCACCATAAATTATCCTTAGATCAGAATCTACTCAGATCTACTTAAGTGCTTGATAAACGTAACAGAAGGTATTAGATATTTGAGTAAGTACTTAACATGTATTGTGTTCATTTAATAAGACTTATCCATTAGGTTTGCACATCAATACATCATTATTTCATAAAGACATTATTTCATAACATCATATATCACAAACACAAAAGACAGAGGTAAACAGACAAAACACATGAATTTCTTCAACAATATTCTTTATTGATCTTCAATATTAGGTTACAAACTCAAAAATTTCCTGTGCACTCAGCTGCATGGGTCCGCAAACTCAGCTACGGAAACTGCTCTAGGCCTTTGTACACTCAGCTGCAGAGCCTTTTCCCCCTTTAAGACTTCCTTTTCTGTGCTAACTCTCTAGGATTCCATCCGTTATACCCATTACATTGACATAAATCTCTAAGACACACCTATTTATAACCTTTTACATACAATCCCATGGTCTACGGACCATGGGTGGATCTCAAAACCGACTCAACTTTACACAAACAAGGGTAAAAACTCTTTTTGAATCCTAGCTACCTACGCGCTTTGAATCCACAATTTTTGGAGACATTACATATTTTCATCGAAATTTACAACAAAAATTGGGTTTTTAACCCCAAAATTGACCCAGGGGACCCCATCCCACCAATTACAGGAAACTGGACAAGGTGATGATCAAGAACAGGTACCTATTTCCGAGGATTGACAACTTGTTTTATTAGTTAAAGGGAGAAATAATTCTCTTAAAGATTGATTTGAGATCAGGATACCAACAGGTACACATCAAAGAAGAAGACATCTACAAGACTGCCTTTAGGACCAGGTATGGGAATTATGAGTTTGTTGTAATTCCATTTGGTTTGACTAATTCTCTAGCTACTTTCATGTTATTGATGAATAATGTGTTGCATCCTTATCTAGACAAGCTTGTTATTGTATTCATTGATGATATATTGATATATTCAAAGAATGAGGAAGAGCATGTCAAGCATTTAGAAACAATGTTGAGGTTGCTAAGAGAGAATCAGTTGTATGCCAAGCTTAGCAAGTGCAGTTTCTTTCAGACAAAAGTACATTACTTGGGACATGTTGTTTCCAAGGATGGCATAGCAATAGATCCAGAAAAGATAAAGTTTATCTTGGAGTGGTCAGCTCCTAGAAATGTGGATGAACTTAGATCATTCATGGGACTGACAAGTTACTACATGAGGTTCATCAAGAAATTCTCATGCATTGCCTATCCTATTACATCATTGTAGAGGAAAGGTAATAATTTGAATGGACAGAGGAATGCGCACCCAGTTTTGAGCAGTTGAAGTAGTTGTTGACAAATACTCCAGTGTTAAAGATTACAAATCTAGATAAAGAGTTCATAATGTGTACAAATACTTGCAACAAAGGGCTTGGTGGAGTCCTTATGCAAAAGGGATAGGTGATATTCTATGGGTCTAAGAAAATGAATGTGCACGAGGATAATTACTTGACTCATGATCTTGAGTTGGCAACTATTATTCATGCCTTGAAGATGTGGACACATTATCTTTTTGGCAAGAGATTTGTGTTGATGAGTGATCACAGTGGGTTGAGATATCTATTTGACCAAATGACAAGCAAGATAGGTGGTTGGCTACCCTTAGTGAGTTTGAATTTGAGATAAAATAGATCAAGGGTAAGGAGAATACGGTTGCAAATTCTCTCAACAGGAAAGTACAACTGAACCATGTTGTAGTAGTGAGCTCATATGGGAAAGATTTATAGTATTGGATCTTACAGGCAGGACAATATGATGATAGGTACAAGGAGCTTATGCATGGGTTAAAGCAGGTACAACTGACCAGGATGTAGACTATTGTCTCACGATAGATGGCTTGGTGAGATTTAGGGACATGATTTATGTGCCAGATGACAGTGAACACAATAAGCTTATCTTGAGGGAGTTTCATGTCAAACCATATTCAAGTCACCCAGGGTATTAGAAGATGTTGACAACAGTGAATAAGTTCTACTATTGGCCAAATTTGAAGAAGGAAGTGGCAAAATTTATGGCTAGATGTTTGGATTGTCAGCATGTGAAAGGAAAGTGTAAGCATATAGATGGGTTGCTTCATCCTATTCTGATTCCATAATGAAAATTGGAGGTCATTTCCATGTATTTCATTACAGGTCTTCCAAGGACATTGAGGAAACATGATTCTATCATGGTTGTGGTTGACAGGTTGAGCAAGGTAGCTCACTTCATTCTAGTAAATACTACTTTGTTAGCTAGTGAGGTAGCAGAAGTATTCACTAGGGAGTTTGTGACATTGCATGGTGTTTCAAATAATATTGTGTCGGACAAGGATGCTAAGTTCACTTCCAAGTTTTGGAAGGTGTTCTTTGTAGGATTGGGGATATAGTTGGTTTTTATTACAATTTATCATCCACAGACAGATGGAAAACCAAAGAGGGTCAACAAGATATTGAATGATATTATGAGTATGTATGTCATGCATCAGCAGAGGATATGGTAGGATTACCTTCCATTGGTTGAGTTTTCTTACAATAATTGTTATTATTAGTCATTGAGGATGTGTCTGTTTGAGGCACTGTATGGGCAGAGTTGTAACATTCCCATCAATTGGAGTGATTTAGTGAACAAGGTAATTATTGGACTAGACATGTTGGCAAACATGGAACAAGAAATGAAGATTATAAAGAAGAATCTAAAGGAAACACGTGACGGGTAAAAAATTTATGCATACCAGCACATGGAATTTAAGGAGTTTAAGGTTGGGGAGCATGTGTATTTGCACATTAATCCCAAGAAGAGCTCCTTGAGGATTGGATCATGTGCCAATTTTACACTATGGTATTGCGGGCCTTTTTAGATCCTTGAGAGGATTGGACGAGTGGCCTATCGGCTTGCACTGCCTCCGATAGTGAAATTCCATGATGTTTTCATGTTTCATTGCTTAAAAGATATGTAAAGGATGTTAATCATGTTATTGTTTGGTCTGTATTACAGGTGGATCAAGAAGGAGAATTCCAGTTGGAAC
The DNA here is from genome assembly GCA_031772625.1 of Pinus tabuliformis. Taxonomy (NCBI): domain Eukaryota; kingdom Viridiplantae; phylum Streptophyta; class Pinopsida; order Pinales; family Pinaceae; genus Pinus; species Pinus tabuliformis. The sequence continues at coordinate 179,913,847 of CM062811.1, read as the reverse complement.
CTCAGTGCATATTGCAGCGGAAACATCTCATGCTCCGGGACAGAGCAATCGAACAAGTTAAAGTGTAGTGGAAGCACTTTGGGCCCAATGAACCTACATGGGAGATGGATGATCAGATGTGGGCTATGTATCCTTCATTGTTTTTCGGTGGAGGCAAATGAGTTCTTGGTATTGCACATATTTATGTATGTTTGTTATTGTAACTACTGCAATGATTTATGTTATAAATATCCAATAACTGGTATGGTTGTCATGCTATCACGTTTGTCATGATGATTTTTCTTTTGGGTAGGATGTTGTTGTAAATACTACAACAAGATGGGTTATAATGCTCCAAAGGTAGTATGTATTTGGTTTTAAATGATTTTACTGGTTGTAGGTTTCATGGAACACTGAGGGTGGTGTTCCCCTTAGGGGGAGGGGTCTGTAATAGCCCCAGGTTAAAATTTCATGTAATAAAAGTTAATAAAGGCAAAATAAGACCACGGTTAAGGGACACTTATTCCAAGATGAATGCTGGAAAAAATATCCTAGTGGGCATCACTTGTTGTGTTTTATGGCTAGATGGAAATTAGCAAAAGCAATGGAAAAAGCTTTGAAAAGGAAAAAAGGTATTTTTTGCATTTATTTATGAAAATAACGGAAATGAGGAGAAAATGAGAGTGAAAGGTCACATGTTACATGTGAGAAGGAAAATGAAGGAAAATAATGGAAATTGAAGAAACTAGAGGCCTCATCAATAAAAAGACCTCAAAGCATCATTTGGTTGCTTTTTGTTAGTTAGGTTTTGCAGTTAGTCTCAGAGAGGAGAAGAGCACCAAGATGAGAAGGAAAGAAAGCAAGCAAAGGAAGGACAAGGAAATCAAAGGAAGGATAAGGAAAGAAAGGAAAGCAAGGATCAAGTAGGGAAAAGTTAGATCAAGCAACTTCAATAGGAATACTTGCGGGTAACAAGTTGGATGTATTATTTCCTAGATGGTTTTGACATGCATGGTATGTCCATGTTGGTATTTGGTTATTTTGTTGTCATTGGCATGGGTTTTGTCAGGTTCGACAACAGATTTTAGCCTTTCCTTTCCAATTTTGGATAACCATGGTGTGATGGGAATTTTCTTGGTTTGAGCTTTGGAATTTCAGAAGATTTTGGATCTAGGTGAGGTGGTATCAAGAAAATTCCCAAATGCCTAGGAATCCCTTGACCAATAATGGCGAATACATGGTAACGCCTGAGGGTGGAGATGGGAAAATTCCTCAAGGTATTGGAGAAAATATTCTGAGGTATCCAAGGTCGGTTTGGTTTTGTGGTCTCGACACTTGTTTAGGTGAGATCACAGTATGGTGAGGGTGGAGGTGTTTTAATCCCTGGATTCCCTTGGTTGTTTTTGGATTGGTTTATCCCATGAGATCCCACATTCATGATTGGAATATGGCATGGGGGTGATTGGATGAAAGAAAGATTTGGTTCAGCCAATCTATGGTCGAGTGGTACATGGAAGTCCCAAACTTGGTTGGCTTTTGCCTATGTTTAATAAGAGATAAGTGTCTCTTGCTTTTGATGACTATATGTACTCGTTATTATGTGGTTTTAATGACTATTCTCTCATTTCTATTTATCTGGTTATATGTTGGTTATAAGTAAGGTTATATGATAGTTCTTAATCATGGTTATTTTCATGTTTTTACTTATAACTGAATGAATAATGAATGCAAGACCTAATTGGTGTTATGACAGCTAATGTGAGAAGGCAATGACCCTTCTTGTTAAACCTCATATAAGTTTTCAATTCATTATGTTCAGACTTGCATTCATGACCTGTAGGTTGCATGTTTACCAAGTGTTTGATAGAATGTCAGTCCTGGTTAAGGAAGGTCAGGTCAAGTCCTGGTTTTAGTTTTGGTTTACAAGCATTGTTTTTATCATTTATCATCTCTGGAAGTTTCATTGAGTTTTTGGTAGAGGCATGAGTCCCAGCCCTGAAAAAGTGGCTTAGAATTCAGGGTCATTGGCATCAAATTGAGCAAAACATTCCATAGTATCTGGGAAGCAAGCCTATGGGACGACTTGAGGCTCATAATCACTTGGAGGCCTTGGAAAGGGAGTGACCGGGGCTCTAAGTCAGGGAAAAAGAGAGTTATCATAGGGGTTGGACACCTAGAGGGGTTGGGTTGCTCCTATAGGTCCCATGGCACCTGAGGGAAGTTAGTAAGGTCTTAAGTTTCCGACTACATTTCCTTAATGTCATATAGGAGGTTGAGTCTTATTATAGTGACCCTCAACTCATGTTTACCTTGGGCAAGGTGGTGAAAGTGGGTAAATGTGGGAGGAGGCATTAAAACACCTATCCACTGCTACCCCAAAATTAATACTCCCTATTAGTGAGGAAGGTGTTCTCCACTATACCCATCTTCTCCTTGAAGTAGGAAAAATTTTCTCTCCCCAAGGCCTTCATGAGTATATCGACTACTTTCTAGTCTGTGGGAACATTTTGTAGCCAAACTGATCCACGCTAAGCACAATCTCTGATGCTACTACACTACTATGATCTCACACTGTTGACACTTTTGCATTGAAGTCTCTCTAGTTGGAACTGTACCTTTCTTTCTACAACTAGTCAATTTGCATTTCCTTCCTTTTTCCTCTGTGTTGTTGCCATCAATAAACGTATGTGTACTGATATCACACTGATCTACTGAATCACTGCAACTAGATTTTCCACTATCTCTCGAGTGTTTGACTACGCCTAACTTGATTTGCACTATCTCTTAGTTAATTGATTTTTCCTTGCTCATCTTTCAATCCTCCTGCTACTTTTAGTAAAGGTAATAATCCAATTGAGGAACACATAAAAATTGGGTCTAATATACTAATCAATCCCTCCTTGGCTAGATCTAAACCTCCTTGATACTCCTCCCTCAGATCCTGATACTCCTCCCTCAGATCTTGCCTAATTTGGAATACTGGAGTGTCATACTCCTCCTCCATATGAGGATAATGCTACAAACATAGTGAATTCATCCTCCAACCTAATGGAAAAATCCTCAATCTATGCAAAAGTTGTTGTCTGCTTCCTCTTCTTTTCCTGCTTCCTATTTCGACACAAGCAGACATAGTGACCAAGTTCACCACATCTGAAGCAATTGACCTTCGACAAGTCCTTATTTTTCTTCTCTCCTTTAGAGTCTTGTCCTTAGCTATGACTCTTCTTATATTTTCCCTTTCCCACAAGAGTGATGTTCTCCTCTTCCTTCTCCACTTTTAGTCCCTTGCCACTACTGCTGGTAGTACCCTTGATAAATTAATCCTTAGCTCCTCCTCTAGTAATCACATGATCGAATGCTCATCATTCCTTGGAAAACCCATTTAGATATGTACGCATTAGTTCATCCTTTGTTGTATTCTCTCCAAATATTACAAGTTCATCTCTAGCACCCTGAATCCTAGTGAAATAGGATGTTACATTCTCTCTCTTCCACATATTTACTCTCCTTAGTTTCTCCTTGATTATCATTATGATGTAGGAAAGTGTTCCCTCTGCGGACAGAGGTAACCCCTCTAGCCCTAGAGTGGGTCTAGTCACAGCAAGGACAAAACAACAATTGATTCCCTTAAATAGTCATTGTTGGAGGCCTACCTCAAACCAGTGGTTGATGAAGTTCCATTGCGCTGCTACAACTTTCGTTTTCTTCTCCTTAGAGAGTAATTGACCTGAAACAACAAAAGACAATGACAAAGCACATAACCAGGAAACAACAATGATCTATTTACTCACAAAGTCAAGAAGTCATGAGCTATCAAGTAAATTACATACAAGACATAGGAAACCATCATTGATTGTATTAATAATGAAACAGGAGTAAGCTTACAACTAAGTCTTGACGTTGCAAATCTTCTCAGAGGGTCCAACCAATGTGCTTCTTCAAGCATTCACTCTCAAATATGGGTCTCCAAAATAGCAGTATCTCTCTCTCTCACATTCACAAGCTTTACACAAGATTAAGGGCACTCCACACCTTCTTGCAAACTATAAAGCAATCTCACACTTGTCACACTCACACCAACTATCTATCAAACTCAAAAGCAGCAACACTGTACAACCAAAAGAACTAGCAGATGATAGCAATGGTGAGTGATTTTATAGGAGAAGGAGTCTCCATGAAATGAGAGAGAGGGAGCTTATCCTCAAGACAAGCAGCACGAAAGACAGAACTACCATGCTAGAGGGAGGAGGGCGACCCAAATTGACCCAACAACCAGGTCCAGAGACATCCAGAAGGCCGACTGTTGGAACGAATTCGCCCAATCTAGATCGTCGCGAGTTTATAACTAAGATTTAGCACTAACATCGCTAGTAGGCAATGTAATCAGTCAAAACGTTGCTAAAGATATCAAATAGACTCATGCCGGAGCATGAAATCTGATCATCGTGGGAATCAGATGTACTCCCGCGATGGAAGCGCGACTGTACTGATTATGACTACTGTCCATCGCGTATATTTAGCTAATTATCGCGACGAGGTAGAAAACTTAGGAAAAGTGGGTCAATTGGCAACATAAGAGAGCACTTGTTCAATATGAGTGTGTCTTACTGGACACATGACACAGTAGAAGGACTAGGGTGAAGGTAGTGACAAATTATTGTGTAACAGATGCCCCTAAAGTATGAAGCTTGAGAGGGTGGGAGGGATGAAATGCTTTACAAAACTATCTGAGCTGGACACCATCGGGAGGAACCTGTAGGCGCAAGTACAATTGATATCTCTGATAGTGAAATACATGTAGTCTAGGCATGGGCACAACCATCCAAAAGACATACAAACTAGGTCTGTGGTATGGACGCAGCCATCCAGCAAGTAAGACCATGATAATGATAAAGGTATGGTCGCAACCATCCATGAAGACTCAGGTATGGTCACAACCATACATCAACGAATCATGTAATCACGAACCAATCCCCGTAGCCCGAACATGTGTAATCTTAGTTCGAGGTCTTGAAATGCAACCGATCGTAGTACAAATTCTAGCAAGCGAATAGATGTGCTGAAGTCGAGCATGATAGAAAGTCGCTTGATTACCAGTCAATGAGGAAAACCGTTAACAAGTGCGAGAGAAACCACCAATAATGCCAATGGTTTTCAAGGTATTGTTTAGTACAATCCACAAAGTGTGAAGAATGAGCTAAAGTCAAACACTCGTGGAATCACCCAATCGACGACCAATGATAAAAGTCGACCGTCAGGCACAAATAACTTGCCATTAAGGCATGCAAGCTCCAAGGTACCAAAGGGGATCTCTAGATCAATCTCCTAGATAATGAGCTGATTTCGATAGGAGATGATCTGTCGTAGGAGGGCCATAATGTTTCCCTCATCAACGACACGAGACAGGGAACACGTGCTAGATGGTGAAACAGAGTATCAGAGGAGGAGGTAAGGATGTGAACTATAGAAGGATTATACTCTTGAACATGTCGGCGACACGACTCCAGAGGGTGGCAACATTCAGGTACCAAGGGATCAGGGGCTTGATGCAGATCGGATGGAATAAGGCTAAATGGCAACCCAAAACCCCAAAAGGTCAAATGACGATGTATGGATATCCCAACCCGACAAGAAGAAAAAGTGTCGATGTTCAAGAGTGACTAGCTGCCGCAAGTAACCAATGACAATTTCCAAATTTTCCCCCACCATTGCTGGCGAGTACCCCAATTATTTTTGAAAACAAGCTTGAAGGGGATAGCATATGCTTGTAATATAAGTTTGGCCTTCAGTCGAATCCAACCTAGTAATAGTTTAACGAGCCCTAGGGAGGAGAAGCTCGAGTCTCGTCATGGTGACGAGTCCAAGGTCGTTAGGGTTTAACGAGCCCGACATAGGTAAAACTCGGAGTCTTTTTCATTTTTAGAGAGTTTGAAAAAGACATGGAAAAGAAAACTCCAGGGGGGGTCCTTTCTCGTAGATTTGTGTCTCTCGAGCCCGAAAAAGTATAAAACAATACCCGAGAGAACTGCTTGACCATTACGATCAAGGAGTACTTTTCGTGATTAGTGACCTCGATCTGAAAAAGTAGAAAAGCGATCAAAACCACATCGTTTCGTAACCAATAACAAACCCGAAACGACAAAAGCCCGACAATCTTTTCGCTTTTACACGGTCAGAAAAGAGCTTAAAGCAGACCACCTCTTATTTCATTTAACGAGTCAAAAGGAATAACTCTGCTGTCTTTTCGTCTTTTAAGTCAGAAAAGAGTGTTAAAGAAGACTTTATGGATCAAGTGCGTAAAAATTACGACATAACCTCACCACCTGTAGTTCTGCACAAAACACGTCAAACGTAAAGCCCCATTCGACATAAATGATTAATATATGTGGAAATACAGTTAAAAAACCAAAAATCCTTATTAACCATGCAATGAAAATGAGAAAACCCACATTTTAAAGTATGATTTTTATTTTTTCAAAAAATACTATAAAAAAGTGGGGGGTAATTCATTTGTTTTTACCATTTGCACTGTTCATTTTACCTTTGAGTGTTTGGAGCACCAACCTGAGCAAACTTCTCAAGCTGATTCCGGCCTCATCCATCCACGGTTCGTCCTAAAACCTTCACCAAGTAAGTACATTTCTCCTTGCACTGCATTTTAGTAGTTTTTTCTTGCAATTTAGTGCTAGGTAGGTGGGATTAGGCGGATTTTCAAATCTGAGTCTGCCTCTCGGTCATCGCGGAATAGCCACTCCGGTCCGCGATGATCGAGCGTGATTACACGTACCACCTTTGGGGTCATCGCAAGAAACTGCTGTACTCTCGCAACGATCGCGAGAAAAATGAACTATTGACTTTGTGCCATCGCCGCTGTTTTGAAAACAGCCGCGATGGCGATGTTAAATTGAATTTTTGTGTAAATTATGAATTTAAATTTATAAAAGGAGCTCTAATTCATTTTTCTTGTCATGCAGGGAAACATGGCATTTGTTTGGCAGGAACGAACTCACGATATCAATGATGAGGAAGCATTCAATGATGTTGGGTGCCGAAATTCTCTATGGGCTTGCGGGCTACTGAAGTTTTTTCTCACTCCGCACCTTCGGGCTCAACCTGATTTGCTAGAGTTTCTAATTCGTGCTTGGAACCCAATAGATGGAAAATTCATTATCCGTTGCAGAGACATCGAGTTCGATGCTACAAAAATATATTTCCTCACCGGATTGTCCCATCGTGGCGAGATGCCAATTCTAGAGGGCCAACGGGTCGTGGGCGAATCACTAGACATGCTAATAGCACGAGTGTGCCCACGGGCACGCAAATAAAAAAGCAGGAAGGTGGAAATTCCCACAGTGGAAGACTTGATTCTTCATATAGTTCTATTTATGGTGATGAGGGCAGTGGGATCCCAAGCTCAACATGAGGCAACAAAGACCCAACTCCGGTTGGCTCTTGACTGCCTCAACCCAACCATGTTCAATTGGGCGGAAACAATGACGACCAACATGAAAAGACAGCTCACCAACTGTCGTCGTGAGGAGGCGAAGCAGTTTGGCTACGGGTCTATCTTAATCCCGCTCATGCTGGAGCAGGTGCTGATACTATAGTTGTAGGACATGGACATGGACAGGCCCAGACCGTGGGAGACCAGGATCACACGGTGGGCGCATGTTATGCCACGAGGGGGTGGCGGACGACCAGTGTCATGGGGGACACTATTCCATGAGTGGTTGGATTGCCAGATGATCTTTGTCGAGGATTGGCCATATGCTGGTATGGAATTTTGTGGAGACCCCAACATGCAGCTGCCTGTTGGCGAGCAGTGGGATGATGGCGGTAAAACACTTGATCATATTATTTTGTTTTTTGTCTTTTATGATGTTTCTTAGATATATATTTTTTTATGCATATGTCTTAATGATGTATTCTATGGTACTTGCAGATGTGGGACCAGAGAGGCCTATGGGGCTATCTCCAAAGGCACAGAGGGATCCACAGGGCATCAAAGAGCTGGCCTTGGCTCCCCCAGTTGGCAGTTCAGTGGAGACGGTGGCCTAAAATCTTGAGGGCCTGACATAGGGGATCCCTATTACAAGGGGATCGAGGATGTCCCCATAGAGTACCAGATACATATAGAAGGGGTGATACCTAGGGTACACTGACTTTTGAGGTGAGTCGCACGAGCGGTGGTGTGCTACAGGGAGCATAACCCACCGTAGTAGATGCCTAGGTTTTATTTCATGCTGATTTTTCAAGAGACATGTGTCTCGGATGTACGGAGATCACAAACTCTATTTGGACATATACACTTATTTTTTGAACGCCTCGGTGCGCCACATGATATATATATATATATATATTACTATGGTTCATTATTGTGTTTTGGATGCTTCTATATGTTGTTTTAATTACATGTTGCGCAAATGTCTGTCTAATACATGGTTTGCTAATGCATTAGTTAACGTGTTTAATCTTCTTGGAATGTGTTGATATGTAATAAAATCAAAATCTCTTTCTAACAATTTAACATGTAAATACAACCTTAAAATCTGATGATCTCTGATGAAATAACGCCCATTAAGCTGGTGGACAACAAGCTGAGAATCCAGATTCACAACCAATGTACGAATACTGAGGTTGATAGCCTCAGTCAGTAATTCAATAACAACACTATATTCAGCGACATTGTTTGTGGTGCAACCTAGACAAACACCTTGAAGGTCTACTAACTCACCGTGAGGATCATAGATCACCCATGCCACATAAGAAGGATTCCGAGTACTACAGTAGGCACCATCAATGAAACCAACGTAGGGTGTATCAAACATCTGCACACGAAGCAAAAAGACACAATAAGCGGCAATTACGCCTACACACCAAGCTAGACATGAAAACATGCACACAACACATCTACTGAAAACACACATACATACAAATAAAAAATGCATGGGGTTCATGCATAATATTTTTTCAGATAAAGCCCATTTCGGGGCTTATCAAGAGGGTTTCCTTCATAATCAATCAGCTCATAGGCCCCTTTTTGCAAAACTCGTTTTACAATATATGGCCCATGCCACATAGGCTCGAATTTGCCTGCCCCCAGCTTATCATTTTCTTGATCATAAAGCAAGACTAAATCTCCTTCAACGAAAGAATGGGGATGGACAGTATGATCGAAGTGAGTTTTCACTCTCTTCTTCTGTGCTTCAATAGCTAGAGAGGCTAGTCGACGAGTCTTGTCCAGCCGCTCTACGTAGAGAAGACGTTCTTTTACCAGGGTAGTGTTGGGGAGTAATTCGACGACTAATTTCAGAGAAGGGATCTCACATTTAATGGGAAGGGTAGCCTCCATACCGTAAACCAATTGGAATGGAGTGAACCCGATGGCATCCTTTATTGAAGTTTGGTAGGCCCATAAGGTGGAGAAAAACATCAAGTGCCAGTTGGACTTGTGCATGCCGATGGTGCATTGAAGCATCGTAACTAGAACTTTGTTGACGGCTTCCACTTGGCCATTGGCCTGGGGATAGTATGGTGTTGAGCTATCATGCCGCAAGCCTAGCTGGGTCATTAACTCAATCATCATATGATTATGGAAATGTTTGCCGTGATCAGTGACAATAGCCTGAGGGACTCCGAACTGTGAGATGACATGATTAAATAAAAATTGCGTCGCTGTGTGACTGTCTTCAGATAGTGTAGGCATCGCCTCGGCCCATTTTGTGAAATAATCAACGGCAATGATGATATACCCATGCCCCCTGGCTGAGTGAGGGTTACAGGTCATATAATCAATGCCCCATTTGGCAAAAGGGCTGACTAACGCAAGGTACAATGGAGCGGGGGGCGCGTGCATCTTCCGTTGGTAGATTTGGCACTCATGACAAGAGCGGATGGCAAGAATGCCATCCTTGAAGATACAGGGCCAAAAATAACCAGCACAGAGGATCTTCTAAGCAGTAGCATACCTGGACATATGACCACCACAGGCGCCAGAATGGCAGTCATTTAGAACTTGTTCGACTTCCTCGAATGTTAAGCATTGGCGAAGAACATAGTCACTGCCGAGACGGTACAGGGTGTCCCCAATAATGCGATAAGGTTGAGAATGATGGCGAATCCATTGCCGAGCATCCTAGGACAAAACAGGATGAAAGGAGGACATCCAAAGATAGACAATAATATCCCGTTACCAAGGATCAAGGGTGCTGATCAAGAACAGAGTTTCATCCAGAATATGATCCTCTAACAGAGAGGGTGCAGTAATAGATGGTAGAGAGCAAAACAACTCAGCAAAGACGAGGGAATTCTTAGACTTGGTAGTGGTGAACTCCAAGTCAAACTCTTGGAGGATGATAATCCACTTTGAGTATTTGCCCCCCAGTAACTGATGTGACAAGATGTACGTCACCGGGTTGCAATCAGAAATCACCTTCGTGGTACGTAATAAAATATAGTGGTGGAAACGCTAAACGATGCAAACGGCAGCCAAAGCCAACTTCTCGACATAGGCGTATCAATTTTCCATATCTAGTAAATTGCAGTTGAGATAGTAAACTACATGCTCAGTGTCATCATCATCATCTTGAACTAGAACCATGCCAATAGTGGTATCGACAGCGGTTAAATACAGAGTGTAGTCACAGTGATAATCAGGGGGATGCAACAATGGATCAGAAACAAGGAGGGCCTTGAGGTGCTCGAATGACCCTTCTGTAGCGACATCCAAAAGAAAAGGGGTATCCCACTTTAATAACCATGTATAGCCTTTAGCCACTTCGACATAATTTGGAATGAATCGTCGTAAAAAATTCACTTTACCCTACAAACTCTACAATTGCTACAAAGAAGCAGGGGGAGGGAGATTCAGGATGGCTTTGATTTTTAGGGGATCGAGACGGATACCCTCTTGGGAGACGATGAACCCAAGAAGTCTGCCTGACTCAACGTAGAAGACACACTTATGCGGATTCAGCCGGATACGATAGTGTCAACAACGGAGAAAAATTTCGCGAAGGTGGGTTGGATGGTCCTGTCGCTTTGCTGAATGAGCCGAAAGATCCTCCAGTTAAGGTTGCACAATGTGTCGAATATCATGAAATGCATAATACATTGTGTGCTGGAAGGTGGCACCGACATTTTTTAAACTGAAGGGGAGCTTTTTATAAGCGAAAGTGCCCCATGGACAGATAAAGGCAGTCTTGTGTTGATCTGCAGGTGAAATATTAATCTGGTTATAGCCAGAAAAGCTGTCCATAAACGAATATATCTCACTCCCAGCACACTCATCAATGAGCTAGTCAATGAAGGGTGTAGGGTAGTTATCTTTGGGACAGGCGTGATTAATATCACGATAATCAACACATACCCTAATAGTGCCCTGTTTTTTAGCCACAGGGACAATGTTAGAAAACTAATCTGTAAGTGGGATGGGGTAAGTGAATCCGGCTTTAAGAAGCTTTTCAACTTCCGCTTTAATAGCTACAACCTTTCGCGGGTGCATGGGGTGTAGACATTGTCGAACAGGTTTGGAACCTAGATATGTAGGTATCTCATGCACCACAATGCTAGGATCAATGTCAGGCATCTCTTCGTAAGACCAAGCAAACACATCTCGAAATTCACGAAAAAGATCAATATAAAGCTGAATCTCTTCCGGAGTACAAGTTACTCCAACATGGATGTGCTCGACAATCCCTGGTTTAACAGAGATGTCGATTGGTTGAGTTTGTGTAATGTTTCCCATATTCCCTTCAGAAGACACTTGATGAACTTGGATGGGTGTCTGAAGGGGTTGAGATGGGAGACAAGGAGCAAACTGCTCGAGACAAGTAAGCATTTCCCGATGGCAGGGAGAACGAGGAATGGTGGTGATGATCAGACCAAGGGGGTTCCTCGAAAGACATGGTCTCAATAATTGCTTCATTAGAAGGAAAAATTTCCTTTAAAGGGTTTGAAGAAGTGCCATCTCCAAGCCAAGGGGATTGAACGTACAAGTCGAGAGCTCTGCTCGAAGGAGCAGATTCAGAAGATAGAGCTGATGTATAAACAATTTTGACATAATTGAGCTCGGTAGGACTCAACAGCATCTCATCGCCCCAGGATTCTATTTGATCAGCAGGAGGAAGAACCCAAGGATTAGATCGAACAGAAATCATATTAATGGGGGCGATGTTGGGAGGTGGCAGTGAAAAAACACCCATAAGGGCAGGATATTTAAAGAGTCCAGCACCCACACTCTCACACAGGACAAAGGTATGCTCCATGAAAGGCATGTTGCCGTCGGAGGAGGAGGAGGCGAAGAAGGAAAATTGATCTACTGTGATGATCTTTCCCTGATGAGGAAAACAAATAACATGAAATAGAGATGAAGCCACGGCTCACATGGCATATGTCCAGCTTCGTCCTAAAAGGAGGTTGTAAGTTATATTGGCATCAACAACTTTGACCTCCACTTCAACCGTCTTCCCTTCCAGAGTAATAGGTAAGCGTTGGAGCATACCATAAGGGCGAGACTCTCTCCCATCAAAGGCATCCAAGGTCGTAGGAGACTGGCTCAGAGTCGGAGAACCAATAACCTTCCAACAAGCAACAGACATGATGCAAGTAGAAGCTCCTTCATCAATGAATGTATGATGAATCTTTTTAGAATTGATGATGACCTGGCTAAGGAAGGCAATTTGGTGAGGTAGTATCGGTATATGACTGTCTAGGTCAAAAGTGATCAAGTCCAAGTCGGCCGGGTCAATGCCACTGATAGCCGATAGCAAGGACTTCCTCTGGGAGGGGTAGCTTTGGAGGACTTCTAATGTGGACATAGCTGATGGACCCTGGGCTAAGTCCTCAACGATGCTGTAGTGCTGAGCAGCACGAGCATTAGGGTTGTAAGAAGACTTCCGGAGCACGCCCTTAGGAGGAGGCCGGATGACCGCTTCAGTGCTAGGCCGCTCGATATGAAGGGGACCAGAACTAGATGGAGGAGCACTAGAGGGGACCTCAGCCTCCTTCCTGGTAGGTGACAGATACTCTTTTGCCCGAGTACTAATGTGGACGGGGATCGTCCCAGCCATAAATACATGAGAACTAAAGGGAGAAGAGGATTGAGATAGATCGACCACCATTTGCGTTTGCTACAAGGGAAAAGGCTCTTTAAGCATGGCGAGAGTCCCAGGGGTGCCTTTCAACAAACGACTAACTTCAGACCGCCTGGGGCAGTCCTTAGTATAGTGATCCTCGTCACAGATAAGGCAAGGATACTTAGGCTTGCATTTGGCACCTTCCTCGGGTGAAGGTTTAGGGGAATCCTGCTTTGGTTGATTAGCCTTATTCTTTCCTTTTCCCTTCTTTTTCCCTTTCGAGGTTTTGTCCGCCGTGGTGGACTGAACAGCGTTAATCTCGGAAGTGTTACTAGAATTGGATACAACTTGAGAAGTGTTTTCATTCGAAGCATTCGAATTTTGCTTCCCAGGGTTTGCGGAAGATTTCTTAGAGGACGTATTAACAGAACCAATGACGCCATCAACAGATGGTGTTGGCGGGGCTTTGGATGTTTCGGGCCTCGGAGCATCAAGCAAATAATCATATAGTGTACCGAACTAGGAGTAAACCAAGTCAAGGTACTGAGCATGCGCAATAGCCTGCTCTTCAGTTAAACATGCCCCCATAGCAATGTCTCGGGATATTGGATCGACAAACGAGGTTGTGAACCAGTTGGTCAGAAGTTGATCGAGAATCCAGAACTTAATCAAACAACAACGCCATCTCCATTCATGGATATGATCGAGATGTGCGTGGCCATGGTCTGTTTAAAGGATGTTAGGAGATTTGTGCCCGTCTCATATTGAATCGGAAACTGAAAATGAGTTAAAAATGCCATTGCCAATGGGTTAAAGTCCTGAAAAGATCCACGAGCTAGCTCAATATACCATTTAGCAGCAGAGCCAGTGAGGGTTCGTTGAAAAAGGCGGAGTTGGATTGAATCATCAAGCCATTAATTTGACGAACACCATAGATGATAAGTCATAACATGGGCTTGGGGATCTTCTCCAACTTTATCGTCAAACTTGGGACAATCACCGGGAATTTTAGTTGGAACTGGCAGCCAATACGGATTATGAAGAATGGGATCATTTGTCAGTTTGGACACATCCGGTAACTCCAACATTGCTAGAAAGGGTATTTGAGGATTAAAGGACATCTGAGGCCGCGGGTAGGAAGTAGCACCAGAGTTCCACCCAACTGTTTGTTGCCCCCATTGATTTTTTCTGGACGGATTTGGCCCGAGGGATTCTGTCCATAGGCGTTATAGATAACTGGACGGTTGACCCTGGATTTGCCTGTCAACATTCCATTGATTACCAACTTGGCTTGCAGGAGCAATGTACGGTTGCTGAAAATTCTGGTAAGGATTGACCTACAGTTGTTGATAATTTTGGTATGGGGCAAATTGGGTTTGCCCCTGGGATTGTCGAAAACCATAAGGCGGCTAGGCTACAAATTGAGCCTGGGAGCCAGGCTGCGTCTGATAAGCAGGTTGGGATTGGGATCCAACCTGAATTTGAAGACTGGATTGGGTCTGGAGCCCAGACTGGGGCTGAAAAGCGGGTGGAGCTTGAGAAGCAACGATCATTTGAGTGCCCGATTGAGCAGGCCCAGACGGATGTCCTTGAGAAGACATAGGTTGAGCCATCTGGTCAGAAGGTTGGCCCGGTTGAGGTTGGCCCATTTTCCTAGAAGTTTGGACTTGCTGGGAATTGGGTTGACCTTGTGGAACCAAAGGTTGTCCAAACTGACGAGATGGTTGAGTAGGCTGGACAATTGGCTGGCCTTATTGAATTTGAGACTGACCAACTTGTCCAGAAGGGTAGCCTTGCTGGGTGCCAGGTTGGCCTTGTTGAATGTAAGGTTGTCCTAGGTTACTAGAAGGTTGCCCGAAGTATGTGAAAGAAGACCCATTGAAGGCTGAAGGTTTTCCCAAAATGGGTTGTTCTTATGGGCCGACAATCTGCCCTGAATAAGGTTTCCCATAGTACGGTTGTCCGTAAGATGGTTGGCCTTGATAGGGTGGTCCTTGAACATTTGAAAACTGCGCTTGGCCACCATGGTAAGTTGTGGTACCCCAAGTGACAAACAACAGAACCAAGACCTCAACAAAAGGTTGAGATGCTATGGGTCCAAGATGATAAATATGGGCTCCTCGAGAATCATAATAATTAAACGGATTTTGAGGATCCAGATTCTGAGGAATTTGAGGATATTGATCATATGCCCCCCTGCTAGAATGGGACCAGAAGAAGGTGGGGCACTTAGGCTAGGGTCAACAACCCCGGATATGGGTGCCGCAGGGCCGTTGTGTGAAGGACCTGCCGAAGGCCTCGCAACAGTGGTCACCACTAAAGATGCAGTGGCGGCGGTAATAGCGGGGGCTGTGGAAGCCACACAAACGGTTGGCATAGTCAGGACAGATGTCTCATTGTGAATTTGGGGAGTAAAAGATCCCAAAGTTGGAGTGACAGTACGAGACCACATGGAACTTGTAAGGGGATACCTAGAACCCATGATATCAGCTAGAGCATTACAACGTAATGGCAGCGTGATACCAAGGGAGGTGACACAGAAGGGTGAAGTTTTCGTCGGGATAGGAATTTCACCGCTCAACATCAAGGACTCTTCACTCGTGACGGGGGATGTGTCATCCATGTCAGAATAAGACATTGGGACCGAAACACCAGGAGGAGTAAGGGGAAAATTTTCTTCGGAGGGCTCCCAAATGGGGTTCCAACGAATATCTTAAGACTCGTCTTCTAGAGCGCGAGAGTTAAGCGATTGGATACTCGGAATAACAGGAAGAGTATCACTAACAACCAGTACCTCAGGAGCAACAGAAGATGGGGATCCTTGGTCGCTTGGAACGGGAGACGGGATCGGTGATTCTGTCAGGATGATTTAACTGAAAAGCCCTAGGGAGAACTAATCGAGTAAGGAGAAAAATAACCCTACACAAACTAAAACTCAACAAGATCTAATAGGGTAAGTGTGAACGTGTCCGTATAAATTTTAAGACGTAGGAACATAACCTGACCTTTTCATATTTAAAGAGTCGAGAAAAGGATGAAAATATGACTCTAGTCGCCTTCAAGTATTTAATGAGCCTGAAGTGATAAGTGCTCAGATGGACCTTTTCTTTTAAGGAGTTCAAAAAGGAACGAAAGTGATTTCCCTGGAGTGTTATCGGGAAAAGTGTCCATTTAGATCTACTCTATCCCACTAAGGTGTGACAGCTACCTTAGAAACAAACAGAGAAAACTACTTTTGTATTCTTCTTTATGAACTATAAACAAAGAGGAATTGGATGAACCAACCTGTGTCTTGCGCTAGTCCTTCGATCCAATCTCTCTCCTCTTTGATAGCTTCCAGCTACCTGCTCCCTTGCTTGCCCAGCTTCACCAAGTACCTGCAAGATCACAGAAGGAAGAAACTATACAAAGACATGGGCTTATATTCATAAATAACTTAGGATCAGATTTAAGTTAACCATACAAATGTAACAAACATCAATGAAACACAAGCATGGAGAAGAAACTCAAATAGTTTTATTGATATACAAGAAGATCCAGGAGGATTTACAACCGATGATTCCTGATCCAGCATCAACCTCCCAGCAAAGAAGTCCCTTCTTCAACCCCAACAAAGCATAGATCACCCAATTCTCTGATATGTATCTCAAAACCAACAACAATTCCTTACAATGTGCAAAATTCCAGCCTCTGGATCTCTGGGATGAGGGATCCATATATAGATGTATGCAAGGAGGATGAGTCAGCTCATGAATTGATTAGTGGCTTCTCTCTGTCAGTTCTTGCTTCCACTTGGAGACTGAGAGCCTCTTACTCATCCTTGGTCGAATTCAGTGAGGCAAGTGTCATTGGAGAAATTTCTGGAAGCTTCCATTGTCTCTCCACCTCGTGCAATGACTCTGCCACTTGTCATTTCCCGCTCAACGCACCCTGGTAGTGCATTTAGGTGCGTTGCAACGCACCTAGCTAGTGGACTTAGGTGCTATGCAACGCACTTGGCTAGTGGAGCAGCTGAAATGATCCTGATTTGACTTATTCTGAGCAGTTTCTGGTGGAGAACTTATGGGAGAAGCTGTAATTTGTTGACCTTGTTCCTTTAGGAGTTAGAACAACACTTTTAGGGACTTAGGAGCCCTTGGTTTATGGACATTTCATGCTTAGAGCTGTAAGGCACAAAAATGTCTATAATAGTTGCCCCCTAAAGTATGAGGCCGTTTATCGGGTGAAATGCTTTATTAGGAGGATCCGAAGTTCTTTCAATGCTAGGAGGAGACCTGTAATAAGATACAATACAATACATTATCTTCATACTGTTTTCATGATCTAGCTGAGGCGGGCATTCCCATGCTCAACTTTATAAATTCATTTTCATGTACATAGGACAGACAACTGTCTGATGGTAGACTGATGATTCTGATAGAGCCATCATCCTTTTGGTAGGATGATTATCTGTGCTGCAATGCTGTACATTTCAATGTCTTTATTTTCCTGAATATATATCGCAGCCCGGATGGATGAAACTAGATCTGGGGTCTTCAATCTCGTCCGATCTTCACTCGAAGTACAAGTCGATCCATGTGAGAAATGTTTTGAAGTCGAACATGGAAAGACATCGCTTGATTACCAATCAATGATGTAAATTGTTAACAAGCGTGAGAGGAATCACCGATAATGATAATGACCCTCAAGGTACTGCAGTACAATTCACGTGGTGTGAATAAAGGACTTGGCATCAAACACCACGCAAAATCTTTCGGTCGAAGTTCATTGATGTATACCTGTCGCCGGAAGTGAGAAACTTGCCATTGAGGCATGCAAGCTTCAAAGTACTGAATGGGGTGTTCCTAGATCAACTTCTTGGATAATGAGCTGATGTCGACAAGAAGTGATCCGTCATAGGAGGGCCTTAACGAATCCCACATCAATGACACGGAACGGAGCAAATGATTTTGATGGAGGTGAAAACGATCTGGTGATATATGGTTCAGGGTGGCGGTCATGAAAGAATGGAGTATAATGTATGGTAGTGGGCGGGACACAGGTGGCCTTTCTGGATGACTTCTCTTGAACATGTCGGCGACACTTATGTGATGGATTGGTAGCATTAACCCCAAATGTGGATGGTATGGCGAGACCATCGCGATGTGACCAGTGAATGAAACAACCCAACCCGACTCGGGCACGGAGTGGAAGTGTCATGTTCAAGAGCGACTTGCTACCAATAAAGGTTCTTTGAGTTTTCTTCCCAATTTTTCCCCAGTCATTGCTGACCAGTACCTCTTTATTTTTGTCAAGCTTGAGGAGGATAACATATGCTTGTTATATAATTTGCCCTTCGGGCAAACCCATCGCTATGTTTTAACGAGCCTAGCGATAGTGAAACTCGTTCTCGTCTAAAGACAAGTTTGTCGCTATTAATCTTTTTAACGAGTCTAACGACAAAGATAACTCGGTCCTTTTCATTTTTAGAGAGTCTGAAAAGGTACGTAAAGGTAACTCCAAAATTCATTTTTTGTCATCTAATCCCTTAAGTCCGAAAAAGTATAAAACAATACAGAAGGGATGAATTTTCGATCAGCTTTAACGAGCCAAACAAATAAGCGCTCGATCTTTTTGTGCAATAATCCCTCAGGTCCAAAAAGATTAAAATCTAGAGGAGGGATAGCACTTCCTGTCGCTTTAACGAGTTGGAAGGCCAAAACTCGGCAATCTTTTCATATTTTATGAGTCAGTTGAAAAGAGCTTAAAGAAGACTCGTCTTTTGAGGAACGAGTGATAAAATGGGTAGCAGCTGATTCCAGGTAAGGTTTGGAATTTTCCAATCACGGCAGTGTTACAAGGATGGCTAGTGAAATCACTCTTCGCAGCTGTTCCTCAAAAATGGGTAAACAATCAAATGGAGGTGAATGATCGACCAATGGAAAAGTGGAGGTGACGGTGCAAACACGACCAAGGCTTTAATGGCTGAAATGCTTCATTCACGGTGGTTATTTACCAGGGAATAGTTCATTTTTTAACGAGCTTAAACGCGGGTGGAAACATTTGCTCAGTCTTATGTTTATTTTTTAACGAGCTTGAACTATGTGCTAAAACTGCTCGATTAATCCAGTCATATGATAAGAATGTCTCATATAAAAACGGCAACTTTTAGATTTTTGCCCCACGTCCTTTCTTTATGCAAGTTGGGTGACGACTAATCCTACGAGTTTAAAGGGTTAGAGGTCCTAAAAATTAAAAAAAATAAATAGCCGCCCCTTGCTTGCACTCCAAAAGGTTTGCATGCCCCCAGGTATAAAATATGGTTTCAAGGTTACCCCTCAATTTGCAGACAAAACATTTGTTCTATCGGGAGAGGCCTACCTCTTACAGGTTACCAAAGATTGTCTTATTCGCGGCGTAAACAAAACACTTCTTCGGCGATGTCTACCGAGATAAACAAAGGTGAGTGACGACGCCCGCCAACTCACATAACTTTGACAAGAGAATCTTATTCTAGAATAACCCCTCTTCCACTGACGGACGGGGTACAGACTAGTCATATTCTCCCGCGGAAACCTACCCTATACCCGAAGTTTTACTGCCGAAGCAGACCAGGACGCATGCCCCCTGGGTTTCAGTCATATCCCTCCGAATTACTCGCGCTCATCGGGAGGACGGACTGGGGATGGAGACATTTCTTGCGTGAAGAGACCATTTAGGGACGGTATATGACTATTTGCTATGCGTGATCCGGGAAATGAAAGCTGGTCCACGAGCTTGACCACTCTTCCTTCGTGCAGAAAACACATTACTCTAAAGAGTGAGGAGACAATGGCTCCCATGCAATAAATATAGTCTCATCCAAGGAGTAGGTTATAATCCAAGGGTCCTTGAACTACCATGACGTTCATGCGAACTGTCTTCCCTCTCAATGTTATGGGCACATCGGGAAGGATCCCTAAAGGTCGACTGGTTCCTTTATCGAAGCCTGTCAGATTTCTCATCTCAGGCAAAAGCGATGGCGAACCAAGCGCTTTCCAAGCAATAGAAGAAAGGATACTCACAGAAGCCCCCTCATCTATGATGGTACCAGCCATGACCATTCTATATATTTGAACGATAATTCGGAATGGTACACTTGCTGGTAGGCGGGGTCTGCCTAGTTGATTCCAGTCGAAGGAGACAACTAGGTTGCTTGGAGGTGGGACCGAGTAAACGGCCGGGTATGGCTTTGACAAACTTCCTTCCTGCGGTAAAGGAACGAGTGGATTGCCCCCATGCTCGTCGGAGTCTGTGTTTATGAAGAGAATTTGGATGGTGTCATCCTTGTTCTCTTCAGTGATTGTATCATCCGAAGATAAAACCTCTGAAGGCAAGACCGGGTCAACTGCCGCCTCGACCTTTTGACTTTCGTCTGGTATGGATTCAGTTGGTTTATCTTCAATGATAGGCGCTTCAGCCGACCACCTGAGCGGGCCAGCTGGATTCTCAACTAGTGACGGACTCGGCAAGAGTTTTTTATATCCAGGAGGGAGTCGTAACGGTGAAACCGGACGATCATCCAAAACTCTTTTAGCTTCGTCTAAGAAGGGACAACGGTGGAGGGCATGATTGCCTTCGCACAGTTTACAAGGAAATCTAGCTTTCCCTTTTTGTCCTGGGGCTTCACTTTCACTAGTTGACGGTGTGCTTTCAACATGATCACCAGAGGTTGATGACACCGGATTGTGCAAACGAGGAGACCAGTCCCTTAGTATCCGGGGGATGCAAGGACAATCTCTGTGAAAGTGGTCTCCTTTGCAAATGACACATGGCGATTTAGGCCTGGTCGGTGCAGTGTGTGGATTTTCGTTAGACGACACTCGTTTTCCCCCATTCGCCTTTGGCTCCTTCTTCTTTTCCTTCTTCTCCTTAGGAACTTGGCTTTTAGCTTTACCAGTTCCGTCAAGCGAAGAGGAAGGAGGATAGGAAGAATTAGAGGAAGTAGAAGGCTGGTGGGCAACTCTGGACTCGTCTAATTGCTGATTCGATTGTTCAGGAATAGTGGTGTTCTGAACGACATTGGTTGAGAAGAGCCATAATGGCAAGCCAATTGTCAGTCCTGGAAGCGACAATGTGGCCATATGGGGCACACCAACATCTCCCCAAGAGGAGAAGGGACTAGGATTTCCACCAAGGGGAATTCCTTGGTTGGTAGGCTCCATTTTCTCAACCCAAAGATCAACGTAGGAAAAGGGTATGAATATTCCGTTTAAAATAAATTTTAACACGCTTTGACACAACTTGTTTTTTCAGTTTTTAAGAGTCGAGAAAAACAAAAGATGACTCTAGTCTCCTTCGATTTTTAATGAGCCTGAAGTGACAAGTGCTCAGATGGACCTTTTCCGTTAAGGAGTCTGAAAAGGAACGAAAGGGACTGCTCTGGAGGTCTAGGTAGAGGGAGTACCAAACCAATCGCAAAACTGCAGAATACTTTTTACGGTACGGCAGTCAATCTTCCCGAATGCTGTGTTCGGTGCATTGCGATCAGTAGGGCAGCCGACACGGCTTCCTATGGATAAAGGTTTTAAGCCTATAGGGGTCTCCCAATATATACTCGACGGTACGTGGGAGCACAAGTTCGTACTGGCACTTATCGTCTCAAAGTCGAGGAATCACCCAACCATCAGTGAGGACAACAGTTACCAGGCTTTACGACGCCGGAATACGTCTCTAGCCTAGACCTCTAAATGTTGTGCGTTAAGTTCCAAAGCGTTGTTAAGTTCATTGAGTTTATTTTAAGTTGATCTTTCTTATGAAGTTTGCCTTTTGGGATCACCACGAGTTGTAGATGTAATTCCTAAAATTCAATCTAAAGATGATAAACAAACTTTTATCTCTTTTCAGCAATGAAAATCCTAGCTACTAAGGGAAAAGAAAGACACAATCTTTTCACAAAGAGCAAAGAGCACACTGTAAATGCACTTTCCCTAAATCAAGCCAAACAGACTGCCAATATGCAAATGCACATGCATGTGTTTTTTTTTTCACTTTCTTAACATTGATGCCTAAAAAGAAAGTTGTTGTACAAATCTGAATTTGCTTTCAAGTGACAAACACAAACAAGCTTCTTTTCGAAATCAAAAGGTAGAGATGATTACGACACTTTATGATTTTGAAATAAATACTCGTTTCGACACTAGAAAGTCACAAATTCAAGCCAAAGGCAAAAGTAAAAGCATAATCGACTATCAACAACAAATAAACTTTCTCCTATGATCAAAATCGACACTTGCGACAGATCTAAATCAAAGGACGACAGTACGACTATTATAATTTTGCAATGGAAAACTGTAAACGACGCAACAAACACATAAAAAACATCTATAGTTTCTTTTGTACAACTGAGGCGGAATATCAGTAAGGAAAAGGGGTTTGAAACAGTGAAATACTGATCACAGGCTGCAAAAAACAGAGACAAAACTGGAAAAAATGAAGCAAAGAACCTCAGCTGCACAAGCTGATCAGCGCACCTGTTGCACAGAGAAACTGCATTGCATCGCAGGTAGCCCTCTCGGGAAGTGCGTTGAAATGCAGAACCTCTTCATAGAGCCTGCGCTGTGGCAGAAATGAGAATTCTATCTGGGTTCTAGGTCACGGTTTGCAGTTTAATATTTGGTTTTTGGCTGAGTAAAAGCAATCAGTAATACACAATCAGAGGTAGATCTAAGGGGGGTTCTAAGAGCTATCACAAGGGTAATCAGTTGGTTTATGAATCAGCTGTTCAAATCATAAACAGATCCAGTGAGTGGATTGAAGCAGCAGATGTCTACTTTGCATTTGTTAATGGCAAATGCAGTTCGATTGCTACTTCTAAGTTTATGAAACAAACAACAAGAGAAACACAAACAAACTAACTAGACACGATCCCCAGCGGAGTCGCCATTTTGTTATCGGGAAAAGTGTCCATTTAGATCTACTCTATCCCACTAAGGTGTGACAGCTACCTTAGAAACAAACAGAGAAAACTACTTTTGTATTCTTCTTTATGAACTATAAACAAAGAGGAATTGGATGAACCAACCTGTGTCTTGCGCTAGTCCTTTGATCCAATCTCTCTCCTCTTTGACAGCTTCCAGCTACCTGCTCCCTTGCTTGCCCAGCTTCACCAAGTACCTGCAAGATCACAGAAGGAAGAAACTATACAAAGACATGGGCTTATATTCATAAATAACTTAGGATCAGATTTAAGTTAACCATACAAATGTAACAAACATCAATGAAACACAAGCATGGAGAAGAAACTCAAATAGTTTTATTGATATACAAGAAGATCCAGGAGGAGTTACAACTGATGATTCCTGACCCAGCATCAACCTCCCAGCAAAGAATTCCCTTCTTCAACCCCAACAAAGCATAGATCACCCAATTCTCTGATATGTATCTCAAAACCAACAACAATTCCTTACAATGTGCAAAATTCCAGCCTCTGGATCTCTGGGATGAGGGATCCATATATAGATGTATGCAAGTAGGATGAGTCAGCTCATGAATTGATTAGTGGCTTCTCTCTGTCAGTTCTTGCTTCCACTTGGAGACTGAGAGCCTCTTACTCATCCTTGGTCGAATTCAGTGAGGCAAGTGTCATTGGAGAAGATTCTGGAAGCTTCCATTGTCTCTCCACCTCGTGCAATGACTCTGCCACTTGTCATTTCCCGCTCAACGCACCCTGGTAGTGCATTTAGGTGCGTTGCAACGCACCTAGCTAGTGGACTTAGGTGCTATGCAACGCACTTGGCTAGTGGAGCAGCTGAAATGATCCTGATTTGACTTATTCTGAGCAGTTTCTGGTGGAGAACTTCTGGGAGAAGCTGTAATTTGTTGACCTTGTTCCTTTAGGAGTTAGAACAACACTTTTAGGGACTTAGGAGCCCTTGGTTTATGGAAATTTCATGCTTAGAGCTGTAAGGCACAAAAATGTCTATAACATGGAGAAACTAGGCAAAAAGTTTACCAAACATCGCGTAAAACTGCATATACACCTTGGCAATCATATGAAAACCAAGGACTTTCCGTACGGCAGTCAATCTTCCCGAATGCTGTGTTCGGTGCGTTATAGTTTGCAAGGTGGCAGACACAACGTCCTAGCAATATAAGATGATAACCTAGTAGGGTCTCCCAACATATACTCGACGGTACTGGGAGCACAATTACGTGCTAGACCACTGCTGAGTCACAGAAGGAGGAATCACCCAACCTCGAGTGAAAATAATAGTGACTAGGTTTAACGACGCCAGAGCACGTCTCTAGCCTAGACCTCTAAATAGTGTGTGTTATGTTCCAATGCATTGTTAATTTCATTTAGTTAATTTTAGAGTTGATCTTGAATTATGTTTCAGTTTTCAGGCCTTACCGTATGTATACAAAAAAAACCTAGGATGCAGCTAGAATGAGTGAAATATCCTTTTTCTTCAATGAACACCTACTTACAGGAGGGTAGAGAGATCATTCCCAAACCAAGAAAACCAAGAGAAGCAAGTGCAAACACTAAGAAACACAATGCATCAATACATCAACCCTATAGTGCACAAATACTACTAATGATAGATTTTATCATTTGCTTTCCAATATGAAAATTTGAAATGCAAATTTACTTTCACTTTCGTATACTAAATGAATGCAGTCTTTTGATTTTGATTGCTTTAAGTTTAAGAGAGACAGACAAGCAAACAAGAAAGTGTGAAAAAACTAGTTAATCCAAACAGTTGTGATCTATGTTCGGTAGTGAAAAGAAATCGAATCAATGCTAAATATTGGTTCAATAATTGTCACTAAAAATCAACCAGAAAAAAGCAATGGAGAAGGGTCAAACAAACCAACAAGAAAGTTGCAAACGAACCTTGGGAAAACCAGCAACCAAGCCAATTGATTCAAGAACTTGAAAGAACGAACTAGGTCACATGGGAAAAAATGCAAGATTCATTCAATAAAGCCAAAGAAAGAGTGCCTTAACCATAAGCAGTAAAAAACAAGCTACTGAGCAAGAGAAAGAAAGCAAGGGATAAAAAATACTGGTAAATTGAAGAGGTAGAATTGAAAAAACAATTCTACAAGAATCGTCGCGGGTACTACACAAGCAACTAGCAGTGATAAGCCAATTTCTATAGCAACAGAGCGACGTCATTGCGAGAGTACATGTATCTTCCGCGACGGACCGATTTCAGATTCGTCGTGACTGTGTGATGGGATTCAGTGACGCACAGGACTTTGCAAAAGAGTAAAGGCGATGTCGGTGTGACTATTAAGCTATTTTCTGCGATGATACTAAAAAACAATGATAAACGAACAAAAACTCTCAAACAAAACTAGTCAATCCTTCAATCAATGTAGGGATCTCCCAGATCAACCCAGGTAACCCAAAAGACTTATAGTGTATCCCCAAAATTCAAAATACACCAAACCAAAATCAAATCAAGAGCAAACAAGAGAGGCAACATACAAAGGACTCCCCAGCGGAGGCACCAACTTGTGATGCAGGAAAGTGTTCCCTCTGTGGATAGAGGCAACCCCTCTAGCCCTAGAGTGGGTCTAGTCACAGTGAGGACAAAACAACAATTGATTCCCTTAAATAGTCATCGTTGGAGGCCTACCTCAAACCAGTGATTGATGAAGTTCTGTTGCACTGCTCCAACTTTCGTTTCCTTCTCCTTAGAGAGTAATTGACCTGAAACAACAAAAGACAATGAAAAAGCACATAACCAGGAAACAACAATGATCTATTTCCTCACAAAGTCAAGAAGTCTTGAGATATCAAGTAAATTACATACAAGACATAAGAAATAATCATTGATTGTAGTAAGCTTACAACCGAGTCTTGACATCGCAAGCCTTCTCAGAGGGTCTAACCAGTGTGTTTCTTCAAGCATTCACTCTCAAAGATGGGTCTCCTAAATAACAGTCTCTCTCTCTCTCTCTCTCTCATTCACAAGCTTTACACAAGATTAAGGGCATTCCACACCTTCTTGAAAACTTTAAAGCAATCTCACACTTGTCACACTCACACCAACTATCTATCAAACTCAAAAGCAGCAGCATTGTACAACCAAAAGAACTAGTAGATGATAGCAATGGTGAGTGATTTTATAGGAGAAGGAGTCTCCATGAAATGAGGGAGAGGGAGCTTATCCTCAAGATAAGTAGCACGAAAGACGGAACTACCATGCCAGAGGGAGGAGGGTGACCCAAACTGACCCAACAACTAGGTCCAGAGACATCCAAAAGGCCGATTGTTGGAACGAATTCGCCCAATCTGGATCGTCGCGAGTTTATAACTAAGATTTAGCGCTGACATCGCTAGTAGGCAATGTAATCAGCCAAAACATCACTAAAGATATCAAATAGACTCGTGCCGGAGCATGAAATCTGATCGTCGCGGGAATCAGATGTACTCCCGTGATGGAAGTGCGACTGTACTGATTATGACCACTGTCCATCGCGTATATTTAGCTAATTATCGCGATGGGGCAGAAAACTTAGGAAAAGTGGGTCAATTAGCAACATAAGAGAGAACTTGTTCAATATGAGCGTGTCTTACTGGACACATGACACAGTAGAAAGACTGGGGTGAAGGCAGTGACAAATTACTGTGTAACAATCATCCTTCAACTCTTGAAAGGATCCTATTACAAATCGACGATGGAATCCCACATATCCTTTGCAGTTCCCTTCTCTACAATATGAGGATGGTATGATCCCATACTTCGTCGAGGATCAACCTCTTAGCCTTAGCCATGTCCTTTCGTATTCATGTAACAAGATAGTATTTTCTAGTACAACAACAACTGCTTTCACAAACTCATTCATACCATGATCATCCAATAGGAACAACATCCTATCCTTCTAGATGCCAAAGTTGGAGGCTCCATCCAACTTGTCTTGATCTCTTAGCCTTGCTACCACCATCTCTGGAAAACTATGTAAAACTAAATAAACTGGAGAACTAATGAGCTGGGAAATCTCCTTCTCCTTCTAACAAATTAACTCGGCCTTCCTTTTAACAACTTCTACTTTTTTCTGGACTGCGTAGTTCTTCTCTGGGTAACTCACACTTTCCTTCGAAATATCTTCCTATAACTCACACTGATTGTTCTTCTCTTGGGTAACTTTCTCTACCTATAGAAAATATCTTAGATCAAGCACATGCACTGTTGACCCTAAAACACTCATTGGATAGACTGGAAATATCACACTGGAAAATTTATTTTCCAACTGTGACCTTCTCTTGTTGGAAACCCTCTAAGAGTTTTTTGGAAATTTCGTCTACTTAGAACCCAGTGTGCTTTCTCTATTGGAATTATGGATAATGTGTTTTCCTTGATGGAAACCTACTTGATAAATATGTCAATATCGTGATAATAAGAATATACAACTGGTATGAACAGGGAAAGGATAGTTCAATGGCAGATGGATGGTAAATAAAAAGTTTAAGAAAGTATATGCGGGTGATGTGAAGCAAGGTCATGTACATACATAGGTACAAAGAAGAAAAACCGTGTACATAATCCACTAAGTGGTAATTTGAATACCAGGGGTCTTTACCATCGTATTGGCCCATAGTAATGGGTGTGTAAATGGTTATTTGATCCCGTTAAAGAATACCAACAACATTACTAAGGGATTGGCCTAAGCTATTGGCTAAGGGTAAAAGCTATATAAGGATAAGGAGATCAAAGTGTTAGGTGTGCAAAAAATTGAGTTGTTTATTAATAATTTGATCTAAACAGGTGTGCACTAGGGAGCAAGGAAAAGACTCAGATCTTAAAGATCTGAAATATGTTGACATATATACCTGATTGATTTACTTGTTTAAAATTTATAAGTATGTAATATTGATGAAATTGTGATACTACGATCTAAGTGGTTTATTCAGAAGTCAGTAATATTGACAAAAAAGGTTGCGGAAAGTGAAATTGTATTTGCAATGAAATTTTTTCAGATATTTACGCAGGTATGATTGGGTATAGTCACATACATAAATGTATCCATATCTGAAGGGTCACATATATATTATGTGAAATAGTTTCTAGTATGTGCATATCTGTATGTGGGTTTTGTGCATGGTAAGCACGTACATATGCGAATGTTTCTTGTGGTAGTCATGTGTACAAAATAGGGTTTTATATGATGATTGATGTTTACCGTCGTTGTTGTCTAGTTTACTTACTATTGTTTTTCAATGATGTCTCTATCATGATGATCTATGTCTGAGAATAAAAAAATGAGGTGAATTAGTTGAATTGATCAATTTCTAATGGTAGGAAAGTTTTACTAGATGTATGATCTATGTTTTGTAATTGGTTCAAAAATCTGTGATTCATTCAGTGATATGTAACTGGTGTAATATTCAGTGATTAATAATTTTGAGTTCAGTATTATGAGATATGTACACAAGTGGTAGACATAGAAAGCGTGTATATACATGAGCCTTATCCAGTACAGTCGCATACATAATTTTATATTTGTTGTTTCTAGTTGTGTTCTATAGTCAATGACTTGTTGCTACAAAATTTCAGTTGATTTGCAGTGTTACAATGACTCATTCAAATCTTTAATTTGTTTTGGTTTATGGTTGATATGGGTTATGCTTGAATATTTGATGAAAGGTGGCCTATAGGTTGTGTGATGATTTTTTGATAGGTGGATTCAGTCTAAAATATTCTAAAAAGTGGTCAACAGGGAGATGAGTGTTGCAACCATAAGAAATGGGTAAGGATCTCCCTTTCGGTGGGAGTCGATAACTAAATTTAGGGGTTTGTAGCTCCCTTCTAGTAGGTGCTGGAAAACAAGAGAATATTGTAGCCTTATGCAGGTGGGTGCCTACATACTTAAAAGAGTCTACATCAGTACAAATGTAATAAGTTTTCTTTATATCATAAGAATGAAGAAAAAGACAACATCGATGGTTTTCTCCCACATTGGGTTTCCAACTTAAAATCTTCATGTTATATGTGTTTTATTCATTTGTTGTGATATATTTATACTGAAAGTAACTAATCTACTGATGCAATGATAAAATATAATCATCTGACATAAAAATCAATAAACTGGATATACGTTGGTTTCCTTCTCTGAAGTAACATACATATGTAGGTGTCTTAATAACAATAACATATATTTTTCAAGATATAAAATTTGGAATTTTGAATTTGAAAATACTGATTCACCACCTCCCCCTCTCAGTGTTTTTCCCAACAAATGGTATTAGAGCATGTCCCTCAGATGAAGCTTGATTACTTAAAGGGCGGTCCATCAAGATGAGAAGTCAAGAGGGACTATCTTTTATCAGGCCACCTTTATTTAACATAACTAACTTTGTATTTTGGTAAGTTAGAATGAGTGAATACTTGTAGTAACTAGGAGAAGATGTATGAGAAATCGTTGGAGGATATAAATACCCATCCTCTATTCCCACAGATGATGTAGGGAAAAAGTAGTATGAGACCAATGCAAAGGCAGTCAATGCTCTCTTAGGAGCTTGGAAGAATCAAAATTTTTGAAGGTCATGCAGCTGATTATCACAAAAGCTATATGGGACAAGATTATCCAAAGCTATGAAAGTGTCACTAAGGTAAAGAGTGCTAAAATTCAAACGTTTAGAATTCAATATGAGACTTTCAGAATGAATAATGATGAAAGTATTCCAAGTTTTTTCCTCAAGCTAGATGAGATCGTAAACTCAATGAAAAATCTTGGTGATGAAATAAAATATTATATTATTGTTGAGAAAATTCAAAGATCTCTAACCTCAAAGTTCGATTCCAAACTCTCTACCATCGAAGAAATGTAGGATTTAAAGAATCTCGATATTGAACAAATCCATGGGATTCTAACAGCTTATGAAATGAGAAAAGGGAATCCATTAGATATAAGAGAAGCAACATTCAAAGATACATACAAAGGGAAGGAAAAGGAAGAGCTTAAGGAACTGGTTACATTTTAGACAAAGAAGAGGTGAATTTTGTGAAGAAAATTCAAGTAGGAACTGGTAGGTTTAGAGGTAAGCTTCCTTTCAAATGTTTTTCTTGTGGAAGGGTTGGTCGCTATGCTGTTAAATGTCCTTATAAATAAAATCATGAGAAAGAGAATAATTCTTCAAAAGGGAATGTTAAAGGAATGTTTGATAACAAGAAAAGTTTTTATACTCATGAAGATAGTGAATATTCTTCCAATAATGAGGATGATGAATCTGATCAAGATTGTCAATTGCTTATGGCATTTGAAGAAAATTGTGTAGATGAATATGATGATGTGTTTATGGATGCTCTAGAAGAAAAGGATATCTATAAGGAAAATACTCTTATTAAAGAAATAACTCAGCGAAAAATCCTTCTAGAATAAGCTAAATTAGTTGAAGAAATTTTGAAGAAATTTTGAAGAAACAAGTCCTAGAAAAGGAAAGACACTGAAAATTTTTAGAACTTGAAATAATGGGTCTAAGAAATAAACTTGATAAAAAAAGGGCTCTAAATATTAGATTTGCTAAAGGATCTGAGACTTTAGAATAAATCATCAAAGTGCAACGGTCTCCTTTAATCAAGACAGGTCTTGGATATAATTCAAATGATGAGTCATCAAAAAGATACTCTAAAACATGTACAAGAAGCTATCTCAATGCAGTAAAAGGAAGAAGTCATCAAAATTACAGTTCTCAACAAAAGAATGAAGGATCAAATATCTCTCAAGAAAAACAACCTTACTATAATCAAAGGGAAAGCTACTCAAAAAGGTATTATACTCCCAGGTACTCCTACTTCAATGGTCAATGCTTCACTTGTCATAATTTTGGTCACAAATTTGTTCAACGTGTTGCTTATAAAACTATTATGACTAGAGAACCACGAAAGCAAAATAATGAGATTGGGGCAAAGAGATCCTCTTCTAATGTTTTCTCACCTCTTCAATATGAAATTGAATTCTCTCTTTGCAATAAATTTGGTCATAAATAAATTGAATGTAGAAGTAGGATGGGACCATCTTACCAGCTTAAGAAGAAGACAATAATACCTAGTTATGGAAAAATAAAACTACATATTCTAAAAATTATGGTCTACTTGTGTATGCAAGATATTAAGAAAATATGTCATACTTTGACAACGAATGTTCAAAGCATATAACAGGTCACAAAGATAATTTTATTTCTTTTAATGAAATAAATAAAGAAAAGAATGTAACTTTTGGTAATAACTCACCTGCTACTATCAAAGGAAAAAGAGCTATGATGTTAAAGAAAAAAGGTCAAGGCTAGAAATGTTTTATTTTTTGATGGATTAAGACATAAATTGTTAAGTGTTAGTCAAATGTGTGACCAAGGGCGTGAAGTTGTTTTAATATCAAAGAATTGCGTGATAAGAATCTCAATGCATGTAAGATCATAATAAAGGGAACAAAAACTCCAAGCAATATCTATGTCTTCGAAGGTAGCCAAGAACATTGTTACTTAAGAAAATGAGAAGAAATATGGCTTTGGAACAAAATGTAGGGACACCTTAGCTTTTCTCAATTATACAAATCAAGCAGAATGGGAGCAGTTTGTGACTTTCCCAACATCTCTCCACCTAAAAATAACATATGAAAATCATGTCAATTTGGTAAGAAAACTAGAGTTCAGTTTAATGCCAAAGAAGGTAATTCAAATAAGCCACTTCAACTTATTCATACTTATTTATGTGGTCATATGAGAAATAAGTCTCCTCATGGTGAACAATACTTCATATTATTCATTGATGATTTTACAAGAATGTGTTGGATTGGCTTACTAAAACATAAAGATGAAGCATTTGATAAATTTAAAGTATTCAAGGCTCTGGTAGAAAATGAGTTAGATTTCAAAATCAAATGTCTTAGATATGATAGAGGAGGAGAGTTTATATTAGATGATTTTTTCAATTTATGTGAACAACATGGCATCAAAAGAAAATTTTCTATAGTTAAGACTCCTCAACAAAATGGAGTAGCAAAAAGAATGAACAAAATAATCCAACAAATGGCACGTGCCACGCTTGATGAATCAGGAACACCACATACTTTCTATGGGTAAGCAACACATACAACAATGAATATTCTTAACAAAGATCATGCTCAAGTAAGAAATGATAAAAATCCATATGGACTATGGTATGGCATGCCTGCAGCTATCAAACACTTTAGAATTTTTGGAAGCAAATGTTACATAAAGAAAAATTATGATAAGCTTGGAAAATTTGAATCTAGAGAAGATGAAGGAATTCTTCTTGGATACTCTTCTAGAAGCAAGGGATATAAATGTTATAATAAATGGCTTCAAAATATTGTTGAATGCATAGATGTTGTAATTGATGAAGCATCCACAAGTACCAAAAGGGAAGCACCAACATATGATAAGACTCTTCCTACTACAAACCAAAATGTTGTAGAAGAAGGAAATGAAGGAAACACAAACACATCAGAAAAGACTCCTTCAGTGTATGTTCAGAACTTCTTGTTGGAATTTCTAGTTGGAACTTCTTGTTACTTAGCCTTACTATCCACTATTGAACCTCAAAATTGCATCAAGAAACAAAATATGAATGTTGGATTAATGAAATGCATGAAGAACTTTGTCAAATAGAAAAGAACCATACATGGGAATTACTACGAAGACCTCATAATAAAAATGCTATTGGGAAAATGGGTGTTCAAGAAAAAAATGCATGAAAATGGAGAAGTAATTTGAAACAAAACATGACTTGTATGCAAAGGCTATGCTCAACATGAAGGGATATATTTTGAAGAAACATTTGCACCTGTAGCTATACTTGAAGCCATAGGAATGTTTCTTGCATTTTCAATTTTTCATAACTTGAAAGTATATCAAATGGATGTTAAATCTACATTCTTAAATGGGTATCGATGAGAAGAAGTCTATATTGAAAAACCTGAAGGGTTAATTCTTGGAAATTATAAAAATCTTGTGTGCAAAATTAAGAATGCATTGTATGGGTTAAAACAAGCTCCTCATGCATGGTATTATCGTCTTGACAGGTACCTTCAACAACAAGGCTTCAAAAGGGGGTCTGCATATAACAACATATATATCAAAATTGATAAAGGTAAACTTTTTATAGTTGTTGTTTATGTAAATGACATCTTATTTGGAAGCAATGTAAAATCTATGAGTCAAGGATTTGCTTTAGTTATGCAACAAGAATTTGAAATGTCCCTACTTGGTGAACTAACATACTTTCTTGGTCTTCAAATTAAGCAAACTAATAATGGTATCTTCCTTTCACAAACCAAGTACCTCAAACATATTTTGAAGAAATATGGAATGGAGGACTGCAAGCCAGTATGGACACAATTGGTAACATGATGTAATCTTAGTAAAAATGATGATTCTCCTTCAGTCAATCAACTAGAGTACATATCTATGATTGAAAGCTTGCTCTACCTTACAGGTACAAGGCCATACATTATGCATGCAGCTCGAATTGTTGGACAATTTCAAGAAAATCCTAAGGAAACTCTTCTCCAAGTAGTTAAGAGAATATTCAAGTACCTATAAGGAACTAAAGACTTTGGTCTATGGTACCCAAAAAATGTAGATTTTGCACTTCATGCTTACACGTATGCAGACTGGGTAGGTCATATTGATGATCACAAGATTACTAGTGGAGGAGAATTTTTTTGGGACCTCCCTTGGTTTCATTGTTAAACAAGAAACAAAGTTCCATTGATTTATCTACAACGAAGGAAGAATATGTTGCTGCTGCATCTTCTTGTACTCAACTACTATGGATGATGCAAACATTGCTAGACATTCAAGTCACTTGTCCTCAACCTATGCCCATTCTCTGTGACAATACTAGTGACATAAGCCTATCTAAGAATCCCGTCATGCACTAAAAAAAAAAAGCACATTCCAATCAAATATCATTTTATGAGAGAGCAGGTGCTTGAACAAAAGGTGAAGCTGGAGTATGTTCCTTCAAAGGAATAAGTTGCAGATATATTTACAAAGCCAATTCCATGTGATTCCTTTGAATGTCTCAGATAGAAACTTGGAATGATTCTTGCTTCATAACTTTTCTTATTGTTCCAACAAGTATGTTATGTTCAGGAGGAGATGTGACTGATGTACATGGATTTTTGAAAGGCAGTCACATATTCTTAATTACACAGACTTGTATACATCTCAGTTATTAATACAAAATGACACAGATTCAGGGGGAGCCTTCTATATGCATTCATCATTTCTTGTTTAGTCTTCTATTTTTTACAGTGGTTTGTTACAGTTTGTTAGTTCAGGGGGAGAAATTAATATAACCCTAAAGTATCTTGTTGGAATTATGGTCTCATAAGCATGTCCTATTGCATATCTTTGATATTTCTACTATTATTGATGGAGATCTATATATGTTGTTGTTTTGTTACTAGTTATCAGTGAGATTTGGAAGCATTGTATACTTAGTACCATGTTGATGATGCTGAATACTTTTATACTCCATTGACCTATCTTACTTTGATGAGGACGATGTTCATGTTACTTCTATGATGTTGTTATCATATGCTCATATTACAGGTTCCTATATGGTGTATGATGGTAGTTGACTACTATCATGGTCTTTATGCCTCACCATTGAGGTTTCTGATTTTGGTTATGTATGTCATATATGTCCCTTGATGTAAAGGTCATGTAAATATCCATTTTGTACATCATTGTAAAATTTAGTTATGTACAGGATCTTGAGGCCAAGTAACTTTTGTACGTAATCTCATTATTTCGAGTAATTGATGTAATGTTGAGAAACCCCATTATGTTGGGTGATTGATGTAATGGTTCATAATTCCTTAGTGATAGTAAATGTCATATTTGGTTGAGTCATAGAGTCATGTACTTTGTTGAATATCTTCAAGATGGTTCAACAAATGCTCTGGGGGAGCATGGTCAACATGCAATTTTCATAGGGGAGAAAAGCCTTCATTCAACATTAGTCAGCCTTTTATGTCAAAGGGGGAGAGAAGCTTAGTGTTTTAAGAAGAATGCTTGGAGAGAATCTTGGTATGTTTTTATATGTATTTTTAGGTATTACAAGTGGTAACCAAACACCAAATTGGTTGCCATCAAGTCCAAAGCAGGAGATTGTTGGAATTATGGCTAATGTGTTGTCCTTGATGGAAATCTACTTGATAAATATGTCAACATTGTGATAATAGGAAGCTACAACTGGTATGAATAGAGAAATGATAGTTCAATGATATATGGATGGTAAAGACAAAGTTTGAGAAAGTATACGCGGGTCCTATGAAGTAAGGTCACACACATACACAGGTACTATGAATAAAAGTCACATACATAATCCACACCATGTTAATTTGAATACCAGGGGTCTTAACAATGGTATTGGCACATAGTAATGAGTGCATCAATGGTTATTTGATCCCATCAAAGAATACCAACAACATTACTAAGGGATTGGCCTAAGGTATTGGCAAGTGTAAAAGCTATATAAGGAGATGGAGATCAAAGTGTTACGTGTGAAAAAATATGGATTGTCAATGAATAATTTAATTTGAATAGGTGTGCACTAAGGAGCAAGGATAAGAATCAGATTTGAAATATCTGAAATATGTTGACATATATCTCTGATTTATTTACTCGTTGCAAATTTCTAAGTAGCCACCATTGATGAAATTATGATACTACAATCTAAATGTTTTATTCAGAAGTCAGTATATTGACAGAAAAGGTTGTAGAAAGTGAAATTGTCTTTGCAGCGAAAGGTTTTCAGACCTATATGCATGTATGATTGGGTATAGACGTGCACATATGCATATCCATCTATGAAGGGTCGCATGTATATTCTGTGATTTTTTTTTCCAGTATGTGAAGATCTATACGCAGGTGTTGTGCATGGTAAGCACATACATATGTGAATGTTTCTTGTGGAAGTTGCATATACAAACTAGGGTTTGATCTAATGATTGATGTTTAGAATTTTTGTTGTCTGGGTTACTTGCTGCTATCTGTCAATGATGTCTCTATCATGATGATCTATGTCTAATAGTAAAAAATGTGGTGAATTGGTTGAATTTATCAGTTTCTAATGGTATAGAAGTTTGACTGGATGTATGAGCTATGATCTATAATTGGTTCTGAAATATGTGATTGATTCAATGTTATGAAACCAACTCACAAAAAGATAGAAAAGATAGATCAACACCTTAGAATTCAGCCTCTTCGAGGGGGCAACCTCATTTACATTACACAAATGAACAATTCTTGGATGATACAAATGAAAAGACCTCCTTTCTATATATAGGAGTCTAAGGGGTCATAATATAATCATAGCCTACATAAAATAATACTGTAAGGCCACAATAATAACAATAGGGCACTACATGGGTACATAAATATAATAAGGGGGTTGTACTAATAACAATAAGGGGTTACACTAGTAGTATAGGGGCCTAACATGCCCCTCTCCTTCAAAAAGTGTTGTCCTCAATGCTTGAGTACTTCTTGATGCTTCTGTATAAAATTCTTGTCATCCCATGTGGAATCTTCAACAGGTAAGTTCTTCCACTTGATGGGATTCTCTGAAATTGATTGATCTCGTAGCTTTCAGGTTCTTGTTTCTGTGACTGCTCTAGGTTCCAATATGATTTTTCCTTCCTCTTCAATTTCGGGCAATATTGTTTGAATTGGAATCTTTTGCGACTTTTGAATAAGTGGTCATACTACTTCGTCCTTCTTCCATTCATCCCTTGCTTCGTTTATCCAATCTGGTTGGATAATAGAAATAGCACAAAACATGCTTCCACATCCTCATCCTTTCTTGAGAGTGCATCTGCAACAAAATTTTGCTTCCATTTTCTATAGATAATGTCAAAGTCATAACCCAACATATTTGTGACACATTTTTTTTGTTCTTATAAAGATAATTGTTGTTCTAAAAAGTATTTAAGACTATCATGATCCATTTTTACCTTGAAGTGTCTTCCCATTCGGTAAGGTCACCATTTTTTAAGTGCATGTAGTATTGCCAACATTTCCTTCTCATAAATAGCTTGCTTGAGATGTAGCAGTAAAAATACCCAATCACCTACATCAAAACATTTTTCACTACGATGTTGATCTACCTGTTGTTTCATTCAATTTTGCATCAAAGTGGCGCTATCCTTTAAAAGTTGGAGAACTTGTTGTTGATGCTCGATGTGATCTTTCACTGCTTGAATCTTTTTCTTCTTGATATGTCCTTCTATGTTTAGAGTTTCAGGAGTGGTAATTTCTTCCAATCCTTTACAAGATATGGTCGGATTCATTTCTTGATGCTCGATGTGATCTTTCACTTCTTGAACATTTTTCTTCTTGATATGTCCTTCTATCTTGATAGTTTGAGGAGTGGTAATTCCGACCAATGAATTACAAGCTATGGTTGGATTCATTTCTTCTTTCTCGATGTGATCTTTCACTTCTTGCACCTTTTTCTTCTTGATATGTCCTTCTATCTTGAGAGTTTGAGGAGTGGTAATTCTTGCCAATGCTTTACAAGATATGGTCTGATTCATTTCTTATTTCTCTTGGGTTGGGTCCTGGAATATATCATCTTCTTTTGATGTTTCTTGATCCTTTTCTTCCTCCTCTTCATACTCTATGTAAAATAATTTCTTCTTAGCACACTTATGACCTTTAGTTCATTTGCTATCACAATTGTAACAAAGCCCTTTTTCTCTTTTTTCTTCCAATTGTTGTGGTGTAACCCTTGTAGGTTGTGGAAGGCTAGGAGAAACACCACTTCCATCTTTATAGTTGTGAGGGGTAGACTTCCTTGTTGCCATAATTTTACTTTCCACTATGTCACAAATCCCTTTTACTCTTTCCAATAGTTGTGGTGTTGCTCTAAAGAAGGTGTTGCTCTTTCTATCCTCATAATGTGCTATCATTTCCTCCATGAGAATTGACCACGTAACAAGTTGTTTATGAGAACAAAGCCCTTTATACCATAAAAATTGATCTGGTTCTAAATATGAAGATGTAATACATACCTTTTGTAATAGTGGTACACCATGTAGATCAAAATATTGCTCCATTTGAAGTATCCAATTTACAGGATCCTTGCCATCAAACTTCCTCATATTGCCTTTTCTTGATTTTAGGAGCTCGATCTTGAAATGACTATAACTCTGTAATTTCGGTTCTTCCAGTTTTGAGATTACGACTTGCAATAGCCCTCTGTGTCCTCTTTCCAATGCCACCAGTCTGATCAAATTTAGATTCTCCAAGAAAGAGTTATGCACAATCTCCCAAGATAACCTGATTATATACCTTTTCAAAAGAGCGAACTTGTATGAAGTGCCACGTGTCATTGTTTTGACCTTCGAGTCTAAAAAATATACACAAGAAACTATAGTCCGTCCTCTTTCTGTAACTTTTTACGAAATTGCAATATGATGCTCAAAACAAAAGTTATGACAATTTTCCCAAGGTCACCTTTTTGGAATGTAATTCAGGAGTTTGAAAAAAGACCAACTTCCTCAGATCATATCTCCACAAATATAGCACGAAAAGCTTTGAAGTT